>CM040118.1:467748735-468389095 GCA_022559845.1 Amorphophallus konjac | reverse complement strand
CCCTTCCCATACCCCTCATTTAAGTCCCCTCCCCTCCCCTAGGTAGAACTCCCACTCCCTAGGCATTCTCTCCCCTTCCCCACACAACCTTTCGTCTTCCCAGGCACCCTTTCATCTCCCCAAGGCCCAATTTCGAATTTGGGTGTTCCCTCCTCTCTCTCTCACCACCCCATTACCTCCCCACCTCCCAAAAGCACCCCCCGGCAACCCCAGCCACGTCCATCCCCCCCCCCCTCCCTTAACCCAAACCCACAAATCCCTTCCATCCCCCTTAATCCCCCCTCCTCAATCAGCTCCATTCGCAGGCAGAAATCAAGCCCGAGTTGCAGTCGATATTGGGAGCAGTTCCAGGCAGAATCGGCTTCCGGGTTCTTCATCAAAAACGTACGTTGGCGAGTCTTCTGACCAGGCGAGGTGGAATCGTCCTCTTCCGAGTTCGTGAGCATCGGCAGGGGCCAATCTCCCACGACTGCGCAGGAGGCTCCTGAACCCGACCAGAAGCTGAGGAAGACCACCACCACGCCCAACCCTGACGGAATCCGACTCCGAGCTGTTCAGCAAAGTTCCTCCCCTCTCTGTCAGCTCTCAGGAACAGAAGGCGGTTCGTTGATCGGAGCTCAAGGTGTGAAGTTATCAATTTCCTACCACTGTTGGGTCATTCTGTCCACCGATCCCCTCCTCCGCCCCGTCCCCACTCAACGGGACCTGCACGTCCACACCGACATCCGACTGAGGCGAGACCAGTGCCGCTGGAAAGTAGTCGTCCCCACGATTCCAACGCCACCTGCTGCGCACCAAACGGAGTTCGGGATTGCTCGTGGTGTCCATGTCAAGCCGCTGTTCAGAAGCTGCCCCTGCACAGAACCAGAACGGGGTCCCCGCTCAGTCATCCGTGGCGACCAGGTTCGGGCGGAACCAAAATTCAGAAAAATTTTGCTGCATCCCTACCCTGTTACGAAGCCAACGGCACCAACCGCGCCTCCGGCAAAATTCCAGAGTGCGATCTACAGCCACTTCAACAGCTGCTGGTCACAGATTCCAGAACCGGGCTGATAAAAGAATTTGGAGAAATATGAAAGAAGAGTCAGTTTTATGCCCGACGTTAATTCGTTTCACATCAGGCCTAGCTGGAGCTCCCGCACTTGGGCCCCCAAGGCCTTCTTCTCGGTCTGGTCTCGCTGTCGCTCGGCCCTTCTCTCCTCTCTCTCTCTCTCTGCCTCCCTCCTCGTCACCTGGAGAAGGACCCTTAACTCCAAAATGTCTGGAGAGGGCCTCCCCTCACCTCGACGCTACAGCTCTGCCACAGCTGCGGCCCAGGCATCACGCTCCTCTTCAGCACGAACCGCGCGGGCCACCGCACTGGCAAGTTGCTCCTGGAGGGAGGCGATCTCTAGAAAAAGAGCCTGAGGATTGGAGGACGATCCGCCAGCCATCCCTACCACCGTTTCCTACTGAGTACATACAAAAATGGATAGACAACGGCCGTTGGTTAAATTCTGGAATTTCATGACAAGAATAAAAATTTCGAGGCCCTATTGTCACCTCCGTCCGTCACCCAAGCTGAGGAGCCCCCGCTCGGTCCCCCCTCCGCTACTGCAGGAGGCCGCCACTGCCCTGCACCGGTGTGCTCCCTTATTGTCCAGGGGAATGTACGTGCCGGTCCTCGAGCTTCGCCTTGCCGCGACTCTCCATCCTGACACGGCTCGGCTCATCCACGCTCGCCCACTCGTCAGCCAAGCCCGGGATTCTCACCGTACCCTGCATCAAAGAGGGAGGTCCCCCGTCAGTTAACGAGAACGCGTCTCCTGTCAAGGACGCGTCCATCATTTGAGTGCAACACTCACCGAACCCTCTTCCCCCCTCGCGTGGCTCACTTCAAAACTCAGAATGGATCAAAGAGGAAGAGATCGAAGGACCTACCAGACCATGTTCACCTCCCTCCGCGTCACCGGGCCCCTCGGGTCCCTCAGGTGCCCGAAGCGGCCCTTCCGCTTCCATGGACGCCTCTCTATGCGCTTGCGCATCCCTCCTCGGGCGAGGAGTCCCTCGCCCCTCTCTCCCCTCACCACGATTTGGCCCACTAAACTCCATCGATCGAGAAGTGGAAGAAGACAAAGATGGGCGAGCAAATCTCGACAGAGGCAGGCTCGTTTGCGGGCAAGGCACGAAGAAAGGAAGGCCGCCTGGCGCTTTAAATTTGAAATCGAAGGATAAGACGCGTCCTCGCGCCAGGACGCGCCAAAAAAAAAGGGAGAAGGATGTTCTCTCCGTGCAAGGCGTAGTTCCTTACTTTTCAGGGCAAGGTCTCGTGAAACGTGCCTCGAAATAACTCGGTGCAAGAGAAGAAGCATGGAAAAGGGAAAGTGCATACGACAAAAGGAACCGTTTCATTGCACATAAGCAAATAGTCAGTTATACATCATAAAGTGAGGAAGGTGGAGTGTACAAGCAACTCTCTAACTCTCGCTACCACCCTCCTGATCATCTCTCTCCTCCCTCCTCTGACGGGGATCTCTAGGGGGCCTCCGCGAACTCTGAGAGGCGGTGCTCGCCACGCCCTGTGGTGGCACGCCAGCCTCGAAGGCTCGGCGACGCTCCTCGGCCGAAGAAACCAGAAAGCTACCCATGGAGAAAGAACCAGACTGACGAAGTCGCGCCCCGCGCTCCTTCGCCCTCTGATACCGCTCCTCGCTCTCCCGAAGCCTCCCTTCCACCGTGCCAAGACTCAATCGGAGCTCCGTCAGCTGAACCTCAAGAGCCCTCCTCTCGTCCCATTCTCGTAGTCGCTCCGCCCTCCTGTCCTCCCTCTCTCTCTCTCTCTGTCCTCCCTCTCTCTCTCTGTGTCCTCTCTCTCCCTCTCCTCTCTCTCCCTCTCCCTCTCCTCTCTCTCCCGCATCGCCTCTCTCCTCGACAGCCCGAGGGCAAAACGCAAATCTCGCACGTCGCAAGGGAGCTCCTCAGCCTCCCGTCGTCGCTCCTCCTCCAACTCCACAATCCGGGCGTCACGCTCTGCCGCCCAGGCGTCGCGCTCCTGCTCGGCACGAACACCACGGGCCAGGGCCTCTCGAATCTCGGCCACCTGCCAAAACCCACATGCACCATAAGAGAGCAGTGAAAGAAGAAGAGCAACTGGAAAGAAGTCGGGGTCAAGCAGGACTCACTCGAGCCGCGCGGTCACGCTCGGCCTCTTCAGCCCGGGCCACCGCATACGCCAACTGCTCCTGAAGGGCAGAAACCTCCGGAGGAGGGCCCCACGAACAGGAACCCGCTCCACCAGCCATCCCGACTGTCGCTGCCTGGTGGGCCCGCTGAAACACAAAGCAAACGACAGTCAGAGGCAAGCATCAAAATCCAGGTCACACAAAAATGCAGTGCATAGACTCACCAGGATCTCCAACTTCTGTCGGATGGCCACCAACTGCCGCCTGGCGTCTGCCAGCTGGGCTCGCAGGTCGGCAATCATCTTGTCACGAGCATCCTACACCGCATGAAAGTTAGTGTCACATGCATATACATATAGAAAGGAGGACATTTCCATTTCACACCTACCCCTGCCATGCCACTAAGGAAGAGACGCTCCCCGTACGTAGTCCGGTACCGTCTCAGGTAATGGGTGATGTCTGGTACATGGGACACCACTGGGACCCCGCCCTGCTGCCAGTCCTAGTATTGTGCAGGGAAGCGCGTACGCCAATCCACGATCTTTGCCTTCCCCTTGGTCTTCCGCCCGACGCGGACCGGCTCGTCTACGTCAACCCACTCCTGGGCTAATCCCAACGTCCTCATAACCAGCCTAAGCTGGAGTGGCTCGATCTCGTTCTGGCAATGGACCCACATGTACCGCCCAAAACGAGGACGACCCGCTACAACTCAAGGCTGGCCGGCATCGGCCATGCCTAGGTAGGGCCTTCACACCACCTGCATCACCATACATGCATCATGTTAGTTGCTATTTCGCTCAATTAAGTCACATGCGTAAAAACACCAAAAAAAAATCATACGCATCATACCATAGCCTCGGGGTACTCGCTCAGCTCCCGACGAAGCGACGCCAACTGGTAGCCGTGGGGTGCCGCGACCATGACCGGCCTCCACTGTCGCGCTAGAGGCACGGCTCTCCTGTTCCCCTGTCTGGCTCTTCCCATCGGGAAGTAGTAGTAGCTCCACACCTGCATCCATCATACATCATTAGCCCGACTAATTACATATTTAGCTACGGTAAAATCCATAAATAAAATGTTTACCTGGAGAAAAGGTGCGAAGCCGCTGACTGTCGTCTCCCTCTCTGAGGTCTGGGAGAGATCGGCGATCAAATGGGCAAGCAGAGCCGCTCCCCACGCATAGTCCCCCACTTTATCCAGATCCGCCAGGATCCCGAGGAAGCGGCAGTGGATGCCGTCACCCTTCGTCCCCAGCAGGAGGCGGCCCAGGAAGAAGAAGAGGAACCGCCGGAGGTCTAGATCCACCAGCTCCCGCTCGCTCGGGTCCTGGGTGAAAGCTGCACGAGCGTCTCCCTCCAGTCGTGCCAGAAACTCCGCTCCAGTCTCGCTAACCCGCTGGCGCGGGTCACCGAATCCGAGCGCCTCCATGATCTCCACTCGGTCGACTACCCTGCTGTCTCTGTCAGTCGCGCTCGTCTCTAGCCACAGCAGGTCCAAGGCACTCTCTCGGTAATCGGGGTAAGTGACCCCACTAACTGCCTCTCCGTCAACTCGTAGCCCGGTGATCCGAGCCACGTCCTCCAGTGTCGGCACCATGTGCCCCCAGGACATCAGAAACGCCCGGCTCGGCGCGTGTCACCGCTCCCTCAATGCTTGAATAAGAGGAAGGTCAAGCCGGAAGGGCTCGATCCTGAGAAAAGCTACAAAACCCATGGCGTCCACCCGCGCCCTCTGAAAGTCCGGCAGCCCACGGTACGTTGCCACCACCAGGGACCAGCTGATCCGGCTCTTCATCACGCCCTGCACACCACAAAAAAAAAAAGAAAAATTAAAAAGAAAAGAAAAGAAAAGAAACACATCAGTATCATGGATAACAATAAACAACAACACTGTACATAATATTTTTTTATTTTTTTATTTTAAAAATATATATATATTTAAAGGCGTCCACCCCCCTGGACGCTTTCATTTTCACTTCCTTTATTTTATCTTAACAAACAAAAAACAAATAAAAAATAAAATAAAAATAATATATATTATCATGAATGCGTCCACCTCAGTGGACGCTTCCTTATTTTTAATTTAATTTTATTATTTACGTAATAACTCAAAAAATAATAATAATAATAATAATAAAATAAAAAAAAGAAAAGTTGGAGGCATCCAGGCCCCTGGACGCCTCCTTCCCCCACTCACCGGCCTTCTCCACACCATCTCTCGCCCGCCTGTTTAGCCTATAAACCAACAAATTAGAGTTCTGAGGGGCTTACCGGGTCATGCTCATCCTCTCCGGCGTCGCCAGCACCCACAGGACCCTCCACGGCCAAAGGAGGCGCCTCCTGTTCCTCGGCAATCTCCTCTTCCGCAGTAATCTCCTCTCCCACGGCAGCCTCCTCGGCATGATCCCTCGACCTCCTCGGACGACGAGCCCGTCGTTTCCGCCTCTCTCCACCCTGGCTCGGGCCTTCTTGCTCCATTGGGAGCTGGAAATGGGTCGTTAGAATGAATAGTAGAAGAGAACAGGGGGTGAGACCCCCTTTATATAGAAAATCACCAAGATTTGGGGCGTCCAAGCGCCTGGACGCCCCCATTTTTTTATTTTTTTTAAAAAAAATCTAAAAAAGCTTAGGGGCGTCCAAGCGCCTGGACGCCCCCACAACTAAAAAAATAAAAAAATGAAAAAGAAAATATAGGGGCGTCCAGGCGCCTGGACGCCCCCACATGAAACAAAATAAAAAAATAATAATAAATAAAATAAAAAGAAAAGATAGGGGCGTCCATGCCCCTGGACGTCCCCACAAAAAGAACAAAAAATTTTCAAAAATTTTTCAAAAAAATTAGGGGCGTCCAGACCCCTGGACGCCCCCATTTAAGCATATAAAAATGTACATATATATGTATATATATGACCATGATATGAATAAACCAGAACATAAATGAGAAAACACAAAAAGCAAAAAGAAAAATAAAAATCATAAAAAAATAATAATTCAGGGAACAATGGTCCAAAATGTCAAATGTCAGATTTTATTCCATCAGAAAACAGAGTGGGCTACATCAAGGACCTAGGCACTCTAGGCCTCAACTTCCCCAGTTCGGTTACATAAGCTCTCCACAGCTCACATTCTTCCCCCACGTGCGCTAAGGCCTTTCCCGCAACACTTGTCTTCCAGGGTGCTTTAACGGCCTTCGCTTCCTTCGCGTCCGCTTCCGTGCCCAACTCTCTCTTCTTCAAAGGGAAAATGCCGGTCAGCAATGGGAACGAGTGGCGTGGAATGCCGATATGGAGGCAGCACCGATGCGCGTTATAAAGGACAAACTCCGTCGCGCCAATCAGTTGGAGTTCAGCTTCGGGACAAGACCTCATGAGGAGTTCAAGTGAGAGTAGACATGCCGGTGCGCAAGTGAAGAAGCTTTGTGTCATGGTTCGGAAGTGAGACCGCCAGTCTTCCCGTTTCTTCAACCACGGAATACGGTTTGCCACAGTGCCACCGAAGCCTAACACATCGGCTATGTGATAAAGGGGGCTTTGTTGGAAAAGCTTCGAAGCAGTCGACATCCCCTCGCGGTGGTCGAATTTGAAGTGTAAATCGACCCAGCAACTCAGAACAAGTACGCAACCAAAAGGAGGCCTACCCATGCTCGAGGCGGTAAGACCGCTGTAAAGGTAGGCAAGGACGGCGGGTCCCACCCTCTTTCCACTCCAGATCCCGCAGATAGCACTCAGTTGGGTTTCTTCCACTATGTTATCGGTATGAGGGAACAAGAGAGCACCCGCCAGACAGATGGTGAACCCTTTCATAATTCCTTCCAAATGTTCATCATCTGGTGACCCTTTCAAAGCATCCATAACCCATACCGCGAGCCTTTGCAAGTCAATTCCCATTTGAGTGCGGACCTTTCTGACTGCGTCGGACTGCATGAAGCTTCCAAGGACGCTCTCGGAAGTCTCCCGGGTCAGCATCCGCATAGCCTTCACCTTCCCGTCACTCTTGAATTTCTTCAATCCGAGCATAAGTTCCACCTCCTCAAGGAGAATGGTCGCCTCGAACGTCGGGAAGATGAAAGTGTGGGTCTGGGGATGCCAGATCTCCACTAATGCGCCCATAGCCGCCCAGTCCATACGAATTCTCTCGTAGTGTTTGACGTGAATAAGGAGCCCCTGAAGATGCCACTTCGAGAGTATAGCCCTCATGCCAATGGAGATGTTGGAAGTTAGCCCTGAAAGCCATGGCAGTTTGGAAAACTTCCTCGGGCCCGGAAAGAGTGGATACGGCTGGAAAGAAGAAGAGAAAGGAAGGAAAGTGAGGAGAGAGTCCATGCAGTAAATTTGAAATAAATCAACTTACCATATGCGACTGGATCGTCCCACTCAGATGACCCTCGAGGTCGTAAAGTCGCCTGATCTCACTGCTAGGCCTGCCCCTCTTCATAACGCGGGAAGACTCTCCTTCCATCCTGAAATCCCTAGACCCTCCTCTTCTCCTCCTCCTGAACTTTCAAAACTCCCCTTGGTACATTTGAATAAACTAGCCTAAGGGAGGTACTTATATGAAAGGAGAGGTGCTACGGGACGGGACGTGTCACATAAGTGGTCAAGTCATCAGTGTTTTATCCTTGTACTGTGGCACGATTCTGTTATATTTCTGCTGCTTTCTGATTATTTAATCTATGATGGTATGTGCAGGTTTTACCGACGGACGTTTCTCGCCCTATCTCGTGTACCATCCTTCAGTGTTCGGTCCCCCGTGTCATGCATCATACTATATGATATTTACGCTATTAGAACACGTCAAGGACCTTACAACCCGAACGAATCTGGGATTTGAGTTCCCCTTCAACAAAAACAGTGATGATTCCAGAAGAATTTGGGTTGTACGGATAGGCCGTTAACTGGTGATAGCGAGGGAACGACGGTTCCATTCAGTGAGTCGGTGCGTAGATAAACTGGCCCCAGCTCAGTATCAGCTCACTGGATCGGTATCCTGACCCATTCTTAACGAGTTGACAATATTATCCTTGGCTATTTTCTATTCTAGTTTGTTTTAAATTTTTCTTTAAACGCAGCATGCATTCATATATGACTTTGAGTCTATTGTGGAAGATCATTCAAGTGATTCGATTGCGAAAGCCATTGTGCTTCAATTCTTACAAATATGAGAGATTCCATTCTGAATGAAATACTGAGTTTCCTTGAAATGGCCCTACGCTGCCCTTCTAAACGAGACCCTTGTTTGGACGGACCCTCAGATATTCCTTTTCTTTTTACCTTGTTTGACCCACCTTGGCCGCAACACTTCCACATTGGCTGGTAACCGCTCCCCAAAGGTGAAACCTGCAGGTTTATGACCCAGGTACTTCCACACCGAGAAGTTGGTCTCCTTTATTTTCGTGCCTGAGCGCACATCTCACCCTCCCTTGTTTGATTTCCGTCCAAACAATCGTCAAATTTGAAAGACCCCCTTCAAGGTCGCCTCATTGAAACTACAGGAAAGATTCCAAATAGTCATGTCAAAAGCGTGTCTCATCACACCTTGGCATCAACTTATCAGTCCATTCCCACTCTATTTCACTCCACTTCGATATCATTCCATTACGTGTCACTCCCTTGCAAAGCAGACGCCAAGGCGGGACAGCTGTAGACACGCTATTCCTGACATCCCCTGAGAAAATCTCATGTTACCACGCGACGCCCCGCAGCGGCTTTCGCATTTTGAATCACTTGAGTGTTTCCAATCTTTGAGTCTTCTCTCGTCTTCTGGGCGAGTAGCGTAACGCTCCTTCGGCATCCGGAAACCGCCTCGTTGTGGAAATCATGCGGCATTCGAACGGCATCAACATCAATCGCATGCACCAGAAGTTGCCGGGACCAGGAAAATGCCTAAACGGACGACTGCCGACGCCCTTTTCGGGGGAATCCGGGGGTCATCATGGAGGCGTCTAGGCTCCTGGATGCCTCCATCAATACAAAATAATGACAATATATATATATATATATATATATATATAAGATTGAACAAAAAATATATATAATTTCATGGAGGCGTCCAGGCCCATGGACGCCTCCATCAACCAGCTCACGGGCGACCTCGGGCCATCGACTGAGCGTTGCTCAGCCTGTCGTTTGAATAAAATCCAAGTTATGGAAGCATCCAGGCCCCTGGACGCCTCCATCAACCAGCTCACGGGCAACCTCGGGCCCGTTGCTCAGCCTGTCGTTTGAATAAAATCCAAGTTATGGAAGCGTCCAGGCCCCTGGACGCCTCCATCAACCAGCTCACGGGCGACCCCGGGCCCGTTGCTCAGCCTGTCGTTTGAATAAAATCCAAGTTATGGAAGCGTCCAGGCCCCTGGACGCCTCCATCAACCAGCTCACGGGTGACCCCGGGCCCGTTGCTCAGCCTGTTGTTTGAATAAAATCCAAGTTATGGAAGCGTCCAGGCCCCTGGACGCCTCCATCAACCAGCTCACGGGCGACCCTGGGCCATCGACTGATCGTTGCTCAGCCTATCGTTTGAATAAAATCCAAGTTATGGAGGCGTCCAGGCCCCTGGACGCCTCCATCAAACAGCTCACGGGTGACCCCGGGCCATCGACTGACCGTTGCTCAGCCTGTCGTTTGAATAAAATCCAAGTTATGGAAGCGTCCGGGCCCCTGGACGCCTCCATCAATCAGCTCACGGGCGACCCCCCCGACCATCGACTGACCGTGGCGCAGTCTGGCGTATGAAGAAAATCCAAGTTATGGAGGCGTCCAGGCCCCTGGATGCCCCCATCCTCCCGACCTCTATAAATAGAGGCTTACCCCCCTCAGTTCAGAGGTCGAAAAAAAAGAGCGTCGAGAGGCTGCCGGATTCTATTCCTAACCCGTGGGTGTTTTGTAGGGGAGGTCCTACCGGATCCTCGGGTGCCCGTGCTCGCAGGAGAGAGGCCGCCTTCGCCCGCCGGGCTACCTTGTCGTCCCTACGCTGCCGAAGCTCCGCCGGATCTCGCCTTCGACCATCCAATAAGCCATTTTCTCCTCTTCTTTTCTAGTTATCTTGCATTCATCATATCATATCCTCTACCCCCCCCCCCCTTTTTATGAGGGAGTCTCTTCCCGTTTCTACGTCGGAATAATTGCCATTCATCATACGCATTTTCCTCCTACTCGTGTCCGAGAGGGGTTTTAAAGACAACACCAACCAGGTGTGTGTCTTGCCATCATTTCGTTACTTACGTCGTTAGAATTTGAATACTGCACCTTCGTCTTTCTGATCCACCCGTTACTTGTTTGTTGTTGTTTTGCAAGGGTACCTGAGGAAAGCCCTCTCCGTCGGCCGACCGAAGGGGGAGGAAGAAGCAACCTGCCATTTCCCGCTCTCAAGGAATCATAACCTTCGCGCTCAATACAAGGTACATGCGATCATTTCGTTTCTTTGAGGTAACCCCTCTGGCCATCACATCCCTTTAGCATCCTACGTATGCTCTTTCCTCATATTGGCACGTTTCATACTCCTTCTTAATTTTTAGTCGCTCGATAGTCCGTAGTGTAGTTCGTTTTCTTCCCCTTGAGTGGATTCCGCGGCTTCCACACCCACCATCATTATTATAGACCTCAAACCGATCCTTATTTCAAACGAGTTTGTTGTGCTACCACAAGGCTCATTTGACTTGAGGGTTAGTCTAAGTCTATGGCATAATGATGCCTTTAAGAGAGTTAGACAAATGTTGTAGCTTTGTTGTGCTACCACAAGGGCTATAACATTAATCTATGCTTTATGTGTATTGTTGGACCAACTTGACTAAGTCACTTTGATTTGTTGTGCTACCACAAGGTCATGGTGATTTAGGGGATAAATTGGTTCGGATATTGCAAATGTTGTAAATATCAAGAGTTGGTGGGAACAGTGCGAGCAAAGTGGATCTAGAAGGAGTTCTAGGACTACAAAGCATAATGTTGACTTAGGAACCTATTCAAGTTGACACACAAGTTGTTCATAGGTCTGGCCGAGTACCTATAGAACTAAGAAGATATGTTGGACATATCTCTGATTTGAATAGTATGGTACTATACAATGAGGATAGTGATCCCTTGACCTATGAGGAGACAATAAGTGTTATTGACTGTAGGAAAATGGCAAGAGGCCATAAAATCGAATATGGATTCCATGTACTCCAGCCAAGTTTTGAACTTGGTAGGTCCACCCGAAGGTATTGTACCCATCGGATGTAAGTGGATTTTCGAAAAGAAAATTGGAGAAGATGAATAGGTTGATACCTGCATGGTAAGCTTGGTGGTGAAAGAAGCATCGTCAAAGCCAAAATGTTGACTACGATGAAATATTCTCTCCAATTGCCATGTTTAAATCCATTGAGATTTTACTTGCCATTGATGCATACCATGGTTATAAGGTTTCTCATATGGATGTGAAATGGTGTTCCTCATGAGTGATCTAAATGAGGAAGTGTACATGTTATAGTCAAAGAGATTTCACCTCCATTGAATATCCAAATATGGTATGCTAGGTTCAAAGGTCTATCTATGGACTAAAGAAAAGCTTCCGACAACTAAAACGTGAGATTTGATAAGGTGAACAAATCTTATGGCTTCATTAGGAATGAAGGAGAGTCTTGTGTGTACAAGAGGATAAGTAAGACTACAGTCATACTTTTGATTCTGTGTGTAAATGACATACTACTCATTAGGAATGATGTAGTTAAGTTATCTTAGGTAAAGTTACGTTGTCTAAGAACTTCTCCATAAAATACATGGGTGAAGCATACTTCGCACTGGCAACTTGGGTCTATATAGATAGATCAAGGAAGGATGCTTAACTTAACCCTATTATCGTGCATAGATGATATTGTCAAAAGGTTTGACAAGGAACGATACCCAAATAAGTCTCATACTAATGAGACGTGAGATTTACCTCTCCAAGAAGATGTTTTCTAACTCTTCTGAGTAGAGGTAGCACATGAGTAGTTATACTATTGGCATAAAGGTTTATCATGTGTAATATACTATGTACGAGGTCTGATATAGCAAATGTTCTAAGTGTTACGAGCATGTATCAGACGGATCCAGGTGAGCAGCATTAGAATGCTGTGAAATGTATTCTTACATTCTTGAGAAGAATTAAGAATATGTTCCTGATGAGTGGAGAAGGTAATTCAACGGTTAGTTGGAAGAGTTCCAAATACACAACAAATATCGATCCGACATTATGTAGATGAAATAGTTCATCATCATGTAGGGAGTTGTCCCTAATGTCAATAATTAGGTACCCTTGATATCAGATAATGAAAGGGTTATAGCCCTTGCTTAGGAACCGTGGTATCATCAGAAGTCATTGTACTATCTATAATGGTTCCACCTGATCAGAGATATTATAAATAAAAGGGATATGTCACCTAGAAAGAGTTTCGTCCACTAATAATATTACAGATCCACTAATTAAGCCGTTGACTCAAGATGTGGTTGAGTATCACCTAAGGCTGATGGAGATCAAGCGGGAGGTGATTGGCTTTAGTGCAAGTGGGAGAATGAAAGAAGTGTATGCTCTGCAAGCCAATCACTTATGAAGTGACGGCATCATTTCTTATATATTCTCATTAGTATTTATGGTAATTTCTTCATTATATCTTATTTAATTATGCGTATTACTGCTTGACGTGATGAAGTCCTTGAACGTGGACTATGAAGGTTGAATCATAATGAGATTATGATAGTGAGATCAACCTTCTAGATGCATGTGTTCTAAATGTTCCTGGTCGTAGGATCTTAGAGATAGGACATCAAAGAATCCGGATAGACCAGTGCACATGATATCCTCTCATATGATGAGAGTGACTGATCTCACAGACACTGGTGGGGAGACACTAAGATATATGTGCAGGTGTCCATTACAAGAATAGTTTTCACTGAACTGATCCGATCGAGAATCTCTGGATGGTAATTATATCTAACTGTCAACCAACAGATTCTTCAGTCACAGTAGCACAGTTGGTCCTTTGACATGAGTCACCAAAGATACCTTGCATGAGGACTTCTGTATTTTGATTCCTAACAAAGGGACATTATCCATAAGTCCTGGATGCTCAGGTATTCGGATGCAGCAGAATACATGCGAAGGTAATTGAGTGACAACAGTTGATTATTCACTCTCATATATAGCATGAGAGAGAATGCCCTATGAATGGTACTCGGTTAAATCCTTGGCCAAGGTAGATAGTTCAATGAAAAAGGAGTTTTCCATTGGGACTCGGAGTATGTTCATCCGGTCATAGATAAGAAGGGTTTGACAGTATGACCATACCCTTAATTATGACCAAGGGCGTTGGGTATGAATGGAGGAATATAGCTGTGTGATAACTGTTGACGGGAAGGTCCCAGAGTGGTTTTATAGACCCCCTTTATCTTCTGGGGTCACAGAGTGTTGCTTGGTGCTTACCGTGGCCTGAAAGCCCATCAGAGAAATAATCATGAGATGATTATTCATCATAAGATGATTAATTAATTATTTAAGTCATGAGATGATTAAATAATTAATTCCATGTTAATTAAAAATGTGAAAAAGCTAAAGAAGGAGTTCTTAAGCTTATTGGGCCTAAAACCAGACTGAAACTGGGCCTAGAGGGTCACACACATCAGGGTTATGGACGGTGGTAGTATATTCGCAATATTAGACTGTTAAGGGTTTTTGTGAAAGACCGAGAAGTCTATAAAAGTTACGACGGGAGAACCCTGGGCCAGGCATCTAGGGTTTCCCAATTTGAGTCGCTCCACCTCTCTCCTCCTAGGGAGGGGCGCCCCCCTCTCTCCTCTCTCTTCTCCCTCTCGTCTCTAGCGTAGAGATCATGGAGATGCCGCGGAGGAGTTCATTCGTGGGGCACTGCGACGAGGAGATTCCACCGTTCGTGCCCGTGAGGATACTGCTAGTGGCCATTCACTTGCGCGGCTAATTACTGCCAAGAGGGATTGTTTCCACTTCGCTGTGATCTAAGCATCGTAGAGGTAAAATCAAATCACGTAGTTGTAGATTATCATCGGGAATCACGCAGGAGCGATCAACTCGACCGGGTTAAAATTTTAATTTCTATTTTCCACTGCGTTCTTCATGATCTCGACCTTGATCCTTACAAAAACAAGGGGAAACTAGTCCCCAACCTCTCTAGCTCCGAGAGGACCCATTCAAACCCCAAAAGTGCGATTAAAACGAGAGATCCGGCTCACACCCCAAAATATGCATTTTACCCCAAAACGAGAAAATAACCCCGCTTGGCTCACTCCGGCCTATAAAACTCGTGGGAAATGAAGTATAGGGGTTAAGGATCCGTCCTCCTACCTCCACCGAAGATTTCACGCGCCGAGGATGCTGATCCACCAAAAAAATGCTGCACGAACCACCGCGGCGCCCCGAACTCGCGGCTGAGCTTCGCCGCGCCTCCACCGCCTCGATCCTCATCCCGTTTGCGCTCGCTCCACGCCCGCGTCGCCTCCACCTCACCGCCGTCCACCTCTGTTGGCCGTCGGGGAAGAGAGGGAGAGAAGAGAGAGCGTGAGAGAAGAGAGAGGGGGAAGATGAGAAATGAGAGATGGGGAGAGAGAAACAGGAGCTTTTAAATATATAGAAAATCTAAAAAATTTGGAAAATACCAAAAATAGGGAAAATACTCTCCACGATCTTTGAAAAATGCACAACGTAGTGGTAAGGTCCCAGAGTCGGAGAACGCAACGGTTTGCCCTCCACGGGATTCCGAAGGTCCGACAGGTAAAAGCACGTGCAAACCGTAAAACTCAATCTGGGACCCACAAAAGCGATCCAAAACCCACGGATCCTGATCCGAACAATAATCTGAAAAACCCGGGGCGTTACAGCCCTCCCCCCTTAAAGAAATTTCATCCTCAAAATTCAGGACTAGCACCAAGCCATAGGGGGAGAACACCTTAACCAACCGACAATGCTGTCAGAGCCCCAGCACAGAAAATCTTGATTCCCACGAAAGCACCAATCCTAAGGGATACGGCCAGACCATAATCACGAGAAACACCTGGGTCCTCACACCGCACACATCGATCATCAGAGCAGGCATAACACAACAACACAAGTCTGGCATCACCTCAGCTGCACGGAAACCAACCATGCCAGAAGATAAACTTCCACAATTCGTAGATCCAATCCAGGAAAAGCACATCACGAAAACGGCCACCAAAGGCCTCGCTTGCACACGGCTCTCGCCATTCTCGCCTCGCTACCACGAGTATCTTCTATCTGTGAAAGACCAATCACCGGTCACCAGACACTCATCAAGGGGAAACCCTCACTGGCCCAACAGGCACAATCCAAATCACAATAGGCCATATGCTGACTCTCGCACAGACCACCACTGCATCATGAACCGATCGAAAACCTCACTTGCACATCACATCCAAACGGATCCCCACGCCAACTCTACCCTCTCAGGGGAGCACGGTTAAACCAAAGGACAAGATTCTGGAATCTTTGGTCTTCACCTCACACAACTCAGACTTACAGGGGAATCCCCCCATGCTGGTCACCAGACCAAAGATCACCATATCCAACGCCAATGTCTCATCAGAGACCTCCACACACAGGCATCGACCACCGTCCTATCTCATCAAATCATATCTCGTCTCAATTACTCCAAATGGACGTCTGCCAATCCCGGTTCCGCTCTTACCACAGAGCCACGGGACACAACCTGAGCAATTCACGGCACACGACTCCAAGGCAACCAAGTGCCACTTGCTATCACAGCAACCTGGTCGACAGCGCCACGACCAATGCACACGGGTCCCCAGATAATACACATCTTACCATGGTCGACCACTCGGTCAACCTTACCAGGCGCTCGCAACTACCAACTGGGACCCATAATCTCTCAGAGATCACTTCTCCAAAACACGATCTCATCTGAGAACACAGCTTCCAACACACGAACAGGGTACTCACGCGGCACACTTGCCAACAGATTTTCCCAATTCCCTATCCTGCCAGTGCCATGACCACAATACCTCAAGCAACGGCACGGCAACAACACGTCTCACACAGCCGGAGATAATCTCACATCAAGGAACCAATCCTCCTATGCTCCACACAAACCCTCAGGAAATCCGCTCGTAGCATCCAACGCTACATTCCTAAACCTGTGGGTCTTGGGCCCACCAGGCTTCCGCTGCTCACTCTGATCCACGTGCACAGCCATCATAATGACAACTCGGGATCCTCCATCCCGACAATCCTTGGCAACTCCGCAGGCTCCGATCCTCAACACATCGGGGATCACAAACACTGCCCAACTGGCACTCGTCCTTCCGGAACAGCGCCAACACACCCGTACGCCCCAGGGAACGGGCATCTCTTCTCACGGGCAACCACCTTGCCAAAACACAGGACTCGTCTCGCACGGACTTCATGGCACCCAAAAGGAGGCCATCCAATCCGAACACACAATGCAAGATGACGAACCTTGGCAAAACGCGATCTCCTCTAACCAAGGGAAAAACTCAATATACCTCCGACCAACGGAAGGTCTCCACGCTCGACCTGACCTCGACCCTTACACACGTTGGGAACCGCACCTTCTAGCACCAGGAAAACCATTACCACCGTCAGGTCAGCTCCTCCGACAATACTCGCCAAGTGTCTCGCCGGACTACGATCACAGCATCTCTCGATGCACCACCGCTGCAATTTCTTGAATTACAACACGTCACGCCAAGAGCCGCAACACGAGCCATAATTGGCACTCGCCAACACTCATCCTCGAGTCTTGAACTCATCGCGGAACCTTCATGTCCCACGCCAAATCCAAGGCGAACACAACCCATTCACACGCAAAAGCGCAGAGCAAGAACTTACTGGGACATCTCCGCCCAATCCTGCCTCAAAATCTACGAAGATAACCGGGACCGACACGTCATTTCTAATGCCACATAGCATGATGAGAGCATCGGCTCGACAATCAGTAGCTCAACAGAAAGATCCTCTGCTCACCCGAGCATAATTCTCGATCAGAGCACCGGCTCTACCACTTCAAACCACAATCTTGACACCTCAGGGGCTGGATAACCTCAGATTGGGGTGGCCAAAAACCAATAACAGCTCCCTCAGAGAATGCTCACAGCAACTTAACCACGAACAATCCTCGCCAGCCACTTGACCTCGCTGTAAATTCCTCGAACGCAGCACCGTAAACTCACGCCTGTCGAAAACTCTTTGCCCAACGGAGCACTACCGAGGTCACCACCCATCGGGAAGAAATATCCCTATCACATCCCTCGGGCCCCACATCGGTGCTCCGACGAAATAGCAACCACCATCACAGTGCCACCACAGCGCACTCAAGCTCTTACGCGAGAAACCAAGAGGAAAACGAATGCAAAAACCCTATGCCAACTGTCGACTATACTGGACCTTATGGACTCTAATCACTGCAATATCTCGAATTCTCATGTACGTCCACAACCTCTGCTCTGATTCCAACTGTAACAACCCAAGATCTGGATACCGGGAATAACCCGATACCATTAGAATCCTGACCCGCCGCCCACAAGCCGGAGGCCTCGGAATGGCTACAAGGAGTGTGGAGGTACAAAGAAATAGGAAATAAAGTAGGACAATTGTAACGACCCGAGAATCCGATTACCGAGAAGGCCCCATAACCCGAGACTCGCCACCCACGAGCCCGAAGACTCGGAAGGGTTAAAAAGGAGTGTGGAGACACAAAGAAATAGGAAGTAAAGTAGGATAATACAATAATTAATAGAAATAAATAAACAACTACTACAACAGAGTCCAATCCAACAGAAAGTATTGTCTAAAGTAGTAAAAACGTACCACATGCCGAGTGAACACTCGGCCCGGTAAGCTGGCAACTGAGAACCTCCGAACAGCACCCTCGAACCTCGAGGAAGAACAGCCTCACCTGAAAAGCAGGGATGAGTCTCCAAAACAGAGACTCGGCAGGGGTCCCGCGGAACCCCAACCGAAAACAACGGTGGTAGCGGAAGGGAAAGCTACAACTACAGCAGGAACAGCGAACCGGTGGCCGCTCAAAAACTCGGCACTACAGCTACTCCTACTGTACCAGAAACACACCCCGATCTCATGGTCGGGGGCTACCGAACTACACTAGTACCACTTATCGATGTAAAAATCCACGGCAACCACGCCGTAGAGGCCTGTCTCCTAGGACACAGCTAACCTGGACACGCTGTCCAAGGTGCAACCCCGACCACCTGGTCGCAGACACCGACCAACAAGACGCAACCTCGGTAAAGCTAGTAGCACCAGTCTCACGGCACGAGAACCGACACCCGTGCCATGGCAAAACAACCGGAACTCAACGGTCAACATGACCAAAAACCCAAAGGTCGAAGTCACAGAAACTGACAGTCTGTCACTCCCGACTCGACAGGAGTACCTCCCACTAGAAGCACAGTTGGTAGCGTCCCCCGACATCTTACACCGCACCGCAGGTGAACTACCTGACGTGGTAGCGCCTACCAGACGCACGGACACCGAACAAGTAACCACAAAGCAAGTGACTAGCTGGGGTCATGCCCGTCGGCGTGGGTCCAACTGCCCCCTACCACGTGTGCACACATAGACCATGCGTCTTAGGTTTGGCCATTGACTGGTTTTCCCCTTAGCCGGACTCTGGCTACAGACGTGCGGCCCGACAGAAACCAGTCTAAAAACTGTCCTCAGGGTAAGCCCGTACACCTACTCCCAGGTGAGACCAGCACACGCGTACTGGTAGGCTACGGCTAGTGGAGGGTCACTGAAGGAGTAGACTCTCAAGTCAACGAAAAACAACGTCCGAACCCGATGAAGTACGGGGACCGTCCCACGTACCAGCACCGTCGCACGGTGACCATAGTCGGAGAAGAAACGGGACTCACAGTCCACGGGCCACGCACCCGACCACGCAGAAACGTAGAAGCACGGTTCCCAAGGTAACTCACAGGCCGCCAAACTGAATCCCACTCTTAGGGAAAAGCGGGAACCCTCCAGCCCTAGACTGGACAACTGGGCTCGCAGCCGAAGGCTTCACACAAGACCCACTCTGAAATTGCTTTCCGGAGAAATCGACGACGCACGGGGAACACTCACCGCACGCACACCGACACACGGTGACACTATTCGAGAACGCTACAACCCGGGACCACACTGTACCACGACACCTCGCCCCGACGAAGTGCACAGCATCCGTCAGGCCACGGGTCGACACGTGGATCGAGAACCACACACCCGGGACTCGAATTGGTCAAAATGGAAACACCGGGTTAGATTGGCACATGAGCGGTTCATCCTGGGCCACTCAAGGGAAGTGCGGCTGGGAACGAGCCGCTCGAGAGATATGCGGCCAGGAAGGACCCGCACAAGTGCACTAATCGGACTAACGCCAAAGAGAGGATAGGCGATTAGGGCTGAGCCGCCCAAAGGGATGTGCGGCCAAGGGTCACCCGCACAACCCAACCGACCTACTACAATGTCAGTCAAAACGGTTTTGACCAAACCGCACAACCCGACCGACATAAAATTATTGACCAATGGTCAACTGGGACACGCGGTCAGCTCCTGGCCGCTCATCCCAACGGAAAGACAGACGGCTGGGGACCAGCCGCCCATGGGGGGACAGGCGGACCATCCCTGGCCACCCATCACATGAGCGGTCTATCGTCTGACTGCTCAACCCCAAAACCAGAACGAGAAAAATGGACTAAAGCCAACCGCCCATACCATGGACGGGCCCTGGTTCGACCACCCAACCGTCACGGCGGGTAAACCTAGGGGGTCGCCCGATCGCGGCCATTCCACGCCCCGTTCGTGCCGAAATGAAGGGGATACAGCCACAACCACCCTGGCAATCACATTGACTCCGACCAGAGTCAAATCGACGCACGAATCGTGAGAAACGGGCGATTCTACCGAAGTTACTCAAAAAGGGTTTCCGAGCTTCCCGGAGCCCTATCGGTCCAACGGGACCACCAATCGAGACGAAATCAGAGGGGAAAGAACGCTCTCGCTCCAAGGAATCCGTTGACAGTAACCGATCTGGAAACCGTCGCCATTTTCTGACGGACCCTACGAACTCCACGAAAACTACCATTTAGCCTAAATGACTCTAAACGCACCCGTTTCTGCACCGAACGACATGCAATGGCAGGGAAAACGAGTAGGACGCAGTAGTGTTCCGTCACCCTACCTCCACCGAAGAAACCGTGCACCGTGGACGCCGATCCACGAAGAAAACGCCCCGAAACCCTCGCCATTCCACGAACCCACGGCCGAGCTTCCACCCGCCACCGGCCCTCGCTCCTCGACCCGTTCCCCGTTCCTCGCCTCCCGCATTGCCGCCTCGCCCTCTTCCGCCACCGTCGGCCGCCCGGGGAGAGGGGGAGAGAAAGAGATGAGAGAGAGTGAGAAAGAGAGAATGAGAGGGGGAGAGAGAAAAAGGGTTAATATATATAGAAAAACCCAAAAATACCAAAAATTTAGAAAAATATGATAAAGTACCTCCGCGATCCTTGGGAGGAGCACAACGCGCTGGTACTGCCCCGGAGTCAGAGAACGCCACGGTTCGCCCTGCACAGAGTTCCGAAGGCGCATCAGGGAAAAACACGTGTAAAGCACAAAATGCACTGTGAGACCCATGAAAAATATCCAAAAAAAATCGGGGCATTATAGCCCTCCCCCCTTAAAGGAATTTCATCCTAGAAATTCGGGACTAACACCAAGTCACAGGGGAAGAACACCTCAGCCAACTGACAACGCTGTCGGGGCCCCAATACATAAACCTCGATTCTCACGAAAGCTCTCAACCTGAGGGACACAGCCAGACTACTATCACGAACAACACCTCGCTCCGCACGCCGTGCACACCGGCCATCAGAGCAGGCATATACCAAAGCACACAGTCTGGCATCACCTCAGACACCACGAAAACCAATCATAGCACCGATGCCACCATCTCGCTCACCAAGGAGACACAGTCCTCGTCACGAGAAACAGCTACCGATCCATCCAATGGCCAACAGACAAATTACACGTCAGCTTCACAACCAGCTGACATCTCTCACACCCTTCTCAAGGGAACAACCAATACAGAGCCTCCACCAGCTCACACAGCCATCTCAACAGACCGCAACCAGAACATCGGCTCAGCACCAAGAAACACCTCACACATGGCAAGCTGAAAGCCAGACATATCACTGTGCCAACTCTGTCAGAAGATAAACTTCGACAAAGCCCAGATCCCGTCCGGAAAGGCACACCTCAAAATCCACCACCCAAGGCCTCGTTGGCACACGGCTCTCGCCACGCTCGAGCCCCGACAACCAGCATCTTCTGTCTGTGAAAAGACCATCCACTGGTCGCCAGCCAAACGTCAACGGGAAACCTCCGCTTGCTCAGGTTCTTCCTTCCTTCCTGGTCCTCCACCAGATCTGAAGGGAACATCCCAAACCTCAGCAAGCCATCCGTTGACTCACACACAGACCGATACCACATCTCGAGCTGCACTCCTCTCGGACTCCGCATCCAAACTCAATGATCGCACCAACTCGACCCTCTCAGGGGAGCACGATGATACCAAATGACAAGATCCTGGTGTCTTCACTCATCACCTCACTTGACTCAGACTTACAAGGGAACCATCCCGTGCTGGTCAGCAAACTAGGGATAACCATTGCGACACCCACGTCCCATCAAGGACTGCCAATCCGACGCCAATCTCACTAAAAAGTCCTCTGCCCACAGGCGTCACTCTTCCGTCTTGTCTCCTCACATCCCTCGACCTCCGTCAGGCAACATCCTCAACAACCCCATCTGGGTCACACCGACGCCTGACACCGTGGTGCGGACACCCGAGCAGTTACGCCGAGCCACCGGTGCATCAATTTGGAGCACGATTCGAGCCACTTCAGCGTCCATCTGGCTCAGAGATAGCCTAGAGACTCCCCCCTGAGTCTCGACATTTATCATATTTGTTTAGACTTTAATTGTGTGTAATGTGTGTTTATTTCATTTTATTCGGTATGTAATTTTGATTGTAAGAGGGGTTTATTTGCAAAATGGGACCCCCGGGTCCCACGGGCCCCCCAGACCCCCTCGCATTGATCCACCTCAGCCTAGGGCCCCATGTGGGGTCAGTCAACATTTCAAATGGAGGCATCTAGAAGGTTGAATGGTAAAAGACACATGGGAGACAATTGGACTTCAAAGTTCAAGGTAGGCTACCTACCAATTCTACCTTGTCTCCCTTGGTCAATAGGGCGCCCCCCCCCCCCCTTAATTTTTTATTTATTTTTTTGTGTGATTCACATTTAATCCAAGCCATCCATCTCCCACCCCTAGATCCAACGGTGGCAAATGGATTTGAGATGTAACCTATATAAGCTTGTATTTTCCATTTTGATAGAATTAATGCATTGTGAAATCTGAAATTGCTTGGAGCAGCCCTTGGGCGCACCCCTCCTCTCTCCTCCCTCTCCCCCTTGCAGCTGAGACGGTTGCCATTCTGAGATGTGACGCCTCCCCTATCGGTTCCGGTTATCATCGCCGCCGCCACGAGCCGCCATCGCACCGCCATCAAGTTCGTCGGAGTTCTATTTTCAGCCGACCACTACCACTTCCACGAAATTCTGCTATCAGCCACGAGCTCGGATCGACTTCGGATTTTGAGGGGATATTCCAGGGGTGTTCCCCACATTCTAAAAAAACTGGTGGGTCATGAATCTTTGATTTGATAATTTCCCATTTTCGTTCAAGTTCCAAGTTTAGTTCTGCCAGTTTCAGATCTGATTTTCCACTTTTCCTGATTTTCACATCTTCGATCCACCTTTTGATTTTTTCTAGGGCTCTCAATTTTACCGGGAGTTCTATCCATCAAGCCCTCCTTCCAAGAATTTTTCTGATTTTTGATCAGTCCTCCACCTATTTTTCAAAATTCATTCTCAGAGCTAGGTACAGTGTTGTCCACCTGTTCCCAGATCCAACCACCCTCCAGTAAACAAATCATAACAAATCACATCCACCTCCAATCAGTCCACAAAAATATCCCCATTTTTCTTGTTCAAAATCCTACAACTTTCGTGAAGAGCTCAGGAGCTGCAGCGGCCATCAACTTCATGGTCAATGGCTGTTCTCAGACAACTTACCTACAGATCTAAGATTTCGGGTACTGTACAACAGGAACTTGTAAATTCAGTAAAGTCCATATCCGACCAGATCCAACAGTTTCCTCTGAGCCTAGATTGAAGGATTTGGATAGAGCTTTCCAACGATAGTTTGTACGTCCCGATCCGACAGCGGGATTGATCGCAGCGGCCGTTTTCACCGGAGCGCGCGCCGGAAAACAGAAATCAAAATCCGTGGGCAGCTAGTTCAACAATTAGGAATCGGAGCCAATCGACCCTCGATCGGCATTTCCGGCCGACCACCGTCCGTGGAGGCGCGCCACTAGGGGTCCCCATCACAGTGGGTCCCACCCCCGCAGTTATAGCACCTAAAGCAGAGAATTCCCGAGGTAGGAACTGGTTGGGAGGTGCTAGGGATGGCTCCCTTTCCTTTGTCATCCCTCCTATCAGTTGGCGGAGTGTACTCCAACCTAGGCAAAGCAGCAGGTGCTAGTAAGGGGTTCCTTATGAAAGGAACAGCAGGGGCAATGGTCTGAAGTGGGGTAGCAGTAGGGACATAAGAAGTAGAGGGGTCAGGCCTCTCAGGGTAGCGGATCATGGGGTTTCGGGATTCAGGTTGGCGGTAGGTGGAAATCCAAAGTGGGACCACCCTTTGAAACCGCTCAACGTCTCGAGCAACCTGGTAGGCATGCTCGAGAGTGTTAACCTCTCGTAAGAATAGCTCCCGCTGAATGCGCTAGTGTAGGCCATGTGAGCGACGTCACGCGATTCGGAGAGCGGAGAAGACGCGGAGCGCGCGGGCTCCTCTTTTTGTTTGCTGCAACACAGAAATAAGAGAAAAGAGAAGGGGCCACCACGGGAGATTGCTCCGGCGGGGCGAGCGGGACAAATTTAATATAGCAAGATATGGGGGTTAAACGGCCATAGCGGGAAGTGACTCGCCGCGACCTCGGGGGACGGGAACGGTGCAGAAATTAAATAGCAAGAATTGAAACGGCCATTGGGGAAGTGACTCGCCGCGGCCTCGAGAATATGAGCAGATAAGAAGATAGCAGAATATAAAGAGAATATAAAGAGCGGAATTTAAACGGCCATTGGGGAAGTGACTCGCCGCGGCCTCGAGAATATGAATAGATAAGAATATGATAGGATATAAAGAGAATTTAAACGGCCATTGGGGAAGTGACTCGCCGCGGCCTCGAGAACATGAATAGATAAGAATATAACATATAAGAACGGGAATTTAAACGGCCATTGGGGAAGTGACTCGCCGCGGCCTCGAGAATATGAGCAGAATATAACAGAATATAAAGAGAATATAAGAACGGAAATTTAAACGGCCATTGGGGAAGTGACTCGCCGCGGCCTCGAGAACAAGATGTGATCGCCAGGGGCCAAAAGACCCCAAAATGAAGAAAGTGATCGCGCCTACCTCAAGAGCGGGAGATGGCGGGTTGCTTCTTCCTCCCCCTTCGGCCGGCCGACGGAGAGGGCTTTCCTTGGGCACCCTTGCAAAACAACGACAAACAAGTAACAAGTGGATTAGAAAGATAAAGGTGTAGTATTCAAATCCTTGCGATAAAAATGACGAAATGATGGCGAGACACACACCTGGTTGGTGTTATCTTTTAAACCCCTCTCGGACTCGAGTAGGAGGAAAATGAGATGATGGATGCAAGAAGTATATAAGAAGAGGCACCCTTATGAAGGGGGATAGAGGATGCAGTATGATGAATGTAAAGAACTATGGAGGAAAAGGGGAAGAAAAGGCTTATTGGATGAGCCGAGGGTGAGATCCGGCGGAGCTCCGGCAACGTAGGGATGACGTGGAAGCGCGGTGGATGAAGACGACCTTCCTCTCGCGAGCGTGGGCACCCGAGGAGCCGGCAGAACCTCCACCTACAAAAGACCCCACGGGTTAGAAATGGCTCCGTAGCCTCTGGACTCCGGCAGCCTATCGGATCTCTTCGAAGCTCCTCCAGAACTGAGGGGGTGGGCCTCTATTTATAGGGCTCCGAAGGGTGGAGGCGTCCAGGACCCTGGACACCTCCATCAGGGCCGAACTAATATTTTATTCTATTTTTATTTATTTTTTAGAATATTTTTGTGGAGGCGTCCAGGGCCCCGGACGCCTCAAACAGGTCCACCGAACACCACCGACGGCCGCACGCAGTTTGGCACTACGCGTGGTTTTGTGAGCGGCGTCTCGTGATTCAGAAATGGGCGCGTCCAGCTGGCTAGACGTCTTCATAATTTGGATTTTTTCACACACGACAAACCGTCGTTCGGTGACCGACGCCCGTGAGGGAGTTGATGGAGGCGTCCAGGGGCCTGGACGCCTCCATAAATATATTATTTTATTTTTTTGTTTTGTCTTTTTATGCCAACTGGCATATATATTTTTTATATTTGTTTTTATGGTGGCGTCCAGGGGACTGGATGCCTCCATTAATATATTATTTTTTATTTTGTTTTATCTTTTTCTGCCAACTGGCATATATATTTTTTATATTTGTTTTTATGGAGGCATCCAGGGGACTGGACGCCTCCATTAATATATTATTTTTTATTTTGTTTTGGGCTTTGAAAAATAAATTAAAAGAATGGGGGCGTCCAGGGCCCTGGACGCCCCCATAAAGACCCACCCGGATCCTCAGTTCAGGCGTTGGCGGCCGCCCGGCAGACACCCTTCCTGGTTTCGGAACCTCTGATGCGTCCGACTGGTGTTGATGCCGTCCGAATGCCGTGACGAGACGATTCCGGATGTCGAAAAGGGCGGAAGAAGACTCAAGAAAAGGAAGCACTCAAGTGATTCAAAACGCGTAAGCCGTTGCGGGACGTTGTATAGTAATATGAGACTTTCTCAGGAGACGTCAGGAATGGCGTGTCTACAGGCCAGCCCTAAATCGCGAGAGGGTGATAGAGGCATCCTCCACGACATGACTCCGAAGGAAGATTTCATCGAACTTGGCGATGTATTCATCTACAGCCCTCCCATCTTGGGTGAGTTTCTATCATTGGTCTAAAGACGCTGATGGTAGGAGGGTGGCAGATACTTCTCCCTCAGCTTCTCCTTCATTTCTTCCCACGTGTTGATGCGCTCCTCTCGTCTCTTTGCTAGGAGATTCTCAATATTACACCAGTAGGTCTTGGCTTGACCTAGAACCTTCATTTTGGCAAATCTCGCCCTTGTAGCAGGGGTCATGCGGTGATGCCAATCAAAGTATTGATCCATCCCGGTCTCCCAATCAAGGTATGTGGCGGGATTTAGGGACCCATCAAAACTGGGAGCGTTTATCTTGACGTTCTGTAGGATGATCTCCTCATCGTCGTGGTCTCTTCCTCGAGGCGCACGATCATCTTGCTCTCTACCTCGAGGAGCCTGATTCAAGGGGGCCCGGTCTCTCTCTTCTCTGTGGTTGGTGATGGGATCTCTGTGACCATTCATCCTTCCTTCCTCTCCCCTCATATGATCCTCTAAGGCTCGAATCCTATCATCTAGCTCCGCTCGCAATTGGCTTATAGATGCTTCAAATTGGGCCGTAAGATTTTGCTTGAGCTGAGCTGAGCTAACATGGCATTCACGCCATCCTGAGCCATCGGTGGTTGTAGTGTTGAAACGCGCTTTAGACGGCCCAATAAATTCCTAAACCAACGTGGAATGCATGAGCTCGGACCTAAATGACGCAATCCTGGTACCGAAGATTAGCAAGGTTCAGACCTTCTTGTTGGCTAATATGCAAAGGGTCAATTTGATTCGCGAAGGGACCGACCAGGGAGAGTTGCTCGCCCGTAGGCAAAGTAGTTGTGGAACTACCTCCTGACAATTACGATGCCCTAATGTGATAGTTTTAGGGCTTAAGGATGGGATCATACAAACTCTCTCTTTCCGTCCATAGCGATGCACTCAGGAGACAGGCTGCATGGGTTGGGCTCTCTCCCACTTCATCACGCGGCAATTTGAAAAAGATACTAAATGAGCAAGTTTGCGAGAGCACGCACCTAACTAGACTTGAAAAGTCTAGCGCCGACCGGAGACGAAGGCGAGTGGGGACGTGCGTGTCCGCACGGCGTCGATGAAGCTTGATCGGTTACAACGAATTCACTCCACGAAGGAGGGTGGTGTAATTATTAAAAAATTGCATAAAATTTCTCACGCAGGGGAATAAATTAACTCAGAATTTCTCCGCGCAGGGAGACTCAGGGACACTTGCGCTCCCTAGATTACAGACTGTCTGTCGACGACCAGGCGACCCTGGCATCGATCGAGCCGCCGTAGTGGCCTCGAGTGCCACAACCAATAGTTCAATCAAATGAAATATATGTATATAGATATATAACTATTAAATTATATATATATATATATCCCTGATATTATATATATATTCCAACAAATTTTCTACCTCTCTTTTCTGACTTTTTTTTTCCAGGCGGACATGGAAACCCACGCGTGTTTCACGCGAGTGGTCAGCCAAGGCTGGCGCACGCAGCGAGGGTGGCCAGCGAAGGCGGGCACCCAGCAGGCGAGCGCGGGTGGGTGGGCGCGTGCACGCAGGAGGTGACGCGGGCGCACGCGGGGGGCTGGGGGAGTGCACGCTGGCGAGGGTGACGAGGCGGGCGCACGTGGTGGCGAGCGCGGGCGCAGGCGGTCTGCTGGCGTGGGTGGGCGTGGGCGTGCCTGTGTGCGAGGCGTGGGTGACGGAGGCGCACGCGGGCGGCGGCAGTGGCGGCGGGGTGCTCCGCGCAGTGGGTCGCGGCGGCTGGAAATGGCCGTTGCAGCCGGGATTTTTTTTTGAACCGGGCACGGGCGACGATGCAGTCGAGAGATCTTCTGCTTCTATGTTTTTTTCCCCTTTCTCAATCAAGAGTAGCATATCTCTTTGGTCTCTCTTTTTTTTTCACGTACCGATGTTGTGGAGGGGAAACGATGCCGAGAATGACAGAGATGCCGTTGTTGGGCTCTGGTACCAAATTTGATGTGGCGGGGGCGTGGAAGAGATCGTCAGCACTCCGAAAATACGAATGGGATGGGATAACTACTGTCTCGCGCAGCTCGGTCTCACACCGGACGGTCTCTCACCGGGCAATCACTCAAATCTCACAAGGGAGCTAGGAGGGAAGGGAAGCAACAAGGTGCAAAAGCACCTACGTGAGTTTTCTTTCATAAGCATTCAATACATAAAATGGTACACTAGCCTCCTTTACATAGAAAAGGCCATATTACACTAGGACAAGAATACTCCTACATATTTCTACTAAGGACACCCATATCCTATGACTATTTGGCTTAATAAAATAAAATACAACAACCAACCTTTGACTATTGGCCAAAATAAAATATGACTAGTGGTTAGTAATACAATACCACCACAATACAAGTAAAATACACATAAATAAAATGCATACTCATGACACCGAATCTCTGAGCCACAAGCTCGTTGGTGTCGGGGCGATGCGACATCGACTCCGTGTGACGGATCCGGTGGATCCTGTGTCCCACCATTTAGCCTTTCACAAAAACAATCGCACTCCCACACAGTGGTTGTTCTTGTCATGGAAGGCTCGACGGAGGTGTAGAAGCCCATTCACTTGCCTTCTTGGCCCCTATTTAAATGTGTGCAAAATAATATTGATGTTGCCTTTTGAGAGGGACCGACGGGGGGAAACCATACACAACTGCAGCAAGTGTGGCTCTGAGAAGCACTGGTCGGGGGTAAATAATTTTTTTCCTTTGCTAATAGAACTACTGGAAATCAAAAAATAGACTGATAGTTTATATTTTATTGAACTACAACATGCAGATATATTACTAAAAAATAAATTATTATTATTATTATTGAGACGTTACAATATGACTCGAGTGCATGAAATGATCGTCCCGCCACCATGTAGGAGTGGTAAAATGGCTCTAGATGTCACAATGTGGCTCGAGTTGCAACAACCCACCCGAGTCGCATCATATTATGACTCGATCCAACTTTAGTACCGAGTGATACAACTGAATCGGTGCGAGTCACGTTGACATGATTAACCATGGTTAAATCTATGTCAGACTAATCAGTCAACTTATTAAAATTATTGCTTGAGATCATCTCTCTGGTCCTTCCCTCTCTGCAGCAGCTGGCTATTATCGAGGAGGGGGGGCGTGCCTCCCCCTCCCCTCTCTGGTCCTTCCCTCTCTGTAGCAGCTGGCTGCTCTGTCGCACCCCCGCTCACCAGGCCCCCGCTTGGTACCGCGCGTACGGATGTCCTGCATCGCCTCCCACCTCCTCTCTCTAGTCGCACTTCGTCTGCGTCGTCCAAAAGCCTCTCCGGTGGCCTTCCCTCGTCCTCGGTGGTCCTCCCAGGTGACTCCCCCGCCGACCCTGCCGTGCTCCCAGTCCTCGCCCTCGCTGGGCCTCCTGTTGGTGTCTTCGCTCGTGCGGTTGCAACGGTCAACGCCAGCGTCGGTCGTCTTCCTTCTCCGGCAATGGTCGGTGGCGATCCGTCTGTGTTGTCTGGGAGGCTCTCCGGTTCCCATCCCTCATCCTAGGAGTCCTCCCCGGTGACATTACCGCCTCCGCTACCATGCTCCCTGTCCTCGCCCTCGCTGGGGTTCCCGTTCGTGCAGACAGTCGTACGGCCTCTGGGGTCACTGACTGCATTAGTGGTTTTTCTTCTCCGGCGACGGCAGCCTACCCTCCGGCTTCTCCTGGGGCTCCCGCCGGCATCCCCAACGTTCCCATGGCCGTCTCTCTATCACTGGAAGGTCGACACGTCTTTGGCGACCAACTCACGCCATCTCCCGTCGAAGCGTCGTCCTCTGCTCCCTGTCACATCATCCCCTCTGCGCTCGTCTCGAAGCCTTCTCATGATGGCCGTGTTGCCTCTCATGTACTTCCCCCTTCCCTGCTTTCCTCCGGTCACATCCCGTCGACCTCTTCATTTACCGGACACCCCCTAAGTGTGCCTGCTACCCCTGCCCCTCATGGGACAGGTACCCTTCATGGTTCCCAGTCTCTTCACCCTACTGTGGGCGGGGGAGTCGCCGGTGGCACCCAGCCTCCGTTTCCCACCACTCCAACTGTCGTGGGGCGTGATCGCCTGCCTCCTTGGCCTACGTGCGTGGAGCGCATTGCTGCTACATCCTTGGCGCATTATATGCCACCCTTGGAGGGACTGTGTTCTGCATGTTCTCCTCCAGTGACTGTTCACAGTCCTTCTTGTGGGAACGCTGGTGCCTCTGTACAGGTAGTTGCTCCCCCCTCTGAGGTTCATGCTCCTGATCCTGTTGCTCCTCTGCCTGGGCTCTATCGTGGCAAGGGGCTTGCGTTGGTCGCTGATCTTACTGCCCCTGTGCTTGTGTCTGAGGCGGGCGCGTCCCTGCCACCGTCGATGCCCTTCTTAAAGCCTCATGCTGTGGTTTTGGCCCTGGCTACTGACCCCAGCGTCTCTGCAGATGGGGCTCCCCCTGCGGCTGCGTGTGCCTTGCCCCCGGCCCCCACTGCCCCCGACCCTCGGCTTCCTGCCGACTCGGGACTCGCCTACTCAGAGGGAGACCACCCTGTTATTGCTGAGGGCACTTGGCCTGGTTATGCTAGTCTTTATTCCTCCTCCGTCCAGCCCGATGGTTCGTTTGAGGCACTGGGCTCATCATTTTAAGCCCGTCTGCTTGAGGAACAGAAGGCATCGCCCGAGGCCTTCGTATTTTTAGCTATCTGTTTCTTTGGTGTTACTTTCTTGGGGTCTTCTATCTTTGGGCCTTTCTGTTGGCTGTGGCCCTTTCGTCTCTTCTTCCTCGTGATTGTCGTTCGGCTGGTCTGGAGGGCCTTCGGTCGGCTGGCCCTGTGTCGAAGCCGGCTGCTCCCTCGGCAAGCTCCGGGTCCCACGTTGACGATGATGTTCTCCTTGGCGGCATCTTGCTTGTCTTGTTGGCATTTTGGGTTGTAATTTTAGTTAGTTGTCTTCTTTTGGGCACTTTGGACCTTGGCTCTTGTGTGTATCGGCCTCTTGCTTCGCTTGTTTGACGCCTCCTCTCCCCATAGCTTGCTCTCCATTGTACCCCCCTCCTCCTTGCTTTAATTTTTGCATACTATATATAAAATCCGCTTGTCTGGTGGTCGAGGTGGCATGTCCTGTTCCTTCTGTAATGAAAGGATGAACGGACTCCCTCGTTACCCCCCTTGCATGTATTACCTTTCAGTTTAAAAAAAACTTATTAAAATTATACCTGAGAGGGAATCGACAAGCATTGTATTGCATAGCATGGTGTGGCTGGCCTCTCTGAAGAGAGGCCGTGGCGACTTACAAAGTGCACGAAATGATCATCGTACAACCACGTAGGACTGTGAAAAATGGGTCCAGAGGCATTAAGGGTCTATTTGGTTGGGGGTTAAGAGGGGGATATCTCCATCTTAACCTTATTAATCGTTTGGTATGACTAAAATTGATGAGAATAAGGGGGTTAAGGAGAAGGGGGTTATCCCCAAAAATGGGGTTAAGACTGGGGATAAGTCATTGACTTATTCTCACTTTCTTAACCCTGTTTTTCTCCCTTAATTATTAATGATAATTAATTCTATTATTGTTAATTAATATTATTAGTATTAATTAATCAGATTAATTAAGCTCATTAGTATTAATTAATTAATATATTATTACTTAATTAATAATTACAGGGCGGATATGTGCATATTGCTTAATTAACATCGTTATCGTGTGTCCTGCTCCTCTTAAAAGTTCACAAATCGCTAAAAATTAATGCCCTTTTTTAGTGCCTCTAGATGTTTAATAAGAGCTTGGGTTGTTGCACATTCAGGTGCGGTGCCTCGATGCACACCCGTGTGATGCACATTATGAGTATACAGTGCCTTTAAATTTTTTATTTTAAAAAAATTAAAGTGACTCCCAAGATATTCTAACTTGAGGAGTAAGCCATTTCATCGTCCGATTATCTAAAAAATCTAAAAATAAAATAAATTATTATAAAAAAATAAACTCAATACTATTTATTTCATCTAACTTTTTTTATTTGTTTTTAGATAATCCAATGATGACGTAACTTTTACTCCAAGTTAAGATATTTTAGGACCTACTTCAAAAAAAATCAAAAAATTAAAGACACTATCTGTGACGACCCGAGATCCGGATACCGGGAGGAGCCCGATACCATTCGAATCTTGGACCGCCGCCCACGAGCGGGAGGCTCGGAAGGGCTAAAAAGTAGTGTGGAGGTACAAAGAAATAGAAAATAAGGCAGGATAATTCAATAATTAACAGAAGTAAATAAACAATTACAACAGAGTCCAGTCCAACAGAAAGTACAGTCAAAAGTAGTAAAACGTACCACATGCCAAGTGAACACTCTGCCCGGCAAGCTGGAAACTAAGAACCTCCACGCAACGCCCTCGAACCTCGAGGAAGAACCGTCGCACCTGAAATGCAGGGGTGAGCCTCCTATCACTGGCCCAGTAGAGATCCCGCGGAACCCCAACTGAGAACAACGGCGGCACACAAGCAGTAACTATGAAAGCAGGAAAGTAACTACAGTGGCCGGCAAAACCTCGGCTCTACAGCTACTCCTACTGTACCAGAAAACACAACCTAGTCTCCCGTCAGGGGACAACCAAGCCACGCACCCGACCACCCGATTCCACGATCGGGGACCACCAGACACGAACCGCCCTAGCCACGCTACAAGGAAAACGCCATGATACCTCCATAGCGGAGGCCTGCCCTCACGAAAAGGGCCCGAGCCAAAACCACACAGTCAGGGAACACGATCACGACCTCACCGTCGTGAACACGTCGCTGTCTAGGGAAAGGCCGTCGGTGACACTCACCTGAAACCCCAGACCTCGACTCCGGGAACACTCCCGAAACCACTCACAAAGTCCCGTCTCGCAGACGGAAAATAGAACCCGGTACACGACAACACACGTCACATGACAGGAGCACCACCCACAAGAAGAACGACCGGATGCGTCCCCTGACGTCTTACACCGCGTCACAAGTGTCTAGCTACGATGTCCCGGGCGTGAGACTCAGACACGCAACAAGTACCACAACAAGGACTAGCTGGGGTCACGCTCGTCAGTGCGTGTCCTAAGCCCCCAACTACGTGTGCACACACAGACCATCTGCTCTAGGTCGGGTCCTCTAGCTGGTTTTCCCCCCACCGGACTCTGGTGGCGAAGGCAAGGGGCCCTATGGTAACCAGCCTAAAAACCGCCTCTCTCGGGTCAGCCGCTCCACAACTCCCAGGTGGGTCAGCACACGCGTGCCGTAAGAAGGCTACGACTAGTGGACGTGTCACAGAACGTGGACACAGGAAACCACGCACGCACCCATTGCGAGTAACACGGAGTAACAAGTGGCACGACGCCACCAGACTCTAGATGGTCCACTAGACCTACTAAACTCAACGGTCTTTGAGTCACAAGACTCGGGGTCGAGACCGTTGCACATGACAGCACTAAGCCGTCAATCTGGCCTAATCCCTAGGTCCAAAACCACAATGCGATAACTCATGAGACAGTTCACAACTGCCGAGACCCATCCCTCGAGGAGGGAACTTAAGAAACCTCCAGCCCCAAGCTGGGAGACTGGACTCACCGTCCAAGGCCACACGCTTGGCCCACTCGGAAGCCACCTTCCAGAGAGGCAACGACTTGCGGGGAAAGCTCCCCGCACTCACACCGATACACGGTGACTCGATCTAGCAAGAACACAGAAGTCCGGAACACCTGGGGTCACCCGGACCCACCAAGCCCATGGGCACGCTTATCGAGGTAACACGGTACCTCCAGACACCCCAAAAACATGATAACGAAACCCACGGGATGCCCGGGACACTCACGAGGCCAAAGGTCGACCACTGGGTCACAACCGGGTCGACTGGAGACCAACACAACACAATTGGAATGCTAGAAGGTCACCCAGATCCTTAAACCGATGGGCATGCTAATCGAGCTAAACGGAACCTCCGAACACCCAAAGACACGGTCACGGAACTCCACGGGGTGTCCGGAACACACACGGCCCAAGGGGAGCATGATCAGCCGTAGACTGCCCGCCCCGGGTAGCCCGGCAGGCCACCCCAAGAACGCGCTACACGTGCATAGCGCGTTCAGGCAGAACACGCTATACATACCTAGCTGAACGTGCTACAGGTCCATAGCGCTACCAAACCAGGTCGCGCTATGATCCTATAGCGCGACAACATAGAACTTGCTGGGACCCTAAAGCGCGACAAGAACCACCTTACTGTTCATCTTCTCCGATGAACACGCCTTATCGGGGCGGCGTGACCCTCAAGAACGTGCTAGCTGAGACTAGCGCGTTCTCAGTCCGAGCCCGAAAATGGTGAAAACGGCAGAAAAACCCATTCCACGCCCCATCCACCCCCAGGTGAAGGGGAAACAAAGGGGAAAACACTCCCCAACCTCTCTAGCACCGAGAGGACCCATTTAAACCCCCAAAACACGATCAAAACACAAGATTCAGCTCACACACCCCAAAACATGCATTTTCCCCAAAACGCCCAAACAAGCCCGCTCCGCTCACCACGGCCTACAAAACTCGTGGGAAAAGAAGTACGCGGTTGAGGGTCCATCTCCCTACCTCCACCGAAGATTCGATGCACCGTGGATGCCGATCCACGAAGAAAACGCCGTTGAAGCCTCGCGGTTCCACGAACCCACGGCCGAGCTTCACCGCGCCTCCACCTCCTCGATCCTCACCCATCCTCGCCCGTGCCTCACCCGCGCCGTCCCCACCTCGCCCACGCTCCACCCCGTCGGCCGTCGGAGAGAGAGGGAGAGAGGAGAGAGCGTGAGAAGAGAGAGGGAGAGAAGAGAGAAATGAGAGGGGAGAGAGAGAAAAAGGGTATATATAGATATAGGAAAATCTGGAAATTCCAGAAAATACCAAAAATAGGAAAATCACGTTTCCGCAATCCTCGGAACGCACCGATCATAACGTTACCACACTCGCCTAGGTGAACGGCCCGGTTCACCCGCAACGAGGTTCCGAAGGAATTACCGAAACACACACCGGGAATCGGAAAACATACGCGAAAAAGCCGCGGAACGCTTCCGGGCCTCCGAAACAACTCCGGATCGCGCCGATCCGAACACGAAAGATGTCTGAAACGAAATTTTAGACACAACGGAGTTGGACACTCCGAGAAACCATATCCGAGACCCACGAACAAGGATCCGAAAAATCCGGGGCATTATAGCCCTCCCCCCTTAAAGAAATTCGTCCTCGAAATTTAGGACTGGCACCAAGCCACAGGGGAAGAACGCCTCGATCAACCGACAACACCGTCAGGGCCTCAGCACAGAAAAACCTCGATTCACGTGAAAGCACCAATCAGGAGGGATACAGCCAGACCATAGTCACGAACAATGCCACGCTCCGCACACCGCACACACATCGGCCACCAGAGTAGGCATAACACAAAGGCACCAGTCTGGTATCACCTCAGACACAACGGAAACAACTCACGGCATCGCTGCCACCCTCTCGCTCACCGAGGGAACACAATCCGCACCACAAGAACCAATCCACCGGTCAACGCCCACGCTCGGCGGTCCAACCAAACACTAGCTTCTCTGCCAGCTGACCACCACAAATTTGTCGACTCCAAGCCGAGGACCACTCCACACTCGGCAAGCCGAACGCCACAACAGCACGGGACCAACTCTGTCAGAACTTAAACTTCGGCAAAGCTCAAATCCCATCTGAGAAAACACACCTCAGAAACGGCCACCAAAAGGCCTCGCTGGCACGCGGCTTTCTCCATCCTCGAGCCCCTACAACCAGCATCTTTTGTCCATGAAAGACCATCCACTGGTCACCAGACATTCGTCAACGGGAAACCTCCACCGGCCCAGCAGGCACGATCTGACTCATGACAGGCCGTCCGCTGACTCACGCACAGACCACCACCACATCCAGATGGATCCCCGCGCCAACTCTACCCTCTAGGGGAGCACGGCAGGACCCAATGACTCCATCTCCCCTCGGTCTTCACGTCACTCGACTCAGACTTACGGGGAATCCTCCCTTGCCGGTCGCAGACTGAGGATCAATATCCCACGTCAACGTCTCATCAGAGATCTCCACACACAGGCATCGACCACCGTCCTGTCTCATCGAATCCTATCTCATCAAAACCTCCATCTCAATTAATCCAAGAGGACGCCTGCCAATCCCGACTCCCGCTCTTATCACAGAGCCACAGGACACACAACCTCTTACAATCTACGACACACTTCTCTATAACACGACCTCATCCACGAACGCAACATCCAACGCAAGAACAGGGTACTCATGCGGCAACCTCGCCAGCATATTTCCTCAACTCTCCACCTGCCAGTGCCATAAACCACAATATCTCAAGCAACGGCATGGCAACAATACGTCTCACGCCACCGGAGACAACATACACCGATGAACCAATCCTCCCCAGCTCTACACTTCCTCAGAATTCCACCCGTAACAAGCAACGCTACGATCCACGCACTCTGATCCACACGCACAACCACCACAACGACAACTCGGGATCCACCAACTCGACAACCATCCGCAACCCCGCATACTCCGATCCTCCGCACCTCAGAAATCGCAACACCAACTGCAAATCTCAAAAATACTGCCTAGTCGGCACTCATCCTTCCGGAACAGCGCCAACACCCTTACACATCAGGGAACGGGCAACGCTTCTCACAGGCAACCACCTTGCCAAAATGCGGGACGCATCTCGCACATATTTCATGGCACACGAAGGCCAACCAATCCGGACACACAGTGCAAGATGACGAACCTTAACCAAATTCAATCTCTCCAACCAAAGGAGAAACCAATCACACCTCCGACCAACGGAAGGAAAACTCCGCACTCGACCTGACCTCGAGCCTTGCGCAAGCTGGGAATAGCACCTTCCAGCACCAAGAAAACCATCACTTCTGTCAGGTCAGCTCCTCCGACAACACTTACCAAGTGTCCCGTCGGATCATGATCACAACATCTCTCGATGCACCACCGTTGCAATTCCCCAAACTGCAACACTCCATGCCAAGAGCCGCAACACGAGTCATAACCGGCAACCACCGACGCTCATCCTCGAGTCCTGAACTCGCCACGGAACCTTCTCATCTCGAGCCAAATCTTGGGAGAACACAACCCATTCGCACACAGAAGCGTAGGAGCAAGAATTTACTGGGACACCACAGCCCAATCCTGCCTCGAAATTCACAAAATAATCAGGATCGACACGTCACTTCTGACGCCACAGAGCATGACAAGGACATCGGGCTCTACAAATCAGCAGCTCAACAGAAAACCTTCCATTCACCCGAGCACAATCCTCGACCAGAGCACCCGCTCCAACACCTCAAAACACAACCTCAACACCGCAGGGGCTGGGTAAAACCAACGCTGGAGTGGCCAAACACCAATAACAACTCCCTCGGAGCACGCCCACGGCCACTTAATCACAAGCAAACCTCACCAGCCACCTGACCTCGCTGTAAACACCTCGAACGTAACACCGCAGTGACGCACCCGCCGGCAACCTCTGCCCAATGCAACACAATCGGGGCCACCACCGATGAGGGAGAAGGCTCTCAACCTCGATCTGCAGACCCCACGCCGGCACGAAAGTAGCGAACAGCAACCACCCTCACCGCGCCGCACAGCGCACTCAAGCTCTCAAGCGAGAAATAAAGTGAAAAACATGCACGAAACCCTATGCCAGCTGCCGATTATACTGGACCTTACGGACTCTGATCACTGCAATATCTCGAATTCCCATGTACGTCCATAACCACGCTCTGATACCAACTGTGACGACCCGAGATCCGGATACCGGGAGGAGCCCGATACCATTCGAATCTTGGACTGCCGCCCACGAGCGGGAGGCTCGGAAGGGCTAAAAAGGAGTGTGGAGGTATAAAGAAATAGGAAATAAGGCAGGACAATTCAACAATTAACAGAAGTATATAAACAATTACAACAGAGTCAAGTCCAACAGAAAGTACATTCAAAAGTAGTAAAACGTACCACATGCCAAGTGAACACTCGGCCCGGCAAGCTGGCAACTAAGAACCTCCACGCAACGCCCTTGAACCTCGAGGAAGAACCGCCGCACCTGAAACACAGGGGTGAGCCTCCTGTCACTGGCCCAGTAGGGATCCCGCGGAACCCTAACTGAGAACAACGGCGGCACACAAGCAGTAACTACGAAAGCAGAAAAGTAACTACGGTGGCCGGCAAAACCTCGGCTCTACAGCTACTCCTACTGTACCAGAAAACACAACCTAGTCTCCCGTCGGGGGACAACCAAGCCACGCACCCGACCACCCGATTCCATGATCAAGGACCACCAGACACGAACCGCCCTAGCCACGCTACTAGGAAAATGCCACGATACCACCGTAGCGGAGGCCTGCCCTCACGAAAAGGGCCCGAGCCAAAACCACACGGTTAGGGAACACGGTCATGACCTCACCGTCGTAAACACGTCGCTGTCTGGGGAAAGGCCGTCGGTGACACTCACCGGAAACCGCAGACCTCGACTCCGGGAACACTCCCGAAACCACTCACGAAGTCCCGTCTCGCGGATGGAAAATAGAACCCGGTACACGACAACACACGTCACGTGACAGAAGCACCACCCACTAGAAGAATGACCGGATGTGTCCTCTGACGTCTTACACCGCGTCACAAGTGTCTAGCTACGACGCCTCGGGTGTGAGACTCAGACACGCAACAAGTACCACAATAAGGACTAGCTGGGGTCACACTCGTCAGCGCGTGTCCTAAGCCCCCAACTACGTGTACACACACAGACCATCTGCTCTAGGTCGGGTCCTCTAGTTGGCTTTCCCCCCCACCGGACTCTAGTGGCGAAGGCAAGGGGCCCTACGGTAACCAGCCTAAAAACCCCCTCTCTCGGGTCAGCCGCTCCACCACTCCCAGGTGCGTCAGCACACATGTGCCGTAAGAAGGCTACGACTAGTGGACGTGTCACAGAACGTGGACACAGGAAACCACGCACGCACCCATTGCGAGTAACACGGAGTAACAGGTGGCACGACGCCACCAGACTCTAGATGGTCCACTAGACCTACTAAACTCAACGGTCTTTGAGTCACAAGACTCGGGGTCGAGACCGTTGCACATGACAGCACTAAGCCGTCAATCTGGCCTAATCCCTAGGTCCAAAACCACAATACGATAACTCACGAGGCAGTTCACAACTGCCGAGACCCATCCCTCGAGGAGGGAACTTAAGAAACCTCCAGCCCCAGGCTGGGAGACTGGACTCACCGTCCAAGGCCACACGCTTGGCCCACTCGGAAGCCACCTTCCAGAGAGGCAACGACTTGCAGGGAAAGCTCCCCGCACTCACACCGATACATGGTGACTTGATCTAGCAAGAACACTGAAGCCCGGAACACCTGGGGTCACCCGGACCCACCAAGCCCATGGGCACACTTATCGAGGTAACACGGTACCTCCAGACACCCCAAAAACACGGTAACGAAACCCACGGGGTGCCTGGGACACTCACGAGGCCAAAGGTTGACTACTGGGTCACAATCGGGTCGACCGAAGACCAACACAACACAATCGGAACGCTAGAAGGTCACCCAGACCCTTAAACCGATGAGCACTCTAATCGAGGTAAACGGAACCTCCGAACACCCAAAGACACGGTCACGGAACTCCACGGGGTGTCCGGGACACACACGGCCCAAGGGGAGCATGATCAGCCGTAGACTGCCTGCCCCGGGCAGCCCGACAGGCCACCCCAAGAACGCGCTACATGTGCATAGCGCGTTCAGGCAGAACGTGCTATACATACCTAGCTGAACGCGCTACAGGTCCATAGCGCGACCAGACCAGGTCGCTCTATGATCCTATAGCGCGACAACACAGAACGCGCTGGGACCCTAAAGCGCGACAAGAACCGCCTTATTGTTCATCTTCTCCGATGAACACGCCCTATCGGGGCGGTGTGACCCTCAAGAACGCGCTAGCTGAGACTAGCGCGTTCTCAGTCCGTGCCCAAAAATAGTGGAAACGGCAGAAAAATCCATTCCACACCCCATCCACCCCCAGGTGAAGGGGAAACAAAGGGGAAAACACTCCCCAACCTCTCTAGCACCGAGAGGACCCATTTAAACCCCAAAAACATGATCAAAACACAAGATTCGGCTCACACACCCCAAAACATGCATTTTCTCCAAAATGCCCAAACAAGCCCTCTCGGCTCACCACGGCCTACAAAACTCGTGGGAAAAGAAGTACGCGGTTGAGGGTCCATCTCCCTACCTCCACCGAAGATTCGATGCACCGTGGATGCCGATCCACGAAGAAAACGCCGTTGAAGCCTCGCCGTTCCACGAACCCACGGTCGAGCTTCACCGCGCCTCCACCTCCTCGATCCTCACCCATCCTCGCCCGTGCCTAACCCGCGCCGTCCCCACCTCACCCACGCTCCACCCCGTCGGCCGCCGGAGGGAGAGGGAGAGAGGAGAGAGCGTGAGAAGAGAGAGGGAGAGAAGAGAGAAATGAGAGGGGAGAGAGAGAAAATGGTATATATAGATATAGGAAAATCCAGAAATTCCAGAAAATACCAAAAATAGGAAAATCATGTTTCCGCGATCCTCGAAACGCACTGATCGCAACGGTACCACACTCGCCTAGGTGAACGACCCGGTTCACCCGCAACGAGATTCCGAAGGAATTACCGAAACACACACCGGGAATCGGAAAACACACGCGGAAAAGCCGCGGAACGCTTCCGGCCCTCCGAAACAACTCCGGATCGCGCCGATCCGAACACGAAAGATGTCCGAAATAAAATTTCAGACACAACGGAATCAGACACTCCGAGAAACCAAATCCGAGACCCATGAACAAGGATCCGAAAAATCCGGGGCATTACACTATCCACCTAAGATGTGCAGTGCACTCTAGTGTGCAGTGAGTCTTACTCGTTTAATAATTGTGCCAACAAACTAATCGTACTTGGATGGTATGATTAAGAAATTTTGAACCCATATAAATATTCGTGTTATTTTGGAAAAGCATCATAACTGCGAACATAGATTTTTCCATGAATTTATAAAACCTAGAATGGGTATATACATTTTTTTGTCAATGCTTTTTATGATATTTTATTTTTTTACTTCACATTATATGTGTATGTATCAAATTCAACATTATTATATTAAGATTTTTATTTATTAGCCTCTATAATCTTAGTTAATTGCCTATTAGTATTGTATTGGGACCTAGAGCATGTTGACAAATCCCATATCCGACTTAGAGAAAGCAAGCACATGCTTATAAGGTGGTTCTTAAACCATCAACCCAAGAGACACCTTTTGAAAAGGATCAAACTCGAAGCCCCCATCCTCAGTTGTCACACCCCACTGAAAGTAGAAACACAGGACATAGCGCATGACACATGGCCGATAGTAGTAGTACCTGAGTGACTGGGTCAATTATACCACGATGTAAAATCATTCATAATTGACTAGGACTTATGAAGATAACAATCAATGTCTACTTCCCAAATCATAATATGTAGTTAATATAAATATGTCCTTGAAAGGCCCACATAGGCAACCCAAACAATTACAATTTTTCCATAACACTTCTCGTATCAACAAAAATCTTGGTATAGTAGGTCGCCGATGAAATCCATGCATGACATACAGTGGACATTCTGTATGGATCTCACTATATTCATGTAATGTAAATTTTATTATTCTTAGAAATGATCTTACCCATAGACGAACACATTTCGTAACATGCTTGTCTTGCTTTATTCCATACTTACATGAGACTCATCTTGAGTCTTATTAATGTATGCTTGTTGTTACATATCTTATCATATATGAAAATCTTCGTAAAGCACTTAGACAAGACTTAAAAATATCGGAGCACAAGTCTCGACTTGATCTGAACACATAATATGTGATTCATACTAATTGGGGAACTATTTAGAACATAGATCGAAGAAGCTAAACTTAAGGCTCACGCCTGGTTCGTGCTTAGAAGGTCTACCTTAAAGGAGAAACTGGTGATCCTTAGCTGCCTGTGACTCCTCTCGTTTCCCGTCCTACCCTTTCAAGTCCCGCTCCTAAAGGATGATTAGAATAAGATGGAAGAAAAGCATATGATCTCAATTGTCCATAGGGAATGGAGAAGTCAAGGAGTTTAAGTAGGTCTTAGAAGACTACAGAAGACTTACCAGGTTTAGAGTAACTCTTGTTGAGAAGAGAAACCCTTAGGAGTGCTCTTGGGACAACAGAAAGAGCGTAGTAGCAATATTGATGCTCCAGAGAGAAAGAACTTAGGGTGCGAAGGAACGAAGAAGTAAAAGTGTACGGAGAGAAAAGAGAGAGAGAGAGAGATCTATATAGGATTTGGGCCGGTGTCGTGTTCCATACTAGTTCCCAGTCTACCCTCATTGTACACCTCTCATGCACGCTACATATGACGACCCAAGATCCGGATACCGGGAATAACCTGATACCATTCGAATCTTGGCTCGCCGCCTAGAAGTCGGAAGGCTCGGAAGGGCTAAAAGGAGTGTGGAGGCACAAAGAAATAGGAAATAAAATAGGACAATTCAACAATTAACAGAAATAAGTAAATAACTACAACAGAGTCTAGTCCAACAGAAGTACAGTCAAAGGCAGGGAACCGTACCCAATACCGAGTGAACACTCGGTCTGGCGAGCTGACAACTAAGAACCTCCGCGTAGCACCCTCGAACCTCGAGGATGAACTGTCACACCTGAAAAGCAGGGGTGAGCCTCCTATGACTAGCTCAGTAGGGGTCCTGCGGAACCCCAACCGCAAACAACATCGGTAGCGGAAAACAGCAACGACAGCAGGAATAGCAAACTCGATAGCCGAAAAAAACCTTGGCACTACAGCTACTCCTACTGTAACGGAAACCAACACCCCGATCTCACAGTCGGGGAACACTAGTCTAACGGAAAGACCTCTGGCTACACTGCCATAAAAACACACCACGACAACCCTGTCGTGGAGGCTCGTCTCACAGACAAAGGCCCAACCCAAGACCATGCGGTCAGGGTAGGCACGATCACGACCTCGCCGTCGTGAACCCTACACTATCTAGGGAAAAGACCCTCGGTGACGCTCATCGAAAACCCAAGACCTCTACCTCGGAAAACACACGGAACCTACGCGTAAAACCACATCTCGCAGACGGGAACGGAAACTCGAACCACGAGTATTTCACGTCACGTGACAGGAGTACCTGCCCACCAGAAGTAATGCCGGATGCATTCACTAAAGACTTAGTCTGCAGCCTCATGTGTCTCCCTACGATGCCCCAGGCGAAAATTGAGACACCGAACAGTAACCAGGAACACAGAACAAGGACTAGCTAGGGTCGCGCTCGTCAGCGCGGGTCCGACTCCCCCAACCACGTGTGCACACACAGACCATGCGTCCTAGGTCAGATCCTCTAGCTGGTTCTTGTCCAAAGTCCGGACTCAGGCTGTGCGAAGGGGCCCTACGGTAACCATCCTAAAAATCGTCTCTCTCGGGTAAGCCACTCCACCACTCCCTGGTGGGTCAGCACACGCGTGCTGTAAGAAGGCTACGACTAGTGAAGGTCACTAAACGTGAACACGATAAGTAATGCATGCACCCATTGTGAGTAACATAGAGTAACGTGTGGCTCAGAGCCACCAGACTCTGGATGGTCCACTAAACCTACTAACCCAACGGTCCTTGAGTCACATGACTCGGGTCAAGACCATTGCACATGACGGCACAACACCGTTAATCTAGCCTAATACCTAGGTCTGAAACCACGGTAGCATAATTCCCAAGACAGCTCACAAGCCGCCGAGTCGATCCCCTATCCAAGGGAAAAGCGAGAAACCTCCAGCCCCAGGCTGGGCGACTGGACCCACAGTCCAAGGGCCAAACCCACGGCTCACTCGAAAAACACTTACCGGAAAGCCAATGACGTGCGGGAATAACCCACCGCACACATGCCGATACACGGCGACTCGCTCTAGCGAGAACACGAAAGCCCGGAACACATGGGGTCACCCGGACCCTCCGAACCTATGAGAAAGCTAATCGAGATAACGCGGTACCTCCATACACCCCAAAAAGATGGACACGGAACCCACGGGATGTTCGGGACATCCACGAGACCGAAGGTCGACCACTAGGTCACAACCGGGTCGACCGAGGGCTAACACAACGCAAACGGAGCAGGACTAACATGGAAAACCAAGTGGCGGTCCTCCCTAGACCGTCACTTCAAGTGGCGGTCCACTCTGGACCGCAAGCCCCAAAGTAGCGGTTCACCTTGGACCACAACCTTCTCGGGGAGACTTGAACAAGGGGCGGCCACCTCCTAGACCGCAACCCCCAAGTAGCGGCCCTGGCCTGACCGCTATCAACAAGTAGCGGTCAGTCGCAAGGCCGCTACTATACGAGACTCAGACGAAGAAGTAGCGGCCAGCCCCCTAGCCGCTAGCGCCATAAAAACGGTCATGTCCTGACCGCTACTCATTGTTTGGCAGTCTCCTCGAGACCGCTACTACCAGTGACGGTCCATCACGAGACCGCAACCCTCGAACCGACTAAATGGGACAAGTGGTGGCCCCCAGAGGACCGCCTCATACCGTGACGGTCTCTGGTATGACCACTACTTCGCTCCAAACCTGAAAATGGCGAACTCGGTGGAAAACCCCATTTCACACCCCGTTCACACCCATGTGAAGGGAAAAATAAGGGGAAACCATTCCCCAATGATGGAGGCATCATCCACAACTCCCTTTGGCTAGGGTCTTCTTCACACTCCGGCATCGTTTGAGTTCGGGCCTCTCTCTATAAAGGCCCAATTATCTTTTTGTGCTATCTATTTGAGTCATTTGATGTAATTTTCATTTTATTTGAGTCATGTCCCTAGGTCTTGCATTTATTTTCCTAAGTTTGAGTGTCATTAGATTGTTTAGTGTGCTATTGGGCCCAATTCTTCGGGCTTGGCCCAAGAGCCCCCCCTACCCCTTCGGTTATTTGTCATTGAGTCTTTTGTCAGGGTCTTATTGTAAAATGTGGATTTCCTATATATAGGGCCCCATTTCCTTCATTTGAAGGTAATGAATCAATCAATGAAAATGCCATTTGAGAGCTCAAAGCTTAGTTTAGTGGAGTGAATCCAATTGGGTGAGAAGCCCTAGGGTGAGAGATTCCCCACCCCCCCTCTTCTCTCTCTTTCTCTCTCCTCCACTAAGGGGTTCGCCCCTTTCCCTCTCTCCTCCTCCTCCCAACCACTTTCAACCCCCACCTACCCCATTAAAGCCCCTCCACTTCCCATAGCCACCATTACTCCACCCCCCCTAGTTCCAAGGTAGCATTCCCCCATTCCAACACTATCTTCCCCATTCCAACACACTCACCCCTCTTCCCCACACAATTCCCCAACTTCCTAGGCCATTTCAAATTTGAAAACCCCTTCCCTCCATGGGATTTGGCCGCCCCTCCCTCCTCCCCTTAGATTAGGTTCGCCCCTCTCCTTCCCTCCACCCTCCTCCACCCACTTCATCCTCCACCCTCCACTCAACCTTCCCTTTGGCTGAACCAGACCACCCCCTTGCGCCACCCCCTTCTCCAGCTCCTCCACTACCCATAGCCACCCTCCACAACTCCCCTCCACCTTCAGCCATCCCTCAACCATCTCCCCTTAACCATATGCCTCCTTCCCCTTCTTCTTCCCTAGGCATTGGAAGCTATACCTAGGTTGCTGCTTGCAGTCCAGAAGTTGCAGGTGAACCATAAAATTGCAGCGGCCACCACGACTTCCTCCAGATGAGTTTGAAGACCCAAGAGCTATCGTTGGAAGCGTATACCAATCTCCTTCGTAACAGAAGTGGTTTCATCTTCATCCGAGTTGTATTCTGCCTGGGAGCTCCATTCTCCCACCACTGCGCAGAGCTGCCCTTGCTGAGTACCAGAACCGAAGTAGAAGCTTAACCACGACGAACCTCGGAAGAATCAGTTCGAGAGCTCTTCTGAAAAGTTCTTTATCGCCCTGTCTACTTTCAGAATCAAGAAGCGAAGCTCCGTTCGGCATCCAGTAGCAGAAGTTATCAATTTTCTCCCTCAGCCACTCGGATCTGCTTCCCCACAGTCTACACCAACCAGTCATCAGTGTTCAGAGTTCCCTGGCCTCCTCCGGCATCATTTCGCTTCCCCGTCAGTTTTTCTATGAAGAGAACTTATCCACGGTTCCTACAACGCCGGCGGTTCTTGATTCGGAGTCCAGGAGCTATCGTAGCATACTCTGCAACCTGCTGTTGGAAACCTGCAGCTGCCTGTCCCAGATTCTGTCACTCTGTTCGAACCTCCACCCCGGCCAGCAGTGGTACCAGGAGAAATTAACAAAATTCTGGGGTGTTCTAGTACCAGTTACGAAGAGTTTCCCCCTGGTCCTGCTATCAGAAAAATTCCGATTCAATCTTTGCGGCCTCAACTTCATCTGTCTGTCCTCCCTCACAGAAAGCAGGCAGATTCGGCATCGGCTTCTTCTCTTGCGTTTTCATTGCTTATTCCCCTCCCCGCTTGGCCGGCTGAAGGCCCCTCCCTGCGCGGAGATAGTTTTTGGTTGTAATTCCTATTAACCCCCACCCCAAGATCCCCCCTCCTACGAGAGGTGTAGTGTTGTAATTTATTTGGGCAGGCCAAGCTACACCGCCGCGACGTGTGGGGATCCACTCGCCTCCCCGCTCGCCCTCGTCTCCGAGCGGGACCGGTTTCTTCAAACCGGTCGAGTAAGTGCTCACACCTCACTCCATTTAGTGCTTGTCTTTCAATATTAGTTCTTAGTTCCGCTGGTCGTGAGAGGGAGAGCTCGGTCCTCAAGCCCCGTTGTCTTGAGTGATCACCGTGGGGAAGAGAGTAACCGGTGCCTTTGGCACTTTGTCGGCCCCATTGAATTGGGCATTCACATCCATTGGGTATCAAACTTTGGTCTTGCTGGCCCTCTACCAGCAAGGGTCCAACCCCACATCCTCCACTTGGCATTGCCAAGTCACCCCGGGCTTGGGCGAGCGACGAGAGAGCGGCGGCCCAAATTGGCCCATTTAGATTGTGAATGTGCTTGTTTGTGTAAGTCCAAGGGTGTGTCACATCACCCAACCTCTCTAGCACCGAGAGGACCCATTTAAATCCCAAAAATACAATCAAAACGTGAAATCCGGCTCACACTCTAAAATCACATATTTTAACCCCGACGGGAAAATAAACCCACTCGGCTCTCCTCGAGCTACCAAACTCGCAAGAAATGAAGTACAGGGGTTAAGGAACCATCCCCCTATCTCCACCGAAGATTCCACGCGCCGAGGATGCCGATCTGCCAAGAAAACGCCGCACGAACCACCGCGGCGCCCCAAACTCGCGGTCGAGCTTCGCCGCGCCTCCACCGCCTCGATCCTCATCACGTCCCCGCCCGATCCTCACCCGCATTGCCTCCGCCTTACCCCCGCCTCACTTTGTCGACAGCTGGAGAAGAGAGGGGAGAAAGAGAGAGCGTGAGAGAAGAGAGAGGGAGAGAGTGAGAAATGAGAGATGGGGAGAGAGAAAGGGGTTTAATATATAGAAAATCTAGAATTTCCAAAAAATATAAAAAATAGGAAAAAATACTTCCCATGATCCTCGAAAAATGCACAACGCGTTGGTAACGTCCCGGAGTTAGAGAATGTAACGGTTCGCCCTACACGGGTTCCGATGGTTCGATAGACAAAAACACGCGTAAACCGTAAAACTCAATCTGGGACCCACAAAAGTGATCCGAAACCCACGGATCCTGATCCGATAAATATCTAAAAAATCGGGGGCATTACAGCCCTCCCCCCTTATAGAAATTTCATCCTCAAAATTCTGGACAAGCGCCAAGCCACAGGGGGAGAACACCTTAACCAACTGACAACGCTGTCAGAGCCCCAACAAAAAAAATCTCAATTCTCATGAAAGCACCAATCCTAAGGGACACTGCCAGACCTTAATCACGAATAAAATGCCACACTCCGCTCACAACACACATCGATCATCAAAGTAGGCATACAACAAAAGTAAAAGTATGGCATCACCTCAGTCACAACGAAATCTAACCATGGCACCACTACCATAATCTCGCTCACCGAGGAGACGCAATCCTCATAACGAGAAACAACCTCCGATCAACCCATGGTCGGCCGACCAAACAAACGTCAGTCTCTCTACCAGCTGACCGCCACAAATCCGTCGGCTCCACGCCAAGGACCACCTCACACCTGGTAAGCCGAACGCCAACAACAGCACGGGACTAGCTCTGTCAGAACTCAAACTCTGACAAAGCCCAGATCCCATCCGGAAAAGGGCACATCGCGGAAACGGCCACCAAAGGCCTCGCTTGCACACTACTCTCACCATTTTTGAACCACAACCACCAGCATCTTCTGTCTATGAAAGACCAATCACCGGTCACCAGACACTCGTCAACGGGAAACCTTTGACTTACTCAGCTTCTTCCTTCTTTCCTGGTCCCTCACCAGGTTCGAAGAGCATATTCCAAATCTCGACAGGCCATCCATTGACTCTCAAATAGACCAACACCATGACTGATTCTCACTTGGACACCGCATGTAGACATATCCTCATGCCAACTCTACCCTCTCAGGGGAGCACAGCCAAACCAATTGACAAGAATCCAGAGTCTTCGATCCTCACGTCACTCGACTCAGACTTATAGGGAAATCCTCCCATGCTGGTCACCAGATCAAAGACCACCATCCAACGCCAACGTCTCTTCAGAGACCTAGCACATGCATCGTTCGATTGCTAACTCAATTACTCCGAATGGACGCCTACCGATCCCGATTTCGCTCTTACCACAGAGTCACAGGACCCAACCTAAGCAATTCATGGCACACGACTCCAAAACCAGCAAGTGCCACCTGCCACCACAGCATCCTGGTTGATAACACTACGACCAATGCACGCGGGTCCCCAGACAATACACATCTTACCATGCTCGACCACTCGGTCAACCTTACCAGCTGCTCACAGCTACCAACTGGGACCCATAATCTCTTAGCGATCACTCCTCCAAAACAAGACCTCATCCCAGAACATAACTTCCAACACACGAACAGGGCACTCATGCGGCGCACTTGCCAACATATTTCCCCAACTCTCCATCATGCCAGTGCCATGAACCATAATATCTCAAGCAACGGCATGGCAACAACGCGTCTCACACCGAGGAACCAATCCTCTGATGCTCTACACATCCTCAGGAATCCTCCCGTAGCAACCAATGCTACGATCCTGAATCTATGGGTTATGGGCCCACCAGTCTTCCGCTGCGCACTCTGATCCACATGCTCAGCCAACACAGATGACTCAAGACCCATCATTCTGACGATCCTCTACAACTCCGCAGGCTCCGATCCTCAACACATCGGGAACCACAACACCAGCCGCAAATTCTCACGAACGTCACCCAACTGGCACTCGTCCTTTCGGAACAGTGCCAACGCCCTTACACACCAGGGAAATGGGCACGACTTCTCACAGGAAACCACCTTGCCGAAATACAGGACGCGTCTCGCACGGACTTCATGGCACACAGAGGGGAGGCCAATCAAATTCGAACACACAATGCAAGACGACGAACCTTAGCCAAAACGTAATCTCTCCAACCAAAGGAGAAACCAATCACACCTCTTACGAATCAGGAGATCTTCACGTTCGATCTGACCTCGAACCTTGCACACGCTGGGAACAGCACCTTCCAGCATCAAGAAAGGCCATCGCCTCTCGTCAGGTTAGCTCCTCTGACGACACTCGCCAAGTGTCCCGTCGGACCACGATCACAGCATCTCTCGATGCACCACCACTACAATTCCCTGAACTGCAACACGCCACGCTAAGAGCCACAACACGAGCCATAATCGACAACCGCAAACGCTCATCCTCGAGTCCCGAACTCACCGCGGAACCTTCACATCTCAAGTCAAATCCGGAGCGAACGCAGCCCGTCCACACGTAACAAGCGCAGGACTTAAAGACCCTGGGACAACTCTGCCCAATCCTGCCTTGAAATCCATAAAAAATAACCAGGACCGACACATCATTTCTGACGCCACACAGCACGATAAGAAAATCAGGCTCGACAATCAACAGCTCATCAGGAAAATCCTCCGCTCGCCTGAGCACATCTCTCGATCGCAGCACCCGTTCCGACACCGTAAACCACATCCTCGACGCCTCAGGGGCTGGATAAACCTCAAGATGGAGTGGCCAAACTCTATAACAGCTCTCTCAGAGCACGCTCACGGCCACTTAATCACGAGCAGTCCTTGCCAGCCACCTGACCTCCCTCCAAATTCCTCGAACACAGCACCGCAGCGACACACGCCTGCCAGCAACCTCTGCCCAATGCAACACAACCGGGGCCACCACCCATCGGGAAGAAATCTCGCTATCACGTCCCTCGGACCCTGCACCGGCATTCCAATGAAACAGCAATTGCCTTCACAGTGCCAACGCAGCGCACTCAAGCTCTAAAATGAGAAACAAAAGCAAAAAATAAACACAAAACCCTATGCCAGCTGTCGACTGTACTGGACCTTATGGCCTCTGATCACTGCAATATCTCAAATTCCCATGTACATCCACAACCACCGCACTGATACCAACTGTGACGACCCAAGATTCAGATACCGGGAATAACTCGATACCATTCGAATCTTGCCCCGCCGCCCACGAGCCGGAAGGCTTGGAAGGGCTAAAAGGAGTGTGGAGGTACAAAGAAATAGGAAATAAAGCAGGACAATTCAACAATTAACAGAAATAAGTAAACAACTACAACTGAGTCCAGTCCAACAGAAGTACAGTCAAAGGCAGGGAAACGTACCCAATATCGAGTGAACACTCGGCCCGGCGAGCTGGCAACTAAGAACCTCCGCGAGCACCCTCGAACCTCAAGGACGAACCGCCACACTTGAAAAGCAGGGGTGAGCCTCCTATCACTGGCTCAGTAGGGGTCCCGCGGAACCCAAACCGTAAACAACAACGGTAGAGGAAACTAGCAACAACAGCATGAACAGCAAACTTGGTGGCTGGAAAAAATCTCGGCACTACAGCTACTCCTATTGGAACAGAAACCAACACCCCGATCTCACAGTCGGGGAACACTGGTCTAACGGAAAGACCTCTGGCTACACTGCCAAAAAAACACACCACGACAACCCTTTCGTGGAGGCCCGTCTCACAGACAAAGGCCCAACCCAAGACCACGCGGTCTGGGTAGGCACAATCACGACCTCGCCATCGTGAACCCTACACTGTCTAGGGAAAAGACCCTCGGTGACGCTCACCGGAAACCCTAGACCTCTACCTCGGGAAACACATGGAACCTACACGTAAAATCACGTCTCGCAGACGGGAACGGAAACTTGAACCACGAGTATTTCACGTCACGTGACGGGAGTGCCTGCCCACCAGAAGCAAGGCCGGATGCGTCCACTAACGACTTAGTCCGCAGCCTCAAGTGTCCCCCTACGACGCCCCAGGCGGAAACTAAGACACCGAATAGTAACCAGGAACACAGAACATGGACTAGCTGGGGTCGCACTCGTCAGCACTGGTCCGACGCCCCCAACCATGTGTGCACACACAGACCATGCGCCCTAGGTCAAATCCTCTAGCTGGTTCTTCCTCAAAGCCCAAACTCAGGCTGCGCGAAGGGGCCCTACGGTAACCAGCCTAAAAATCGTCTCTCTCGAGTAAGCCACTCTACCACTCCCTGGTGGGTCAGCACACGCGTGCTGTAAGAAGGTTACGACTAGTGGAAGGTCACTAAACATGAACACGGAAAGTCACGCATGCACCCATTGCGAGTAACACGGAGTAACATGTGGCTCAGAGCCACCAGACTCTGGATGGTCCGCTAAATCTACTAACCCAACGATCCTTGAGTCACATGACTCGAGTCAAGACCATTGCACATGACGGCACAACACCATTAATCTAGCCTAATCCCTAGGTCTGAAACCAAGGTAGCATAATTCCCAAGGCAGCTCACAAGTCATCGAGTCGATCCCCTATCGAAGGGAAAAGTAGGAAACCTCCAGCCCCAAACTGGGTGACTAGACTCACAATCCAAGGGCCAAACCCACGGCCTACTCGAAAAACACTTACCGGAAAGCCAATGACGTGCGGGAATAACCCACCACACACATGCCGATACACGGCGACTCGTTCAAGCGAGAACACGAAAGTTCAGAACACATGGGGCCACTCGGACCCTCCAAACCTATGGGTACGCTAATCGAGATAATACGGTACCTCTAGACATCCCAAAAAGATAGAAATGGAACCCACGGGATGTCCGGGACATCCACAAGACCGAATGATGGGGACATCACCTCCCGTGCCCACATTCACAGCTCGTCTCCTCACCCCGGTTGCATCCGACATGGTCTAGTTATTTATTTTGAGTCCTATGTAATTTTTATTTGAGTCATATCATTGTATTTTTTCTTTTATTTGAGTCATGTCCCAAGGTCTTTGTTTATTCCCCTAAGTTTGAGTGTCATTAGGTTGATTAGACTAGCTATAGGGCCCAATTCATTGGGCTAGGCCCAAGGGCGCCCCCTACCCCTTGGTTATTTGTCATTGTTACATGAGTCAGGGACTTTTTGTAAAATGTGGGTTGCCTATATATAGGACCCCATTTTCCCCATTTCAAGTTAATGAAAAGTTTGTCATTTGAGAGTTCAAATTTCAATTTTCTTGTGGAGTGATTCCTTTAGTTGGGTGAGAAGCCCTAGGGGAGAGAATCCCCACCCATCTCTCTCTCTCTCTCTCCCCAAGAGAAGGGCGCCCCCTTCTCTCTCTCCTCACCCTCCCACCTAATTCTTCTCTCTCCTCCCCTCATTCAAGAGCCCCACAACTTCCCACATTCTCCATTACTCCACCCCTAGTCCCAAGGTTGCATCCACCACTCCCCACCCCACCCTCCAACCCCCAACTACCCATTTCCCTTCCCCAAGCACCACTCCACCTTCCCAAGGCTGAAGAGACTCCACCCTTGGCCCAAAATTTGAATTCCCCACCCATTCTCTCCCTTCCCCTACTCCCTTGGTCGCCCAAATCATCCCCCATCCCCATCTCCTTGCTAAACATTCATCACCCCTCAATCCATATCCCATTCAACTCTTGACCAAGCCCTGGGTCGCAGGCAGCAGAGCACCAGCAGGTTGCAGCAGCGGCCATGGCATCATCACGTGGCTTCAGGAGGCATACCATATACTGTCGGAATCATCGTCGAAGCAACTTTGCAACGGTGGTGGTTTCGTCCCCGTCTGAGTTCGTGACTGCCAGGGAGAGCCGTTCTTCTCCGACTGCGCATGATGGGTCTGGTCAGTGACCTGAAGCAACTTCCAGAGACTGCCACGGCCACCATCTTGAGGATCTGGAGGCGGGACTTGGCTGAGATCTTCTACGACGAGCCTATTTCCAGGAACAAGAAGCAGAACCTTGTTCGGCATCCGGAGCCAAGATTTATCAATTTTCTCCTCCAGGTGTGCAGTTTTGTCCCCTCTGGGATAGAACCGACCCCTGTCTACTGTTTGGGCTCTCCCAATCTTTTCCGACATCATCTGGCATTCCCGTGGGCCTCATCTTGAAGCGGACTCGACAATGCTTCCAGCAACTCTGGCCAAGCTGGATTCAGAGATCGGAAGCGCTCGTGGCGGCCTCTTCTTTCAGCTACTATGGTACTGTAGCAGTCCAGACTAGAACTCAGGGTCCCTGTTCGCAGCCCTTCTCCGACCAGCACCATCAACCTGGAAATTCCATAAAAATTGGATGTCAACTTGATCCAACCCCAAATATTTTCCCGCTGGTCTCATCGACAATAAAATTCAGGAGTGGCCGCAGCAGCGTCATCTTCAACTGTCTGTCCCATGTTCCAGAGAGCAGGTAGAGCCGGCGTCATCCATCCGTTCGGCTTCCATTTCAGTTTTTCCCCTCCCCGCCTGGCCGGCTTAAAGCCCCTCCCTGCGGGAGGTAGTGTTTGAATGTATGAGTGACTTCCCCTCCCCTTGTTCCACCCCCTTTCATGGGGAGTAGTGTTGTAAATTTTTAAAATAGGGTCAAGCTACTCCGGCGCAGCATGTGGGGAACCACGCTTCCCCGCTCGCCCACGTCTCCGAGCGGGACCGGTTTCTTCAGGCCGGTAGAGTAAGTGTTCTAACCTTGCTTCCTTTAGTGCTTGTCCTTTCAATATTAGCTCATAGCTCCGCTGGTCGTGAGAGTGAGTGCTCGGTCCCTCAAGCTCCGTTGCTTCGAGTGACCATCGTGGGGAAGAGTGTAACCGGTGCCCTCGGCACAACGTCGGCTCCATTGAATTGGGTCTCCATATCCTTGGGAACAAACCTTGGCCTTGCTGGCCCTCTTCGAGCAAGGGCCCAGCCCTCACATCCTCCACTTGACATCGCCAAGTTACCCCGGGTTTGGGTGAGTGTCGGGTGAGCGGCCGCCGTTTTCGGTCCGTTACTATTGTGAATTGTGCTTGTTTGTTAGAGTCCAAGGGTGTGTCACATCAATTGATATCAGAACAAGTCATTGACTTGTCTCTACAAGTCAAGTCCTAGGGCACGCTTGCATTGGAGTCATCATCGGTCCGACCCTTGCATTGTCCACCCACCATTGTCATCATTGAGTCTATGGTCAAATGGCCCCTCTCCCAATCATATCCCATGCATACCTACCTAATGGAGAGCCCATGAAAATTGATTTCATTGACTTAGAGTCCGATAATTGGGTATCCCTTGATATCGTTGCATCTCTTTCTAGGACCGGACAAATTATGCACAATGGAGACCAAGTCTTTGTTGAATTCCATGGATGGTTTGGAAAGACTAAGTATTTTGATAGGCCTTGGTGTCAAGTAGGAACATTGGCGGGTCCATGTATAATCTTAGGAAAGAAATGGTTAGATGAAAGGAATGCCGACATCGACCCGACACGTCGGACTTGCTCAGTGCATCCGCCACACCTTCCGGGAGCCTTTAAATTCAACAACCTTGTACTCTCCCATCCGCCGGAGTCCCGCCCTTGTTCACCACCCCGGGTGCACCACACACCGGCTATCATCACCCCACCCTCAAAGAACTTCCCCACCCCATTAGCTTTAGAAGAAGTAGCCCACCCACTTTGCCACAAGGAGACAAATGCCCCTCCGGATCCTTTCCCCTCCATGGAGGGCACCCATGTCCAAATTGAAAGGGAAGTCTCGCACAAGGATCTTCACCCTACACCACCCTCTTTCGATAAGGCCGAACTCACCTTAGAAGAACCCCTTGTTAGGTGGCTAAGGGAGAGCTCGATTAGAGATATCATGGCCCATACCTATCTACCCGTGGAGCAAGACCTCTCTATAGTGCACATCTTCTCCCATCACACCACCATCCAATCCTCTCACCAAGTAGAGAACCTAGGGGAACTTCTCATGGGCTTAGCTAGCCAAATGAAGTTGACCGGCATGTTGACCACAATGGACAACCAACCAAAGAGCCTTGACCTCCTACACCTATGTGTCGGGTCCATCACCTCGGTATATACCATTGGTTGCTACACTAGTGACCTTCTTCTATTCCTCCCCACACCCGATGAGCCCAACCTTCTCCTCAATTTGGAGCTTCTTATATCGGGTAGAAAGCCAAACCCTCCCCTCATGGCCGACCCACCCGCCAAGAACTTCGGCCTAATTGTTTCATTAGAGGAGGATGACCCACCACCATTTGAGGACCTCAAGGACATAAGGCCCCTCCCCCTTGGTAACCCTTTTCATGATCCCTTTGATCCCTTCCAATGGGAACCGTGGAACCCATGTGACCCAACCACCTTACCCACCGCCCCTTTCTCACCCTCACCCACCATGTTGGGCCAAGCTCACCTCATCCATAACCCATGTAACAACAAAGGAGCCATGACCTTAGGCAACACCCACCTAGAGATCGAGGAAATACTCCACCCCATATCCACCTTCCTAGATCCTCACGACCCTTTCACATGGAAGTTCAAAGGTCGTCCCACATCTATGCACATGGAAGTCACCTTTGGGATAAGCATGCATGTGTCTAGGCTTACCACACCACTTGGCATGAACACTATGTTGGATCCATTCATTCACATCACCCACATGTCAAGTAGGAAACAAGAGTGCTCCATATTCGGGTGTAATGGTCCTCCTTCATTCATCATGGGTCGTAGGCATGATAGGAGTATTCATGGATGTCCGGGTCCCCCGACATTTGTCACCCCCATGCATGACCGGATCACCTATGGATGCCCCAGTCCTCCCCATTCCATCAAAGTCTTCTTGACATCAAAGCAAGATTGGTCTACTTTTGATTACCCAGGTCCACCCATCACCCCTAGAATGTCAACATTCACAAAATTACATGAAAATCTTCGCAAGCACATCAGCAAGGAAAATGAGACATATAAAAGGCTGGTTGACTCCCATAGGCATCACCAAGAATTCCACGTGGGTGACTTTGTGATGGTGAGGACGGAGAGGCTCTCCCCGGGAGCCATCTCCAAATTGAGGCCCCGTGGGACTGGTCCCTTCCAGATTCTGGGGTGCATTGGCACTAATGCCTATGAGTTAGATCTTCCCTAAGAGTACGGAGTGAGCCCCACATTCAATGTGGCCGACCTAGTGCCATGTAAGGGTCCCGCGGTGGTACCCAGTGAGGATATTGAGTCCATTTCCCCCATTGAGAGAGCACCCACCCGTGAGAAGAGTCCACTAGCCAAGAGAGCCCAGCGTGAGCGAATTGAGCGAATATTGGATGAACATGTCACTACCACCAGGAGCAAGGTATACGAACGCTATCTCGTCGGGTGGATGGATCGGTCTCCTTCAGAAGACTTGTGGGCGGTATCACTTCTACACCCTCCGAGGAGGGAAGGACTCTTACTCGACAGAGTCGAGTTCTCCGCACCCCAGGAGTATGATGGGGACATCACCTCCCGTGCCCACATTCATAGCTCGTCTCCTCGCCCCAGTTGCATCCGGCATGGTCTAGTTATTTATTTTGAGTCCTATGTAATTTTTATTTGAGTCATATAATTGTATTTTTCCTTTTATTTGAGTCATGTCTCTAGGTCTTTGTTTATTCCCGTAAGTTTGAGTGTCATTAGGTTGATTAGACTAGCTATTGGGCCCAATTCATTGGGCTAGGCCCAAGGGTGCCCCCTACCCCTTGGTTATTTGTCATTGTTGCATGAGTCAGGGACTTTTTGTAAAATGTGGGTTGCCTATATATAGGACCCAATTTCCCCCATTTCAAGTTAATGAAAAGTTTACCATTTGAGAGTTCAAATTTCAGTTTTCTTGTGGAGTGATTCCTTTAGTTGGGTGAGAAGCCCTAGGGGAGAGAATCCCCACCCATCTCTCTCTCTCTCTCTCTCTCTCTCTCTCTCTCTCTCTCTTTCTCTCTCTCTCCAAGAGAAGGGCTCCCCCTTCACTCTCTCCTCACCCTCCCACCTAATTCTTCTCTCTCCTCCCCTCATTCAAGAGCCCCACAACTTCCCACATTCCCCATTACTCCACCCCTAGTCCCAAGGTTGCATCCACCACTCCCCACCCCACCCTCCAACCCCCAACTACCCATTTCCCTTCCCCAAGCACCACTCCACCTTCCCAAGGCTAAAGAGACTCCACCCTAGGCCCAAAATTTGAATTCCCCACCCATTCTCTCCATTCCCCTACTCCCTTGGTCGCCCAAATCATCCCCCATCCCCATCTCCTTGCTAAACATTCATCACCCCTCAATCCATATCCCATTCAACTCTTGACCAAGCCCTGGGTCGCAAGTAGCAGACCACCAGCAGGTTGCAGCAGCGGCCACAGCGTCATCACGTGGCTTCAGGAGGCGTACCATATACCGTCGGAATCATCGTCAAAGCAGATTTGCAACAGTGGTGGTTTCGTCCCCGTCTGAGTTCGTGACTGCCAGGCAGAGCCGTTCTTCTCCGACTGCGCAGGATAGGTCCGGTCAGTGACCTGAAGCAACTTCCAGAGACTGTCACGGCCACCCTCTTGAGTATCTGGAGGTGGGACTTGGCTGAGATCTTCTACAATGAGCCTACTTCCAGGAACAAGAAGCAGAACCCTGTTCGGCATTCGGAGCCAAGATTTATCAATTTTCTCCTCCAGGTGCGCAGTTCTGTCCCCTCTGGGACTGAACCGACCTCTGTCCACTGTTTGGGCTCTCTCAATCTGCTCCGACATCATCTGGCATTCCCGCAGGTCTCGTCTCGAAGCAGACTCGACAACGCTTCCAACAACTCCAGCCAAGCTTGATTCAGAGATCAAAAGTGCTCGTGGCGGCCTCTTCTTTCAGCTGATGTGGTACCGTAGCAGTCCAGACCAGAACTCAGGGTCCCTGTTCGCAGCCCTTCTCCGACCAGCACCGTCAACCTGGAAATTCCATAAAAATTGGACGTCAACCTGATCCAACCCCGAAGATTTTCCCACTGGTCGCATCGACAATAAAATTCGGGAGTGGCCGTAGCAGCATCATCTTCAACTATCTATCCCCTGTTCCAAAGAGCTGACAGAACCGACGTCATCCATCCGTTCGGCTTCCATTTCAATTTTTCCCCTCCCCGCCTGGCCGGCTTAAAGCCCCTCCCTACGAAAGGTAGTGTTTGAATGTATGAGTGACTCCCCCTCCCCTTGTTCCACCCCCTTTCATGGGGAGTAGTGTTGTAAATTTTTAAAACAGGGTCAAGCTACTCCGGCGCAGCATGTGGGGAACCACGCTTCTCCGCTCGCCCACGTCTCCGAGCAGGACCGGTTTCTTCAAGCCGGTCGAGTAAGTGTTCTAACATTGCTTCCCTTAATGCTTGTACTTTCAATATTAGCTCATAGCTCCGCTGGTCGTGAGAGTGAGTGCTCGGTCCCTCAAGCTCCGTTGCTTCGAGTGACCACCGTGGGGAAGAGTGTAACCGGTGCCCTCGGCACAACGTCGGCTCCATTGAATTGGGCCTCCATATCCTTGGGAATAAACCTTGGCCTTGCTGGCCCTCTTCGAGCAAGGGCCCAGCCCTCACATCTGTAGACACGCCAAAATTGGCATTATGTTGATCAAATCTCATGTCACTATGATGACGCCCCAAAGTGAACTTCAATATTTCTATAACATGAGGTTTTTCTTTTCTTGTGTAGTTTATGGTTTAGTTCTTACATTTGTGTGATTCACGACCTTGAGAAGGGCGTTATTTAAGTAGCGACCTTACTTACGGCATTTTATAAAGAAAGGACGACCAAACTTCAGGGCGTCAATTCCTGGTAGTTATCCGTTTTAAGATAAAACAAAATAAGAAGCATTTGATGATTAACGTCCTTATCTAGGGCGTGTTTTAAGAAACATCGCTTCATCAGACGTGTTGTCATGATTTTTTTAAATAAAGGGAGTCTTATCTCCAAAATTAAATCCAGGAAGAAACGTCATTTCCTAGGTCGTGTTTCAAGTAACGTCCTTTGGTATATCGTCTATTTAAAAATCGACGCCTGTACCTAAGTCGTGTTTCATGTCAGAGTCCTGCCTTTTTCCACCTTTCTCTCACAGTTCCCTGCCTTGTTCAATCTCTTGCTCGATTTTAATCCTTTCCCTGGATATTCCTTGCCCGTTCTTATCTTCCCTTGTTTGATCACATCCGATTGAAACTTTATATAAGGGAGTCTAGATCGATCGTCATAAGGTTAACACCCATATACAGCGGATAGAAAGATTGCCGCAGAGGTTTTTTCTTCTTCCCGTGCAATCAAGTGGAGCAGCCACTTCCTCCTCTGCATCCGTTTTCCTCGGCATCCGCTTGCGTTCACTGCTTCATCTTCTTCCCATCAACATCTTCTTCCCTTGGTTTCCCTTTACTGTCATCAGGGACAGCAGGGTTCTTTCTTGTTTGTTTTGTTTGTGAGCGTCATCTTACTATCATTAATACGTCCCACTGTTAGTTTTTTTTATTGCATTAAGTTCCATCATCATATCATATCCCCTTCCCTAGCTCTTCTCTAGGGGTTTAAAAAAACCAAAAAAGAGGTGTGCATGTTGATTTCTCTCTTCAACATCATATTCTTCATTTGGGATTGATTCTACACATCGGCTGATTCACTTCTCTTTGTTCGTTTGTTTCATTGTCTTTCTTTGCAAGGTAATCAACAAGGAAAACCCACTTCATCGGCCGGTCGATAGAAGGCGGAGGAGGAACTCCACATCATCCCACAACCAAATTTCCACCAGGTATTCGCGATCCCTTTTTTCTTCTTATTGAGGTAACCCCTTTGGCGATCACATCTCCTTTTAGCACCACGTGCTTTTTCTTGGTTTATTATCATCTCCCCTTATTTTTCTTATTATGCAATTATTTCACTTATGAGTGGATTTATGTCCATCTACAACATCCTCCACTTGGCATCGCCAAGTTACCCCGGGTTTGGGTGAGTGTCGGGTGAGCGGCCGCCGATTTCGGTCTGTTACTATTGTGAATTGTGCTTGCTTGTTAAAGTCCAATGGCATGTCACATCACCGAAGGTCGACCACTGGGTCAAAATCGGGTCGACCGGGGGCCAACACAATGCAAACGGAACAGGACTAACACGAAAAACCAAGTGGCGGTCCTCCCTGGACCGTCACTTCAAGTGACGGTCCACTCTCGACCGCAAGCCCCAAAGTAGCAATTCACCTTGGACCGCAACCTTCCCGGGGACACTTGAACAAGGGGCGGCCACCTCCTAGACCGCAACCCCTAAGTAGCGGCCCTGGCCTGACTGCTATCAGCAAGTAGCGGTCAATCGTGAGGCGGCTACTACATGGGATTCCGACGAAGAAGTAGCGGCCAGCCTCCTGGCTGCTAGCACCATAAAAATGGTCATGCCCTGACCGCTACTCACTGTTTGGTGGTCTCCTCGAGACCGCTACTACCAGTGACGGTCCATCGCGAGACCCCAACCCTCGAACCGACTTAAGGGGACAAGTGGCGGCCCCCAGAGGACCGCCTCATATCGTGGCGGTCTCTAGTATGACCGCTGCTTCGCTCCGAACCCGAAAACGGCGAACTCGGTGGAAAACCCCATTCCACGCCTCGTTCACACCCATGTGAAGGGAAAAATAAGGGGAAACCATTCCCCAACCTCTCTAGCACAGAGAGGACCGATTTAAACCCCCAAAATATAATCAAAACGCAAAATCTGGCTCACACCCCAAAATCACACATTTTAACCGAGGCGGGAAAATAAACCCACTCGGCTCGTCTCGGGCTACCAAACTCGCGGGAAATGAAGTAAAGGGGTTAAGGAACCATCCCCCTACCTCCACCGAAGATCTCGCGCGTCGAGGACGCCGATCCGCCAAGAAAACGCCGCAAGAACCGCCGCAGCGCCCCGAACTCGCGGCCGAGCTTCGCCGCGCCTCCACCGCCTCGATCCTCATTACGTCCGCGCCCGATCCTCGCCCGTGTCGCCTCCGCCTCTCCCCCGTCTCGCTCCGTTGGCCGCCGGAGAAGAGAGGGGAGAAAGAGAGAGCGTGAGAGAAGAGAGAGTGAGAGAGTGAGAAATGAGAGATGGGGAGAGAGAAAAGGGTTTAATATATAGAAAATCTAAAAATTTTGGAAAATATGAAAAATAGAGAAAAATACTCTCCACGATCCTCGAAAAACGCACAACGCGCTGGTAACGTCCCGAAGTTGGAGAACGCAACGGGTCGCCCTACACGGGGTTCCGAAGGTTCGACAGACAAAAACACGCGTAAACCGTAAAACTCAATCCGGGACCCACAAAAGCGATCTGAAACCCACGGATCCTGATCCGATAAATATCCAAAAAACTCGGGGCATTACAGCGCACACGTGTCATCTTTCAAATCCTCTACTACGGCTTATTTTCATGCAATTTTCAGGCTTTTACTCTCCTTTAACCTGACGAAAATCTTCTAGTCTACCCTTTTTGAGACAACCCTAACATGATTCATGACGAAGCTCCCCTGACAAGCTTCTCGGATTGGTCATCTAAGTGCTATCGCAACGTCCAAATCTCTTGAAGATCTTGCATGGTTAAAAGTTCCAAGATCTATGTCGTAATCTGGGCGTCGTTTACTCTTATCGTCTAGTTCGTCCCATGGCCACATCATCTAAACCTTATCGTACATTCCATTTTAGACGATCATGTCGTCCAATTTCATTCTAGTAGCTAACTAACATCTAATTTTTCAATGAATAATCTATCTCTTCAACGTATCATTTAATCATTTAATATATCATTTAACTCCACCATATATCATCAATATCTCATCTAATCTTTCGACATATCCTCTATCTCTTCACTATCTCATCTAATCTTTCATTATATCACCTATCTAGAAGACGACGAAAGACATTCGTCTAATGTGGCCGCTTCATCTAATCCGTTGATTTCTTGAATGTGCTGCTTTGTCTAATCCGCTACTTCGTCTAATGCGTTGCTTTGTCTAATCCGTTGTTTCATCTAATGTCTACTACTTAGATGATACTTTGTCTACTTCTCCTATCTTAAACGATACTCCATCTACGTATTTATCTTAGACAATACTTCTTCGTCTAACCTTCATCTTCTCTGTCCAAAAGATTCAGTCTAACCTATTGAGCCGACTAAATGAGCTTCGTCTACCAAGTTAGGGAATTCAACACATATAGACATAAATAAATAAATATTAAGTTTCTTAATCATGAATATTTAATGAAATTTAGTCTAAAAATTTTCGAGATGTTAAACCGGCATAGCAAGGGACAATATCTCTTGGGGGCACTAAATCAAAATCTCGCATCTACAATTCCCTACAATTTTGATATTTGTCTATAAGCCCCTACAGTCATCGTCGTTATACAAAGAAGTCCCTACCTTTTGTTTCGTTCAACAAAAGTTGACCGAACTATGGTTAACTTGACTCAAGGTTATCAAAAGATAAAACTACCCCTAGTTAGGGGGGAGAAAGAGAGAGAGAGAGACCTCTTCTACATCGTCGATCGTTGGCGAAGAAAGGGGGTTGCTTCCAATTGGGGGGGTGGAGATCCCACCGGCATCCTTGCGTCCCCCATCGCCGCCTTCATCGAGCATGCCTGGTTGGGCAGCGGTGACGATGAGGACACGGTCGACTTCGGCATCATGATCCTCGAGCAGTTGGGAATCGGCAAGGAGATCACCATGCTGGAATCGGTCGATGATCTCCCTAGCAACATGTCCCGTGGTGTCATGCTGGTGGAACTCGAGACCGTCCTCTTCTCCATGGTAGCCAACCTCCTCATAGTGAACAAGGTGAGCCCCAATTCCATCGACATGGTGATGTCCAACCGCAGCCTCTCTTGCCCGACAAAGAGGGTGGGGGGTCCCAGTGGAGATGGGGGTGCAGAGGGGGGCGTCCAACGGGGGGCGGGGGCCTTGCATAGCATGGGGGGAGTTCCGATCGGGGGAAGGGGGTTGTAGAGGGGAGAGTCTGGCAGGGGAGAGGAGGCTTGCAGAGGGTGGGGGGAGGGGTTGCAACGTTGGCCACCCCAGTTTGCCACCTGAGGAGATCTAGGAGGGAGAGAGAGAGAGAGAGAGAGGGCCCACATTGAGGAATGATATTTTGACATTTCTCGTGCCACGTCACTCTCAAGATGAAATATTTTATAAAATATTTTATTTCTATGACGATCACTAATTGCATATATTTGTTAATAAGAGTTAGAAGATTGTAATAATTTATAGACGAACATCAAAATTTTAGAGAATAATTAATAATTAAATAAATTTGTAATGATTAATAAGTAAAAATCTTTATTATATTACGTGAGTGTTGATCTAAACTATACCTGAAATTTCTTTACTCTCGGCATTTGTTGTGTGATGGAGAATCGGGTTGAGGGGGGGGGGGGCGCATTGGAGGTGTCCGTCAACCCGGCGGGATTTGGGGAGTCCGGAGGCGTCTTCACGTGATCACGATGGGTAGGTAAGCAGGCAGGTCAGTCCTTGTGTTAGGGAACACGGGGACCCCACCGTCACCCCACCCAGTGATTGATCAGAACGTCATAACTCTCTAGCCCTAGGGTTTTGGATTGGAACATAACTCTCTTCCAGAAATAAAATTATATGAGAGTTTTATTATATATTTATATTTTAACATGCCCTCTTTTGGTTAATTTGATAAGGCCCTCTTTGTTATTAGAACGTGGACGTCGTGTTCGACCTCAAGATGTCGAACACGTCACCCACGCTCGGATAACACCGATTGTGTGAGAGAGAGAGTGGGGCCCCCCTCGTTTCTCTCTCATCGAACCCGACATCTAATCGACAGTTCGATTATCAAATCGGCCCTAAAAGAATTAGAATGAACTAACCGAGGTGATACGTGTGATTCTTATTTGATTTTTTTTATTTAATTGAAATCAATTAGAGATAAATTTATACTTTGTGAATCCATAAAAACAAGTGAAATAAATCACTGGGAGTTGGTTAACAGGATGTCTTTGTGTTCAAATTAAACGACTAGAGTGCTCTCACCCTCATTTTCTTTCAACAAACAAACGGCAAGTATTTTTTAATTTTATTTGTTTCAACGTAAAATATTATAAAACTCTATAATTATTTCATCTTATAATATTTTTAAATTCTTTACTCTAAAATAGTGTAAATAGAATTATATTAGATGATATAATACAAAGATTTTTTTATTTTGATTTTTCATCTATGTTCACTAGAGACCCTCGGGAAAAAAATGAATTAAGGCCATGTTTGATAATAGGTTAGGATAACTCACATGAGATGGGTTAGAATAAGTTATTCCTTGACTTTTTACTTTTTCAGTTTGATAATTTGTTCTAACCTTAGTAATAACTCATTCCATAGAAATGGTAGAATGAGTTATTCTTAGAATAAGGTCTTTTATCATAACCGACCCCTGGTAACTTAATCCTGCTATCAAACTCGAATAAGGATAAAATGTCGGAATAACTCATCCTACCTGGGTTTATTCCGTTAACAAAGTGGGCCTAAGAGTACAACAAACAAACTAGATTTTAAAACCGGAGAATTACATTGGAAGAAACAACACCTTAACAACGGATAAAAATAAGAAGGAATATGCCTTGAATCTTTTGACTAAAAATTAATAAAAGATATTAGTGACATTAAATTTATAAATACTGAGAATATACATGCCCGTGTAAATTTTAGATAGATTTTCATACAAATATACTTTTAATACGAGTATATACGCAAAGAAAATCCCTTTAGATTTCATGAAAATGAAAGTCACGTCCTACAGTTGGCACACGCCCGAATCAAAACTCAGATTGTATTTGTCAACTCAACGAGTCATAAATTAGGTATCGTAATTTTCACATTTTTAAAATTTTATCAAATAGGTAAATATCACGTCAAAATACTCAAAAATTATAATATAAATTTTTAAAGAGATGAGATGAAAAGTCTTCATTTTTCATAATATCTCAAAATCTTATTTTCATCGTATTATTCTCACTCTAAAAAATCATGAAAAAAATCAATAATCTTATTGGGTCCGCAAACGAAGCCTAATATCTCCCAATCAAACTGAGATTTAGGGATTGACTAACCCCCCACCCCCACCCCACCCCGTCCATCAACATGGTGCAACCAGCGAGCCACAAACCACTCCCCTCTCGTAACATTGAAGCTGCTAATGTGCCCCCTTAAGCACACATCACAAGCTCCTGGTGCATCTCACTTCCATTCTCCATCCTTCTCTGTGACATGTTTTTTGTGGAAGGGTAACCCACTGTGTTTCCTTACGTAAGGCCATGCAAACATACAGATAATATAGCCGTAGCATGTATAATTAAGAATTTTTATATATTAGTCTCTAAAAATTTATTTAATTGTGAATTAGTCTTTTAAATCCGATTATTATCTTACGACTCTCTATAATTATTTTCGTTGTCTAAATAAATCCATGTCGTTATTTTAAGTCGGCAAAAAATAATTAGATCGAGATTAAGTTAACCAAATATTAAGAAAACACCAACTTATCCCTAATTAGTAGAGAGAGAGAGGGGGGGGAAATTCCCTCTCACTCTCTGGCGACCATCCCCTCCCTCTAACCCCCTCCGTTCCCCTTCCTGTCCCCCTCCACCTCCACCTCTGGTGGACCACCCCCCTCCGGTCCCCCTCCCCTTCCGGTTCACCGTCTCCCCTCCCCCTCTAACCCCCCTCCGGTCCCCCTCCCATCACCCTCCCCCTCCACCTCCGATGGACGCCCCCCTCCAATCCCTCTCCCCCTCCGGTCTCTCTCCCCCTCCACCTCGATGGACTGCCCCCCCCCATCCCCCCTCTGATCTTGTAGCAATTCGGATTTTTAAGAAATCAATAAATAAATATAATCTCTTGAATAGAATTATATGAGATTATTGGGTTAATAATTAAAGGCTTATTGGACTTAAAGAAGAAATAAATACCTAAAAATTTTCAATTATGTATCCATGGAAAAGTTATGGGTGTGACATTGCACTAATTCTATTATGCACAAGTTGATTCTGCACAATTCTCTACTCCGTGACATGAATGCTCTGCATTATATGATACTTGACTTCGCATGGCCCAAGGGGCGTTGTTATTATTTGCTGGCCAATTTCTATAATTATATTCAACTGTACGTAATCACATATTGTCATTTGATTATTAACTTCATATTAATCCTCTCTTCTCCTCAAGTTATCTCTTGAATATCGATTCTCATAAACTGCCTTGTATCTCATATTTCCTTGATTATTCTGGATTGAACATTCTCTCGTGAATTTGATCCCCATTTTACCGCTTCATCATATAGTACTCCTGCATAATGTTAAATTGTTAATTAATTATATTCTACTTGGTCAAAGAGATGTAATTCTTACTGAACTTCTCGCTCGCCCAATTTTACTTAACATGTTTCAATTAATATTGAAGATGAAATTTACTACGACGGGGAAGGGCAAGAGTGATTGAGTGCTCCTGGAGTAGAAGACCCGAGTCTTTTATATTTCTTGAGTCTAATAAGAAGTGAGCATCTTGTAATTAAGTCCTTCCTTTATTTTCCTTTGAGTTATTGTAATTCTAGTTAAGATTGTAATGAAAAAATTAATTATTAATGAAGTTATATTTTTATCTAATTATTATCTTATCTCATGTGGTTGTGTCTCTTGACGCTCTGATTAATATGACTGTTCGCTGTCACGTTTCGAGTAATCTTCGTTACTACTGATTCGGAGCGTGATAGATCCCCTTCCCGGGAGGATAGAGGACTAAAAGCACTTGATTTTTGAGTAATTGACAAGCATGATAGTGGTACTAATCAATTGTAAGATCTCACTCAACTGGAAAAATCAGATGGGGTCATCCCCCATCAATGATGCACGTCCGTCAAACCATGCCTACTTGCGACTCCTCGTCACATTGCGACTCTGCAGTGGCATATCCTTAATCATAACTCCTGATTGCTGAGCTATGGATCGCCATTCCGGGGGATACGACAGCTTCATGTGTACAAGAAGGTCGTCATAGTTTTAATATTCAAACATATTAAAATGGTTGATTATTCATCGAGAAAAATTTAGTGGCTCTAATCTAACGAGATAGGGTGACAGTGCCGTTGTCCATTCCGATGAGGTCATCTTGACGACATATTTTATTAAGCTAGACCCAGCTGATTTTCTACATTCCCGGGAGGGTTCGGAATCTCAAAATTTTCGGAATCCCACGATGCACAACCTGTGTTTACCCCTCTCTTTATTTTTTTTTTGAGTTAAAATTGAGTCAGGCAAGTTCTCTCCAGAGTTGAATTTGGGACCTCTTATTTATCTTAAGACAAGATATTTTAACATTCGACCCACTCGAGATCCTCGGACATAGTGTGTAGTGTAGTTCCCGAATGTGGAAGATATGGTTCGCATCCTAGTGGTGAAAATGAAATGATAACAACATTTTGACACAGCCAGACCCAATATCTTTAGTCATCTAATTGGCTGCCTCTAAGGTCCTAACTCGCGAGTGAATGTTTAAGACCGACTTTTGACAACGGAATAAATTTGATTAGGATGATTTAATCAAGAGTCAGATGAGTTGTTCTAATTTGATTCATTCTTTCTTAATCGAGATCAGATAGAGATTAGAATGAATTTTTTAATTCTCATGAAAAAATAGAATGACTTACCCTAGATGAATTAAGATAGAGGGCGAATACGTCACCCAAGATAGGTCACCCACCTCCATCCTATTTCATTATTAAATTAGACTTTAAATAATAAAAAGCAAAGTTGGTTGAGATTTTCATTAATCATATATAGTGCGGAGTTGTTCACGAAGGCCCTCTTTAGTAATAGAATTGTCGGGTCGCTGTCGAGATTTCCGCTAATCGAAGAGAGAGAAGAACCCACACTTCCCTCACACAAAAATTTTACCTGAGAGTCGGTTACCGTGTTCGACCTCAAAGGGTCGAACATGGTAACCATGTTCGAAAATCAAAGAGGGCCGACGTGAATTAATCCCCCGTAGAAACACTTTGCATCCGTAACTCTGTATCGTAATTCACATAATATTCTACGAGGGTGTGTTTGATTGTGAAATAGGAAAAGTCATATAATCAATCGATGTCAGAAAAAATTATGGCTCATTAATCGAGTGTTCTTTTCTTCCTTTTCTTAATCCTCTCTTCCTTTTGTTATCATGTATCTCGGTGACGCGAACAATTCATCCCACCCCCACGAACGTTCAATAAAATATATAGCTCTCTCACGATTTTAAGATACACGATAACAAAAAGAAGAGAAGAAGGGCAACATAAGTTCCGAGGGAAGACTTTCTAGGGGGCTTCCTCGCTCTATAGTGGATGTGACGAGGGTGGGAACAGGAGCGTGGATCCGTGCCGCCCGTGACCTAGAGAATTGCTTTCCACCACCCTGGTGGGGAGCATACGTGGCTGTGGATAAGTGACGAGACCTAGATTGCGACGCAAGTAGACGGGCATGAAAACCTGGGACTCCATCCATTTTATCGTTGCAATCTTAACCACTTTGTCTTTATTTATAATAAACACCACACACACAAAAAAGTAGGAGCGGATATAAAAATATAAAGTGGTGTACGCTGTTAAACGGCAGACATCTCTTTTTATGTCGTCTCTACTCTCTATCCACTTACACCTGTTCATGACGTCAGGGTCATCATGACTTTGACCGTATCGTTCCGATATTTCACGTATTAGATCGTATCGATCCAAAATTAATATGTTTAATATGTGATACGTAATTGATATATTATTTATTTTTTTTAAATAATATATATATTTTTATAATAAATATCCCTTCGTAGATAATTTAGTTCCAGGTGTTTCTTTAGAATCCGGTTAGAAACATGTGAGCCGCCCTCCATTTTGTTTGATTTTTTTGATATTTTAGGAAAACGGGGGATGGAAACCACGTGAGCCGCACTTTATTTTGTTTGATTTTTCTGTGCTTTAAGGAAAAAAAAGCATAACATTTGTAAGATTCAAACTCTTTATCTCGCATAAAACTAACACACTTATTAATCATTGAATTACGTATCTTATTATAAATTATTATAAAATATATCTATTAAATAATTACTCACTCTTAATACATAACAGTATACGATGATATAATATAATATAATATCGTATTATATTATATCAATAAAATATGGTGATATGATGAGACTGACAAATCTTATATGTCATTAGAAAATTTTCATTCGAGAAAAACCCTATAAAAATTTGACGTATAATGACGGTTAGCAACCTCTTAGAGAGTGTACGGAAGTTTGAAATTTTATAGGAATGGTTTTAATAAACTTTTAATTGTTGTAAAAGTAATTCTCAAAATTATAATATTAATCAATACTCTTCCGAGAGGAACAAAAAATCATATTTTCTTCCTTTCGTACTAACATCTGGTAAAATTCTCATAAATAAAATTCTGTCAAAAGACTCGAAACTACTGATGTAGTAGAACTATCATTCGGACAATGCGTGATGGGCCCCTTCCGTGTGGGAAGAGGCGCGCCCCCCACAGTGGGCCCCTGTCGTGCCGGCAAAGTCCACAAACGGGGCCCGGTCCTGCGTTGGCGGCCCGCCAACTCCGCCCCGGCTCCGATGCCCCCTTCCTTCCGGAACTTTCCAGCAGAAGCCGCTCCTTCCCCACCAACCGCACCTGCGGCCTCCGGTTTCGCCACAGTGTAGCGCACCTAGACGGCGATAGCGAGCGAGCGATCACATCCGTCCAGGTGTCCACAGGATCGAATCGTGGACCGCAGTACGGGTACACCGAACAGCGCCACCCCCGCCTCGGTATCAAGGCAGTCCATTCGTGACGGTGGGATTCCAAACGTGGGCCCACCAGGCCCATGTCCAGCGACTACGGGCCCACTGGATGGGGTTCGATTGCTGCGAGACCAGGGGATTGTACGGACGAAGCGGGTCGACGGCGATCTGTGGGCCGCCACGTGGACTGGGTTTGTCTGGTTGGTCAGTGCGGACAAGATCTCATCCGATCTGCCCCCATTATTCTAACATTTTTCCCGAGGCTCCTTATCATGCCTTTGTTTGTGCACGGTATTTTATGTGTTGCGTGTATCTCCGACAGTTAGATATTTTAATTTTTTTAATCGAGTTGGACACGTATGACAAACCCTAAATACAGTATACGGGATTAAATAAATTGAGCGACCGAGATGATGATCATGCAATTTAAAATATGTAAAAATTAATCGTTCTTGACGTGGGCAATGTTATTCTCACCGGATCTCTATTACCATACTTTTAGTTAGGATCAATTTCACATAAATTTTTTATACGTAAAATGTTAAAATTTTCAACATTGTCAAACATCGTGCACACTATCTTTATTAATCAATCTTTTAAAAAAATATTATTAAAAAGAAAAAATATCTCGAATGTTGGTATCAACCTCAAACCTCTCCTCTTAGACACGATATCTTCGTCGAGAGAGGGGAGAGCTGATTAACCATCGAGATATAATTCGATTTTAATATATTTCTTTTGAATAAGAGATTATTTGTCTGCACAATTGTAACATTCTTTTAAAAAATTAAAAAATTTAAGATCAAATAGTTCATCCTTCACTTTGTTTGATTTTTTGAGCCATCTAATCATGGACTGGGATTCACTCATGAGTACGTGAGGTTAAGGCTCACCTCTCTATATTTTTTAAAAAATATAAAAAACCGTTACACATCCCAAGTGCCTAAATACTCAAGATGTGCTCATTTTTTAAGAGTGAGATTACGACAAGTACAGATAAATAGAGAGAAAGAGTGGGATTTAAAAATTCTTAAATTTCACTCAAACTCTCTCTCTGTCTGATAAATTATCTCGACTTTTGTATTTAGAGAGATTTTTTAAATAAGAGAGAGATAGACTCGCGGAGGTGTGAGATAGAAAATCCCAAAAACTCACGAGAGAGAACTTTTCTCATATTTCTATAAGATTTTTCACATTTTTATATTTTTAACCTTCCCATTTTACATCTTTTACCATCCAAAAATAGATTGCACTTTCTTGCGAGATGGGTTAAGTAAGTTATGTCATTTCTCTCCTCTCCTGTCCCATTCGAACATGACATTCGTTGGAGTCAAATAAGATTCTTTTCTTTTCAATTTTTTAAAAAATCTATATTATTGTCAGTGAAATACAATGCCAGGTATTTTTTTGATAATCTCCACTGCCATCATCCGCAACAAACAACGAATATATATCTAGACTCTCCAACGATGCCGTTCAAACGAACAAAGAAGAAGAACTAAAAAAACCTGTTGAAGTCTTGGCGGTGGGCACTAATTCCGCTGATAACAACAAATTCATGGTTCGTATGGTTCACATTTGTCAGCAGGCGAGGGAATCAAACTCGCCACTAGCGGTGGGTGGCACCCCACGACGTCGATGCCCGGCACGCGAGCCCCCGGATGCCCTTTTATTAAATCTGGTTCTTCTCTTCCTTCGCGTACAAACTTGGCTTTTATGGCGAGCATGCGGTGGACGCTGGAGCGTCGTTTCACGGAGGTGCACGCGCTGAGGGTCTATATCGGAAGATTTTTTCTTTTCTTTAACTTTTTTTTTATTCTCCTCTCGCACATGTGTAAGGGTTAAGACAGTTAATGGATCGAGTCGATGGTAGACTCGTAAGTCTGACTTAATTTTGGATCAGATCTCAAGATCTTTTTCGATCACGAACTTTTAGTTGGGTTTAAAAGTCTAGTCCGATTAGGTCCGTGGGTCAGATTCAGACTTTAAGTTCGGCCCACGAGTCGAGTCGATCCGATCCGATCCGTTCTCTTTTTTTATTCTTATTTCAACGTTTAAAAATTACTTAGTTAAAATTATATTATTTTACTTAATTAAAAATTTTAAAACTCTCTTTTCACGTAAATTATGTAATTAATATCAAAATTTTAATTAATTTAATGATATTATATTTTTATATTATTTTTATTTTTTATTTAAGTTTTCGAACTTAGTAGGACTTTACATTTTTTAATAGTGTCGAGTCCAGCCCGATCTGATCCGACATAACTCGATCCAGATCGGACTCAAGCTTTAATATTGAAAAGTCAGACCCGAGTCAGATCGACTTAAGTCTGACTCAGATCCGACCCATTGATAATCCTACTTCAAGTCTCCGACCTCATCTGCTTTCTCCCGTCGGGTTACGTTGACCCCATAATATTGTTGAAATTAGATCACCGAGGTGGGGGAGATCTTAAATTTAAATTCATTAATTGTTATTTTATATTTAAAAATAATATATTTAATCTCCTTTGTCTTGTCATCTACAAACTGGATAATAGACAAATTTATAAAAAACAAATAAGATAGCCGAAGTATGACACCGGTCACACCCCACCATTACATTCCTCATTGGAGGAGTATTTACCGTGAAGTTAGGAGCTACGGTTTTACCGTGTGATTTTACAATCTCAGCAATCTGGTGACGTAACTACCGGCCAGGTAAACGCACCTCACCTGCGTTAAGCAAGACCCACTTCACCAAAAAAAAAAACATACCGTACAAGAATAAAATATATGATTTGTGATGAAATGTATGTGAAAAGAAATGGAGGGGGCGGGGGCGATAAATTAGTCCTCGTACAATGAGGAGAAATGGGCAAACTTAAGCTCCCAGACATCTTTCTCGCGACGATATAAATCGACAATATTACAAAATAACATGCTATAATTACAAATATTACAAGGACGTATACTCTTTGGTGCTATGGTCTCACTTATTTAAAATGATTTAACGATAATTCTTTTCTATGATAAAACATCGAATGCAATGGTACTCGAATCTGCGTGGTGTAACGTGAGAAATTTGGGTTTAAATCCACGTCCGTCGTCCGATCACATCAGATGCATGATCAGGTGGGGTGCTGTTTTCTTGGGATTTTTGTTGTACATGTGACGCACCAAACTCTCCAATAGGTCAGGACTAAGCGGATCGTTGAAAATCTTGGGCCGGGCCGGTTTTTGAGTTAGTAGGCCCAGGAAAGGGCCCGGTTGTTGTACTTAGCGACGGCCTGACCTAGAATTGCTTGTTTCAGGCCGGCCTAGTTAGGCCGGTCTCCGTTTCTGCATTACTTTTCAAGGCTTTGTTTTCTTGTAAAACTACATGCTTTATGAGTTTTTTGTAAAATTATTTCTCTTATTTTTATAATATTTTTATATCAATATAGTGTCGAAAATATCCTTGTAGTTAAGTTCATTCAAAGAATATTTTATTTTTATCGATATAATAATTTTTTATAAAAAATATTCTCATAAGAAGAGTCGTTTTGATCAATATATTGTACCAAAGAGATAGGAGGAGAGATAAAGAGATAAATAAACATATGAAGAAAGAGAAAGAGAGATTAGGTGTGTTTTGTTTTTTTTTTAATTTGATTAAAGGTTAACCGTGTTAAATAAAAGATTTTAACGAAATGTTTATCACTTCTCACGGCAAGAATACTTTTGTAAGTATCAGCATGAGGTGAGGTTATTAAAAATAGCATGAAAATAATCAGAGTAATTCATAAAATAAATTTATAAGGACGGTATCTTTACAAAAAAAATCTCCAAGTTTTATGCATCTTTTCCTTTTATGCGACTAGGGATCGGGACTCTAGTCTTCCTGTACATCCGTACATGTAACTGGAAGCTTACGATGAAAAGCCGTTCTTTAGTACACACCTAGAGATATTACACCACATGTGTGTACTATATTTACTTTTTAAATTTTTTTAATTTTTATGACGTGAGATTCAAGTCATTCGAATTTGTGATGTAAATCACATTTTCGTTCGATGTCTCAAAAAAAATAAAAATAAAAAAATAAATCTAACACTATTCATTTGATTTGAATTTTTTTGAGAATTTTTTTAGACCGTCTCGCATAAGTGACATATATCACAAGTTATGATGACTCATGTCCCATGTCAAAAAAATAAAAAAATAAAAAAAAATAAATTTATTATTCACATAAAGTGTGTAATAATCCCCGAGTGTGCACTAAATATTTTTCCACTGATAGTGCTCAAATTCTGCCCATGAGATTTTGAGAAGACTAGATTTCTTTTCACAATTGAGGCCCTATAAAATGTGAGCCCAGACCGGCCCATTTGACACCCTCCTGCCCACTACAACGAGACTTGAGTTAGTGACTTGGACTGTTCATGGACACAACAAAATTATACAAACCTAATGTATATCAAGTGTCACGAAATTTCATGTCATTGGATCACGAGAAATGTTCATTGCACACCTCGGTGTGCTAGATATCAGCGGTATGTAATATCTTTAATTTATTATTTTTAAAAAAATTAAAATAATTTTTAAGATATTTTAACTTGGGATATAAATCACGTCATCTTTCTCGTCATATGAGATCAATGTGGTTGTCTATGTACATAATCAATTAGCCCGTACATAATCAATTGGCCCATGTTTATTCTCAAATCTCTCTCCAGCAGTCATTATCACCTCCCAATGAGATTCAATGGCACCCAACGCTCCACAGTCTAGTTCAAAACCAGAAGCCCCTCAACGGGGGTTGCAATTTTTCTACTATTTCCTTACCTCCCTTTCCTCCTCCTGATGTTGCTATCTAGATACATAATCAATTGGCCCATGTTTCTGCTCAAATCCCTCCCCAGTAGTCATTGCCACCTCCTAATGAGATTCAATGGTACCCAATGATTGACAGTCTAGTTCAAACCAGAAACCCCCCTCAACATGGATTTCAATTTTTCTACCATTTCCTTACCTCCCTTTTCTCCTCCTGTTTCTGTATGTTAAAATACCTAAGTCTGGGGTATTTTTGTTATTATCTTTTTAGTGTGGGTCTGGGTTGTAATTGTGTGTCTCTCTGACACATAAAACATTGTTATCTTTTCGATTAGAAAATAGATACACTTTCTTTTTGCCCTAATCTCATCATGGTATCAGAGCGGCGGATGGGGTAAGGGCCGACCCACCACCACGCGGCGTCGCCCTCCACCGCCGGAGGCTTGTCAAGCGACGCGAAGGCCAGGCGCGGACGGCGGGAACCCGAAGGCCGCGCGCCGCCCTAGCGACCACGTCGACGGTGTCCTCGCCGTGGACAACCCCGGGACGGCACCAAGAACGCAGTGCCCCTGGGTGGAAGGCTCCGGCGACTCTCACACGTAGGTGTGGCGCCCAGTGACCGTGCGACTCTCGCCGGTGTGATCCCTTCAGTAGGTTCTTGACACCAACATTGTCTCTAGTGGTAAGAAAAAAAAAACTCATCTTCTAACAGAGTCTCTCCGCACCGGTTCGTTCATTTAGGATGGTCAGCGCATGAGAGCTTGAGATCTTCTCCCTATGCACTGACCCATTTGTTGCTGTAAGAAGATTGCTTGAATCCCCTTATTTTGTGCAGCAGAGGCTTTGGTTGTTTGGTTAGTTGTTGTTATGGCCGAGTCATCGAAGACTATTTCTGTCCCGACTTATGATGGGAAACTTTATCATATGATGGCTACTGCTACAAAATTAAATGGCAGCAATTATTCTCAATGGGCACGGTCTTTTCGCCTCTTGCTGCTCTCGTTGAGAAATTTTCGACATATTGAGCAAGACCCACAAGAGAAAACTGATAAGAAGGCATATGAAGCTTGGGAAGTTGCTGATGGGATGGTAATTTCAGTTCTGAATAATAGTTGTGAACATAGTATTTTCAATAACGTTGTTTTTTTTGACATAGCCAAGGATATGTGGGATACTCTGAAAAAGATTTATTCTGTAGAGCACAATATTTCTCACATTTATAATATCTATTCAAGATTGTTTAATCTAAAGGAAGAAGGAAGACCTATTTCTCAATATTTTGCTGAAGTTCAGGGTCTCTGGAGTGAATTAAAGCTATATCAGCCAAGTGTTGTGGATGTTGCTCAATTGGAAAAACAAAAGGAAGAGTTTATTGTTACAAAAATTTTGTCTAGAATGGATGATAATCTTGGACATGTCCGGGACAATTTGCTTGCCGACACTCATGTTCCTACTTTGGCTGGTGCTTACTCTCCTGTTCTTAGAGCAAGTACCAAATTGAATTTGACTGAGACAACCTCTAGTGAGAGTGGAGAGACTAGTGGTGCTTCAGCTCTTGCAGCGGGGGTACGTTGTGACGACCCGGATCCCGGGTACCAGGTATACCCAGTAGGACTACCGAATACACGTGATACCACTTGGAACCCGCGAGACCTCCCAAGAGCGATAAAGCTCCGAAGGGAAAAAGGATTATCGTATAGTACATTGAACTGACAGATATAACAGCAAGCAATTAAAATTTCATTAGAACGGTTTGCTAAAGTAGCAGAAATAAAATTACATTTTAATTAACAGATTTTAAACAATTATATACCAGAGTCAAGTCCAAAGCTAAAGACAGCAGTCTAGCAGTACAGTCGACAGAAAGAAAAGACGTACCGAGAAGTCGGGGGAAGCCCGACGGAGGTACCAGCTGGCAGCTACGACTCGAACTCCAAGACCCGCAGGAGCAGAACGAACACATCACCCCACCTGAAAAGTAGGGGTGAGCCTCGTGTCACTGGCTCAGTAGGGGTCACGCGGATCCCCACTGAAAAATACGCAGTAACACGGAACAACAGGAACAGCAGCAAGAAACAACACTAGAAAGCTGTAAAAGAAAAGGAAGCAGGAGTAGGGAACAGGTAAGGACGAGGGGAATAACCCGAACATGCAAGCAGGCCTAGAAAGGGCAAGAGGAGTAAGGAGCAACGAGGAAAAAGGGGAAAAATCACGCACAAACGCCCCAACCTACACCTACAACAGGCATGTAAAAGAAAGTCTAGAAAAGACCTAGACATGCATAGACCTCGAGTACAGCCACGGAAAGGCCAACCCGGACAGGTCACAACACAGGAAGAGCACGGGAGTCGCGCGCCACGCGACGGAAAACCCCCGCACCGGAAGAACGGCCAGATGCGTCCACTGACGTCTTACACTGCACCAGAACACCCACCACAAGTGTCCCGACCACCCACCAAGCGCGACCAACACGGACAAGGCCGAGTCGCAGACCCACGTGGAACCACAGATACAAGTACTAGTCAGGGTTACGCCCGTCGGCGTCAGTCCTCCGCCCCTGACCACGTGTGCACACACCGGCTCTGCCTAGAGCCAGGCCTTTAGCTAGTTTTCTCCCCCCGTAGGACGTTACGGTAACCGCAGGAGCCGACGGAAACTAGCTTACAAACCGTATATCGGGGTCACCTTTCGACTGCTGCACGTCTAGGGCGACGCAAGGAAGAAGCTCGAAACGCGGCGCTGAAGTAGAGACAGTCGAACATGCACTGTCACCCGTACCTCAAACACCAAAGACAGCACAAGAAACTGCCAACAGACTCGGAAACGTAGTCTTAGCCTTCATAGGAGCATCGACCGAGTCGGGCCGAGTAGAATGCGACTCGACCGTATCATACCGGATCAGAAAGATCCCGATCCGATACGACTCAACGAGTAGGCGAATCTTGAATAGAACTACTGGAAATCAAAAAATAGGCTGATAGTTTATATTTTATTGAACTACAACATGCGGATATATTACTAAAAAATAAAATTATTATTATTATTATTGAGACGTTACAATATGACTCGAGTGCATGAAATGATCGTCCCGCCACCACGTAGGATTTGGTAAAATGGCTCTAAATGTCACAATGTGGCTCGAGTTGCAACAACCCATCCGAGTCGCATCATATCATGACCCGATCCAACTTTAGTACCGAGTGATACAACTGAATCTATGCGAGTCACACTTACATGATAAACCATGGTTAAATCTATGTCCGACTAATCAGTCAACTTATTAGAATTATACCTGAGAGGGAACCGACAAGCATTGTATAGCATAGCATGGTGTGGCTGGCCTCTCTGAAGAGAGGCCGCGGCGACTTACAAGGCCACGAAATGATCATCCGACAACCATGTAGGACTGTTAAAAATGGGTCCAGAGATTCGCATGGACTTACAGGGTGGATACGATCATTTGGCTTAATTAACATCGTTATCATGTGTCCTGCTCCTCTTAAAAGTTCACAAATCGCTAAAAGTTAATGCCCTTTTTTAGTGCCTCTAGATGTTTAATAAGAGCTTGGGTTGTTGCACATTCATGTGTGGTGTCTGGCTGCACACCCAACTGTGATGCACATTACGAGTGTACAGTATTTTTAAATATTTTAAAAAAATTACATAAAATTTATTATTAGAGATGAATTTATATAAAAAATAATTTTTAGAAATATATTAACAAATATATCACTGACTTAATTCAAATAATGTATAAATGTCATTTAAACGTGATTTTTTTATAAGTTGTCAGTAAAAAGAAGTGATATACGTGCAAATAAATATGTCATTTTTACATAATTCAGATTTACACATTAATATACATGTTAATACATTCTTAGGATTTTACAAATTAATCTTTAACAATGATTTTCATATGAAAATTTAATATTTTATTTTAAAAAAATTAAAGTGATTCGCAAGATATTCTAACTTGAGGTGCAAGTCATGTCGCCGTCTGATTATCTAAAAAATTAAAAATAAAATAAGTCATTTTTTAAAAAAATAGGTTCACTACTATTTATTTGATCTAGTTTTTTTATTTCTTTTTGAGCAATCCAATGATGACGTAACTTACACTCTAAATTAAGATATTTTAGGACCTACTTCAAAGAAAAATTAAAAAATATAAAAATTAAAGACATTGTACACCTAGGATGTGCAGTCCACCCAAGTGTGGAGTGAGCCTTACTCATTTAATAATTGTGCCAACAAATAAATCATACTTGCATGGTAGGATTATGAAATTTTGAACCCATATAAACCTTTGTGTTATTTTGGAAAAGCATCATAACTGCGAACATAATTTTTTCCATGAATTTAAAAAACCTAGAATGGGAATATACATTTTTTTGTCGATGCTTATTATGATATTTTATTTTTTGCTTCATATTATATGTGAATGTATCAAATTCAACATTATTATATTAGGATTTTTGTTTATTAACCTCTATAATCTTAGTTAATTACTTATTAGTATTGCATTGGGACCTAGGGCATGTTGACAAATCCCGTATCAGACTTAGAGAAAGCAAGCCCGTGCTTATATGGTGGTTCTTAAACCATCAACCCAAGAGACACCTCTTGAAAAGGATCAAACCCGAAGTCCCCCTCCCCCATTTGTCACACCCTGTAGAAACACGGGACATAGTGCATGACATATATGGCCGATAGTAGTAGTACCTAAATGATTGGGTCAATTATACCACGATATAAAATCATTCATAATTGACTGATTTTTGAAGATAACAATCAATGACTACTTCCCCAATCATAATCTGCCGTTAATATAAATGTCCTTAAAAGGCCCACGTAGGTAACCCAAACAATTACAGTTTTTCCACAACACTTCTCGTATCAACAAAAATCTTGGTATAGTAGGTCGTCGATGAAATCCATGCATGACATACAGTGGGCATTGTGTATGGATCTCACTATGTTCATGTAATGTAAAATTTATTATTCTTAGAAATTAGCTTACCCATAGACGAACACATTTCGTAACATGCATGTCATGCTTTATTCCATACTTACATGAAACTCATCTTGAGTCTTATTAACGTATGTTTGTTGTTGCATATCTTATCATATATGAAAATCTTCGTAAAGTACTTAGACAAGATATAAAAATATTGGAGCATAAGTCTCGACTTGATCTGAACACATAATATGTGGTTCATACTAATTTGGGAACTATTTAGAACATAGATCGAAGAAACTAAACTTAAGGCTCACGCATAGTTCATGTTTAGAAACCCTATCTTAAAGGAGAAACTGGTGATCCTTAGCTGCCTATGACTCCTCTCGTTTCCCATCCTACCCTTTTAAGTCCCGCTCCTAGAGGATGATCAAAATAAGATGGAAGAAAAGCAGATGATCTCAATTGTCTATAGGGAATGGCGAAGTCAGGGAGTTTAAGTAGGTCTTAGAAGACTACGAAAGACTTACCAAGTGTAGAGCAACTCTTGTTGAGACGAGAAACCCGTAAGAGCACTCTTGGGACAACAAAAAGAGTGCAAGAGCAATATTGATGCTCCAGAGAGAAAGAGCTTAGGGTGCGAAGGAATGAAAAAATAAAAGTGTAAGGGGAGAAAAAGTGTAAGGAGAGAAAAGAGGGAGATAGAGATCTATATAGGGATTAGGGTGGTGTCGTGTTTCATACTAGTTCCCAATCTACCCTCGTTGTACATCTCTCATGCACGATGCACATGTGTCATCTTTCGAATCCTCTACTACGGCTTATTTTCATGTAACTGTCAGGCTTTTACTCTCTTTTAGCCTGACGAAAATCTTCTAGTCTCCCCTTTTTAAGACAACCCTGACAGGATTCTTGACGAAGCTCCCCTGACAAGTTTCTCGGATCAGTCATCTAAGTCCTATCACAAAGTCCAAATCTCTTGAAGATCTTCCACGATTAAAAGTTTCAAGATGTATGTCATCTATTGGGCATCGTTTACTCTTATCGTCGAGTTCATCTCATGGCCACATCGTCTAGACCTTATCGTACATTCCATTTTAGATGATCCCGTCGTCCAATTTCATTCTAGCAGCTAACTAACATCTAATTCTTCAATGAATAATCTAATTCTTCAATGTATCATTTAATCATTTAATATATCATTTAACTCCACCATATATCATCAATATCTCATCTAATCTTTCAATATATCCTCTATCTCTTCAATATAACATCTAATTTTTCATTATATTGCCTACCTAGAAGACGACGAAAGCAATTCGTCTAATGTGACCGCTTCGTCTAGTAGGGGAGAGTTCCGATGAGGGGAGGGGAGTCTGGCAGGAGAGAGTGGGCTTGCAGAGGGTGGGGAAAGGGTTTGCAACATCGGCCACCCCAGTTTGCCACCTGAAGAGATCTAGGAGGGAGAGAGAGGGCCCACATTGAGGAATGATATTTTGACATTTCTCGTGCCACGTCACTCTCAAGATGAAATATTTTATAAAACATTTTATTTCTACGACGATCACTAATTGCATATATTTGTTAATAAGAGTTAGAAGATTGTAGTAATTTATAGACGAACATCAAAATTTTAGAGAATAATTAATAGTTAAATAAATTTTTAATGATTAATAAGTAAAAATCTTTATTATATTACGTGAATGTTGATCTAAACTATACCTGAAATTTCTTTACTCTCGGCATTTGTTGTGTGATGGAGAATCGGGGGGGGGGGGGGGGGGGGGGGGCGGCGCGGGTGTGGCCGCATTGGAGGTGTCCGTCAACCCGGCGGGATTTGGGGAGTCCGGAGGCGTCTTCACGCGATCACGATGGGTAGGTAAGCAGGCAGGTCAGTCCTTGTGTTAGGGAACACGGGGACCCCACCATCAACCCACCCAGTGATTGATCAGAACGTCATAACTCTCTAGCCCCTAGGGTTTTGGATTGGAACATAACTCTCTTCCAGAAATAAAATTATATGAGAGTTTTATTATATATTTATATTTTAACATGCCCTCTTTTGGTTAATTTGATAAGGCCCTCTTTGTTATTAGAACGTGGACGTCGTGTTCGACCTCAAGATGTCGAACACGCCACCCACGCTCGGATAACACCGATTGTGTGAGAGAGAGAGTGGGGCCCCCCTCGTTTCTCTCTCATCGAACCCGACATCTAATCGACAGTTCGATTATCAAATCGGCCCTAAAAGAATTAGAATGAACTAACCGAGGTGATACGTGTGATTCTTATTTGATTTTTTTTATTTAATTGAAATCAATTAGAGATAAATTTATACTTTGTGAATCCATAAAAACAAGTGAAATAAATCACTGGGAGTTGGTTAACAGGATGTCTTTGTGTTCAAATTAAACGACTAGAGTGCTCTCACCCTCATTTTCTTTCAACAAACAAACGGCAAGTATTTTTTAATTTTATTTGTTTCAACGTAAAATATTATAAAACTCTATAATTATTTCATCTTATAATATTTTTAAATTCTTTACTCTAAAATAGTGTAAATAGAATTATATTAGATGATATAATACAAAGATTTTTTTATTTTGATTTTTCATCTATGTTCACTAGAGACCCTCGGGAAAAAAATGAATTAAGGCCATGTTTGATAATAGGTTAGGATAACTCACATGAGATGGGTTAGAATAAGTTATTCCTTGACTTTTTACTTTTTCAGTTTGATAATTTGTTCTAACCTTAGTAATAACTCATTCCATAGAAATGGTAGAATGAGTTATTCTTAGAATAAGGTCTTTTATCATAACCGACCCCTGGTAACTTAATCCTGCTATCAAACTCGAATAAGGATAAAATGTCGGAATAACTCATCCTACCTGGGTTTATTCCGTTAACAAAGTGGGCCTAAGAGTACAACAAACAAACTAGATTTTAAAACCGGAGAATTACATTGGAAGAAACAACACCTTAACAACGGATAAAAATAAGAAGGAATATGCCTTGAATCTTTTGACTAAAAATTAATAAAAGATATTAGTGACATTAAATTTATAAATACTGAGAATATACATGCCCGTGTAAATTTTAGATAGATTTTCATACAAATATACTTTTAATACGAGTATATACGCAAAGAAAATCCCTTTAGATTTCATGAAAATGAAAGTCACGTCCTACAGTTGGCACACGCCCGAATCAAAACTCAGATTGTATTTGTCAACTCAACGAGTCATAAATTAGGTATCGTAATTTTCACATTTTTAAAATTTTATCAAATAGGTAAATATCACGTCAAAATACTCAAAAATTATAATATAAATTTTTAAAGAGATGAGATGAAAAGTCTTCATTTTTCATAATATCTCAAAATCTTATTTTCATCGTATTATTCTCACTCTAAAAAATCATGAAAAAAATCAATAATCTTATTGGGTCCACAAACGAAGCCTAATATCTCCCAATCAAACTGAGATTTAGGGATTGACTAACCCCCCCCCCCCCCCCACCCCACCCCGTCCATCAACATGGTGCAACCAGCGAGCACAAACCACTCCCCTCTCGTAACATTGAAGCTGCTAATGTGCCCCCTTAAGCACACATCACAAGCTCCTGGTGCATCTCACTTCCATTCTCCATCCTTCTCTGTGACATGTTTTTTGTGGAAGGGTAACCCACTGTGTTTCCTTACGTAAGGGATGCAAACATACAGATAATATAGCCGTAGCATGTATAATTAAGAATTTTTATATATTAGTCTCTAAAAATTTATTTAATTGTGAATTAGTCTTTTAAATCCGATTATTATCTTACGACTCTCTATAATTATTTTCGTTGTCTAAATAAATCCATGTCGTTATTTTAAGTCGGCAAAAAATAATTAGATCGAGATTAAGTTAACCAAATATTAAGAAAACACCAACTTATCCCTAATTAGTAGAGAGAGAGAGAGAGGGGAAATTCCCTCTCACTCTCTGGCGACCATCCCCTCCCTCTAACCCCCTCCGTTCCCCTTCCTGTCCCCCTCCACCTCCACCTCTGGTGGACCACCCCCCTCCGGTCCCCCTCCCCTTCCGGTTCACCGTCTCCCCTCCCCCTCTAACCCCCCTCCGGTCCCCCTCCCATCACCCTCCCCCTCCACCTCCGATGGACGCCCCCCTCCAATCCCTCTCCCCCTCCGGTCTCTCTCCCCCTCCACCTCGATGGACTGCCCCCCCCCCATCCCCCCTCTGATCTTGTAGCAACTCGGATTTTTAAGAAATCAATAAATAAATTTAATCTCTTGAATAGAATTATATGAGATTATTGGGTTAATAATTAAAGGCTTATTGGACTTAAAGAAGAAATAAATACCTAAAAATTTTCAATTATGTATCCATGGAAAAGTTATGGGTGTGACATTGCACTAATTCTATTATGCACAAGTTGATTCTGCACAATTCTCTACTCCGTGACATGAATGCTCTGCATTATATGATACTTGACTTCGCATGGCCCAAGGGGCGTTGTTATTATTTGCTGGCCAATTTCTATAATTATATTCAACTGTACGTAATCACATATTGTCATTTGATTATTAACTTCATATTAATCCTCTCTTCTCCTCAAGTTATCTCTTGAATATCGATTCTCATAAACTGCCTTGTATCTCATATTTCCTTGATTATTCTGGATTGAACATTCTCTCGTGAATTTGATCCCCGTTTTACCGCTTCATCATATAGTACTCCTGCATAATGTTAAATTGTTAATTAATTATATTCTACTTGGTCAAAGAGATGTAATTCTTACTGAACTTCTCGCTCGCCCAATTTTACTTAACATGTTTCAATTAATATTGAAGATGAAATTTACTATGACGGGGAAGGGCAAGAGTGATTGAGTGCTCCTGGAGTAGAAGACCAGAGTCTTTTATATTTCTTGAGTCTAATAAGAAGTGAGCGTCTTGTAATTAAGTCCTTCCTTTATTTTCCTTTGAGTTATTGTAGTTCTAGTTAAGATTGTAATGAAAAAATTAATTATTAATGAAGTTATATTTTTATCTAATTATTATCTTATCTCATGTGGTTGTGTCTCTTGACGCTCTGATTAATATGACTGTTCGCTGTCACGTTTCGAATAATCTTCGTTACTACTTATTCGGAGCGTGATAGATCCCCTTCCCGGGAGGATAGAGGACTAAAAGCACTTGATTTTTGAGTAATTGACAAGCATGATAGTGGTACTAATCAATTGTAAGATCTCACTCAACTGGAAAAATCAGATGGGGTCATCCCCCATCAATGATGCACGTCCGTCAAACCATGCCTACTTGCGACTCCTCGTCACATTGCGACTCTGCAGTGGCATATCCTTAATCATAACTCCTGATTGCTGAGCTATGGATCGCCATTCCGGGGGATATGACAGCTCCATGTGTACAAGAAGGTCGTCGTAATTTTAATATTGAAACATAGTAAAATGGTTGATTATTCATCGAGAAAAGTTTAGTGGCTCTAATCTAACGAGATAGGGTGACAGTGCCGTTGTCCATTCCGATGAGGTCATCTTGACGACAGATTTTATTAAGCTAGACCCAGCTGATTTTCTACATTCCCGAGAGGGTTCGGAATCTCAAAATTTTCGGAATCCCACGATGCACAACCTGTGTTTACCCCTCTCTTTATTTTATTTTTTTGAGTTAAATTTGAGTCAGGCAAGTTCTCTCCAGAGTTGAATTTGGGACCTCTTATTTATCTTAAGACAAGATATTTTAACATTCGATCCACTCGAGATCCTCAGACATAGAGTGTAATGTAGTTCCCGAATGTGGAAGATATGGTTCGCATCCTAGTGGTGAAAATGAAATGATAACAACATTTTGACACAGACAGACCCAATATCTTTAGTCATCTAATTGGCTGCCTCTAAGGTCCTAACTCGCGAGTGAATGTTTAAGGCCGACTTTGACAACGGAATAAATTCGATTAGGATGATTTAATCAAGAGTCAGATGAGTTGTTCTAATTTGATTCATTCTTTCTTAATCGAGATCAGATAGATATTAAAATGAATTTTTTAATTCTCATAAAAAAATGAAATGAGTTACCCGAGATAAGTTAAGATAGGGGGCGAATACATCACCCAAGACAGGTCGCCCACCTCCATCATATTTCATTATTAAATTAGACTTTAAATAATAAAAAGTAACGTCGGTTGAGATTTTCATTAATCATATATAGTGCGGAGTTATTCACGAAGACTCTCTTTGATAATAGAATTGTCGAGTCGCTGTCAGAATTTTCGCTAATCGAAGAGAGAGAAGAACTCACACTTCTCTCACACAAAAGTTTTACCCGAGAGTCGGTTACCGTGTTCGACCCTTTAGAGGGCCGAAGTGAATTAATCTCTATTACCATACTTTTAGTTAGGATCAATTTCACATAAATTTTTTATACGTAAAATGTTAAAAATTTCAACATTGTCAAACATCGTGCACACTATCTTTATTAATCAATCTTTTAAAAAAATATTATTAAAAAGAAAAAATATCTCGAATGTTGGTATCAACCTCAAACCTCTCCTCTTAGACACGATATCTTCGTCGAGAGAGGGGAGAGCTGATTAACCATCGAGATATAATTCGATTTTAATATATTTCTTTTGAATAAGAGATTATTTGTCTGCACAATTGTAACATTCTTTTAAAAAATTAAAAAATTTAAGATCAAATAGTTCATCCTTTACTTTGTTTGATTTTTTGAGCCATCTAATCATGGACTGGGATTCACTCATGAGTACGTGAGGTTAAGGCTCACCTCTCTATATTTTTTAAAAAATATAAAAAACCGTTACACATCCCAAGTGCCTAAATACTCAAGATGTGCTCATTTTTTAAGAGTGAGATTACGACAAGTACAGATAAATAGAGAGAAAGAGTGGGATTTAAAAATTCTTAAATTTCACTCAAACTCTCTCTCTGTCTGATAAATTATCTCGACTTTTGTATTTAGAGAGATTTTTTAAATAAGAGAGAGATAGACTCGCGGAGGTGTGAGATAGAAAATCCCAAAAACTCACGAGAGAGAACTTTTCTCATATTTCTATAAGATTTTTCACATTTTTATATTTTTAACCTTCCCATTTTACATCTTTTACCATCCAAAAATAGATTGCACTTTCTTGCGAGATGGGTTAAGTAAGTTATGTCATTTCTCTCCTCTCCTGTCCCATTCGAACATGACATTCGTTGGAGTCAAATAAGATTCTTTTCTTTTCAATTTTTTTAAAAATCTATATTATTGTCAGTGAAATACAATGCCAGGTATTTTTTTGATAATCTCCACTGCCATCATCCGCAACAAACAACGAATATATATCTAGACTCTCCAACGATGCCGTTCAAACGAACAAAGAAGAAGAACTAAAAAAACCTGTTGAAGTCTTGGCGGTGGGCACTAATTCCGCTGATAACAACAAATTCATGGTTCGTATGGTTCACATTTGTCAGCAGGCGAGGGAATCAAACTCGCCACTAGCGGTGGGTGGCACCCCACGACGTCGATGCCCGGCACGCGAGCCCCCGGATGCCCTTCTATTAAATCTGGTTCTTCTCTTCCTTCGCGTACAAACTTGGCTTTTATGGCGAGCATGCGGTGGACGCTGGAGCGTCGTTTCACGGAGGTGCACGCGCTGAGGGTCTATATCGGAAGATTTTTTCTTTTCTTTAACTTTTTTTTTATTCTCCTCTCGCACATGTGTAAGGGTTAAGACAGTTAATGGATCGAGTCGATGGTAGACTCGTAAGTCTGACTTAATTTTGGATCAGATCTCAAGATCTTTTTCGATCACGAACTTTTAGTTGGGTTTAAAAGTCTAGTCCGATTAGGTCCGTGGGTCGGATTCAGACTTTAAGTTCGGCCCACGAGTCGAGTCGACCCGATCCGATCCGTTCTCTTTTTTTATTCTTATTTCAGCGTTTAAAAATTACTTAGTTAAAATTATATTATTTTACTTAATTAAAAATTTTAAAACTCTCTTTTCACGTAAATTATGTAATTAATATCAAAATTTTAATTAATTTAATGATATTATATTTTTATTTTTTATTTAAGTTTTCGAACTTAGTAGGACTTTACATTTTTTAATAGTGTCGAGTCCAGCCCGATCTGATCCGACATAACTCGATCCAGATCGGACTCAAGCTTTAATATTGAAAAGTCAGACCCGAGTCAGATCGACTTAAGTCTGACTCAGATCCGACCCATTGATAATCCTACTTCAAGTCTCCGACCTCATCTGCTTTCTCCCGTCGGGTTACGTTGACCCCATAATATTGTTGAAATTAGATCACCGAGGTGGGGGAGATCTTAAATTTAAATTCATTAATTGTTATTTTATATTTAAAAATAATATATTTAATCTCCTTTGTCTTGTCATCTACAAACTGGATAATAGACAAATTTATAAAAAACAAATAAGATAGCCGAAGTATGACACCGGTCACACCCCACCATTACATTCCTCATTGGAGGAGTATTTACCGTGAAGTTAGGAGCTACGGTTTTACCGTGTGATTTTACAATCTCAGCAATCTGGTGACGTAACTACCGGCCAGGTAAACGCACCTCACCTGCGTTAAGCAAGACCCACTTCACCAAAAAAAAAACATACCGTACAAGAATAAAATATATGATTTGTGATGAAATGTATGTGAAAAGAAATGGAGGGGGCGGGGGCGATAAATTAGTCCTCGTACAATGAGGAGAAATGGGCAAACTTAAGCTCCCAGACATCTTTCTCGCGACGATATAAATCGACAATATTACAAAATAACATGCTATAATTACAAATATTACAAGGACGTATACTCTTTGGTGCTATGGTCTCACTTATTTAAAATGATTTAACGATAATTCTTTTCTATGATAAAACATCGAATGCAATGGTACTCGAATCTACGTGGTGTAACGTGAGAAATTGGGTTTAAATCCACGTCCGTCGTCCGATCACATCAGATGCATGATCAGGTGGGGTGCTGTTTTCTTGGGATTTTTGTTGTACATGTGACGCACCAAACTCTCCAATAGGTCAGGACTAAGCGGATCGTTGAAAATCTTGGGCCGGGCCGGTTTTTGAGTTAGTAGGCCCAGGAAAGGGCCCGGTTGTTGTACTTAGCGACGGCCTGACCTAGAATTGCTTGTTTCAGGCCGGCCTAGTTAGGCCGGTCTCCGTTTCTGCATTACTTTTCAAGGCTTTGTTTTCTTGTAAAACTACATGCTTTATGAGTTTTTTGTAAAATTATTTCTCTTATTTTTATAATATTTTTATATCAATATAGTGTCGAAAATATCCTTGTAGTTAAGTTCCGTTGAAGATTCAAAGAATATTTTATTTTTATCGATATAATAATTTTTTATAAAAAATATTCTCATAAGAAGAGTCGTTTTGATCAATATATTGTACCAAAGAGATAGGAGGAGAGATAAAGAGATAAATAAACATATGAAGAAAGAGAAAGAGAGATTAGGTGTGTTTTGTTTTTTTTTTAATTTGATTAAAGGTTAACCGTGTTAAATAAAAGATTTTAACGAAATGTTTATCACTTCTCACGGCAAGAATACTTTTGTAAGTATCAGCATGAGGTGAGGTTATTAAAAATAGCATGAAAATAATCAGAGTAATTCATAAAATAAATTTATAAGGAGGGTATCTTTACAAAAAAAATCTCCAAGTTTTATGCATCTTTTCCTTTTATGCGACTAGGGATCGGGACTCTAGTCTTCCTGTACATCCGTACATGTAACTGGAAGCTTACGATGAAAAGCCGTTCTTTAGTACACACCTAGAGATATTACACCACATGTGTGTACTATATTTACTTTTTAAATTTTTTTAATTTTTATGACGTGAGATTCAAGTCATTCGAATTTGTGATGTAAATCACATTTTCGTTCGATGTCTCAAAAAAAATAAAAATAAAAAAATAAATCTAACACTATTCATTTGATTTGAATTTTTTTGAGAATTTTTTTAGACCGTCTCGCATAAGTGACATATATCACAAGTTATGATGACTCATGTCCCATGTCAAAAAAATAAAAAAATAAAAAAAAATAAATTTATTATTCACATAAAGTGTGTAATAATCCCCGAGTGTGCACTAAATATTTTTCCACTGATAGTGCTCAAATTCTGCCCATGAGATTTTGAGAAGACTAGATTTCTTTCACAATTGAGGCCCTATAAAATGTGAGCCCAGACCGGCCCATTTGACACCCTCCTGCCCACTACAACGAGACTTGAGTTAGTGACTTGGACTGTTCATGGACACAACAAAATTATACAAACCTAATGTATATCAAGTGTCACGAAATTTCATGTCATTGGATCACGAGAAATGTTCATTGCACACCTCGGTGTGCTAGATATCAGCGGTATGTAATATCTTTAATTTATTATTTTTAAAAAAATTAAAATAATTTTTAAGATATTTTAACTTGGGATATAAATCACGTCATCTTTCTCGTCATATGAGATCAATGTGGTTGTCTATGTACATAATCAATTAGCCCGTACATAATCAATTGGCCCATGTTTATTCTCAAATCTCTCTCCAGCAGTCATTATCACCTCCCAATGAGATTCAATGGCACCCAACGCTCCACAGTCTAGTTCAAAACCAGAAGCCCCTCAACGGGGGTTGCAATTTTTCTACTATTTCCTTACCTCCCTTTCCTCCTCCTGATGTTGCTATCTAGATACATAATCAATTGGCCCATGTTTCTGCTCAAATCCCTCCCCAGTAGTCATTGCCACCTCCTAATGAGATTCAATGGTACCCAATGATTGACAGTCTAGTTCAAACCAGAAACCCCCCTCAACATGGATTTCAATTTTTCTACCATTTCCTTACCTCCCTTTTCTCCTCCTGTTTCTGTATGTTAAAATACCTAAGTCTGGGGTATTTTTGTTATTATCTTTTTAGTGTGGGTCTGGGTTGTAATTGTGTGTCTCTCTGACACATAAAACATTGTTATCTTTTCGATTAGAAAATAGATACACTTTCTTTTTGCCCTAATCTCATCATGGTATCAGAGCGGCGGATGGGGTAAGGGCCGACCCACCACCACGCGGCGTCGCCCTCCACCGCCGGAGGCTTGTCAAGCGACGCGAAGGCCAGGCGAGGACGGCGGGAACCCGAAGGCCGCGCGCCGCCCTAGCGACCACGTCGACGGTGTCCTCGCCGTGGACAACCCCGGGACGGCACCAAGAACGCAGTGCCCCTGGGTGGAAGGCTCCGGCGACTCTCACACGTAGGTGTGGCGCCCAGTGACCGTGCGACTCTCGCCGGTGTGATCCCTTCAGTAGGTTCTTGACACCAACGTTGTCTCTAGTGGTAAGAAAAAAAAAACTCATCTTCTAACAGAGTCTCTCCGCACCGGTTCGTTCATTTAGGATGGTCAGCGCATGAGAGCTTGAGATCTTCTCCCTATGCACTGACCCATTTGTTGCTGTAAGAAGATTGCTTGAATCCCCTTATTTTGTGCAGCAGAGGCTTTGGTTGTTTGGTTAGTTGTTGTTATGGCCGAGTCATCGAAGACTATTTCTGTCCCGACTTATGATGGGAAACTTTATCATATGATGGCTACTGCTACAAAATTAAATGGCAGCAATTATTCTCAATGGGCACGGTCTTTTCGCCTCTTGCTGCTCTCGTTGAGAAATTTTCGACATATTGAGCAAGACCCACAAGAGAAAACTGATAAGAAGGCATATGAAGCTTGGGAAGTTGATGATGGGATGGTAATTTCAGTTCTGAATAATAGTTGTGAACATAGTATTTTCAATAACGTTGTTTTTTTTGACATAGCCAAGGATATGTGGGATACTCTGAAAAAGATTTATTCTGTAGAGCACAATATTTCTCACATTTATAATATCTATTCAAGATTGTTTAATCTAAAGGAAGAAGGAAGACCTATTTCTCAATATTTTGCTGAAGTTCAGGGTCTCTGGAGTGAATTAAAGCTATATCAGCCAAGTGTTGTGGATGTTGCTCAATTGGAAAAACAAAAGGAAGAGTTTATTGTTACAAAAATTTTGTCTAGAATGGATGATAATCTTGGACATGTCCGGGACAATTTGCTTGCCGACACTCATGTTCCTACTTTGGCTGGTGCTTACTCTCGTGTTCTTAGAGCAAGTACCAAATTGAATTTGACTGAGACAACCTCTAGTGAGAGTGGAGAGACTAGTGGTGCTTCAGCTCTTGCAGCGGGGGTACGTTGTGACGACCCGGATCCCGGGTACCAGGTATACCCAATAGGACTACCGAATACACGTGATACCACTTGGAACCCGCGAGACCTCCCAAGAGCGATAAAGCTCCGAAGGGAAAAAGGATTATCGTATAGTACATTGAACTGACAGATATAACAGCAAGCAATTAAAATTTCATTAGAACGGTTTGCTAAAGTAGCAGAAATAAAATTACATTTTAATTAACAGATTTTAAACAATTATATACCAGAGTCAAGTCCAAAGCTAAAGACAGCAGTCTAGCAGTACAGTCGACAGAAAGAAAAGACGTACCGAGAAGTCGGGGGAAGCCCGACGGAGGTACCAGCTGGCAGCTACGACTCGAACTCCAAGACCCGCAGGAGCAGAACGAACACATCACCCCACCTGAAAAGTAGGGGTGAGCCTCGTGTCACTGGCTCAGTAGGGGTCACGTGGATCCCCACTGAAAAATACGCAGTAACACGGAACAACAGGAACAGCAGCAAGAAACAACACTAGAAAGCTGTAAAAGAAAATGAAGCAGGAGTAGGGAACAGGTAAGGACGAGGGGAATAACCCGAACATGCAAGCAGGCCTAGAAAGGGCAAGAGGAGTAAGGAGCAACGAGGAAAAAGGGGAAAAATCACGCACAAACGCCCCAACCTACACCTACAACAGGCATGTAAAAGAAAGTCTAGAAAAGACCTAGACATGCATAGACCTCGAGTACAGCCACGGAAAGGCCAACCCGGACAGGTCACAACACAGGAAGAGCACGGGAGTCGCGCGCCACGCGACGGAAAACCCCCGCACCGGAAGAACGGCCAGATGCGTCCACTGACGTCTTACACTGCACCAGAACACCCACCACAAGTGTCCCGACCACCCACCAAGCGCGACCAACACGGACAAGGCCGAGTCGCAGACCCACGTGGAACCACAGATACAAGTACTAGTCAGGGTTACGCCCGTCGGCGTCAGTCCTCCGCCCCTGACCACGTGTGCACACACCGGCTCTGCCTAGAGCCAGGCCTTTAGCTAGTTTTCTCCCCCCGTAGGACGCTACGGTAACCGCAGGAGCCGACGGAAACTAGCTTACAAACCGTATATCGGGGTCACCTTTCGACTGCTGCACGTCTAGGGCGACGCAAGGAAGAAGCTCGAAACGCGGCGCTGAAGTAGAGACAGTCGAACATGCACTGTCACCCGTACCTCAAACACCAAAGACAGCACAAGAAACTGCCAACAGACTCGGAAACGTAGTCTTAGCCTTCATAGGAGCATCGACCGATGTCCACAGGGAAAGCGGCCAGACCACGGGAGCAACAGACATCACCCTAACATAGACAGACACACACACAGACACGCCACAAAACAATCCCTAACGTTACCTAAGACAGACATCACCCTAACATAGACAGACACACACACAGACACGCCACAAAACAATCCCTAACGTTACCTAAGACAGACCCACAACACACGACCACACACCAAAAAGCCCAACGGCCATCACGGCCACAACAGGACTGTAATGGCCTAGCACAGGCGCGTTACACGGGCCTGACGCACCAGGGCGGGCGCGTTAGAGACAACATGCACAAAGACACAACGCGAACCACGTAACGCACCAGGGCAGGCGCGTTACGGCTGCCTAACGCACAAGCGCAGACGCGTTACGCCCACCTAACGCGTGAGGACAGGCGCGTTACGCCAACCGACCCAAAACTGAAACTCGGACAAACAGCACGTAACGGTCCACAGCGGATGCGTTACAGCACTGTGATGTAAGGGGACAGGGCCGTTAGAGACAGCCGACACAGCCACCCAACACAACTAAAATAGAGTGTAACGGCCTGGGACAGGCGCGTTACACAAACCTGACGCACCAGGGCTGGCGCGTCAGGGGAACCGACTCACCCAAAACGCTAGACGACAAAACAGGCGTGACGCATCACCCCGGACGCGTCAGAGAGCTGTGACGCACCTCCCCTGGGCCGTCACACTCCCAAAATCATGAAGAACTAAAAACGCCCAGACGCTGTGACAGTCTGTCATAGGGCCGTCAGAGACATGTGACGGTCTCTGAAACGACCGCTACACCGGTCACGGCGGGAAAACAGTGGAAACGCCAAATCGGGCCGTTCCACACCCCATTCACGCCGAAGCGCAGGGGAAACAAACCTAGACGACGAAAAACAACTCTAGGAGGCTCAAAAGCCCACATGCAAGCCCTAAAATGAGAGATCGGGGCGATTTAGACAAATTGACCCTAAATGGGTCACCGAGGTTCCCGGACTCCTACCGGCCTCGAATGACAACCGATCGACACGAAACTTACGTGAATGGGATCCAAACATCCCAACGGTCAGTTTGACACTAACCATATCACAAATGGTTGCCGTTTTCCGGCGAACCCTGAAAACCCCAAAAAACTACGGTTTTCACTAAACCGGCCCGATCTGTTGTGTCCCTATGGTCATTTGAGTCATCCTGTGGTCACTTGGGTCATTCGACATCATCCTATGGTCATATGAGTTCTGTGGTATTCTTGGTTTTGATAATGGTTAAAAACTATTAGTCATTAATACTTTCCACTCTCATGTGACTGACACACGCGATGTTTTGTTCATGACAGATACGAAGGAATTCAGTGGAAATGGCAAAGGTGAAAGCTCAATGTTGCGCCCTTGCACGCGGATCGACCTGCGCGGTCAGGTCGCGGGGATCGACCTGCCCGGTCAGGTCGCGGGGGTCAAGGGGGCAGCGCCCCTTGCGGGGGTCAAGGGGGCGGAGCCCCCGGAACAAAATTTAGAAATGCTCAAAGCATATTCTAAGTTGATTTCAATCCCAAAATACATGAAATTGATGAGGACATGAATATCTTGACTTATGAACATGTTTCATTGGTCTAACACTTCATTTTTGCAGGTATAGGTGTTTCCGGTCGACCTACACACCTTGGCCGGTCGACCAGATTTGCCAGAGCCTAAGAATTCCACGTTTTACAGGTTTCGGTCGACCGCCCCTGCCTTTCCGGTCGACCGGTTCTTCCATAAACGAAACACTCCAGGAATTACAGATTTCGGTCGATCGCCCCTACTTTTCTGGTCGACCGGTTCTCCCAGAACCGACAAGTTGGAGATTTTACAGGTTCCGGTCGACCGCCCCATGAATTCCGGTCGACCGCCAGCCCCGATGCAGCCATGTTTGACTTCGAATTCCACCTCGTGGCCAGCCCCTTTCCATGTATTTGTTTAATCAAAACTCACCTAATCTCCCATGATTTGTGGATCTGGTCTAAGGGTTGTCCAAGGACCATTCCAAGGGTTATAAAACCAACACATGAGGGGTTAGAAACCCCAAGGCTTCAAGGCTTCAAGGGAGATCAAGGGAGTTCATTTTCGAGGTACTGTAGCACCTCCGTGAACAGTGTTTCGAGAAGGAGTTCTTCATCCATTCCAAGGCATTCAAGTCCAGATCTGAAGTCATCTCAACCTCCAAGGAAGAAGAAGGAATCAAGGCTCTCAAGGGTGATCTAAGTTGCATCCTACATCTTCTACATCCTCTTCATCGACTCAAGAAGATCAAAAGGAAGATTGAAGCTACATCCATCGTCTTCTTCATCAACTAGAAGAGGTTCAAGGAAGATCATCCCACAAGAAAGAAGATACCGTCAAAGCATCCGATTCAAGCTTCTGCAACTTAGACAAGATTCTTTTCTTTGAGCATACTCTATATCTTGTTTGAGTGATTTCATATTTGTTCTCTTTTTCATTTCATACAAACAATTGAATCTGAGAATCGTCCCTACCGGTGGTTAGTAGGAAGGCAATCAGAGGTTGTCCGATCTGTGTTGTTGACGCCCCTACCAGGTGGTTAGTAGGAAGGCAATCGGTGGTCTTTCCGATTTGCGGTTCAGTGCGTGGCACTAGTGAAGCCTCACCGGATTTGGTGAGGGGTGGACGTAGGACTGGAGATTCAATTCGAACCACCTTAAAATCTCGTGTGTTGTGGTTTGTTTGTGTGATTGTTTCGTTCTAGATGCATGCTTAAGTTCTAATCGATATAATAGTAATCATCTTGCTAAGCAAATCGTTGTGTCATTCGTTTAGCTAGTTATATTCCGCTGCAATTTATCTCTTCTAGCTATATAGAGGGTTACATTGCGAAAAGAGGGGCAGATCTATTCACCCCTCCCCTCTAGATCCGTTGTCCACTACACAACACGATCTCCCCCGATCGAGCACCAAACAACGCACAGAAGCAGGGAAAACGTACAGAAGGAAGTGGTGGTCCATCTCCCTGCCTCCACCGAAGAAACCGTGACCCGAAGGGACTAAACCACGCCGAAAACCACCGAATCACGAACGACGCCCTCTCGGAATCCACCGAGGGATCGCGCCCACCACGCTCCATCTGCTGCTCCTTCCCGCGAACCGATCACTCGAGCACGTCCACGCCTCAGCCAGCTCCACAACGGTGCGCGCCCCGCGCCGAACGGACCAGAGACGAGAGAGAACGGAGTGAGATAGCGTGGAGTTGAAAATGAGCAGGAGAGATAGTGGAATTGAATTTATAGAAAGAAATTCGGAAATTTTCCTAATTTTTGAAAAATCCTATTTTTGGCCCGGTCTCAGAAAAATATACAAAAATAGTCAAAACGATCGGCTCGAAGAGTACATCGCCACTGTATCATCCACGAGTCGATGAACTGAGAAATAAACTCACCGCAGGGTTCCGTAACTAGTACGAGAGAAAAACCCACACGGATCGTAAAACTCAACTCGGGAGCTACAAAAGCGATCTGAAACTCTCCGAAAAGGATCCGAAAGACCCAATAAAGATCCAGGACATTACATCCTCCCCTCCTTTAAGAAATTTCATCCTCGAAATTTAAGGACTAGCAAGGGTAAGCAGGGAATAACAACTCGACAACCTAACTACGAAATGAACAGACACCAAGAAACAAAGCGACCGACACATCAGGGAGTAGCTTAAACAAGGAAACACAGTCCTCTCAGCTGACAGCCTGACCACATCCTCAGCTCCAGTGCCAAAGGCGACAGGGAACACCTGGCACACAGGACACCAACGACAGCAATAAACGAGAATCACAAAACCTAACGCCAGCTGAAGACAGTACTGGACTTATCGACTCTGGAAACTGTATATCTGAGATTCCCATGTACTTCACACAACAACGCTCTGATACCAACTGTGACGACCGGATCCCGGGTACCAGGTATACCCGGTAGGACTACCGAATACACGTGATACCACTTGGAACCCGCGAGGCCTCCCAAGAGCGGTAAAGCTCCGAAGGGAAAAAGGATTGTCGTGTAGTACATTGAACTGACAGATATAACATCAAGCAATTAAAATTTCATTAGAACGGTTTGCTAAAGTAGCAGAAATAAAATTACATTTTAATTAACAGATTTTAAACAATTATATACCAGAGTCAAGTCCAAAGCTAAAGACAGCAGTCTAGCAGTACAGTCGACAGAAAGAAAAGACGTACTGAGAAGTCGGGGGAAGCCCGACGAACTCCAAGACCCGCGGAAGCAGAACGAACACATCACCCCACCTGAAAAGCAGGGGTGAGCCTCGTGTCACTGGCTCAGTAGGGGTCACGCAGATCCCCACTGAAAAACACGCAGTAACACGGAACAACAGGAACAGCAACAAGAAATAACACTAGAAAGCTGTAAAAGAAAAGGAAGCAGGAGTAGGGAACAGGTAAGGACGAGGGGAATAACCCGAACATGCAAGCAGGCCTAGAAAGGGCAAGAGGAGTAAGGAGCAATGAGGAAAAAGGGGAAAAACCACGCACAAACGCCCCAACCTACACCTACAACAGGCATGCAAAAGAAAGTCTAGAAAAGACCTAGACAGGCACAGACTTCGAGTACAGCCATGGAAAGGCCAACCCGGACAGGTCACAACACAGGAAGAGCACGGGAGTCGCGAGCCACGCGACAGAAAACCCCCGCACCGGAAGAACGGCCAGATGCGTCCACTGACGTCTTACACTGCACCAGAACACCCACCACAAGTGTCTCGACCACCCGCCAAGCGCGACCAACACGGACAAGGCCGAGTCTCAGACCCACGTGGAACCACAGATACAAGTACTAGTCAGGGTTACGCCCGTCGGCGTCAGTCCTCCGCCCCTGACCACGTGTGCACACACCGGCTCCTGCCTAGAGCTAGGCCTCTAGCTAGTTTTCTCCCCCCGTAGGATGCTACGGTAACCGCAGGAGCCGACAGAAACTAGCTTACAAACCGTATATCGGGGTCACCTTTCGACTGCTGCACATTTAGGGCGACGCAAGGAAGAAGCTTGAAACGCGGCGCTGAAGTACAGACAGTCGAACATGCACTGTCACCCGTACCTCAAACACCAAAGGCAGCACAGGAAACTGCCGACAGACTCGGAAACGTAGTCTTAGCCTTCATAGGAGCATCGACCGATGTCCACGGGGAAAGCGGCCAGACCACGGGAGCAACAGACATCACCCTAACATAGACAGACACACACACACAGACACGCCACAAAACAACCCCTAACGTTACCTAAGACAGACCCACAACACACGACCACACACCAAAAAGCCCAACGGCCATCACGGCCACAACAGGACTGTAACGGCCTAGCACAGGCACGTTACACGGGCCTGACGCACCAGGGCGGGCGCGTTAGAGACAACATGCACAAAGACACAACGCGAACCACGTAACGCACCAGGGCAGGCGCGTTACGGCTGCCTAACGCACAAGCGCAGACGCGTTACGCCCACCTAACGCGTGAGGACAGGCGCGTTACGCCAACCGACCCAAAACTGAAACTCGGACAAACAGCATGTAACGGTCCACGGCGGATGCGTTACAGCACTGTGACGTAAGGGGGCAGGGCCGTTAGAGACAGCCGACACAGCCACCCAACACAACTAAAACAGAGTGTAACGGCCTGGGGCAGGCGCGTTACACAAACCTGACGCACCAGGGCGGGCGCGTCAGGGGAACCGACTCACCCAAAAGGCTAGACGACAAAACAGGCGTGACGCATCACCCCGGACGCGTCAGAGAGCTGTGACGCGCCTCCCCTGGGCCGTCACACTCCCAAAATCACAAAGAACTAAAAATGCCCAGACGCTGCGACGGTCTGTCGTAGGGCCGTCAGAGACATGTGACGGTCTCTGAAACGACCGCTACACCGGTCACGGCGGAAAAATAATGGAAACGCCAAATCGGGACATTCCACGCCCCATTCACGCCGAAGCGCAGCGGAAACAAACCTAGACGACGAAAAATAACTTTAGGAGGCTCAAAAGCTCACATGCAAGCCCTAAAACGAGAGATCGGGGCGATTTAGACAAATCGACCCTAAATGGGTCACCGAGGTTCCCGGACTCCTACCGGCCTCGAATGACAACCGATCGACACGAAACTTACGTGAATGGGATCCAGACATCCCAACGGTCAGTTTGACACTAACCACATCACAAATGGTTGCCGTTTTTCGGCGAACCCTGAAAATCCCAAAAAACTACGATTTTCACTAAACCAGCCCGATCTCCCCCGATCGAGCACCAAACAACGCACAGAAGCAGGGAAAACATGCAGAAGGAAGTGGCGGTCCATCTCCCTACCTCCACCAAAGAAATCGTGCCCCGAAGGGACTAAACCACGCCGAAAATCACCGAATCACGAACGATGCCCTCTCGGAATCTACCGAGGGATCGCGCCCACCACGCTCTATCCGCTGCTCCTTCCCGCGAACCGATCACTCGAGCACGTCCACGCCTCAGCCAACTCCGCAACGGTGCGTGCCCCGCGTCGAACGGACCAGAGACGGGAGAGAACGGAGTGAGATAGCGTGAAGTTGAAAATGAGCAGGAGAGATAGTGGAATTGAATTTATAGAAAGAAATTAAGAAAATTTTCCTAATTTCTGAAAAATTCGATTTTTGGCCCGGTCTCAGAAAAATACACAAAAATAGTCAAAACGATTGGCTCGAAGAGTACATCGCCACTGTATCGTCCACGAGTCGATGAACTGAGAAATAAACTCACCGCAGGGTTCCGTAACTAGTACGAGAGAAAAACCCATACGGATCGTAAACCTCAACTCGGGAGCTACAAAAGCGATCCGAAACTCTCCGAAAAGGATCCGAAAGACCCAATAAAGATCCGGGACATTACATACGTGGCCGTGGCCATGGTCGTGGTCGCGGCACTCCATGTGTTCATTGCAACAAAAACGGACATCAGTCGGATTTTTGCTGGAAGAAATATGGCAAAGGAGGATCACGTTTGCATCCTGTTGTTCATCTGGGTGCTTTTGCTGATTCCCCATCTTTCACTTCTAAGTCTATGCCATCAAGTGTGCAACAGCCATCTATTGGAGCACCATCTGAAAAAGGGATTACCCTGTCTGTCGAGGAGTATGAGGCATTCCAGCGGCTCTTGAAAGGCTCTTCGACACACTCCTCGTCCTTCCATGCCACCACTTCAGGTAGTGCTTCTGCAGTTCACCACAATTCCTCCTGGATTGTGGACTCTGGTGCTTCTTGTCACATGACAGGTAGCCACTCTCTTTTCTCCTCCCTTCATTTGTCTAACACTCACTCGCCGGTTACTGTAGGAGATGGGTCTTATACTTTTGTTGCTGGGAAAGGGACTATTCATACATCATCTCTCACTTTAAAATATGTCCTTTACATTTCAAAATTTTCCATTGGCTTGTTATCTATTAGTTCTTTGACCCGTTCCTTAAACTGCTCAGTCACATTCTACCCTTCTTATTGTGTATTTCAGGATCTCCAGACGAAGAAGTTGATTGGTGGCGGTCGTGAGTCTGGAGGGTTGTACTACCTCGTTGATGGGCCTCTCCAAACACATAAGGCGGCCTCAGCATCCGATACTTCTTTTCAGTGGCACTGTCGGCTTGGGCATCCATCCCTTTCCAGGCTACGTGAGATTGTTCATGTTTCTTCTTCAATAAACAAACTGTTGTGTGAAGCTTGTGAGCTTGGGAAATATCATAGAGTCTCCTTTCCTCCTAGTGATAATAATAGGAGCTCTGCTCCATTTCATCTTGTCCACTCCGACATCTGGGGACCTTCTCCCATCACCTCTAGATTGGGATTTCGATACTTTATCACTTTTATTGATGATTGTTCTCGTATGACTTGGTTATTTCTTTTGAGATCTCGTTCAGATGTGTTTGATGTATTCCAATCTTTTTATTCAAAAATAAAAAATCAGTTCTCTACTTCCATCAAAATTTTGCGTACAGACAATGCCAAGGAGTATGTCCAGTCCTCCTTTGCTGCTTTTTGCTCAATGCATGGAATTCTTCATCAAACATCTTGCTCCTACACCTCTCAACAAAATGAGGTGGCTGAGAGGAAGAATCGGCATTTACTTGATGTTGCTCGTACTCTTATGTTCCACATGCATGTTCCAAAGTACTATTGGGGTGATGCCATTCTTACCTCGTGCTACCTTATCAATCGGGTTCCGAGCAAAGTGCTTGACAGCAAAAGTCCTTTTTCCTGCTTATATCCCAATGAAGATCATTTTTCTCTAAGTCCTCGGGTCTTTGGGTGTAAGTGCTTTGTTCACACTCTTGGACCTGGACATGATAAGTTGTCTCCGAGATCTATTCCTTGTATCTTCTTGGGGTATTCTCAAACTCAAAAAGGGTATCGGTGTTTTGACCCTCAGTCTAAAAGGTCATTTGTGGTTGCTGATGTGACCTTTTTTGAGTCTGTGCCCTTCTATGGTTCCCCTTCTACTCCTCAATTTTCTCATGTACAGCCTTCTCCTTCCCTTATTATTCCTGATCTTCTTTCTATGGATGCGCCAGCTGTAGACACTGATTGTTGTGTTGAGCCTCAAGCTGCAGATAACAGATTTGGACAGGTTTTTCAACGATGGACTCCTAGTACGCCTCATGACGTCTTGCCACAATCAACTTCTTCACTGGAGGCTCCTCCTCCCACTGGTGAGACCTCTCTTCCCTCTTCTGATATGGAACTCCCTATTGCCCTTCGCAAGGGCAAACGGTCCAGTACGAAGCATCCCCTTAAAGACTTCAGTTCTTATCATGCTTTATCTTAATCCTTTCGCCAGTTTGCTTTGTCTATTTTTGGTATTTACCCTCCAAAGTCTGTCTCTGAAGCACTATCCAAACCCGAATGGAAGGTTGCTATGGAGGAGGAAATGTCTGCCTTACTATCTCGTGGTACTTGGATCCTTGTCCCTCGGCCTGTCGGGGTTACTCCTGTTGGGTGTAGGTGGGTGTTCAATATAAAGTACACTCCAGAAGGCACAATTGACAAATACAAAGCTAGACTTGTGGCCAAGGGCTTTACTCAGACGTATGGAGTTGATTATTTCAAGACTTTTTCTCCTGTTGCTAGACCTAACTCTATTCGGGTGTTGTTTTCTCTTGCCATTAATCAAGGATGTCATATGATACAGATGGATGTCAAGAATGCCTTCTTGTATGGTGATCTTAAAGAAGAGGTATATATGGAGCAACCTCTTGGGTATGTTACTCAGGGGGAGATGGTGTGTAAACTACATAAGGCAATTTATGGATTAAAATAGAGTCCCCGAGCATGGTTTGAGAAATTCAGTCAGATTGCTTCTGGAGTTGGACTAAAGAGGAGTCAAGCTAATCACTCTGTCTTTGTTCGCCATACTACTACTGGTGTGGTGATTCTTATTGTATATGTTGATGATATGTTGCTAACAGGAAGTGATACTAAGGGTGTTAAGGAAGTACAACAATACCTTCTGCGTCATTTTGTTACTAAGAACCTGGGGTGACCGCATTTTTTCCTTGGGATTGAGATTGCTTATGGTAATGACGGCGCTTCCTTGTCTCAAAGAAAATATGTACTGGACTTTTTACAGGAGATGGGAATGTTGGGGTGTAAACCTGCTGATACACCCACTGTTCCTCAATCTGATCTTGAAGTAGAAGATAGTCCAGTGTTTAATGATGTTACTCAATATAGGCGGCTCTGTGGAAAGTTGATATATTTGACAGTGACTCGCTCAAATATTGCCTTCGATGTATCAGTTGTCAGTTAGTTTATGCAAAATCCAAAGTTATGTCATTGGGGGAAGCAGCTTTAAAGATCCTGCGTTATGTCAAAGGAGCCCCCTGGATGTGGTCTTCTGTATAAGAAAAATGGCCATTTATCCATTGAGGCCTTTTCTGATGCAGACTATGCAGGGTCTCGATCGGACCGGCGGTCTACTTCTGGGTTTTGTACTTATGTTGGAGGCAATCTTGTCACTTGGAGAAGTAAGAAACAAAGTGTGATGGCTAGGTCAAGTGTTGAAGCAGAATATAGATCATCAGACAGCTTGTGAAATGATGTGGCTGAAATCCTTGATGGCAGATTTTGGAGTCACCTATTCTGAACCTATGGTGATGAGATGTGACAATCATGTTGCTATACATATTGCTAAGAATCCAATATTTCATGAGTGCACAGAACACATTGAGGTTGATTGCCATTTTATTCGGGATGCTGTCATGTCTCAGAAGATCAGTACTCCTTTCACTCCTACTGAGGACCAACTTGCTGATCTCTTCACAAAGTCACTAAGAGTTGGCCGATTCAATGTTATGTGTAACAAGCTGGACATGTTTGATATATATGCTCCAGCTTGAGGGGGAGTGTTAAAATACCTAAGTCTGGGATATTTTTGTTATTATCTTTTTAGTGTGGGTCTGGGTTGTAATTGTGTGTCTCTCAGGCACATAAAACATTGTTATCTTTCTGATTAGAAAATAGATACAATTTCTTTCTGCCCTAATCTCATCACTGTAGATATGGCTACTATCCCTAAACGAAAGCCGGCCTCCTCATCCAGTCCCCATGTGGATAAAAGATAGAAGAATGTGACTCCGGCCAATCCAATGGCCACCCAACGCTTTCCAAGCCCCATGGAGCAGAAGCACCAAAGAAGAATTCTTAGGAAACTCCAAGAGATGGAAAACAAGGAGTCTTTGTGCCCCCATTCTTCGGCTACAATTTCTGCTCCAGTAGTAGTAGTCCAAATAGATAGGGTCGTTGTGGCCGACCTAAAATTTCCGCGCAATTAAAAAATAGGATAATGACGAGGAATTGTAGGGATTTGAATGGGGCCTCTGCATTTTCCATGATCAATAAAATCTCCCATTCTGTGGATCTGAGTATAGCCTTCTTGTCTGAAACTAAAGCTTCTAAGAATAGAGCAATAGATTATTTCAACTCCTAAAGCATATCAAACTTCTTTCGTGTTGAGGTTAACGGTCGATCAGGAGGTTCATGGTTATGGTGGCATGAGGATGTCCATTTGCAGATATTAACCCATTCCATCAATTTCATTGCTGGTATGGTAGAGTTGCAAAATCAACAAGTTTGGCTATTGATTTGTGTTTATGCTCCTCCCAACTTATGTCAAAGGAATTTATTTTGGAATGATCTACTGGATATTATGAAACTTTATGATGGTCCTTGCATGGTAATTGGAGATCTTAACTCTATCTCCCACTCTCAGGAAAAAAAGGGTGGCTTTATGGCTCATCCAAATCAGTCAAAACCCTTTAAGAATTTTCTTTATGAGGCTAAGTTAATTGATTTGAACTTTGAAGGTCCGGCATTTACATGGTCAAATGGCAAGAAGGTTGAACATTTGATCAAGGAAAGACTAGATAGAGTTGTTGCTAACATTCAATGTATTCTTCAATGCACTAAAAGTAAGGTGTTCCACCTCCCTAAAATTAAAAGTGATCACTGCCCCATTTGGTACTCTTGAGGGTTTGAGGAGAAAGTATAGAAGATTAATCAGTTTTGAAGCTTGCTGGATGCAAAGTCAAGAATTCAAAGGTACAGTAGAAAATTGCTGGCAAAATTCTGTTAGTTTGTCTACTAATTACGAAGGTAAAATGGAGGCCATCAGAAAGGCTTTAATCTCATGGAGAAGAAATATTCAGCTTAACTCTGTGTCCAAGATTAAATCCTTACATGAGGAACTTCATAAACTGCTTCTTTTACCACCGTTGTAAGAGACATTCAATAAAGAACTTCAATTGGAACAAGAGGTTGAAAGATTTGCTAATGGAGGAAGAATTTTGGAAGCAAAGAGCCAAAAAATCGTGGTTGGAACAAGGTGACAAAATACATCATATTATCACTTGAATGTCATTAAGAGGCGCAAAAGGAATCGCTCTCTTCCATAAAATGCTCTAATGGGGATGGGTTTTAGGATCTTCAAAAGTTGAAGAGATATTTCGCAACTATTTTTGCAAACTATACACTCCGAACAATCCAATTATCAACTATGATTCTTTTCCTAAATCTCAATTTCAACTTACAGTGGAGGACAATCAAAATATTTTGAGGATCCCATCGAGGCAGGAAATCCAAGATGCTATTTTCTCTATGCATCCCTTATAAGTTCCAAGTGCTGATGGACTTCTTCCTATATTTTTTCATTCATATTGGTCTTCTATGGAACCAAAAGTTACTCATTTGATCTAGAAGGTCTTCTGCTCAGCTATTCTTCTATACAGAAACTGAATCACACTCTGATTACTTTAATTCCCAAATTCAGTGCTCCAGCTACTTCACATGACTTCAGAGCAATTAGTTTATGCAATACTTTATATAAAATGATTTCCAAACTCATCGCTAATAGAATTAAGCCCTTCATAGCTAATTTGGTTTCCCCTTTTCAAGGAGCATTTATACCTGATAAACATATTACGGATACAGTTATTGCTGTTAGGGAATTGTTGCACTCTATGAAATATACATCTAGTAAAGTTGGTATCTTTGGTTTTAAAGCATATCTTTCTAAAGCCTGCGACAAAATGGAGGGGATTTCATCAAAGTTGCTCTAAGAAGTAAATGCTTCTCTGAAAGTGTAATTAATCTAATTATGATGTGCATTACAACTATTACTTTTTCTATTATTATAAATGGATATCCTTACAAACCCTTTCAGCCATCTAGAGGATTGAGACAGGGTTGCCTTCTTTCCTTGTTTATTTTCATTATTAGTTGTGATATCTTATCTCAAATGCTTCAAGCAAAAATAGAACAAAGGATAATTTCTAGCTTCAAGTTGAACAGGTCTCTACCCACATTCACTCACCTTTTATTTGCTGATGATCTATTCTTGTTTGGTGCTACCACATGTTCTGAAATCAAAATGTTCATAGATATAGTTATGCAGTTTGGAGAATGGTCTGGCCAGTCTATTAACAAAGGTAAATCTGCCTTTATCTGTAGTGCAAATGTTTCTAAACAAAAGAAAATTGATCTCTGTCAGTTTTTCCAAATCGTAATCATGAGTAAGGAGGAATTATACCTTAGTATTGCACTTTGCTTTAGCAAAGGAAAAGTTAACCAATTTAAATCCTTGAAAGACAAAATCCTGAACAAATTGGCTTCCTAGAAACTTATTTTATTATCATTGGCAGGTAGATCTACTCTTATTAAATCTACCCTTTCAACCATTCCAATTCATACTATGGCAATTAGTATGCTTCCAAAGGCCACCATACATGAAATCATAGATTGGTGAAGAATTTCTGGTGGAAGCATGATGAAGACAAAATGAAAATTCATTTTATTACATGGAATAAATTGTGTCAAAAGAAACAATACGGTGGGTTGGGTTTTCGTGACTTTCATATATATAACAGAGCAATCATTATGAAATTGACCTGAAATTTGTTAAAGATGGCAGTAGCTCGTAGTCTCAAATATTGAGAACTAAATATTTACCTTATGGGAATTGTTGGAAGATCAAGAAAATAGAGTCATGTTCTGATACTTGGGCTGCCATGCTTAGCGTCAAACAAGATCTTAAACAAGGGCTCATTTGGGGGATTATCCAGGGTAGAACCCCCAATATTTGGCAAGATAAATAAATTCCGGACTATTTAAATCCTCATTCTCCAAACCTGAGCTTTCTTGGAGTCCTTCTTACAAGGGTCCACCAACTGTTGGATGGTAATGAATGTAATGTCTCTTGCATCAAATGTGTCTTCGATGAAGATACCGCTAATAAAATCATCTCTGAAGAGGCGTAATCTCACTCTGGACCTGAGCTGGGGGATGATCACCGAATAGTGAACTGCAAGAAAGGGAAACGGATCAGGGGGCCCAGGGATGGTTCCCTAGGGAAAACCCTCCGATACCTAAGTCAGTAGAGTAATGGTGGAAGCTATGAAGAGAGGAGGAAAAGAGAGACGCGAGATCCCTCTACACTAAGATGGTGAAGTGGTTCCTGCTCAGGGAGTTTAGGCGTGTGTTGGCCCTTTACCTTTCGCTGGAGGGAGTCCCAGGTTTAAATAGTGCGCTGGCCTCATGAGTCCCGTAAGCTAAGGAGTTTCAGGCAGGAGTTACGTCCTCAACGTGGGCTCTTTACATCCTCATCGTGGGGTCTTTATAGCCATGAGGAGTCATGGGTCCCTTATCCTCTTAAACTCCTGCTCATAATGGATTTCTCAACGGCAGCGTAGATAAGCAATCGTCGGTCGATCCAAGCATGAAGGGTGCCAACCCTGTCCGGGCGATAGGCATAGCTCGGATGAAGGTAGGTCGGAGTGGGCGTTGAGCGCTTGCCTCTATCCCGGTGAAGGGATAACTCGGGCATGGGTCTTCCTCCGTTCTGACCGACGTTCGGGCCTTCCGAGCCTAAGGGCCGCCGAGGAAGGGTTTGACCCCGAGTAATCTTATTGGGTTTTTTATCCTAAGTGGGCCCTGTGGGGCTGTCACTTGGATGAGCTGGGCCTCGTTTGGTCCTGACGGACCTAGTTCGACTGCTCTTAGATAGGCTATAGAAATCCCCCTCTCCACTTGTCCCCCTCCTACTCCCGAGCTTTAGTAAGCTCGGAAGAGTAGTTGTTCGGGGTTTTGGACCAGCGTGGCTCAGGTGGGTAGAGATCTGGCGATGTTAGTAAGCCACGTGTCGTGGTCACCTGGGCCCGTAATAATGATGATCCTGACGGATTTAAACTGAAGGGGCCCCCTTTTCTCGGAGGTCGGAACGACGCGCTGCCTTCCGCGCGGGAATATAGGCGTTGCGCGCTTATCGTCGCTCTAGACTCCCTCCATTTTTAGGGTTTGGCTCTCCTTCGTGCTTGCTTTTGGGGCTCTTTGATGCATCGTGAGGACACGACGGAAGAGCAAAGGCTCGCAGCGGCGTTCGCGGAGTTGGCGGAGATAACTGCGGAGGCGGTCCGACAGCTTCCCCTTCCTCCAGAGTCTTCGGGGTCCCAGGAGCGTCTTTCTTCAAGTTCCTCTCCAGATTTCATGGCAGACCAGCGTCCGGATGTCAAAGAGTGGGAGGGAGAGCCTGTGGTGAGGGCGGCGGCTCCAAACTGCAGCGAACTGGGGGAGGCAGAGGTGAAATGGCTGGAGAACCAGTTTCGTCTGCCCCACAAGTTTTTCTTCGCCGCGGCTATCCCGCACGAGTCGAGCTTGGATTCTCGTACGGGCCACATCTGCACCTTTCTACTGTCGTGGAAGGGTGGGTTCCGCCTTCCCCTCGAGCCCTTTGTTCTCAAACTTCTTAATTTCTTCCAGTTGGCGCCCGTGTAGTTGGTAGCCAACTCCTATCTTCTTCTTTCCACCTTTCGCATCCTCTGCCATCAATGCGGAGTTCCTCCTTCCTTGGACCTCTTCCACTATTTTTTTGAGTTGAAGGCGCATCCCTCGGCCGGGAAGGGCTTCTATTTCATCCAGGCGAGGCGGAATAGGAGCTGTATCTTCTTGGCCGCGAAGGATTCTTCACACAAGGGTGAAAAACCCAGTTCTTCTGGGTGGGGATCCTCTCGGTGGAGGAGACTTGGAGATGTCAAGTAATCCCCAATTTCCATCTGAATATTCCACCGAGGCAGGACGAGTTTCCTCCGCACGTGGAAGAGTATGCGACTATTTTGCTGAAGCATCGTCAGTCCACGGAGGAGCTGGTTACTCCGGAGAACGTCGAGCGGTGTCTTCTTGCGAGGCTGCAGTCGGCAGGTTTGGTCACCACGAATCAGTTTCTTCTTCGAATGTTGAGACCATCTCCTTTTCCTGATCATATCTTTCTTCTGCGTAGACACCAGGCGGTCGGCTTTGGAGGAGGCCGCAGAGGTGATCGATCTCGGTAGTGACTCGGCTGCCGATGAGTCGGCTGCTCCCACGGGTCGCTCCCGAGCTAGAGACAAGGGCAAGGGGGCGGCTCAAGGTGAATCTTCTGGGCCGCGGGGGTCCAAGCTCAAGGATCCCGTGGAGGGCATGATCCAGGCCGCCGTGAAGGCCGGGAAGCGGGCCAAGAAGGCCGGGGCCGTTCTCGCAGCCGAAGGCGACCTTGCTGCGGCTCACCCCTCTGCCGAGCATGATGGGGCCGACCCTAATGGGCGAGCTCTCCCACCCGCCCTGCAAGAGGGGGGCAAGGAGGCTGGGGCTGCTCCTGCGGTCGGTGACGATGCTGGCTCGACTCCCCCTTCGACCGGAGCCGAGGGGGCCGAGGTTGCTTCTGCGGTTGGCAGCGGTGCTGGCCCAGCTCTCCCCTCGGTAGGAGCCGAGGGGGCCGTAGACGAGGCAGGTGACGCTGGGACCACGGCCGGGATTGGGGCGTTGACTGAGGCGGGCGACGCTCCAGGTGGTGGTGCAGGTGCCGAACCGGTCCAGGCTGGAGGGTCGCGAGAAAAGGCGACGCAGCTCCGACCGACCAAGGCACGAGGGGCGAACAAAGCTACGGCTCGATCTGGGTCGTCCGGCGAGACGCCGACCGAAGAGAGGGTCTCTATTCCGGCGGCCTTGGAGAGGCTCGGCATCCAGGGCCCTCTCTATCAAATATGTCGCGGTATATCCGCGAAGGTGAAGGGGGGAGACAGGCAGCACTCCCCGTCCGTGACCCTCGAGACGGTAATGGAGGGCGGCTTGGTCCTGGCCCAGATAGGGGCCACTCTGGCAGAAGCTTACGCTCGGTCGGAGTCAGAGCGGGCGAACCTGGCCTGGACCCTTGGTGGGTCTGACAGAAAGATGGCTCGGCTCGCCGAGGAGCGTGATGGGCTTCGGCGTGAGCTTTCCTCAGTTAGGGAGCTGGCGCGGGCGAGCCAGGTGGAGGCTCGGGCATTGACCGAGCAACTAGCTAAGGCCCACGAATTGCTCGAGAGGAAGAGCAGACTTCTTGAAGAGGAGCGTGTTGCTCGCACCGAGCTAGATGGCCGGTGGGAGGCCGAGCATGCCGAGCTGGTGGACCGAGCGGTGGAAGCCGAACGCCTTCGGTGGGAAGCCGAGGCTGATCGGGCCGAGGCGGAGAAGCAGGCGGCGGAGGCCAATAAGCAGACGGCTGAGGTCGAACGGAGGTTAGCCGAGGCGGAGCGCGAGAAGGCCGAGCTCGCTGGTAGGGTGGGATCGGCCGGGCCGAGGCACTCTAGCAGTACAAACACTCGGAGGCCTACCGGGTCGACCTTAAAGAGGCTGCCCTCCCCTACTATGAGTCGGGACTTCGTCGAGGCATCCGCAAGGGGTTCAAAAAAGGCTACGATCGGGCCGTCTCTTATGCCGAGGAGCAGGTGTCTGAGACAATCGATTTCTCATCCAGGCAATGCTATGACTCGGACTTGTCATCCTCCGGCTCCTCTGCGCCGGAAGAAGAAGATCAGGGGGGCTCTTCGTTCGAGGGGTCGCCAACTCCGGATGCCTCAGGAGGGCACGCAACCGAGGCAGTTCCCAGGCCGGTGGGGTCAGTGCCAGGGTCGACCGTCGCCGAGGGTGCCGGGGGCAGACCGTCTGAGCCTTCCACTTCGAGCTTCAGGGTGAGCGAGGATCCTCTTCAAAGGTTCGCCGGTCAGCACGGTGATGGAATGCCCTTAGAAATAGGGTCGTAGGCGCTTGGCCGAGGTAACCAACGCTAGCACGAGTTTCTCGATTGTGGGGTACCTTCTTTCAGCCTCGTTGAGCACCTTGCTGGTGTAGTATACCGGTCTCTCGACTCCCGAGTCATTTCTGACCAGGACCGAACTAACTGTGGATGGAGTCACCGAGAGATAGAGATACAAGGCTTCACTTAAGACAGGCTTGGAAAGCACCGAGGGCGAAGCCAGGAACTCCTTAAGCTCGGTGAATGCCCTTTGGCATTCCTCGTCCCATACGAACGTAGCAGATGCCATTTTGGGCCCCCTCAACAGTTTGAAGAAGGGTAGGCATCGTTCGGCCGCACGGGACAGGAATCTGCTAAGCGTGGCAATGTGCCCAGTAAGGCGTTGAACATCTTTGATGTAGGTGGGTGGGTGCATGTCCAGGATGGCCTGGACCTTGTCGGGGTTGGCCTTGATCCCACGCTGGGTGACTAAGAAACCCAGGAATTTCCTGGATCTTACTCCGAAGGCGCACTTGGTGGGATTGAGCTTCATATTGTACCTCAGGAGGGTGTCGAAGGTCTCAGCTAGGTCGGCGAAGTGATCCTCGGCCTTGGGGGTCTTGACGAGCATGTCGTCAATATAGGCCTCGACGTTCCGGCCGAGCTGTCCTTCGAACATATGATTGACCAGCCTCTAGTACATGGCTCCAGCGTTCTTCAAACTGAAAGGCATCCGGGTGTAGCAGTATACGCCAAAGTCGGTGACAAAGGCGGTCGTTTCGATGTCTTCTAGATCCATTCTGATCTGGTGGTAACCTGAATAGGCATCCAGGAAACTGAGTATCTCGTTGCCTGAGGTTGAATCAACCAGTTGGTCGATGCTCGATAATGGATAGCAGTCCTTTGGTGTAGCCTTGTTCAAGTTGGTGAAGTCCACGCACATTCGCCACTTTCCCAAAGCTTTTGGCACCAGGACGATGTTGGCCAGCCACGTCGGGTACATGACCGATCTAAAAAGACCAGTCTTTTGCCCCTTGGCGACTTGCTCCTTGATGATCGCCTGCTTCTCCGGTGCGTGCTTCCATCGGCATTGTTGTACGGGCTTCACGGTTGGGTCGAGGTTGAGCTTATGCATCACCATCTCCTCTGGTATCCCGGGGAGTTGATCATCAGACCATGCAAAGACTTGGATATACTCGGAAAGAAACTCTTTGTATTGATGCCGAACCTCAGACAGTAGGTCGGCTCCAATGTTTACTCCTAGGGTCGGGTCATCGTTTAGGAAAACCATTAGCAGCTCGCCTCCAGGCTCGGAGGTTGCGGGTTTTTCCTCGACTTCCCGGTGACCCTTGTTCTTCCCGTCCGGCCTTGTGGCTTCAACCGAGATATTATAGCACCTTCTGGCCATCACCTGGTTACCTCGGACTTCCCCCAACCCGTTTTTGGTGGGGAACTTCATCTTTTGGTGATAGGTAGAAGGTACCGCTTTCGTTCGGCTGAGGATTCCCCTGCCAAAGATTGCGTTGTATGCTATCATACCCTTGATCACTAAGAAGTCCACCATGACCATAACGGTTTTGGGTGGGGTGCCGAGAGTAACCGGCATGCTTAGGGCTCCCTCGGGATAAGTGGCTTGGCCATTGAACCCGTAAAGGGGGGTTCGGATCGGGCGGAGTTTAGACCGATCCTCTCCCATCTTAAGGAAACACTCATAGGATAATACATCAGGGGCACTTCAATTGTCAACTAGAATCCTGTCTATGTTACAATGGTTTATCGTGGCCGATATGACTAGGGCGTCGTCATGCGAGGTGGTTAGCCCTTCCAGGTCTTAGTCAGAGAAGACTATGACCTGAGGCTCACTTGGCAGGGCCCTGGGAGGCTCGATGGCTCGGCTCGCCCGCTCAGCATGATGCTTCCTTCCTTGGCCACTGTCTCCTCCTGATGCAGCTCCTCCAGCCATGACGTTGATATGGACCCCGCGAGGGGCGTTGTCGATTTTCTCGGGGGCGCCTCGGTCTTCCTTGTGCCTGGCCACGAACCGGGATAGGTGTCCCTAGCGGACGAGGCGCTCGATCTCATCCTGGAGCTGGTGGCAATCGCCGGTATGATGCCCGTGGTCGCTGTGGAACATGCAATGCTTACTGTGATTGCGATTTTTTGACCTCATTGGCTCGGGTTGGCGGAGAAGGCTCGAGCCTTTGATGTCTTCATATATCTCATACACCGGAGCGGTTAAGGGAGTGTACCGCTCGTACTTTCGGGACGGCTCCTTGGGCTCTCCGTCTCGGTTCCACCTTTTTCCTTGGCCCGAGCTTGACTCGAGTGCCCGCTTCTTGTCCCCCTCCCGACCCGAGCCGGTTGCGCCTCGGCATGCGCTGAGTACTTCTTCGCACTCGGCGTGGCGCAAAGCCAGAGTCACTAGCTCGGCAAGGGTCGAGGGAGGGTGGAGGACAAGTTTGCGGCGGAGGTTCTCGTCCCGGGTGCCCCCGGTCTGCGCGGTTATGGCCGAGGCTACATCCAGGCGGGGGATTCTCAGGGCTTCTGACTTGAATCGGTTGATGTAAGCCCGGAGTTTCTCCCCTTGCACCTGTTTGAGAGCCAATAGCCCCTCTATCGATCTCGGGGGGGGCGCTACCGGTGAAACTCTCCTTGAATACTCGCCCGAATTGCTTGAAATCCCAGATGGATCCGGGGGAGAGGGCCCGGAACCACGCTTGGGCACCTTGGACCAGGGTGGTCGCAAAGGCTAGGCACTTGATGGCGTCGGACGCTCTGTGAAGGGTCATCAGGGCGTCGAAGCTGTCGAAGTGGTCGGCCGGGTTGCCCTGGCCGTCGTAGGACTTGAAGGTCGGAATGGAGGTTCTGGGAGATACCTCTGCCTTCAGCTACTCCTACTGTACCGGTCAAGCAGAAAGAGAAATCCTGATCTCACAATGGAGAACCGGACCACTCTAACACCAGGCCTATCGAGGAAACACTCACGGCAGCTCCGCCATGAAGGTATGTCCTCCCAGGCAAGGCCAACCTGGACCACGCTGTCCAAGGTAGGGTCACGACCACGCTGTCGTAAACACAACTCTGACAAGACGCAACCTCGGTGAAGCCACTAGCACCCTGGCCACTACCTCGAAACACCGGACGGTCCAGAAAATCACGTCTCGCAGACGGGAAATGAAACGAGAACAGGAGAGTTACGTCTCACGTGATAGGAGTACTTGCCCACTAGAAGCAAGGCCGAATGCGTCCACTGACGTCTTAGACCGCGCCTCAGGTGTCCCCCTCGACCCCTGGTGGAACGGGGACACCGTACTACTAACCACAGAACAAGTGACTAGCTGGGGTCGCACTCGTCAGCGCAGGTCCACTGCCCCCAACCAGTGTACACACACAGACCATGCGTCCTAGGTCTGGCCCTCTGACTGGTTTTTCCCTCAGTCAGACTATGGCATCAAGATGTGGGGCCCGACGGTAACCAGCATGAAAACCGTCTCTCGGGGTAGCCTCGCCACCACTCCCTGGTGGGACCACTCGCGTGTCGAAAGGCTACGACTAGTGGAGAGTCACTGATGTGACCACTCTCTGAGGAGAAACTCCGAGAACCACACACGCACCCTGTGCGAAAGTCGAGAAGAACCAAGTCCGTGCCACTTGACTCTGGACAGTCCTCTAGACTCACTAAATCTAACGGTCCTTGAGTCACAAGACTCGGGGTCAAGACCGTCGTATGCAACGGCACATTGCCATTAATCTAGCCAAACCCCTAGGTCTAAAACCACGGTAACATGAATACCGAGGTAGCTCACGAGCCGCCGAGACCATCCCCTCAAAAGGGATCTTAGAAACCCTCCAGCCCCAGGCTGGATAATTGGACTCACAATCCACAGGCCACACACACGGCCCATGCAGAAAGCACGGTTCCCAAGGTAGCTCACAAACCGCCAAGCCAATTCCCCATCCCAGGGAAAAGCAAAGAACCTCCAGCCCCATGCTGGCAATTGGACTCGCAGTCCAAGGCCTTACACACAGCCCACTCAGAAACCGCTTTCTGGAAGAACTCATAACGTGCGGGGAAGCCCCCACCGCACTCAAGCTGATACACGGCGACTCGATCTAGCGAGAACACGGAAGCCCGAAACACAAGGGTCACCCGGACCCTCCAAACCCATGGGCACGCTAATCGAGATAAGCGATACCTCCGGACATCCCAGAAACATAGCCATTGAACCCAAGGGACGTCCGGGACACTCACGAGACCGAAAGTCGACCGCCGGGTCACAACCGGGTCGACCGGGGGTCTACATAACACAACCGGAGTACAAAAGGGTCGCCCGGACCCTTAGACCCACGGGAACACTAATCGAGGTAAAGTGATACCTTCGGACACCCAAAAATACGCTCACGGTACTCACAGGGTGTCCGAGACACTTATGGGGCCAAAGGTCGGTAATTGGGTCTCAGCCGGACCGACAAGGACCCAAAACGGGCTTGCCCACTGAAGTTCAGTCGACCAGACCCCTGGGGTTGGTCGACCTAACAGGGTCAGTCGACCGGCCCAAGGCGGTCGGTCGACCGAATCGACACGGTCAAAACACCCGCTGCGGACGCCGACCGGTCGACCGAACCGCCCGATCCGGTCGACCGAACGCGGTGGAAATCCTATCTGAGCTCACCCAAGGAGCCCGTTTCCACGCCCCGATCACCCCCGGGTGATGGGGAAAACAACGGGGACCATTCCCCAAGTCCCGAAACATAAAATGGGAGGAGGAAAACAAAGAAACGACGCTTGATCCGCCGAAAACGTCACACGCCCTAAAAACGTGATTTCCCCCCCAAAATGCATAATAAACCCCGCTCGGCTCACCACGGCCCACCAAAACCGCGGAAAATGAAATACACGAGCTGAGGGTCCATCTCCCTACCTCCACCGAAGATTTCACGCGCCGTGGACGCCGTTCCGACATGAAACGCCCATGAAACCCCCGCCGCGGCACGAACCTGCGACCGCGCTTCGGCGCGCCACCGTCCCTCGATCCTCGACCCGTCCTCGCTCCTCACCCTCGCAGCATCTCCGCCTCGCCCGCCATCGGCTCTGTCGGCCGCCCGGAGGAGAGGAGGAGAGAAAGAGAAGAGAGAGGGAGTGAAAGAGAGAATGGGGAGAGAGAGGGGGTGAGTGGATTTATATAGAAAATCAATTTGATATTTAAAAATCAAGAAAATATAAAAATTGGGAACAATCACCTCCCTGATCCTCGGAAGACGCACAACGCAGTGGTAGCATCCCGGAGTCGGAGAACGTAATGGTTCACCCTACACGGGGTTCCGAAGGTCCGACAGACGAAAACACACGTAAATCACAAAACGCAATCCGGGACCCGCAAAGGCGCTCCGAAAATTCTAGAAAAATACCAGCGTGCTCCTCACAATGCCACGGACCCAAGGAAATTCACGGGCACACCCCCAATGGGTCCGACAATCCGGTATAAATAGTCCGAAGCTCAATCGGACACAATCCGCAACCCGCGAAAAGACGATCCGGAACCCACGGGTCCTGACCCGAAGAATATCCGAAAAATCCGGGACATTACACCAACGGTCCTTGAGTCATGAGACTCGGGTCAAGACCGTTGCACAAGACGGCACAGTGCCGGCGATCTAGCCTAATCCCTAGGCCTGAAACCACGGTGGCATAATTTACGAGGCGGCTCAGGGCCGCCCAGTTCGATTCTCTTAGAAGGGAAACCTCAGAAAGCCCCCATCCACGGGCTGGGTAACACGGCTCACACTTCATAGGCCATACGCATGGCCCACACGGAAACCGCAGTCTGAAGAAGCTACGACGTGCGGGGACAACCCACCGCACTCATGCCGATACACGGGGACTCAATCCAACGAATGCACGGAAGCCCGAGAACACACGGGGTTGTCCAAATCCTAAGAAAACTCACGATGACTCCAGATGGGGAAAACACCCTCAACAGACACAAATTTCCACAAGGATGGCCCATGATGACCCACACAGGAAGCCCGGATCACGAAGAGTCACGTGGGCACCTTTCCTGTGAAATCGTACCACATGAGGACACCTCGGGGCAAGGGAACGCAACGCACGGCATCCTGGAGGCTAAATGTAATGCCCCGGGTTTTTCGGAGCCTCGTTCGTGGGTCCCGGATCTGGTTTCTCGGAGCGTCCGACTCCGTTGTGTCCGAAATTTTGTTTCGGACATCTTTCGTGTTCGGATCGGCACGATCCGGAATCGTTTCGGAGGCCCGGAGGCGTTCCGCGGCTTGTTCCGCGTGTGTTTCCGATTCCCGGCGTGAGTTTCGGCTTTCCCTTCGGAACCACGTTGCGGGTGAACCGGGCCGTTCACCTAAGCGAGTGTGGTACCGTTGCGATCGGTGCGTTCCGAGGATCGCGAGGGTGTGATTTTCTATTTTTCGAGATTTTTCCGATTTTTCGGATTTTCCTATATATACCCCCCACCCTCTCTCTTCCTCTCATTTCTCACTCTCACCCTCTCTCTCTTCTCCCACTCTCTCCTCTCACTCTCTCCTCTCCGGCGGCCGACGGACCGAGGTGGGGGTGAGGCGGGGCGATGCGGGCGAGGAGGACGGCGAGGATGGGTCGAGGATCGAGGCTCGAGGGTGCGGTGAAGCTCGGCCGTGAGTTCGTGGAGCGGCGAGGCTTCAACGACGTTTTCTTCGTGGATCGGCGTCCACGGTGCACGAAATCTTCGGTGGAGGTAGGGTGATGGACCCCCAGCTCGTGCACTTCCTTTCCCGCAAGTTTCGTAGGCTGCGGTGAGCCGAGCGGGCCGTTTGGGGCGTTTTGGGGAAAATCATGATTTGGGGAGTGATCGCCCGATCTCTCGTTTCATTGCATTTCTGGCCGATCCGAGGCCGTAGATGCATGCTAGGGGTTATTTGGGGGCTTCCCCTATGTTTTCCCCTTCATCCGTGGATGATTGGGGCGTGGCGTGGATTTTTGGGTGTTTTCCCGCCGTTCTTGGTATTTCGAAATGATCGCGGTCCACCAGTAACCGCGTTCATTGGTCGCGGTCTTGGGAGAACCGCATTCATCCTTTGTGTTTTGGTCGAGGAGGCCTTCGAGCGTCGCGGTCGTGCGATAGACCGCTTTGGTCTAGTCGCGGTCATGGGATGACCGCTACTATCTGGTCGCGGTCCTCGGGCGACCGCTACCAGCGGGGTTGCGCGTGGCTAGTTGCGGTCGTGAGGTGACCGTGACAGCATGGTCGCGGTCTCCGGTCGACCGCTACCATCTGGTCGCGGTCCCCGGTCGACCACTATCTGGTCGCGGTCACCAGGTGACCACTACCACGTTCTGGTTCTAGTTTGCGCTGTTTTGACCTCCGGTCAACCCGGTTGTGACCCAGTGGTTGACTTTAGGTCTCGTGAGTGTCTCGGACACCCCGTGGAGTTCCATGACCATGTCTTTGGGTGTCCAGAGGTTGTCCCACTTACCTCATTTTGCGTGTCGTGAGCTTAATGGTCCAGGTGACCTTTTAACGCTCCGATTGTGTTGTTTTGGTCTCCGGTCGACCCGGTTGTGACCCAGTGGTCGACCTCCGGCCTTGTGAGTATCTCGGACACCCCATGGGTTATGTGTCTGTGTTTTTGGGGTGTCGGGAGAGACCGTGTTGCCTCAATTAGCGTGCCCGTAGGTGTGGTGAGTCCGGGTGACCCCACGTGTTCCGGGCTTTCGTGTTACGCATGATCGAGTCACTGTGTATCGGTGTGTGTGCGGTGGGGTCTCCCCCGCATGTCGTGGGTTTCTTTGGAAGGTGATTCCCATGTGGGCCATGTGTTTGGCCTTGGACTGCGAGTCCAGTTATCCGGCCTGGGGCTGGAGGTTTCCCGCTTGCTACAAGATGGGAAATCGTCGTGGTGGCTTGTGTGCTGCCCTGGGAATCGTGCTTCTATGTTTTCCGTGTGGCCCGTGTGGGTGGCCTTGCCCCTTTACATTCCCTTCCCGAGGGAGTGGTCTTGGCGACTCGTGAGTTGTCTCGGTACTTGTGCTACCGTGGTTTTAGACCTAGAGATTGGACTAGATTGACGGCCTTGTGCTGTTGCGTGCAACGGTCTTGACTCCGTGTCTTGTGACTCAAGGACCGTTGGGTGTGGTGCGTCTAGAGGACTGTCCAGAGTCCAGTGACTTAGCGTCACTTGGGTTTTCTCGACTCTCGCGCAGGGTGTGTGCGCGACCGTGGACTGTGAGTCCCGTTTCTTCTCCGACTGTGGTCACCGTGCGACGGTGCTAGTACGTGGGATGGTCCCCGTACTTTGTCGGGTTCATACGTTGTTTTCCGTTGTCTTGAGAGTCTACTCTCTCAGTGACCCTCCGCTAGTCGTAGCTTCCTGCGCACGCGTGTGCGGACCCCCCTGGGAGTGGTGGAGAGCGAGACCCAGTGTGACGCGATTTTTAGGCTGGTTTCCGTCGGCCCCTTGCCTTTGCCACCAGAGTCCAGTGGGGGGGAAAGCCAGCTAGAGGACCCGACCTAGAGCAGATGGTCTGTGTGTACACACGTAGTTGGGGGCTTAGGACACGCGCTGACGAGCGTGACCCCAGCTAGTCCTTGTTGTGGTACTGGTTACTGTGTGTGTCTGAGTCTCACGCCTAGGGCGTTGTAGCTAGACACTTGTGACGCTGTGTAAGACGTCAGTGGATGCATCCGGTCGTTCTTCTAGTGGGAGGTGCTCCTGTGCTGGACAGGGAGTGACAGACTGTCAGTTTCCGCGACTTCGACCTTTGGGTTTTTGGTCATGTTGACTGTTGAGTTCCGGTTGTTTTGCCGTGGCACGTGCGTCGATTTTCGTGCCGTGAGACTAGTGCTAGTGACTTTACCGAGGTTGCGTTTTACCGTGCGGTACCCGTGACCTGGTAGTTAGGGTTGCACCTTGGACAGCGTGTCCAAGTTGGCCGTGTCCTGGGAGGCGGGCCTCTACGGCGTGGTTGCCGTGGGTTTTTACTTCGGTAAGCGATACTAGTGTAGGTCGGTAGCCCTTGACCGTGAGTCTGGGGTGTGTTTCTGGTACAGTAGGAGTAGCCGTAGTGCCGAGTTTCGACCGGCCACCGGTTTGTTGTTCCTGCTGTAGTTGTAGCTTTCCTTTCTGCTACCGCCGTTGTTTCCGGTTGGGGTTCCGCGGGATCCCTGCTGAGTCTCTGTTTTGGAGACTCATTCCCTGCTTTTCAGGTGTAGCGGTTCTTCCTCGCGGTTCGAGGGTGCGGGGCGGTGGTTCTTAGTTGCCAGCTTGCCGGGCCGAGTGTTCACTTGGCATGTGGTACGTTTTACTGCTTTAGACTGTACTTTCTGTTGGACTGGACTCTGTTGTAGCTGTAGTTGTTCTTTCTTTCAGCTTGTTGTTGTTGGTTGTCCTGCTTTATTTCCTATTTCTTTGTGCCTCCACACTCCTTTTAGCCCTTCCGAGTCCTCCCGGCTCGTGGGCGGCGGTGCGAGTCTCGGGTTATCGGGCCTTCCCGGTAATCGGATTCTCGGGTCGTTACAGCTGGTATCAGAGCGGTGGTTGTGGACGTACATAGGAATTCGAAATGTTGCAGTGATCAGAGTCCATAAGGTCCAGTACAGTCGGCAGCTGGCTTAGGGTTTTGTGTTCGCTTTCCGCCTTGTTTCTCGCTTGAGAGCTTGGGTGCGCTGTGCGGCGCTGTGAAGGTGGTTGCTGTCCGCGGCTTTCGTGCCAGCATGGGGTCTAAGGATCGAGGTCGAGAGCCTTCTCCCTCATCGGTGGTGGCCCTGGTTGTGCTGCGTTGGGCAGAGGTTGCTGGCATGCGTGAGTTCGCGGTGCTGCGTTCGAGGAACCTGCAGGATGGTCAGGTGGCTGGAGAGGATTTTTCGTGGTTAAGTGGCCGTGAGTGTGTTCTGAGGGAGCTGTTGTTGAGTCTGGCCACTCTAACTTAAGGTTTGTCCAGCCCCTGAGGTGTTCAGGTCGTGGTTTAAGGTGTCATAGTGGGTGTTCTGATTGAGAAGTGTGCTCGGGTGAGCGGAGGATCTTCTCGGTGAGCTACGGTTTTCGTCGAGCCTGGTGTTCTTGTCGTGCTCTGTTGCATCAGAAATGATGTGTCGGTCCCGATTGTTTTGCGGATTTCGAGGTAGGATTGGGCTGTGGTGTCCCAGTAAGTCTTGCTCTTGCGCTCTCGTATGCGAAGGGGTGTGTTCGCCTTGGATTTGGTCTGAGGTGTGAAGGTTCCGCGGTGAGTTTCGGGACTCGAGGATGAGCATCGGCGGTTGTTGTTATGGCTCGTGTTGCGGCTCTTGGCATGCCGTGTTGCAGTTCGAGGAATTACAGCGGTGATGCATAGAGAGATGCTGTGATCATGGTCCGACGTGACACTCGTTGAGTGTGTCGGAGGCGCTGACCTGATGGAAGCGATGGCTTTCCTTGGTGCTGGATGGTGATGTTTCCACCATGCGTGAGGTTCGAGGTCAGTTCGAGCGTGGAGTTCTTCCGTTGGTCGAAAGTGCGCTGGTTTCTCCTTTGGTTGGAGAGATTGCGTTCGGCTAAGGATCGTCGTCTTGCATTGTGTGTTCGGATTGGTTGGCCTTGTGTGCCATGAAGTCCGTGCGAGACGTGCTCCTTGTCTTGGCAAGGCGGTTGCCTGTGAGAAGTCGTGCCCATTCGCTTGTCGTGTGAGGGTGCTGGCGCTGTTCCGGAAGGACGAGTGCTGGGTGGGCGGTGTTTGCTTTCTCGGCTATGCGCGCGGATTTGAGTGCGCAGCGGAAGCGTGGTGGGCCCATAACCCATTGGTTCAGGATCGTAGCGTTGGTTGCTACGGGCGGATTCCTGAGTTTGCGTTGAGCATCGGAGGATGGGTTCCTCGGTGTGAAACGTGTTGTTGCCGTGCCGTTGCTCGAGGTATTATGGTTGTTGGCACTGGCAGGATGGAGTGTTGGGGAATGTGCTGGCTAGTGCGCCGCATGAGTACCCTATTCATGTAATGGAAGCCGTGTCAGGCGTCGGTGTTGGACCTGGATGAGGTTGTTGAGGATGTCGCCTGATGGAGGTCGAGGACGTGTTGGTCAGAGTCGGTGGCTTGGTGCCCGACTTGTGTTCCCAGTCGTGTCCTCGGATGAGATCATTTTTGGGAAAGTGGTCTCTGGCAGACTATGGGTCCCGGTTGGTGGCTATGAGTGGCTGGGGAGCCTAACCATGTGACCGACCACAGCAGTGTCTGTTGGTTCTACGGTCTTGTCGGATTGTGACGGTGAGATGTTTATTGCTTAGGGACCCGTGAGCATTGTTCAGGTGGTGTCCCGTGGCTCTGTGGTAAGGGCAGAATCGGGGTTGGCAGGTGTCCACTTGGATTGATCGAAGGATTTGATGAGACCAGATGGAAGAGTGACGCCTTTGGGCGGAGGCCTTTTTGTGAGATTGGTGTCAGTTTGGTGGTCCTTGATAGGACGTCGGTGTCGCGATGGTTATCCCTGGTTTGGTGTTTAGCATGGGGTGGTTCCCCTGTAAGTCAGAGTCGAGTGAGATGATGACTGAAGACACCAGGAAAGAAGGAAGAACCTGAGCGAGCAGTTGGTGACCAGTGGATGGTCTTTTCAGAGACAGAAGATGCTGGTTGTTGGGGCTCGAGCGTGGCGAGAGCCGTGTGCCAGCGAGACCTTTGGTGGTCGTTTCTGTGATGTGCCTTTCCGGATGGGATCTGGACTTTGTCGAAGTTTGTCTTCTGACAAGAGTTGGCACAGTGTTATGTCCGGCTTTCGGCATGCCATGTGTGGGGTGTTTCTTGGTGCTGAGCCGATGTTCTGGTTTTAGTCTGCTGAGAGGACTGCTTGAGCTGGTGGAGGCTCTGTTTTGGTTGCTCCCTTGAGGAGGGTGTGCGACCTGTTAGCTGGTTGTGAAGCTGATGTGCGATTTGTCTGCTGACCATTGGATGAATCGGTAGCTGTTGCTCGTGTCGAGGGTTGTGATTCCTCGGTGAACAAGATTGTGGCTGCAGTGCCATGATGGATTCTTGCGTTGTCTGAGGTGATGCCGGACTGTGTCCTTTGGTATATGCCTGCTCTGTTGGCCAGTGTGCTCGGCGCGAGGAGCGAGGTGTTGCTTGTGATTGTAAGTCTGGCTGTGTCCCTCAGGACCGGTGTTTTCGTGAGAACCGAGATTTTCTGTGCTGGGGCTCTGACAGCGTTGTCAGTTCGTTCAGTGTTCTTCCCCTGTGACTTCGTGCTTGGTCCTGAATTTCGAGGACGAAATTCCTTTAAGGGGGGAGGGCTGTAATGCCCCGGGTTTTTTGGATCCTCGTTAGTGGGTCCCGGATTTGGTTTCTCGGAGCGTCCGACTCCGTTGTGTCCGAAATTTCGTTTCGGACATCTTTCGTGTTCGGATCGGTGCGATCCGGAATCGTTTCGGAGGTCCGGAGGCGTTCCGTGACTTTTTCTGCGTGTGTTTCCGATTCCCGACGTGGGTTTCGGCTTTCCCTTCGGAACCTCGTTGCGGGTGAACCGGGCTGTTCACCTAGGCGAGTGTGGTACCGTTGCGATCGGTGCGTTCCGAGGATCGCGAGGGTGTGATTTTCTATTTTTCGGGATTTTTTCGATTTTCTGGATTTTCCTATATATACCCCCCACCCTCTCTCTTCCTCTCATTTCTCACTCTCACCCTCTCTCTCTTCTCCCACTCTCTCCTCTCACTCTCTCCTCTCCGGCGGCCGACGGGCCGAGGCGGGGGCGAGGCGGGGCGATGCGGGCGAGGAGGACGGCGAGGATGGGTCGAGGATCGAGGCTCGAAGGCACGGTGAAGCTCGACCGTGAGTTCGTGGAGTGGCGAGGCTTCAACGGCATTTTCTTCGTGGATCGGCGTCCACGGTGCACGAAATCTTCGGTGGAGGTAGGGTGATGGACCCCCAGCTCGTGCACTTCCTTTCCCGTAAGTTTCGTAGGCTGCGGTGAGCCGAGCGGGCCGTTTGGGGCGTTTTGCGAAAAACCATGATTTGGGGAGTGATCACCCGATCTCCCGTTTCATTGCGTTTCTGGCCGATCCGAGGCCGTAGATGCATGCTAGGGGTTATTTGGGGGCTTCCCCTATGTTTTCCCCTTCATCCGTGGATGATTGGGGCGTGGCGTGGATTTTTGGGTGTTTTCCCGCCGTTCTCGATTTTCTGAAATGATCGCGGTCCACCAGTAACCGCGTTCATTGGTCGCGCGCGGTCTTGGGAGAACCGCATTCATCCTTTGTGTTTTGGTTGAGGAGGCCTTCGAGCGTCGCGGTCGTGCGATAGACCGCTTTGGTCTAGTCGCGGTCATGGGATGACCGCTACTATCTGGTCGCGGTCCTCGGGCGACCGCTACCAGCGGGGTTGCGCGTGGCTAGTTGCGGTCGTGAGGTGACCGTGACAGCATGGTCGCGGTCCCCGGTCGACCACTATCTGGTCGCGGTCACCAGGTGACCACTACCACGTTCTGGTTCCAGTTTGCGCTATTTTGACCTCCGGTCAACCCGGTTGTGACCCAGTGGTTGACTTTAGGTCTCGTGAGTGTCTCGGACATACCGTGGAGTTCCGTGACCCTATCTTTGGGTGTCCAGAGGTTGTCCCACTTGCCTCGTTTTATGTGTCGCGAGCTTAAGGGTCCATGTGACCTTTTAACGCTCCGATTGTGTTGTTTTGGTCTCCGGTCGACCCGGTTGTGACCCAGTGGTCGACCTCCGACCTTGTGAGTATCTCGGACACCCCATGGGTTATGTGTCTGTGTTTTTGGGATATCGGGAGGGACCGTGTTGCCTCGATTAGCGTGCCCGTAGGTGTGGTGGGTCCGGGTGACCCCACGTGTTCCGGGCTTTCGTGTTAAGCATGATTGAGTCACCGTGTATCGGTGTGTGTGCGGTGGGGTCTCCCCCGCATGTCGTGGGTTTCTTTGGAAGGTGATTCCCATGTGGGCCATGTGTTTGGCCTTGGACTACGAGTCCAGTTATCCGGCCTGGGACTGGAGGTTTCCCGCTTGCTACAAGATGGGAAATCATCGTGGTGGCTTGTGTGCTGCCCTGGGAATCGTGCTTCTGTGTTTTCCGTGTGGCCCGTGTGGGTGGCCTTGCCCCTTTACATTCCCTTCCCGAGGGAGTGGTCTTGGCGACTCGTGAGTTGTCTCGGTACTTGTGCTACCGTGGTTTTAGACCTAGAGATTGGACTAGATTGACGGCCTTGTGCTGTTGCGTGCAACGGTCTTGACTCGAGTCTTGTGACTCAAGGACCGTTGGGTGTGGTGCGTCTAGAGGACTGTCCAGAGTCCAGTGACTTAGCGTCACTTGGGTTTTCTCGACTCTCGCGTAGGGTGTGTGCGCGGCCGTGGACTGTGAGTACCGTTTCTTCTCCGACTGTGGTCACCGTGCGACGGTGCTAGTACGTGGGATGGTCCCCGTACTTTGTCGGGTTCATACGTTGTTTTCCGTTGTCTTGAGAGTCTACTCTCTCAGTGACCCTCCGCTAGTCGTAGCTTCCTGCGCACGCGTGTGCGGACCCACCTGGGAGTGGTGGAGAGCGAGACCCATTGTGACGCGATTTTTAGGCTGGTTTCCGTCGGCCCCTTGCCTTTGCCACCAGAGTCCAGTGGGGGGGAAAGCCAGCTAGAGGACCCGACCTAGAGCAGATGGTCTGTGTGTACACACGTAGTTGGGGGCTTAGGACACGCGCTGACGAGCGTGACCCCAGCTAGTCCTTGTTGTGGTACTGGTTACTGTGTGTGTCTGAGTCTCACGCCTAGGGCGTTGTAGCTAGACACTTGTGACGCTGTGTAAGACGTCAGTGGATGCATCCGGTCGTTCTTCTCGTGGGAGGCGCTCCTGTGCTGGACAGGGAGTGACAGACTATCAGTTTCCGCGACTTCGACCTTTGGGTTTTTGGTCATGTTGACTGTTGAGTTCCGGTTGTTTTGCCGTGGCACGTGCGTCGATTTTCGTGCCGTGAGACTAGTGCTAGTGACTTTACCGAGGTTGCGTTTTACCGTGCGGTACCCGTGACCTGGTAGTTAGGGTTGCACCTTGGACAGCGTGTCCAAGTTGGCCGTGTCCTGGGAGGCGGGCCTCTACGGCGTGGTTGCCGTGGGTTTTTACTTCGGTAAGCGATACTAGTGTAGGTCGGTAGCCCTTGACCGTGAGTCTGGGGTGTGTTTCTGGTACAGTAGGAGTAGCCGTAGTGCCGAGTTTTGACCGGCCACCGGTTTGTTGTTCCTGCTGTAGTTGTAGCTTTCCTTTCCGCTACCGCCGTTGTTTCCGGTTGGGGTTCCGTGGGATCCCTGCTGAGTCTCTGTTTTGGAGACTCATTCCCTGCTTTTTAGGTGTAGCGGTTCTTCCTCGCGGTTCGAGGGTGCGGGGCGGTGGTTCTTAGTTGCCAGCTTGCCGGGCCGAGTGTTCACTTGGCATGTGGTACGTTTTACTGCTTTAGACTGTACTTTCTGTTGGACTGGACTCTGTTGTAGCTGTAGTTGTTCTTTCTTTCAGCTTGTTGTTGTTGGTTGTCCTGCTTTATTTCCTATTTCTTTGTGCCTCCACACTCCTTTTAGCCCTTCCGAGCCCTCCCGGCTCGTGGGCGGCGGTGCGAGTCTCGGGTTATCGGGCCTTCCCGGTAATCGGATTCTCGGGTCGTTACACTAAAAGGCCTGGGCGGCCAAACTCCTGGCCGCCCAGAGGCTTGGGCGGCCACACCTGTGGCCGCCCAGCACCAGGGCTCCCTTTGGCCTCTTGGCCGCCCAGACCTGGGCCTTCATGGGTGAAGGCGGCTAGGGTCCTGGTCGCCCAACACCACTGGGCGGCCAGACCTGTGGCCACCCAGGTCCAAGGTCTTGGCCGCCCAGACCAGGGCTTAGACGGCCACCTATGTGGCCGTCTCCTGCATTTTCACGGAGACGGACCGAGCTCCGCCGTGAGCTCGGTTCCACGCCCCATTCGCCTCTCTGCGAAAAGGGGAAACAAGGGAAATTCATCCCCGGACATTCTTACTACTGGAAAACTAAATCAAAACCACAATCGGGCCTAGAATCGGCAAAAAATCGCCGCTCACCCCAAACATGCGATTTGACCCCGGCGTGGAATAAACCCACTCTCGGCCTCGCCTCAGCCTATAATATGTGGGGAAAGGAAGTACAAGGACTAAGATCCATCCCCCTACCTCTACCGAAGATTCCGCGCACTAAGGACGCCGATCCGCCAAGAAAACGCCGCACGAACCACCGCGGCGCCCCGAACTCGCGGCCGAGCTTCGCCGCGCCTCCACCGCCTCGATCCTAATCCCGTCCGCGCCCGCTCCTCGCTCGCGTCGGCTCCGCCTCGCCCCACCTCGCTCCGTCGGCTGCCGGAGAAGAGAGGGGAGAAAGAGAGAGCGTGAGAGAAGAGAGAGGGAGAGAGAAAGGGGTTTAATATATAGAAAATCCAGAATTTTTGAAAAACACGAAAAATAGGGAAAAGTACTCCCCACGATCCTCGAAAAACGGGCAATGCGCTGGTAACGTCCCGGAGTCGGAGAACACAACGGTTCGCCCTGCGCGGGGTTCCGAAAGTTTGACAGATAAAAACATGTGTAAACCACAAAACTCAATCTGAGACCCACAAAAGCGATCCGAAACCCAAGGATCCTGATCCGAAAAATTCGAGAGCGTTACAGTCAAGACCCCCCATCTCTCTCTCTCTCTCTCTCTCTCCCCCCCGACCCCCTCCCTCCCTCAGACCTCTGTTGGCACCCCCACATCCCTCCGTCGGACCCCCCTCTATTGGGAACCTCCCATGTCATGACCCACCCGACCATCCATCTCTCTCTCTCTTACGAAACCGCCCCCAACCCCCTCCCTCCCTTGACTATGGCACCCCCTTCTCCATAGATCCCCACATCTTCAAATGGACAAGAAGAGTAGGAGGGAGGTGGGCATAACGGTGTCCCTCTACCATTGTCAATACTCGCCATTGATGGAAGGAGAGAGAGTATGTTACCTTGAGGGCAGGTTAATAATTTTCTCTCTTAACTCACACATCTCTCGGGTTAAAAGGATTATAGTCACAACAATGGTATAACCGTAACAATGTGGAGTATATTAAGGATATACATGTGAATATGCAAAAGTAAGGGAATATAGGCAAATGTATACTTTTATAGGGGTATAGTTTTAGAAAACCCTAATCTACGTACAAAAGTCGATTAGCACCTTTCGGACGACTTAGCCCAAGATTAAGCTGACTTAACCCTAAAGTTATCCCAATTTACTTTGGCATAGTAGATTTGGCTAATCTAGTTAAAAATGATGCAACTCAAGGTTAAGTTGGATTAAAGTATCCCACCTCAAGAGGTGGGATAACTTAATCCGTTGCGTAAAATCCACCTTTTCCCCCCACTTCTCACCCCCTCCCCCTCCTCTTGCATTGCCTCCTCCCCCCTTCCTGATCTCCTCCTCACCCGCCGGTGCTGCCCCCTCCCTCCGTGATCTCCATCCAACCCTCACCCACTGGTGCCGCCCTATCACCCCTTCCCAATCTCCCCCTCACCCGTCGGTGCCGCCCCCTCCCCCCCTCCCGATCTCCCCCTAACTCGTCGGCACCGGCGGTCCCCCTCTGCCGATCTAACCCTCCCCCTCACTCGTCGGCCACGCTCCCTCCCCCTATGTCGCCGCCCCCTCCCCCTCCGTCTTGATTGCCCCCTCACTCGTCGGCGCCGCCCCCATTCCCTGTAGATCTCCCCCTCCCCTACACTCGTTGGCCACGCGCCTCTCTCTCTCTCTCTCTCTGAGACTGTAGGGATATTTTTGTCATTTTACACAAAGACCTAAGATTAACTCATTTGTTTACCAAATCACATCTCTATCTATCAAACTAATCTAATGACTTAACTCTGGTTAAATCAATTTAAAGTTGTAAACAAAGTAAATTAGAATAAAACTGGGCTAAGTTAAATCAATTAAGTTAGGCGGGCTAAGTTGAATGTGTTACGAGAGAGGGCCTTAAAAATTGCCTACTTGGACTGTCGCACGAATCCCCCCACGTGCGCACCCACCCGGGCGCGTCCCCCTCGTGCTCGGAATGAAACCTCCCCTCAACCCCGTCAACATCCTGCCAGGATCCCGCTTGCCCGGCTCTTCCCTCGCCTCGCCTCCGATGGCCCACTTCTACAACCCCACGCCGCCGCTTTCCCTCGTCGGCGGCGACGCCGCCGGGGGTTACCCTCCCCCCTACGACCTTTCCTACGTCCACCACCCGCCCGATCCGGCGTCCCACTTCACCCTCGAGCAGCAGAAGATCCACACGCTCTTCGTCTCGGGGCTGCCCGACGACGTCAAACCCCGGGAGATCCACAACCTCTTCCGCCGCCGCCCGGGGTTCGAGTCCTGCCAGCTCAAGTACACCGGCCGCGGTGACCAGGTTCGGAGGGGTTCTTCCCCCACTTCTCGTCCCTCTCCTCCGCCCCTTTCTTAGGGTTTATCCTTTTTGGAGTTTTGCGTTCTCTCGTTTTCGTTATTTTCGGCTCTGGATAAAAGTGAACTCGAGGATCCCTTGAATTAGTTCGACGGCGTATTCATGCGAAGGTCCATGCGTTGATCAAATCTATATCGTGTCAGTGTAATGCGGTGGTCTGTATAATTGACGATCGAGTGGATGTCGTCCAAACCCTAACAATCGCGCAGTATTGTTGCTCAGTTATAGGTTCCTACGGAGGCTTAATTAGCCAAGTGGAACCCAACTTTTCTCTGTTTGGACTCGATTGAAAGAATAATAGAGTCAAGTTTCAGTTGATCAAAACCATTTGGATGTCAAATCAGCCAAGTTTTGCTCACTTCAAGCTCAACTTGGCTAATACTTGCGGCTGAAATTGGACTCTTTGAATGCTAAATGAATTCAGCTCATTTACTAATGAATGTTCATGATGAGGCTATTCAACTATTAAGTTAACAATCAGCTATAAGATGGGACATGAATGGCTTGTAAATGAGCTAATAAATAAACATTAATGAACTGTCAAATGAACATTGTGAAGCCTAAATTTTTTTTCCAGCTCGTTTACCTGAGTAAAGGACCTGATCTGAGTTTTCTATCGACCCTGTTCATGAGATGTGTATCGAATGAGCACATTAGTTTGCTTATACCCCTACCCTAACCTCCACTAATTTGTTTCTTATAACCGTATTTGTGCAGGTTGTTGCATTTGCAACTTTTTTCAATCATCAATCAGCAATGGCTGCAATGGGTGCGCTGAATGTAAGTATACACTTTCACATCATTTGTGCCGTTCTTTGCTCACAGATCAGTAACTTATATGTTCTTGTTCTTTGTTTTTTCTTGTTGAAATATCTAAATCAAATTCTTCTTGTCATCCTTTTACGTTCAAACCAAAATTCAATGGTTGTGCATAATTTGGAAAATGTTATCTTCTGAAAAAGTTATCTATGGACAAAAGACCCGAAGATCAAGGAATATATGTAATTCTCGCTTAAGTTTATCCTCCAGAGAGGCAAAACCTGATTCTGGTCCCACTGAAAGTGCTTAAGTTGTCAATGTACATGCAAAGGATAGGGCTTAAACCATGGAAATGAGGAAAGGGATCTTCCCGAGGAATCAAAAGCAAAGATATAATGTGGGATCCCACAAAATCCCCTACAAAACATGGTGGGAAGATAGCGGGGAGAGAAAGGTCAGAAACCAAATTAGAGGGGAGGGGGTAACTCCAAAAGAGAGGGGAGAGGCAGCACCCAACATTGCCATTGCCGCCAAACACGAACGTTAAAGGAGATGGAGAGGAGGACTTGCCCTTGCTAGACATTTTTGACCAGCCACCATGATAAAGAAGAGTAGAGTGCACCAGCTATTACTGGATGCTGTTAATCCCCTGCTATCAGAGGGGAGCAGATGACACTAGCCGTTGCCATATGCTGAGAGGAGAGCTGAGGAAAGAGGAAAGATAAGCTAGGGTTAGAGAGAGAGAGAGAGAGAGATGCCAAACACCAACATTAAAGGAGATGGAGAGGAGGACTCGCCCTTGCTAGACATTTTCGACCTGCCACCATGATAAAGAAGAGTAGAGTGCACCGGCTATTACTGGATGCTGTCAATCCCCTGCTATGAGAGGGGAGCAGATTACACTAGCCATTGCCATATGCTGAGAGGAGAGCTGAGGAAAGAGGAAAGGTAAGCTATTGTGTGTGTGTGTGTGTGTGTGTGAGAGAGAGAGAGAGAGAGAGAGAGAGAGAGACTTGGGGTTGTTGAAGCTTATTTGTTGTGCCTCAATTAGGCCCGAGGGAGGGTTCTCTTGAAGGGAGGGAGGGAGAGGCAAATGGAACTTGGGGTTCTCTTGAAAGTTGAACTTGTTATTTGTTGTGCCTCAATTAGGATGACCAAGCCCAGCCTTATTCTGTCAAAAGATAGGCCTGACTCAGAGAGAGAGAGAGAGAGAGAGAGAGAGAGAGAGAGAGAGAGAGAGAGAGAGAGAGAGAGAGCAACTGGAACTCGGGGTTCTCTTGAAAGTTGAATCTTGTTATTTGTTGTGATGACCAAGCCCAGCCTTATTCTGTCAAAAGATAGGCCTGACTCATGAGCTTGAAAGTAGCCTGACGGGCTGCATGACCCAGCCCAAGTCTGGCAGTGAATTGGCCAGCCCACCGGGTTTGTGGGCTGGTCCAGCCCATTGACACTCTTAATTTCAGGATTCTGAAACTCAAGCTCGGGAAATGTACCAGAAGCCAAATTATTCTTCTTATTTCCCATGCTATTTCCTTGAGGATATGGAAGTAACATAATGGAAACATCTTTCGGTATGTAGATTTTATGTTGGAAACATTTGTTTTAGAGCTCTAGCTTTTCTTTGTAATCAAGGAGGTTTACCCTTCGAATTTCTGCTGATAGTTGGATGCAGGTGGTGAAATTTCTGAAATAACCCGACTTTTGTCCTAGTATATGTGGTGCGGTGTGCGAGAGGAAGATCAACTTGGTGCATATATTAGAATGACTTCCATCTGAACTTTGTAAAAGTGTCACTGAGTCAGCTGCATGTGGTTTCCTAATGGAATTGGATGGAAAAGTCTCTCATTTTCTAACTTGTGTGACTGCTGGCTTAATTGTTGAAATCATGTTCCGTCATATAATGCTGACAACTTGTGTGAATCATTTCCAGGGGGTAATATTTGATCCACAGACTGGCGCTACTCTGCATATCGAGTTGGCTAGGTCAAATTCAAGGACCAAACATCCTATTGGTATGTTAGTATTTGTTTTGGTGTGTTCTTTGGTTACTCTGTCTTGTACCGGAGGTGCCTTACTTCTATATATCTCTGGATGTATAACCCCTGTTTACATGTAATAAGATCTATGTTATATCTGGTGTTTTCCTCCTCAGAAAGTATTTTTTTTTTCATAAGGTCCAGGGTACAGCGTCAGATGTTGAAACTAAATAACCTAACTGAAATCATTTATCTGTCTAGTCTTTGAGGCAAGCTGATAAGGAATAACTGGCTGATATATACCTTTTCTTTTTGTGTACAGGTGGTGGAGTGTACACAATAATAGACAAAAGAACGCGAGTGTCGAATGATGACCAAGAAATAAGGAATGATGGTAATGAAATGCTGGAGATGGCTTTAGATGGTTGATGTTGGGCTTTATCTTGCATTTAATAGAACGAGCTTAATTTCTTTTTGTTAATATTCCATTTGCATTTGAACTTTTAATTCTACTTATTAAAGTCATAGTTTTCTCTTCACATGCCCTTATGGTGTAAATTGTTGCAGTCTTATTTCACTAGAGAAACACTTTCACCAGAACTTGCTCTGTAGCTCACATGCACATGCTCTGGCACATTTTTCACATTCAGGAGACAGTGGATCTGATGAACCCTCAGGCACCGATAATGCTAGCAACAAGGGTGGTTTATCTGCTGTATTGAGGTTCAAATGCACCCCATAAAGCACACAACATGCTAATTTCCACATTTTTTATTATTTGTGGGGTAGAAAATGACACTTAGAGCTGCACTTCTGCAATTGATGTTTGATAATTATTTTGCTGTCTTTTATGTGACCTACTTATTTCGTGTATTGCATTTTTCAGTGGTGACGCTGCTGATGATACAGATGGTTCCCCAGCTGCACCAAGGGTAAATAGTTTTATTTTTATTCACTATTTTTATTCCTGTTTTATGTTGACATTGGTTGCATCTTCAAGTTAGATGGTGAATCTAAAATTACTGGTGAATATTTAAAGTCATCTGTTTGGTGGTCTTTTTTTAAAATAGTTTTTTTGGGGAAAAGTTGTAGAGATTGGAAGTTAGTACAACATTAGTGGATGCTAATGGGAGGCTGGAGTGTAAGCCTTACATTGATGTTGGCGAGAGTGGCCTAAGTCTTTGATTCATTTGGGTATAAAGAGATTCTCTGTCTGTGAAATATTATGGGAAGAAATAATAAAGGAATTGTTTGGAAGCCTTTGTGATATGGAAAATGTGTAGAATAAGTGAATGTTAGAATATAAATGAAATTTCACCCATACTCGGATTCTCACCCGCTCCCATAACTTCTTTTTTCTGTGGACAATGCCAATGTACATGGACAGTTGTGTGCTGCCACTGTGCAGGATTATGTCTTGTGTAGCCTGCAACTATCTCCAATGCTAACTGGAAAATGGCATCCCGCCAAGCTGATCCTGTTCCTCCTCATCCACTGATTGCACACTGTGATTTCTAAATTTTTATTACCAAATTTTGTCTCAACTTCCCAGCAGAATTCGGACATTAGATTCACTCCATAATTTTGGTGTTTTCCCTGAGAGAGAACAACAACCTGATGACTCCACATCAGCCTGTCTCCCATTAGACTCAACTCAGACTCCAACCAAACTGGATACCCTCGTCCAAGGTGACTCACACAACTTGGTCTTTTTCAACCTTTGACGGTCTTAATTGTTTTCTTTCTGAACCCTAAATGCCTTGTATGCCTCAACAACGTCTTTGTAAGACCAATCCATCTTGTTCGCCAACAATGAAGATGGAGGATGAGACTCAACACTCACATGAATCCAAAAACTGTTAGTACACCAACGTAACTTTAATACCTTTGGAATGTCTGACTTCTTATCCACCTCTACAAGGACTCTAGCATAATGCTCCTAAAGATGCCAAAGGAAGTGGCCACACTGCTCTCATATTCTTTTTCTCCCTTTTCTTTTTGGTAAGGTTCTTTTTCTCTTTTTGTTGTCTCCATCCAACTTTTCTCCCACCTTTCTCTTTCCTTTTTATGGTCCTCATGAAGATGATCATGTTTCTTAACAGGTGCTCTTGTTTGTCTTCTTCATACATGGTGAAAACATCTCAAAGAGCTTTCATGAAGTTTACCTCCCTATTGTTGCTGTCTCTATCATCTCTTTAGTAGAATTCTTGGTTGTACAAACCCCTCGTCTTCTCACACATCGGCCTTAGCATCATCATTTGAACTGCTACCAAAACCATGACTGATTTCCCTTTAGGTTAAATGTGAGATGCTGCTATGCTAGCCTAGGATCTTTGGTTAAAGTGGGATGTTGCTATGCTAGCCAAAAGACTATTGCAACTAGGAGTTTATTACAGACATTGAATCTAGTATCTCATGTGCCTAGTTTCTTGCGTGGGTACTGAAAATCTAAAAAAGCTTGCATGTTTTTATGATATTCTTTGCAAGGTGCTAATTTCTTTGCAACTTGGAAATCACGTGTCTGCTGTCTGTTGTAGGAGCATTTAGAAGAACCTTCAGCAGGCGAAATTCCACCATGTTCAACATTGTTTATTGCAAATTTGGGTCCAACTTGCACAGAGGAGGAATTGAAACAAATTTTATCTCAGTAAGTTGAAGCCATTTACAGCTTTGCTTTGAGGACTAGATATGTCTCTCACTTTTTCTATTGTTCCTATAGTGGTTGTTTGATCCATGCTTACCCAGTGTAGGTTTCTCTAGGGAAATGATATTTTCCTAAAAAAGACTTTGGGACAGATGTGGACATTACATCATTGGAACTTTAATGATTTGTGCATATTCTCCCATTGACCATTACAACATTGATCAGGGATCTTTAGCCCACTGTAGAATGGTTTTTGGGAAAATAAACATGCCTCCTGCAGTTATGATTTCTTTGCCTTTTAATAGAAGTATCAGAGCTCAGGTTCTGCCGTACTCTCTGTTTGTCTAGATGTGCTGGTTTCCAGATACTTAAAATGCGAGGAAAAGGTGGCATGCCAGTCGCTTTTGCTGATTTTACGGTAAAGTTATACTACTGCAACCATTTCCTTAATCATTCTTGAAATTGTTTTCTTTAAAATGATCTGGTTCTATTGCTTTCATTATTAAGAGAATGACTTGTATATTTTATACTCAGTTTCTGATCATCTGTGTTTCATATGTGTAATTCTTTTCCTTCAGTAGTGTGCTGTTTTAGATAATTCTTTCATGCAACCTGTTGCTTGGATTCATTTAATTGATACACTTTTCACTAGCCCTGGGCAGATGGGCAAACGGTAAAGCACTTGTGGTTGGCCACGAGGTTGCGGGATTTTACTCCACCCATCAAGGCCTATTACATGCTTAGACATAGGGGTGAAGATTAAAAGTTGTTTGCCTTGTCTGATCTAGGTGCTTAGCCTGGGGGTTTGGGGGTTTTATGCACATTAAAGAAGATGGTAGCATTTTGCCATATGAGTCTAAACTATACTTCTTGATTATGGCTAAATCGGACCGGTCAGGACTTGTCTGATTTAACTGGTTTTAGGGTTGGACAAACCGCCTTTAATTAAAACAATAGGAAATGTTGTAATCAGCTTTTAGCCAGTCTGAACTAGGGGAGAAGCAGCTCTGAACTGGTTTTAAAACTGTAAACCAGCTTGGAGCTGGATTTTCTTTTAAAAAATTTTCTTTACTGTTTTGGTACTTCTGAATATTTATTTACATCTCTATCAATGTAAGCTTCACAGAAAGCTAGTCTAAATTCATTTACTGTTAACAATTCACTACATTGGGAAATTTGCGTTTACTGTTCCATAGCTGCACAAGCAAATGTGGTTCACTGTCGGTTTGTATGCGTATCTTTTGGAGAGTCTTGTTTTACTCCAACGGTTGCACCATGTACTTTTACCACCCTAATCATCACCCACTTTCATTAGAATGACTAGTCAAAGGAACGTGCTATGCACGTGGTTTTTTTTTTTTAAAGTTAGAATGATTATGAGGTCCCAACCGGAATGGAATCTTTGAGGGCATAGAATTTGCCATAGGGTAACCTCCAGTGCTCACGAAATGCCCTGTCTTTTGCAAATGCATATCCATTGGATGATTATGGTTTTGGCTGAGGAGGTGACTGTTTTGCAGGATGTTAAAGGTTCTACCAAAGCCATGGAGCAGCTTAAAGGCACATTGCTGCCTTCTTCGGATCGTGGTGGACTACACTTAGAGTATCCTGCTTTAACTCTCTCTCTCTCTCTCTCTCTCTCTCTCTCTCTCTCTCGCGCGCGCGCGCACACACATGCATGTTCTCGAACCCTACTTTTTATATGTGATCTAGGAAAAGATAAGTTGGTCCTTGAGCTGGATTCCTTTTCAGATATGCAAGATCAAAAATGAGGACAGGTTGATGTTCCAGCGTGCTTCAACATGAGATTTGGTTGCTACTGCTGGATGGAGCTTTTGGCCTCTGGTCATTTCCCACATTAGTACGTGGCCTCTCTTCCTTTTTCAATGGCTGTTGATGTCCAGATTCGAGAACTGATCGATTGTCGAGGTTGATATAGCTTTGCATGGGGAGGTTTGGTTTACCGGGACAGTTCTACCTTTTAATGAGATTCATGTTTATGACAATTTCTTTGATCTGTTTCTTGTGTGTTAAATTGTGTGGTGTGACAAATACGACGTCCATCCCGAACCGACACTGGATCCAGCCGGTGTAGATATCAAAAACTTTATATTTCTGTTTTTTTATTTATTTTTTTTATCGACCCTTCAAATTAAAAGGCTGGTCCTACTCAGCGACTCGGCTTGTCCCTTGGCTGCTGCACGAAAGCACTGGTGTTCACCGCCCGTTTGCCCTCTTGAACTGCCAAACTTTTGTTCATAGGTGCGTGGGATGCCCCGTTGGAAATTTATCTTTTTTTTTTTATGGACATAAGAAAACTTCCACTCCATCCCTAGGAAAATATACATCATTGATGGCAACATACACCACCACCATAGAAAGGTAGCGTACAAGAGTCAAACCCAGTCTCAAACCCAAACCTGCATGAGACCTTACAAGGAGCACCAGGCCCCGACTGAGTTGGCCACAGTCTCTAGGGAAGACATTTCAGTCACCAGATGGGAGTGGGTTTGTACCACGAGTTGACTGCATCACCGCATCTTCTGGCAGCTAAGTGGGCATGAGGTTCTCGGAGAACATGTCGCAGAGGCACACCGATGATAGATTTATGTTCACGATATAATCTAGTAATTCGGTGGGGACTCGCTGTACGGTGACATCGTTTTTATTTCTCATCTCTATAAATGTATCAAATTATGGATGAGTCATTCCATCGGGTCTGTTTTTAGTATGTTTTAACCTCCATTTTTTAGTCCCTATTACCTATGTTAATAAGTTAAAAACCACGTTTCTTAAGTTGACTCCCCGCTGGGAGTGGTGCTGTCTTCGTGCATATGCCGGCGGAATCACCGAGCCGGGGTGGAATTAGGACAAGGTGTTTGGACGCACCCTGCAGGATCGGGTTGGCCATCAAGACCTTCACTAGGATGTTATGGTCAAGGGTGAAACGGCGTGTACTCGCGGCCTCCCTCACCCAGTCACGATAGCCATGGAAGGATGGATGTGTGGGTGTGTGTGTGCGGAAGTGGGTGTAGGGGGTGCGGCCGTGCGGGTAATGTCTTGGGAGGGGGATGTGTGTGTGTGTGTGTGTGTTTTTTTTTTTTTTGGGGGGGGGGGGGGGGGGTTGGGTCCAGGTGTATGTGGGATGTGGGTGGACGGGCTTTTGGTTGGACGTGGATCTGGGTGCGGGTGGGGGATGGTGACTGGTTGTTGTATGGGTGTTCGTGTGGTTATTAATGGCGTGGGGGCCGTTTATGCGCGCGTGTACGGGGTGGGGGAAATAATGGGTGTTGTTGCTGTGTTTGGTATGTACGCGTGTGTTTGCGTGGGTGTTGATGGGGGTGTGTATACTTCCCCCCACCCTTTTTTTTCTATGCCGGGGGTAAGTGTTAGAGATAATACATCGATGTGTATTCATTGGCGTGTGCATGCTCGGGTGTGAGCGTAGGTTTGTGGGTGTTCGTGTACGTGGGTCTCTGAGTGGGTGTCCACGTGTGTATGGGTGGGCGAGTATACGTGGGTACGTCGTGTGCATGCTCGGGTGTGAGCGTAGGTTTGTGGGTGTTCGTGTATGTGGGTCTCTGTGTGGGTGTCCACGTGTGTATGGGTGGACGAGTATACGTGGGTACGTGTAAGGTTATCAATGGTCGGGTCGACCTAACAGGTATGTCAGTTTGGTTTGATTTCGGGTTAGGTCGTAAGATCTTTTTCGACTCGTGAATTTTTAGTCGAGTCTAAAAATTCGATCCGACTAGATCCACGGGTCAGATTCGAGTTTTAAGTTCAACCCAGCTTGTTCTCTTTTTTTTCTTTCTTTCAAATTTTAAAAATTATTTAGTTAAAATTATATTATTTTACTTAATTATAAAATTTAAAACTCTATTTTTATTTAAATTATATAATTAATATTAAACTTTTAATTAATTCAATGAGATTATAAATTTTATATTATTAAATATATTAAATTTTATTTTTTATTTAAGTTGTCGGGTCGAGTCAGATCTTAGTCGGATTTTATAATTTTTTAATAGTATTAGATCCGGGTTGACCCGACTTGACATAACTTGAGTCCGGGTCTAGCTCGAACTTTAATATTTATAAGTTGAGTCCGGATCGAATTAACCTAAGCCCGACTTAAATCCGGCTCATCGACGATCCTAGTTGCACGTGTGCACTGTACATGTCTATGTATTCATCTCTTTCTTTATACCGTCCGGTGTCAGCATTTTATTTGTGATCCCGACGTTGGAGTAGATCTTCTCCATCTTGCTACCCCCCTCTCTCCCACTCCCTCTCCCTCCGCATACTATAGACTCTCTCTCTCTCTCTCTCTCTCCAACCGGACCGAATTAACCTAAGTCCGACCTAGACCTGCTCATTGACAGCCCTAGTTGCGTGTGTGCACTGGGGGTTAAGTTTCGAAAGAACTTAGTACGAAATATTCTAGGCAGACGTACTTATTCATATTACTTTTTTTTCATGGGGTTAAGATTCCAAATAATTTAGTACGAAATATTCTAAGTAGGCGTACTTATTCATATTAATTTTTTTTCATGGGGATCAAAATCTAAAAAACACTGAATCAGGACAAACATCTCCCTTACCTGGCAACTAAGTTTATTAAATTCCAATGAAAATAAGCAACAACAACGACAAAAAAAAAATGACATGACAGAGGACATTGATACTTCGCCAGCGTTAATTAACCTTCTGAGATTTCCACATCCAAAACCTTAAACAGTACTCAGAATGATGCTATAGGATTTTAGGATGACTATGATTGTTAAAAAAATAACAATGTAAAAAACATTGAATAGAAATTCTCTGATAAAATGCTTGGACGGTTTCTAATAAATGTGGCTGAGTTCTCTTGTACGGTGTCATATTCCATCAAGTGGACTTTGAAATTGCAAGCATCGTCGTGTTAACAACAGCAGTTTTTTGGTGGGAGGCCCTACCCCTTTAATTTGCTTGAGATTGGATCTCCAGCTGTTTGAGGGAGCATTGCCATTAGTGCCGATAAGGACTAATTAATTAGGCTCAACTTGTTTCCGTCGGGGGGTTTGTTACCAGATGACAGAGAACGAGGGGTGAGGCCCACGCTCTCCCCTCACACACAAGACCCTTGTTCGATCTCAGATAATATATTCGACCCCGAAGGGTGGTCGAACACCGTATCCCACCCGAAAAACAAACCGGGCCTTAAAGATTTTAGGTTACGTGTCATGTGGCTAACTCCTTTTTTTTTTTTCCCATATGTTTTCGGAGAAGATGAGATGGCAAGATCATCTTTTTAGAAAAGGGGACAAAAGAGATCCAATTATCCATGCTTTGGTGTTGCCACACACAAAGGGTTGGGGCCCCCCATATTCCACACCCACGGGAGTAGAACAAGTGGATGCCTTAAGTCGACGATGGATGGGGCATGTCTGTTTGATGGGTACTTGCCATAAAGGCATGGCTTTCCACATATCACTATTTCTCAAAAGCGTTCACCTAACAAGACAAATTATTCTGATCCAAGTGTTTGGGCTTTGGTGGGGGTGGGGTGTTTGGGAGGTGGTTGGCTTTTGCATGTATCTTTCCAAGAATTAAAATTGCAAATGCTGTGAAAAGACATATGTTTGAACATATATTCTTGCATGTGACAATACATCTAAGTTTTTGTCTTAGAAAAACAGATTGGACCAACGTTTTGACCCAACATGGGAAGCGGTACGTCTTTAGGGTTTGGGCTAGTTTTTCCTTGTGCTTTCCTATTTCCGTAGTCTTCATCTATTTATTAGTCTAGAGCAAAGTTTCAGATCATTGTAATGTGTATGCATCTATTGTAATCTAATATCTCCTTAATTAGACTTCTGTGAGCATTAAGTAAGATAAAACGACTAAGACACACCCGAGGAAAGATGATTGAGACTCTACTTGCAGATTTTTACAAGGAAAATGGCATCATTGATAACACAGTTTCCTAACACACCTTTGTAACACATTCAAAGTGTCAAAAATATCTCCTTCCCCCGTTCTATTGCATTTGAACCAGGCGTGTCAAATATTAAAATGAAATGCAATATTCTTGGCACTTTTTTTTTTAGTGTCTGGGTAAAAAATTGGTGTCTATTCTTAGTATTATTATACGGTATCCTTTCACAAGGGCATCTATAACTTTTTTTTTTAAAAAGAAGAAATATCTCGAACCAATCTTATCAGAATCGAATCGGTGTCTGAACCGGTCAATGAGCTGGTTCGGTTCGAATCGGTTGGATCGTTCAATCGAACCGGTTTGAACTGTGATGTCATCGTAATATTGATAGATGGTCCGACCCGATTTTATTATCCAAGATAATAAGAAATAAGATATAACGATCAAAATAAATAAACATACATGTATAATTATTAGTCATGATTACGTAACTATATAAGTAAAAAAATAACAATAACATGATTAAATAAATTAACCTTAAAATTTTATAATATTTTGTTGGTCTTCACTCTTCACAATTGCTATCTATACTCTTTTAAATATTTAAACTTCAAATATATTTAAAATAAATGATAAGTAATAACAAATCAATAATAATAAAATAATTTTGTTCACACGTACATATACTTTTGAATGTCGAAATATTTTTACATTTATTTTTTTATTTTAAAGGATGAACCAGTTCGGACCGGTTCACTGATCGAACCGCGATTCATCCGGTTCATCTGATTCTTTAATATTAGACTGGACCAAACCTTAATCGAACCGGTTCTGATACCTGTTCACAGTCGTACTGATTTGATCCAATTCTGATAATACAACCTCAAACAATATTAGGAGAAGAGGCGCTGACTGGAGCCCTGGAGGGACATAACTGCACATGCTGCCATGCAAGAGGAGTGTACACATAAACGAATTACTTGTGATCGCGCTTGGGCAATTTCAACCTACAGGAGTCCTTCCACAAGTCGGAAGCCCCTCTTTCTCAGGGCTGTCGCTATGCTTCAATTTGAGCAGACGTAAGTATTACCCTAAAGCGAAGGGGTCTGTGGAGCTGTAGACCCTCCTGCAGATTACAATTTGGGTTTGCATCTCTGGTGGAGGCAGATCGAAGTGGGTGGCCCCAAGGTTTCCCCCAGGAGCAACAAGGCATATGAATAATTGAGCCCCCACAAGACACTGCCACTTTTGTTCCTTCTTCCCAAATCTGTGGGTAGGAGGCCATCCCTTTCTCCCTTTTACACCCCCCCCCTTCTTATCCTCCATGTGTATGATGACAGTTGAAAACTGGTTGGATAAGGAGAGATCCCTCTCCCCTGGCATAGGCAATCCTCTGGCAAGACAAGGGCCATCATGAACATGTTGAAGTGCGGCAATGATTGGCCTCCCCTTTTCTCTCTCTCTTCTTTATAAAAATAAGCTTGATTTAGTTGGTGGGTCATTCTGGCACCTTTGCCCCTTAAATAGGCATGTTTCTTCGTAGCCTTCCTCCCCCCCTCTTGAGATCTGTTGTGGGTAGTAGTAGACTAGGAGCAGATGAAGGCCTTCTTGTTACTGTCACTGAGAGATTTGCTAAGATGAGATCAGTATACTATGAAAAATGAGCTTATTCCTCTCTCTCTCTCTCTCTCTCTCTCTCTCTCTCTCTCTATATATATATATATATATATATATATATATATATATATATATATATAATGTTGAGCATGCTAGGCGTCTATTCTTTTTTTTTTTTCAGAAGGTAACGTAGCAGCATGCAATCCAGTGACCTTGAGATAAGAAGAGTCTCACCTCTTTCCCTGTTGCACTAGAAATCAAACTGGACTCCTTAGGGGTCATTAGACCCATCCACTATTGCGTGTGGCGGCTGCTTCTGCTCTTTAAAACTAATCACTTGTCTGCAAATGAGTAAGTTCGTAAAAATTTTTGGTGATGTTTTTGTATGATTCTCCTCTCTGTTGACAGGCATAGATGGCATCTTTTAGAAGTAGCTTATATGATCAAACGCTTCAACACTGATGCTTCTGTCACAATCATGGTATTATGCCTTGATGCCAATTGTTGAGTTACCTAATTGAGGGCCATTTCCGCGATTTGCTTTTGGTAGGATCTTTAGTCTTTATCAATGTCAACTCAGAAGTGTGTTAATAGAATTATGAAACCATAATTGAGGGCCATTTCTGCGGTTTGCTTTTGATGGTACTCGTTCAGGAAAGCCACTCCCATCACTAGAGTGAGAAATGTCTGTTTCCCATTAAATCACCATTACTGCTATGCAAAAGCTTTCTCAGAAGAGGCTTTTTATTCTGTTAGACCTGAGAAGCCTGGTAGACAGCTATCTGCAGCTACTGAAAATCCAACCACAGGGTATTGCCTCTCAAAAGCTTGTTCTGAACAATTCTTTATTTGTGACAAGGTGGTCGTGAACAAGGATATGTCCCTTTAGCACTGATGGGAACAAGGGTCAGCATTTGGCTTTAAGAACATATTCTCCATGGCATGAATGCTGTCATAAGCTATACATTAAGCTGTATAAAAGCTAATATAGGGTGAGGGGCCAAGAATGGCAACCATAAGTCTGTCATCCGATAGCTTCTAAAGTTTCATCTGGTTGTGACATTAGAGATGTTGAAAGGATCTTTCCACATAAATTATGAAACCAACAAAAGCAATTTAAAAGCTAACGAACCAGATGCTAGCTACTGAATTGCACAGAATCTCACGCTTCTAATTGGGCAGCTGAGGTCTGCACGGGACAATGGCAGGTGCACATCTTAAAGATGCCGACTTAGAGAAAAACAAGGCGTTTTGGTGCAAATTATAACTTCTCTCTGCAACTACGGCCGTTTGTAGGGATACCAAAGACTGAAAGGCACTAGTTTCCAGAGACCCAGACTCTTGCATTCCATGGGATTCTGCTGGTTCTGCAGATATCTTCTTGAGAGAAGTTTCGGAGCACCAAACAGCACACAGGAGATAACCCCCTCTTTGTTGTACAACTTCTACTCCCACCAAACGCATCATAAACCTCTCTGATTGTTTTGGCCATAGTTTACCCAAAAAGATTGAAATAGACACTACGTACACTTGATCATACATGTACAAAGGTAAGAGCGTTGCACAGAGAAAGGGATCAAATCTTTTGCTTCTCTGCCAGGAACACGCCTTTCACTGACTTCTTCCTGAGAACTCTCCGTCCATCCCTACTTTAGGCTATCAAGTGACAGTGACGCTCTTGGCAAAGAAGGTGCTGGGTGGTGAGCTGCTCTGATCCATTATAGGGGATGAAATTGTGAGCTCCAAACTGGGCAGGTGCAGGGGCACCTGAGGACTCCTCATGCCAGAAGGTTGTGTTACAGCACTGGAGATGATCTCACTGGGGAGAGACGGCGCCTGAGACGGGCAAGAAGGCAACTGGGTTTCCTCCTCGGTGGCGGTGTTAAGATCGATTGCCTTGCGAGTGTCCCCACCTCTGCCTGCAGTCTGTAGAGAAAGGGAGGTGGATGCATGCGGTACACACGAGGCAGAATGATCTCCGCCTTTGGGGTGATGTTGAGCGGAACTCCCACAGCTCCCAACCTGACGGAACATGAAAACAGAGAAGGGAGCATTCAGCCTGGATTCTGTAACACCGGTGTGTGGCAGAACTGATCCGGGCATCTCTCTCGTATCATCGGGGATGAGGATGGCAAGATGTGGGGCGATTGATGTGAGGATTACCACGTCGAAGAGGCTGGAGCGGCGCTTCTTCTTGGTGAGGCTGGTCTGCCGGAGGAAGTACTTCTGGGCATGGCTGGCCACCTGGGTTGGGGTCCTGGTGGTCACGAAGTAGCGGGAGATGCCGCGCCAGTCGCCCTTCCCCAGCTTCTCCAGTCCTGCCAGAAATGTTCTGTGCTCTTCCTCAGTCCAGGGTACTCCTGAGCATCATATATATGGGGGGGGAAAAAACAAAGAAGAAGAAATAACATACTGAGAGGAGATTTATTTTTCACAGGGATCCTGATCTTGAAAGCAGATGGCCATCTGGGCTACAAACAGAAATAACATATTGAGAAAAGGAAAGCTGAAAGGACAGAGTGCTCAAGAATGGATCTTTTCTTCTTCCACAGACAGATACGCTCTTGGTTGAATCACCGAAATGGAGCTTTCAACGTTATGTATGCAAGGATTACTTCCAGAAGAAGACAAGATGAGAGGAATTCGGAAGAAACAATAATACAGCTATGGAAACAGAGAGGAGAAATATTAGATTAAAAACAGGAGACGGATCCTTTTTCATGGTTTATGTTGAAGCAAACATGCTGATTCCCATTAGTCCCTGTTTGCATGAACAAAATAATTAAACTTTAATGATAGCCATGGCTCGTACCCTTCTTCTTCTCCGGCTCTCTGCCCATGAGCCCATCAGATAGATACCCTCCGGCAACCCTGTCAGTAGCTTCTTCGATGGAGACCAGAGAAGAGGACGACGACGAAGGAGACGAAGAAGAAGGGAAGGAGGGAGCAGAGGAGGCGAAAGCAGCGGCCGCAGAAGAAGGTAAGCAGTCCAAGCTGAAGCTTTTCTTCACGTCGGAAGCATCCGTCTGAAGCTGCACGCCGAACAGCCTCAGCCCACCAACACCCGCAGTGCTCCTGTAGCTGCTGCAGGTCCTTGAGTTGTGCCCATTGTTCCCACAGTGAGAACACCTCCTCCCCATCTTTGATCACCTTGTCCACGTACTCCGAACCCTGAATTGGAAAACACCACCTCCACACGCACGGAGAGAGAGAGAGAGAGAGAGAGAGAGAGAGAGGCGTTGTTTGAAGCTACTTGTGGGTTCTGAGAGGCTGGTTGGGTGTTTATAGATTGTAGCAAAGAAAGGAAGATTGGTTGGTCTTGGTTCCTCCTACCTTGGTTTCCTTCATTTGTGGATGGATGCGCACCGGGGGGGGGGGGGGGGTTGGGGCCTGGGGGGAGATGTGTGCTCGGGGCCACATTTGTGTGTGTGTGTGTGTGGTGGGGGGGGGGGGGGGGTATGGGTAGGTATTTGCAGGGTGCAGCAGATACCCAGATATGCATGCACGTTATTCTATGTGATTAACCACAGCCTCCCCTATTCCTGGCACCCCACCCCTGCCCAGCTGCTAATGTTTGTTTCTATACTTTTCTTCTCTTCCCAATTCCTGACATAATGATGGGACACAATTCATGCAACTCAAAGAATTCATAATTCTATAAGAGTAAAGTCTGTACTTATATATATATATATATCAAAATTGTGTATTTTGTCAAGAACATATATTCAAGTCTAGAAAGTATGCATTGTAATTTACAAAGTGTGTATTCTAAGGTGAACTTACCTATTATACATTAAGAAATATGTATTCTAGAAATGTATTACAGTCAAACAGATTATTATAATTGAGCTGCGAGGTGTATCTTCTAGACCAAAAATTGAATATTTTTGTATGTGACATATGAAAATCATGTATTTTTGTGTGGAAAGAGTATATATTTGGAAATATTTTCTCTCAAAAAATCTCTCGATAATTATTAAATAAAATAAAATAATAATAATAATAAAACTGAAGTTTAAAACACCCATCCACCAATGTTAGTCACCTAGGTTTGAGCTTGGGGACTTCTCCCCCAACCCAAGTGTCCCTCTCTCCCTTGTCGGTGGAGGGGGGAGGCCACCTTTGGGATGAGAGTTGATGACCCATGTGCTCTTGTGGCCAGGTGTTGCCAGTCTTAATTAAGTAGATTCTTGCATCTCCAAAAGGATCCAATTTTTTTATATAATGATTTTAAGTCCGTCAATTAAACTCAGTATGTTTTTGGTGCTGATTGCATGACTCTTTATTAAGTCTTGAGATTCTCATACTGTGAGTTGAATACGACTTGGCGAAAGGAATGTTGTACAAATTTTTTTACGTGGATGATGGTCATCATCTCACTACTAAAAACATCCCATGCCTTGAATGATGATAGAAGTTTTATCAGAGTTATTTGTTAAAAAAACAAAGGTCAGGTCCCTTATTTCGTCTATTAATATGGCTAATAGAATATTGTCGTTATCACTATGCCCCCCCCCTTGTTTTTCAAATTTAATATGACAAACTTTGCTCCACCCGTCTTTGTTCAAGAAAAAAAAATGAAAAAAAAAATGAAAAACCGAATTATAAGATCCTTGTGTTTTAGCGAACGTAAACGTCCCAGTGTCAGGAGATGTACACAATAGCCATTGAAACGAAACGTATTACAGATGGGTGGATGTCATGTCTCAAGTATCTTGTGCCAGTAGTACGATTTCTCAATGGGCTACTTCATCTCTTTCTCTCCGCTCCAAATGCCATAATACTTGATCGACTAAAGGGAGGGGACGGCAGGACACTCTTCTCGAGCAAACAAGCAAATAGAAAAGGGATTTCTAGTTTTTAGCCTCTGACATTTTTTGAAATTAGGAAAATGCCCCCCTAATTCACCTAGGTAGTCAAAAGCTCCTAAATTCTTCTCCATTAGAGCCCCCGTCGTCTGTCTCCATATGGTCAAGTCTAATTAGGTTTACATAACTATGGTCTAACCTAATCAGAGAAGAGAAAAAGATCATAATATCCTCGTCTAACTCTACACACACACACACACACACACACACACAGACACACAGAGAGAGAGAGAGAGAGAGAGAGAGAGAGAGAGAGAGAGAGAGAGAGAGAGAGAGAGAGAGAGAGAGAGAGAGAGAGAGAGAGAGAGAGAGAGAGACTCCAGATATCGGGTAAACTCGATACCACTTAGATTCTGAGAGGTCTCCCAATAGCGATAAAGCTCCAAAAGGATAGAAAAGTATGTGAGAGTACATTGAACTTCTAGATAAAACAGTAAACAATTAAATTTTTATGATCAGGATTGTTAAAATAGTAAAAATAAAATTATATTTTCTATGACAATTAAAACTAACAGAGTCCAGTCCAACTAAAGTACAGTACAACAGGAAAGAGAACGTACTCTCGAGTCGGGGGAAGCCCGACACTGGCAAACACTGGCAACTAAGAACCACCGCAGCAGCACCTTCAAGCACGAGGAAGAACAGCTACACCTGAAAAGTCAGGCGTGAGCATCGTCTCACTGGCTCAGTAGGGATCCCGCAGAACCCTACCACAAAACAACGTAGTAACAGCAGTGCTAACAGGAAAAGCACAGCAGTAACAGCAGGAGCAAGAACAACAGTAAAGAGGAAAGTCGTAATACAGAAACATGGCAGCCGAAGGAATCTCGGCCCTCTAAACTACTCCAAACAGCAACAGAAAGGGGAACTCCGATCTCACAAAGCCGGCGTTACCGATCCATTGTCAAATCAAGAAACCCATATCGCGAAGGCCTACAGAAACAGGCAAAGGCCCTACAAAAGACCTATACAGTTAAAGGCACAAGACATACACGATCCCACTATCATGTACGCTACCGTAATCGTAACCTCGAGTGAAGCCAAGCACAGGCTACCCGGACAAGTCATGAAAGCATAAGTCATGCGTCAAGTGACAGAAGCACCTCCTCACTAGAAGAACAGCCAGATGCGTCCACTGACGTCTTACACTGCGCCACAAGTATCTCCCACTCGCCTGGAACGGTGGTAACTGAGACACTCTAACTGAGCACCAAGGAACTACAGTAACGAGTAACTAGTCAGGGTCACGCCCGTCGGTGCTCGTCCAACGCCCCTGACCACGTGTGCACACACAAGCTCAATGTCTTGAGCCAGGCTTCTAGCTGGTTTTTTCCTCCTGTAGGACTCTCACGGCAAGACAAAGGGGCCCACGGCAACCAGCCTACAAACCGTCTCAACCGGGAACTCGCCCCGCCACCACTCCCAGGGGGGCCGACACACAAAAAAGTGTCATCAGACTACGACTAGTGGAGGCTTACTTGACACAGAGACTCAAAATAGCGAAGTACGGACAGGTCACACACGTACCCGTCACAAGTACCACGAAGCACAAGGCCGCACACAGAACTGCCGCCAGACTCAGGACAGCCAACTTGACCTGCTCACAACGATCCTTGATTCACGAGACTCGAGTCAAGATCATCGCACATCACAGCAACATGTCGTTAATCAGCCTAGTCCTAAGCCAAAAACCTCGGGAAACATATCATGGGAAATGGCATGGAACAGCCAAATCCACAATATCAATAATGAGTCCTCAGCCTCAAGGCCACACAACGGACTCACAATTTTGCATAACACGAAACATGGAACATGAGGGATTATCGAAGCCCTCAAACATATGGACACGTAAACTGAGGTAAGATAATACCTCCAAGCATCTAAAATCATGTCTCGATCCACACGGGATAGATGAGACACTCATGAGGTCACGTGTCAACCACTGGGTCACAACCGGGTTGACCATAAATCATAATGACCCTCGAAATAATACGGAATACCGCTCGGTACAATGGCACTTCCAGACACCCTATAACACTGTCACAACCCTCATAGGACGTCCAAGACATCCACAGAACAATGGGCTAACCAAGGGGTCGAAGCCATCACAACCGGAAACCAAACTAGCGAAGAAAACACCCATAAGGTAGCCGCGGTTGCGAGCTAGCCACGCCAACACCAGACGCGGTTCTCAACAAGCCGCGCTAGCCCAGACGCGGTTAAAGACCAGCCACGTTTACATTGACGCGGTTCCAGGCAAACCGCCTCAGGCCTACAAATGGGAAACACATAAAAGAGGAGAACAAGACAGAGTCGACACTTCACGATTCACGAAGCAAAGTCGACGCAAGACAGCCGCGGTTCCAGGATAACCACGGTCACCTATACTCAGTTAAGCGTTAACCGCGGGCATCCTAGCCGCGGTACGCCACAAACTGTGTCAGAAGGAGAAGAAGGCAGGTAGACGCGATTTCAGCTAACCGCGGTCATACAGACGTGGTTAAACCCTAACCACGGTCATCCACCGCCATACGCTCGAACCGACAAAGCTCAATTAGTGGCCGCGGTTCCAGACCAACCGCTGCCAAGGTCGAGAACGAACGCGGTTTCTGCCAAACCGCGACTTGATCTCCGATCCAAAAATCGTAAAACCTCACAAAATCTGGTCTTCCACGCCTCAATCGCTCCTAAACGACGGGGAAACAATCCTAGTCTCAATATCCACCTTCCACAAGTCGGAAGGGATCAATCCGACGTCAAAACGGCTAAAAATGGGCGATTCCTTCTAATCGACCCAAATCGAGTCACATGGACAAACGGGCTCATACCGGCCCCAATTCACATCCAAACGGATTCAAACTAGCGGGAAATGAATCCTAACATGCCAGGAGTTCATATTTTACCATTTAATGTGAAAACCATCACCTGGAACGGCGAACACGGCTCACACCCCCGAACATGATTTCACCCTTAAAGTAGAAAAATTCGCTCAAACTCACACCGTTCGGCTCCAAATCGTGAGAGGATGCAGGAAAAGAGTAGGGTATCCATCCCCCTACCTCCATCGAAGATCTCACGCGCTGAAATGACCAAACATCTTCGAAAACGATCACATGAACAACCCACGTCGGCTTTGAATCCACGAACGGGATCGCGCCAACACCACGCTCCGTTACTCGCGCCATCACGCCTCAGGTCAGCTCCACGCCGTCACCACCTCACCTAGCTCCGCACCGGTCGCTCGCTCGGGGGAGAGGAGAAGAGAGGAGAGAGAACGGAGGGAGAGAAAGTGAGAGAACGTGAGGGAGGAGAGAGAGAGAGGAAGGGTTAAGAAGAAAAGAAAAATAGGAAACTAGTAATATTTCCTAAAATCTAATTTTCTGCACGAAATTCTGTAAACTCAAAAAAATATAGAAAAATAGTCTCCGCGATCCTCGGAAAGAGCACAATGCACCTGTAGCGTCCCGGAGTCACAAAACGCAACGGTTAACTATAATGCCCCGAGTTTTTCGGATCCTTCTTCTCGGGTCTCGGATCTGCGTTTCCAATGTATCTGGCTCCGTTGTGTCCGAAATGATGTTTCGGACATCTTTCGTGTTCGGATCGGCGTGATCCGGAGCTGTTACGGAGGCCCGGAGCGCGTCCGCAGCTTTTCAGCGTGTATTTTCCGATTCCCGGTGTGTGTTTCGGTAATTCCTTCGGAACCTCGTTGCGGGTGAACCGGGCCATTCAGCTAGGCGAGTGTGGTACCGTTACGATCGGTGCATTCTGAGGATCGCATAAACGTGAGTTTTTTATTTTTTGATATTTTCCAAAATTTTTGGATTTTCCTATATAAATCCCCTTTCCTCTCTCTCCCCTCTCATTTCTCTCTTCTCTCCCTCTCTCTTCTCACGCTCTCTCCTCTCTCCCTCTCTCTTCGGCGGCCGACGGGGTGGAGTGCGGGTGAGGCGGGGATGGCGCGGGCGAGGATGGATGAGGATCGAGGCGGTGGAGGCGTGGTGAAGCTCGGCCGTGGGTTCGTGGAACGGCGAGGCTTCAACGACGTTTTCTTCGCGGATCGGCGGGCTCGGGACGCGAAATCTTCGGTGGAGGTAGGGAGATGGACCCCCAGCTCGTGCTCTTTCCTTTCCGCAAGTTTCGTAGGCCGTGGTGAGAGAAGCGGGCTAATCGGGGCGATTTGAGAAAAAATCCATGATTTTGGGGAGTGAGCCGGATCTCTCGTTTTACGGCGTTTTTAGCCGATCCAGGGGTTTAGATGCATGCCTAGGGGCTTGGGGATGGATTCCCCTTTGTTTCCCCATCACCCGGGGGTGATCGGGGCGTGGATCAGATTTTTGGGTTGTTTCTCGCCGTTTCGCGCTCGGACGGGTGTGACGGTCCTTCCAGAGACCGTCACAGCCTGTGACGCCCCAGGGTGGGTGCGTCACATGGCTCGTTTAGCCTTTGGGTGATCTATGTGTGTGACGGTCCCTTGATAGACTGCCACGGCGCTGTGACGCGCCTGGGTTGGACCGTCAGGGACGAACTGACCATTGGCTTCCGTTCGTTGATTTTGACCGTTTGGGGTTAAGGCCTGTGACACACCAAGGCTGGCGCGTCACAGCCTTGTGACGGCCCTGTGTGGGTGCGTCAGAGTTGACGCGTACTCACCCTGTAACGCACAGGAGTTGGTCCGTTACAGCCTGTGACGCACCGAGCGGGACGCGTCACAGTTGATTTCATCTTGTCTTGTGACGCATCAGGGCTGGTGCGTTACAAGCTGTAACGCACCAGGGCTGGCGCGTCAGAGACTGTGACGCACCAGGGTAGGCGCGTCACACTCAACTTTGCACCGAGTGTCTGACGGACCTATGTTGGTGCGTCAGAGTGGTTGTGACGGTTGAATCTTGGACCGTTACAGACTGTGACGGCCCAAGCTTAGACTGTCAGGCTCTGTGTGGTGCCGAGATGAGTTTTTGTGTTCTCTGCGATCGTTTCGCGTTATGTAGGTCCCTAGTCGACCCGGTTGTGACCCAGTGGTCGACTTGCGGTCTTGTGAGTGCCAGACACCCGTGGGATTCTGTGTCCGTGTTTTGAGGGTGTCGGGAGGACCGTGCTACCTCGTTTAGTGTGCCCCTGGGTTTGAGAGTCCGGGTGACTTCTCACGTGTCGGGCTTTCGTGTTACGCTAGACCGAGTCACCGTGTGTCGGTGTGTGCGCGGTGGGGTCTCCCCCGCGTGCCGTGAGTTTTCCTAGAAGATGATTCCTGAGTGGGCCATGTGTTTGGCCTTGGACTGTGAGTCCAGTTATCGGCGTGGCAGTTTGTTCGTTGCCCTGGGAATCATGCTTCTGTGCTTTCCGCGTAGGCCACGCGTGTAATACCCCAAATTATTTTGGAAATTTAATTACAATTATTTGAATTTATTTGAAATTATTTGGAATTATTTGAATTAATGAGAATTTATTCGTAATTAATTAGATTAATTCTTTAATAAATAGTATAAGTCAATTTTCAACTATTTTATAAAAATCCATAAAAATCATATTATTGTGTAATCCATTTCGTTTAACAATTTTATCTTCTTCGACTAAGCCTAATAAAATCATTAACTAGGCCTAATCAGTGGATTAAGTCTGATTTCCACACTTACCTACCCAATAGTGAACGCAATAGTAAACCTCATCTTAAAATACCAAATTAGAGCTTAATACTCAACCAAATGAGCTCATTTCGGTGGAAAATGAAAGGCCACGATCTAAGGATCAATAGCCCTCTATCAATCAAACCTAAACCTAACCCTAACACATGGTGGCGGCCGAGTTTTGGAGTGGTCAACCTTGGCGGCGCCATTTTCCAACACCTAACTTGTGTGGTCGATTCCTCCCAGCCCCAAAGTCTCCAGAAGCTCTACGAGTCTACTTTCATTTGGTGGCTGTGGTGTTCACATTGGATTCAGATATAGGAAGTTCTTGGTCGTTTAGTGGAGGTGGGTCGGCTGCCGTCGTCCTCCTTCCTCTCCTCTTTGATCCTTCGATTGAGGTAGGTTTCCTTAACCAAAATCAGCTTATGAATATATCAAATTGTTCCTCTCGACGAGATCTTTCCAATGGTGGTAAAAGCCCCAATTTTCATTAGGTATCCAAGGAGATATCGCGGGTTTTCTAAGGTGCTGTCTAATTCGTTCTTCAATCTAGGGCTTTAAGTTCTCTCTTCGATTGCTCTTCGATTGAGGTAGGATCTAACATCCAAACTATAATTAATATACATGAATGTAATCAGCATCTTGTTAGCTTTCATTTGGCGTAGAAAGCCCCAAATTTCATTGAGCATGTTTAGAGAATTTTGGATCGAAGTAAGAGCATATTTAGGCTTGATTTATGGTATATTCTTCAAGTAGAAGCATGATTTTCGAGCTATTTTTGAGTTGGATATCTAGATCCACATATGGCATATCATACATGGTTAGAATCAGCATTAAGTTAGCTTTCTTTTGATATAAGAAGCCCCAAATTTCGTTGTATATATTGAGAGAACCATACGATTTAGTAGAAGCATGTCAAGAACTAGGTCTTCATGTGTTCATCATAGAATAGGTTGTGATTCATTTGATTTCTGTTGAAATTCGTGTTTCAAAACTCTTATTTTATGACCCTAGTATGTCTATTAAGAACCCTAGACCATGTGGTTAAGATCCCAACCCATTTAGACCCCAAATCGTTGAGTTTCTTGTGTTTTCCGGAAGCCCGTTCGCGTCTGGGAACCCAGGGGTCGACCCATGCACCCCAGCAAGCAAAAGGCTTCTGCCTGGCAGGGGTCGACCCAATGGGTCGACCCATCACCAGGCAGACTCCTGGAATTCCAAGGGTCGACCCAATGGGTCGACCCATGCCTGGAATTTTCCAGGGGTCGACCCAATGGGTCGACCCACGTGCTGTTTGACCCGAAAATGTTGGTTTTTGAACTGAGGATCGATCCGGATCATTAGGGGATCGACTCATTCAACTTAGTACAATTGAAAACTATATTTTTGAGGATCTAATGACCTATTCATGTACCCCTTTGATTTCAATTAACATTGGTCCCTACATGCAAACATAGTGTAAAAAACATGCCGTTTATCATCTTCATTTCAACGTATACAATGGTTAAATAGAAACCCACATAATTAGTGGTTAATTATGTAACTAGATTTCTGTTAATGCATGCTATTTCATTCCTGTACGAGCTTGTTCCTTATCTCATCATCTTGAATCCGCTTTTTGGCAATTGGCTAAATGCAAATGATAATAGATAATCTTTGATATATTAACTTGGTAATTAGGATTAAATTGATTGTTAAGTTGCTGTTTTAGTCATTATTACTCCAGTAGAATGGATTGCTTACACACTTGAACGGTACACTGTCAGCCTGTTCTTTCTTGACCCCGTGGACCAAGTTTTGGTCCAATTCTTATAATGCGGCCCAAAGTGACCGTATAACCGAGTTTTTATTTTAGTGAATCCAAGGACAAGTTAGTCCTTAAATCTCATACTTGTGGCAGTAATTCCTCTGATTAAATTGGCCATATAACTTGACTGAATGTCTAGATAATCGTGGGATCTTGTATCCAATAAATCGATACCAACACACCGTAAGGGCCCGGTCTGGTCCTGGGGAGAGCGCCCGAAAGTTAGTGAGCCCATGGGATGTTAATGACATGGTGAGGCATTGCACCGAGTACTTGACTAGCTTGTTACGTCTATGACATGAAAAATCTCTTGTTACTCTTGTTACTTGATCGTGCTTGAAATGATGTTTAAAATACTTGCTTATTGGCCAATTCTCAATTCTTTATTACTATCTCTTGTTGTAAATTCTTGTACTTGTTATCTGGTTATCTCTTGTCATCATTATATTTCTTGACCTTGCAAGATCTTTGTATTTCGCTGTTTATTTGTATCGTCATTTATTTCATTTCTTAGCATTGCATATGAAAATGTAATTAACTTGTTAATCACGTAAACTTGCATGTTATTTCCTACTGAGCGTCCGCTCATAGTTGTTGTTTCCCCCCTTTCCAGGCTATTCAGGTGACGATGCGCATACCGATGGGGAAGGGCAGGAGTGATATCTCTTGAGTGTACTTGTAGTAGATGCCGAGTTGGCATGGTTGGTTACCTCTAGTTATTTCCTTAGAGTTGTGTTAGCACTTGTTACTCTTGGAGTCAGTTATTGTATTAGAATTCAGATTGGAAGTCATGTTTGATCGTGTGTTAGCAGTGTTGGTTATTGTAATGATTTGGAATCATCTTGATCAATAGAGTCGTATCTTTCCTTAGCATTGTGTAATTGTTTAGTTTAGAATATTTATTTGCTTTCTAGCTAGTTTCTAACTGTACGTCCCGATATTCCGCGTCGGGGCGTGACAGTTTAGTTGGTATCAGAGCCCTAGGTTTCACATTCCTAGGTTTTCCTAAGTTCTAGCTTTTCTAAGTTTTAGGGTCCTATGATAACCCCTAACCTTGTTAAAGTCTAAGAACCCGACCTGGTGAGATTGGGTAGAAACTTGGGTTAAGTTCGTATCTTAATCGTGTTATTATCTATCTTATTGAACCTTAGTAATCTATTCCTCGTGTAGGCTTTTGAATGGCTGCTGAACGTGCGGAATGGAGGAACTTGCAGTGTACAGTTCAAGGACTTACGCAGGCTTTACAGCAAGTGGCTCAAGCAGGAGCGGCACATCATGGCACCGGTGATATATACCGGAACTTCCGAGGGATGAATCCGCCTAGATTTGGTGGCTCGACTGATCCCGATGAAGCCGAGCACTGGCTAGATGAAATGGGAAGACTCTTCGAAGTTATGCAATGCACCAGCCAAGAGCGTGTCCTTTTGTCTACATTCCAACTGGAACGCGATGCACGTACTTGGTGGGATTCTATCAAGGCGACTCTCGGTGATCAGCATGTTACGTGGGAAGAGTTCGAGGAATTCTTTAACAGCAAGTATTTTTCTGACCGAGTACAAGAGAAGAAAGCGGCGGAGTTCGCAGCTCTGAAACAGCGAGGTCTGTCCGTGGCAGAGTATGAGGCTCAATTTTCACGGCTTTCTCGTTATGCTACACACCTTATTTCCACCGAGAAGATGAAGGCGGAGCGTTTTCTCAATGGGCTGAAGCTACATTATATCAATCAGTTGGCACCGATGAAAATCTCCACTTATTCCGAAATGGTGAGAAAAGCTCAAGTTCTAGAAGATACTCTTGAGATGACGGAGAGAATTCGTGGAAAAGGTGCAAAGAAGGAACTACCTATTCTGGGAATGTCAAACCCGGGTATAGCAAGAAGAGGCCTATTAGTGGGCCTGGTTCATGGACTGGATCTGGATCGTGGAAGGGCAAGATGACGAGGCAGGAAGACAAGAAGCCTGGCCCTGTTGTTCCATTCAAGGGCGTGTGCAACTATTGTGACCGTCCGGGTCACAAGATGGAGGAGTGCTGGCGCAAGCTAGGCGCTTGTTTGCGTTGTGGAAGCAAAGAGCACCGTATCCCTAACTGTCCTCTTATATCGGAGCAAGCTATACCGGCGAAACCTCAAGTCTTCAAGAAACCACAATGCAAGCTTCAAGCTTTGCATGCAGAGGAAGTTGGAATCGCCGAGGATGGTGGACTCGTCGAAGGTACTCTTATTATACTCGACAAGTCAGCATTTGTTCTTTTTGATACTGGTGCCACACATTCCTTTATTTCTCGGAGATTTGCTAAGTCTTTAGCTATGGAACCTGTTTTGATGAATTCTCCGTTAGAAATATCAACACCTATTGGTATTAGATCAGCAATCTAGTATTTCTATCCTTCTAGTACGGTTATGATTGGTGAACAGAACTTTCCAGCTGATTTGATTTGCATGGACATGAAGGATTATGATGTAATCCTAGGAGCGGATTGGTTGGCTAGATATGAGGCTAATGTTCACTGCAGTTCTAGCTCAGTGTCTTTTACTAGACACCCTAGACTTTCTTTTGTGGGAGTTAAGCACCATTACTCCGTATCCCTTATCTCGGCTCTTCGAGCTGATAAGCTGATGAGACGAGGATGCGAGGCTTTTCTGGCCTTTGTCTGTGTAACCCCTGAACAGCAGATTGAGATTAAGGACATTTCTGTTGTCCGGGATTTTCCTGATGTTTTTCCCGAAGAACTACGAGGACTTCCGCCTGAGCGGGAAGTTATCTTTTCTATTGATCTCTTTCCTGGCACATCTCCTATTTCCAAGGCTCCTTATCGTATGTCTCCTGCGGAATTGAGGGAATTAAAGCAACAGTTGATGGAATTGCTCGAGAAGGGTTTCATTCGCCCTAGTACTTCTCCTTGGGGAGCCCATGTATTATTCATCAGGAAGAAAGATGGTTCGATGAGGTTGTGCATCGATTATCGGCAATTGAACCAGCAGACTGTCAAGAACAAATATCCATTGCCGAGGATTGACAAACTATTTGACCAGATAGCGGGAGCTCAGTATTTCTCTAAGATTGATCTTCGATCTGGATATCATCAGTTGCGGATTAAGGAAGATGATATCTATAAAACGGCTTTCCACAGCAGGTATGGTCATTTTGAATTTGTCGTTATGCCTTTTGGTCTAACGAATGCACCAGCAGCTTTCATGTAGTTGATGAACGATGTATTTCGGCCCTATCTTGATCGATGGGTCGTGGTATTCATTGACGATATCTTGATTTATTCCAAGAATGAGGAAGAGCATGCTGAACATCTGAGGATGGCATTACAACTGTTGAGAGATCGTCAGCTATATGCCAAGTTCAGTAAGTGTGAATTCTGGCTGCAAGAGGTGTCCTTTCTCGGACATATCATCACCAAAGACGGTATTTCTGTTGATCCTTCGAAGGTGGAGGCAGTGTAGAATTGGGAGCAGCCGACTAGTGTGACTGAAATCAGAAGCTTCTTAGGCCTGGCAGGCTATTATCGCAGATTCATTCAAGATTTCTCCAAGATTGCGGTACCTCTTACAAGATTAACCCGCAAGGAGAACAAGTTTGATTGGTCAGATGATTGTCAACAAAGCTTTCAGACTTTGAAGGAGTGTTTGACTACTGTATCTGTATTGGCTTTACCTTCTGGTGAAGGAAGTTTTGTGGTATACACTGATGCTTCAGGTATTGGTTTAGGCTGTGTACTCATACAGCATGGGAAGGTGATTGCCTATTCTTCTAGGCAGTTGAGGAAGCATGAAGAGAATTATCCTGTTCACGATTTGGAACTAGCAGCAGTCGTGTTTGCTTTGAAGATATGGAGGCACTACTTGTATGGAGAAATATTCACAGTATTTTCAGATCACAAAAGTCTGAAATATTTATTTTATCAGAAGGAACTTAATATGAGGCAGCGAAGATGGTTGGAGTACTTGAAAGACTTCGACTTCTCGATTGAGTATCATCCTGGCAAAGGCAATGTTGTGGCAGATGCATTAAGTAGGAAGCCTGTGGCTAGATTATCAAGTCTCATGTTACATGAGTGGAAGCTATTGGGACAATTAGCTAGTCTGGATCTGAATGTTGATAATGATCGGGTTATGATTGCACATATTCAACTTAAGCCCGAATTATTGATGGAAATCAAGTCCTTACAAGATAATGATCCCGAGTTGGTAGAGATCAAGGGAAGCTTGAGTAGCAGACCTGACTTCATGATGGCTGACGATGGAAGATTATTATTCCAGGGTAGAACTTGTGTACCTGATGAAGCTGGAATTAAGAACAAGATTCTGGAGGAAGCACATAGATCCAGATATACCATTCATCCTGGAGGCACTAAAATGTTCAAGGATTTGAAGAGATCTTTTTGGTGGCCGAACATGAAAAGAGAAGTTGCAGACTTCGTGAGTAGATGCTTGGTTTGTCAACAAGTTAAGGCTGAACATTTAAGACCGGCAGGAAAGTTGAAACCACTTGACATACCCCAATGGAAGTGGGAAAGCATTGGCATGGATTTCATTATGGGTCTACCTAGGACTCGTGGTGGATTTGATGCAATATGGGTGATTGTTGACCGATTGACAAAGTCAGCTCATTTCTTACCCATTAAGTCCAAGTGGACAGTTGATGTATTGGCTGCTTTGTATTTGAAGGAAGTGGTAAGGCTCCATGGCATACCAGTCAGTATTGTGTCTGATCGAGACCCCAGATTTACTTCATATTTCTGGAAGGGACTGTAAGAGTCTCTTGGTACTCGCCTGAATTTCAGTACTGCTTTTCATCCACAGACCGATGGACAGACTGAAAGAACCAACCAGATAGTGGAAGATATGCTCAGAGCATGCATGATTGATTTCGGAGGCAGTTGGAGTGATCATTTGGCTTTGATTGAATTCGCCTACAACAATAGTTATCAATCCAGCATCCAGATGGCTCCTTTTGAAGCATTGTACGGGCGAAGCTGTCGTTCCCCGTTGTGTTGGGATGAGATAGGTGAGAAGCAATGGCTTGGACCGGATCTTATTTCAGAATCGTCGCAGAACATCCGTGTTATCCGAGACCGGTTACAGGTAGCCCAATCAAGACAGAAGAGTTATGCCGACACAAGGAGAAGAGCATTAGAATTTTAAGTTGGCGAGCATGTATTCTTAAAGGTTTCTCCTTCGAGAGGGATTCGAAGATTTGGCATTCATGGCAAGCTAAGTCCGAGGTATATTGGTCCATTCGAGATCCTAGATAGAGTGGGAGAAGTTGCTTACAGACTGACATTACCACCGCAGTTGTCTAGCGTACACAATATTTTCCATGTGTCTATGTTACGGAAATATGTGTACGATCCCACTCATATCATTCAGCATGTGGATTTTGAGTTAAAGGAAGATTTGACATATGAAGAAAGACCTATCAAGATTCTAGACCGGAAACAGGAGCAACTCCGGAATCGGTCTATACCGATGGTCAAGATTCAGTGGAGTCGGCGTGGAACTGAAGAAGTTACTTGGGAATCTGAAGATACTACGCGGAAGCGGTATCCCGACTTGTTCTAGGTGAGCAATCTCTTTCCCTATCCTCCGTATTTAGTGCAGTGAATTTGGAGGACCAAATTCTTTAAGTGGGGGAGGGTGTAATACCCCAAATTATTTTAGAAATTTAATTAGAATTATTTGAATTTATTTGAAATTATTTGAATTAATGAGAATTTATTCGTAATTAATTAGATTAATTCTTTAATAAATAGTATAAGTCAATTTTCAACTATTTTATAAAAATCCATAAAAATCATATTATTGTGTAATCCATTTCGTTTAACAATTTTGTCTTCTTTGACTAAGCCTAATAAAATCATTAACTAGGCCTAATCAGTGGATTAAGTCCGATTTCCACACTTACCTACCCAATAGTGAACGCAATAGTAAACATCATCTTAAAACACCAAATTAGAGCTTAATACTTAACCAAATGAGCTCATTTCGGTGACAAATGAAAGGCCACGATCTAAGGATCAATAGCCCTCTATCAATCGAACCTAAACCTAACCCTAACACATGGTGGCGGCTGAGTTTTGGAGTGGTCAACCTTGGCGGCGCCGTTTTCCAACACCTAACTTGCGTGGTCGATTCCTCGCAGCCCCGAAGTCTCCAGAAGCTCTATGAGCTATCAAAATGAAGCTCTACAAGTCTACTTTCATTTGGTGGCTGTGGTGTTCACATTGGATTCAGATGTAGGAAGTTCTTGGTCGTTTAGTGGAGGTGGGTCGGCTGCTGTCGTCCTCCTTCCTCTCCTCTTTGATCCTTCGATTGAGGTAGGTTTCCTTAACCAAAATCAGCTTATGAATATATCAAATTGTTCCTCTCGACGAGATCTTTCCAATGGTGGTAAAAGTCCCAATTTTCATTAGGTATCCAAGGAGATATCGCGGGTTTTCTAAGGTGCTGTCCAATTCGTTCTTCAGTCTAGGGCTTTAAGTTCTCTCTTCGATTGCTCTTCGATTGAGGTAGGATCTAACATCCAAACTCTAATTAATATACATGAATGTAATCAACATCTTGTTAGCTTTCATTTGGCGTAGAAAGCCCCAAATTTCATTGAGCATGTTTAGAGAATTTTGGATCGAAGTAAGAGCATGTTTAGGCTTGATTTATGGTATGTTCTTCAAGTAGAAGCATGATTTTCGGGCTGTTTTTGAGTTGGATATCTAGATCCACATATGGCATATCATACATGGTTAGAATCAGCATTAAGTTAGCTTTCTTTTGATATAAGAAGACCCAAATTTCGTTGTATATATTGAGAGAACCATACGATTTAGTAGAAGCATGTCAAGAACTAGGTCTTCATGTGTTCATCATAGAATAGGTTGCGATTCATTTGATTTTTGTTGAAATTCGTGTTTCAAAACTCTTGTTTTATGACCCTAGTATGTCTATTAAGAGCCCTAGACCATGTGGTTAAGATCCCAACCCATTTAGACCCCAAATCGTTGAGTTTCTTGTGTTTCCCGGAAGCCCGTTCGCGTCTGGGAACCCAGGGGTCGACCTAATGGGTCGACCCATGCACATGCACCCCAGCAAGCAGAAGGCTTCTGCCTGGCAGGGGTCGACCCATGGGGTCGACCCATCACCAGGCAGACTCCTGGAATTCCAAGGGTCGACCCAATGGGTCGACCCATGCCTGGAATTTTCCAGGGGTCGACCCAATGGGTCGACCCACGTGCTGTTTGACCCGAAAATATTGGTTTTTGAACCGAGGATCGATCCGGATCATTAGAGGATCGACTCATTCAACTTAGTACAATTGAAAACTATAGTTTTGAGGATCTAATGACCTATTCATGTACCCCTTTGATTTCAATTAACATTGGTCCCTACATGCAAACATAATGTAAAAAACATGCCGTTTATCATCTTCATTTCAACGTATACAATGGTTAAATAGAAACCCACATAATTAGTGGTTAATTGTGTAACTAGATTTCTATTAATGCATGCTATTTCATTCCTGTACGAGCTTGTTCCTTATCTCATCATCTTGAATCCGCTTTTTGGAAATTGGCTAAATGCAAATGATAATAGATAATCTTTGATATATTAACTTGGTAATTAGGATTAAATTGATTGTTAAGTTACTGTTTTAGTCATTATTACTCCAGTAGAATGGATTGCTTACACACTTGAACGGTACACTGTCAGCCGTTCTTTCTTGACCCCGTGGACCAAGTTTTGGTCCAATTCTTGTAATGCGGCCCAAAGTGACCGTATAACCGAGTTTTTGTTTTAGTGAATCCCAGGACAAGTTAGTCCTTAAATCTCATACTTGTGGCAGTAATTCCTCTGATTAAATTGGCCATATAACTTGACTGAATGTCTAGACAATCGTGGGATCTTGTATCCAATAAATCGATGCCAACGCACCGTAAGGGCCCGGTCTGGTCCTGGGGAGAGCGCTCGAAAGTTAGTGAGCCCATGGGATGTTAATGACATGGTGAGGCATTACACCGAGTACTTGACTAGCTTGTTACGTCTATGACATAAAAAATCTCTTGTTACTCTTGTTACTTGATCGTGCTTGAAATGATGTTTAAAATACTTGCTTATTGGCCAATTCTCAATTCTTTATTACTATCTCTTGTTGTAAATTCTTGTACTTGTTATCTGGTTATCTCTTGTCATCATTATATTTCTTGACCTTGTAAGATCTTTGTATTTCGCTGTTTATTTGTATCGTCATTTATTTCATTTCTTAGCATTGCATATGAAAATGTAATTAACTTGTTAATCACGTAAACTTACATGTTATTTCCTACTGAGCGTCAGCTCATAGTTGTTATTTTCCCCCTTTCCAGGCTATTCAGGTGACGATGCGCATACCGATGGGGAAGGGCAGGAGTGATATCTCTTGAGTGTACTTGTAGTAGATGCCGAGTTGGCATGGTTGGTTACCTCTAGTTATTTCCTTAGAGTTGTGTTAGCACTTGTTACTCTTGGAGTCAGTTATTGTATTAGAATTCAGATTGGATTTCATGTTTGATCGTGTGTTAGCAGTGTTGGTTATTGTAATGATTTGGAATCATCTTGATCAATAGAGCCATATCTTTCCTTAGCATTGTGCAATTGTTTAGTTTAGAATATTTATTTGCTTTCTAGCTAGTTTCTAACTATACGTCCCGATATTCCGCGTCGGGGCGTGACAACGCGTATGGCCTTGGACTGCGAGTCCAGTTGCCAGCCTGGGGCTGGAGGGTTCCCGCCTTTCCCTGAGACTGGGATTCGGTTTGGTGGCCTGTGAGCTACTTTGGGAACCGTGTTTCTACGTTTATGCGTGGCCGGGTGTGCGGCCCGTGGACCGTGAGTCCTGTTTCTTCTCCGACTGTGGTCACCTGTGCGACGGTGCTGGTACGTGGGATGGTCCCCGTACGTCGTCGGGTTCAGACATTATTTTCCGTTGACTTGAGACTCTACTCCGTAGTGACCCTCCACTAGTCGTAGCCTGCTTACACGCGTGTGGTCCCACCAGGGAGTGGTGGAGAGGCTACACTTAGAGACGGTTTGTGGACCGGTTTTCGTCGGGCCCCGCGTCTAGCAGCCAGAGTCCGGCTGAGGGGAAAACCAGTCAGAGGGCCAGACCAGGGACACACGGTCTGTGTGTGCGCACGTGGTTGGGGGCGGTTGGACCCACGTCGACGGGCGTGACCCCAGCTAGTCACTTGTTTGTGGTTACTTGTACGGTGTCTCAGTTTCCCGCTGGGCCGGAGGGAGACACCTGAGGCCCGGACTAAGACGTCAGTGGACGCATTCGGCCTTACTTCTAGTGATAGGTACTCCTGTTCTGGACAGAGAGTGACAGACTGTCAGTTTCCGTGACTTTGACCTTCGGGTTTTCGATCGTGTTGACCGTTGAGTTTTCGGTTGTTTCGCCGTGACGCGTGTGTTAGTTTTCGCACCGTGAGACTAGTGCTAGTGGCTTTACCGAGGTTGCGTCTTGTCGTGCGGTACCCGTGACCAAGTGTCAGGGTTGCACTTTGGACAGCGTGTCCAGGTTGGCCATGTTCTGGGAGACAGGCCTCTACAGCGTGGTTGTCGTGGGTTTTTACTTCGGTAAGCGGTACTAGTGTAGTTCGGTAGCCCCCGACCGTGAGTTCGGGGTGTGTTTCCGGTACAGTAGGAGTAGTTGTAGTGTCGGGTTTCGACCGGCCACCGGGTTTACTGTTCCTACTGTTGCGGTTACTCTTGTAGCCTTCCTTTCCGCTACCGTCGTTGTTTCCGGTTGGGGTTCCGCGGGATCCCTACTGAGTCTCTATTTTAGAGACTCATTCCCTGCTTTTCAGGTGTGGCGGTCCTTCTTCCTCGAGGTTCGAGGGCGCGGTGCGGAGGTTCTCAGTTGCCAGCTCGCCGGGTCGAGTGTTCACTCGGCATGTGGTACGTTTTTACTGCTTTAGACTGTACTTTCTGTTGGACTGGACTCTGTTGTAGATGTAGTTATTTATTTATTTCTGTTAATTGTTGTCCTACTTTATTTTCTATTTCTTTGTGCCTCCACACTCCTTTTAGCCCTTCCGAGCCCTCCCGGCTCGTGGGCGGCGGTTCGAGTCTCGGGTTATCGGGTCTCTCCCGGTAATCAAATTCTCAGGTCGTTACAGCTGGTATCAGAGCGGTGGTTGTGGACGTACATAGGAATTCGAAATATTGCAGTGATCAGAGTCCGTAAGGTCCAGTACAGTCGGCAGCTGGCTTAGGGTTTTGTGTTCGCTTTCCGCCTAGTTTCTCGCTTGAGAGCTTGAGTGCGATGTGCAGCACTGTGAAGGTGGTTGTTGTTCGCAGATTTCGTGCCAACATGGGGTCTAAGGATCGAGGTCGAGAGCTTTCTCCCTCATCGGTGGTGGCCCTGGTTGTGCTGCGTTGGGCAGAGGTTGCCGGCAGGTGTGTCACTGTGGTGCTGCATTCGAGGGGTCTGCAGCGTGGTCAGGTGGCTGGCGAGGATTGTTTATGGTTAAGTGGCTGTGAGCGTGCTCTGAGGGAGCTGCTGTCGGTTTTGGCCACTCCAGCTTGAGGTTTGTCCAGCCCCTGAGGTGTTCAGGTCGTAGTTTAAGGTGGCAGAGCGGGTGTTCTGATCGAGAAGTGTGCTCAGGTGAGCGGAATATCTTCTCGGTGAGCTGATGTTTCGTCGAGCCTGATGTTCTTATCGTGCTCTGTGGCGTCAGAATGACATGTCGGTCCTGATTGTTCTGCGGATTTCGATGTAGGATTTGGCAGAGATGTCCCGGTAAGTCTTTGCTCCTGCGTTTCTATCAATGGATGGGTTAGGTTCGCCCTTGAGTTGGCTTGAGATGTGAAGGCTCCACGGCGAGCTCGGGACTCGAGGATGAGCGTCGGCGGTTGTCGTTATGGCTCGTGTTGCGGCTCTTGGCGTGGTGTGTTGCAGTTCGAGGAATTGCAGCGGTGGTGCATCGAGAGATGCTGTGATTGTGGTCCGACGTGACACTCGCCGAGTGTGTCGGAGGCACTGACTTGATGGAAGCGATGGTTTTTCTTGGTGTTGGATGGTGCTGTTTCCAGCATGCGCGAGGTTCGAGGTCAAGTCGAGTGTGGAGTTCTTCTATTGGTCGGAAGTGCGTTTGGTTTCTCCTTTGGTTGGAGAGATTGTGTTGGGTTAAGGTTCGTCGTCTTGCATTGTGTGTTCAGATTGGTTGGCCTTGTGTGCCATTAAGTCTGTGCGAGACGTGCTCCTTGTCTTGGCAAAGTGGTTGCCTGTGAGAAGTTGCGCCCATTCCCTTGTCGTGTAAGGGTGCTGGCGCTGTTCTGGAAGGACAAGTGCTGGTTGGGCGGTGTTTCTTAGAATTTGTGGCTGTGCGCGTGGATCAGAGTGCGCAGCGGAAGCGTGGTGGGCTTGTGACTCACTGGTTCAGGATCGTAGCGTTGGTTGCTACGGGCGGATTCCTGAGTTTGCGTTGAGCATCGGAGCATTGGTTCCTCGGTGTGAAACGTGTTGTTGTCGTGCTGTTGCTCGAGGTATTATGGTCCTTGGCACTGGCAAGATGGAGTGTTGGGGAATGTGCTGGCTAGTGCGCCGCATGAGTACCATGTTCCACTGATGGAAGCAGTGTCAGGCGTCGGTGTTAGACCCGACTGGGGTTGTTGAGGATGTCGCCTGACGAAGGTCGAGGACGTGTTGGTCAGAGTCGGTGGCTTGGTGCCCGACTTGTGTTCCCAGTCGTGTCCTCGGATGAGATCATTTTTGGAGAAGTGATCTCTGGCAGGCTGTGGGTTCTTGTTGGTGGCTGCGAGTGACTGGTAAGGCTAGTCTCGTAGCCGACCACGGTGAGATATATGTTGCTTGGGGACCCGTGAGCATTGTTCAGGTGGTATCCCGTGCCTCTGTGGTAAGGGCGGAATCGGGATTGGCCGGTGTCCACTTGGATTGATCGAAGGATTGGATGAGACTAGATGGAAGAGTGATGCCTGTGGGCGAAGGCCTTTTTGTGAGGTTGGCATCGGATGGTGGTCCTTGATGGGACGCTGGTGTCGCAATGGTTATCCCTGGTTTGGTGACCAGCATGAGATGGTTCCCCTGTAAGTCTGAGTCGACTGAGGTGATGACTGGAGACGCCGGAATCTGTCATTCGATTTCATCGTACTCCTCTGAGAGGGTCGAATTGGCGCGATGATCGAGCTCGGATACAGTGTTTGAGAGGAGTTCAACCCAGGGTGGTAATTGTATAAGTGTGAGTCAGCGGATGGCCTGTTGTGAGTTGGATCGTGCCTGTTGGGCCGATGGAGGTTTCCCGTTAACGTGTATCTGGCGACCAGTGGATGGTCTTTCACAGACAGAAGATGCTGGTTGTCGGGGCTCGAGCGTGGCGAGAGCCATGTGCCAGCGAGGCCTTGGGTGGCTGATTTTGAGATGTGCCTTTCCGGACGGGATCTGGGCTTTGTCGAAGTTTGTCTTCTGACAGAGTTGGCACAGTGTTATGTCTGGCTTCCAGCTTGCCATGTGTGGGGTGTTTCTTGGTGCTGAGTCGATGTTCTGGTTGCGGCCTATCGAGATGGCTGCGTGAGCTGGTGGGAGCTCGATTTTGGCTGTTCCTTTATGTCGGGCGTGTGACCAGTCGGCGGGTTTACGAAACTGGCGTCTGGGTCGTCTGCCGACCATGGGTTGTGTGAGCGACGTCACGCGGTTCGGGGAAGAGCGGGGAAGAGGAAGCGGAGCGCGCGCGGGCTCCTCTTTTTTGTTTGTTTGCTTGTTTTGCTGCAACACAGAGATGATAGAGAAGAGAGAAGGGGCCACCACGGGAGATTGCTCCGGCGGGCGAGCGGGACAAGTATAATATAGCAAGATATGGGGTTCAAACGGCCATAGCGGGAAGTGACTCGCCGCGACCTCGGGGGGACGGGAATGGTGCAAAAATTAAATAACAAGAATTGAAACGGCCATTGGGGAAGTGACTCGCCGCGGCCTCGAGAATATGAGCAGATAATAAGATGACAGAATATGAAGAGAATACAAAGTGCGGGAATTTAAACGGCCATTGGGGAAGTGACTCGCCGCGGCCTCGATGATAGGAGCAGAATATAACAGAATATAAAGAGAATATAAGAACGGAAATTTAAACGGCCATTGGGGAAGTGACTCGCCGCGGCCTCGATGATATAAGCAGAATATAACAAAACATAAAGAGATTATAGGAATAGAAATTTAAACGGCCATTGGGGAAGTGACTCGCCGCGGCCTCGATGATATAAGCAGAATATAACAAAATATAAAGAGAATATAGGAAACAGAAATTTAAACGGCCATTGGGGAAGTGACTCGCCGCGGCCTCGATGACAAGATGTGATCGCCAGGGGCCGAAAGACCCCAAAATAAGAAAGTGATCGCGCCTACCTCAAGAGCGGGAGATGGCGGGTTGCTTCTTCCTCTCCTTCCGGCCGGCCGACGGAGAGGGCTTTCCTCGGGTACCCTTGCAAAACAACGACAAATAAATGACAAGTGGATTAGAAAGATGGAGGTGTAGTATTCAAATCCTTGCGATAAAAATAACGAAATGATGGCAAGACACACACCTGGTTGGTGTTATCTTTTAAACCCCTCTCGGACTCGAGTAGGAGGAAAACGAGATGATGGATGCAAGAAGTATAAGAGAAGAAGCGCCCTTGTGAAGGGGGATAGAGGATGCAATATGATGAATGTAAAGAACTATGGAGAAAAAGGGGAAGAAAAGGCTTATTGGATGAGCCGAGGGTGAAATCCGGCGGAGCTCCGGCAGCGTGGGGACGACGTGGAAGCGCGGTGGATGAAGACGACCTTCCTCTCGCGAGCGTGAGCACCCGAGAAGCCGGCAGAACCTCCACCTACAAAAGAACCCACGGGTTAGAAAATGACTCCGTAGCCTCTGGGCTCCGGCAGCCTATCGGATCACTTAGAAGCTCCCCTAGAACTGAGGGGGTGGGCCTCTATTTATAGGGCTCCGGAGGGTGGAGGCGTCCAGGACCCTGGACACCTCCATCAGGGCCGAAATAATATTTTATTCTATTTTTATATATTTTTTTGGAATACTTTTGTGGGGGCGTCCAGGGTCCCGGACGCCTCTAACAAGTCCATCGAATACTGCTAACGGCCGCACGTGGTTTGGCACAACGCGTGGTTTTGTGAGCGGCGCCTCGTGATTCAGAAATGGGCGCGTCCAGCTGACCGGACGTCTCTATATTTTGGATTTTTTCACACACGACAAACCGTCATTCGGTGGCCGGCGCCCGTGAGGGTTTTGATGGAGGCGTCCAAGGGTCTGGACGCCTCCAAAATTATATTATTTTTTATTTTTCTTTTGTCTTTTATACCAGGGCTGACATTTTTAATTTTTTTATTTATTTTTATGGAGGCGTCCAGGGTCCTGGACGCCTCCATTAATATATATATTTTTTTATTTATTTTTTTGTTTTTTGTATGCCAACTGGCATTTTGCATATATTTTTATTTTTGTTTTTATATTTTTTATTTAGTTTAAGCCCTGAGAAAATAAATAAAATAAATTAAAAATATGGGGGGGTCCAGGGACCTGGACGCCCCCATTAAGACCCACCCGGGTCCTTAGATCAGGCGTCGGCGGGCGCCCGGAAGACACCCTTCTTGGTTCCGGAACCTTTTGATGTGTCTGACTGGTGTTGATGCCGTCCGAATGCCGTGACGAGACGATTCCGGATGCCGAAAAGGGCGGAAGAAGACTCAAGAAAAGGAAATACTCAAGTGATTCGAAATGCGTAAGCCGTCGCGGGGCGTCGTATAGTAATATGAGACTTTCTCAGGAGACGTCAGGAATGGTGTGTCTACAGCTGCCCCGTCTTGGCGTCTGCTTTGCAAGGGAGCGACACGTAGTGGAAGTGGAGTGGAGTGAAGTGGGAGCGGACTGATAAGTTGATGCCAAGGTGTGATGAGACACGCTTTTGACGTTACTGTTTGGAATCTTTCCTGGAGTTTCAATGAGGCGACCTTGAAGAAGGTCTTTCAAATATTGACGATTGCTTGGACGGAGATCAAATAAGGGAGGGTGAGATGTGCGCTCAGGCACGAAACAAAAGGAGACCAACTTCTCGGTGTGGAAGTACCTGGGTCATAAACCGGAGGTTTCACCTTTGGGGAGCGGTTACCAGCCAATGTGGAAGTGCTGCGGCCAAGGTGGGTCAAAAAAAAGGGTAAAGGAATATCTGAGGGTCTGTCCAAACAAGGGTCTCCTTTGGAAGAGCAGCGTAGGGCTGTCTCAAGGAAACTCAGTATTTCATTCGGAGTGGAATATCTCATATTTGTGGGAATTGGAGCACAACGGCTTTCACAATCGAATCACTTGAATGATCTTCCGCAATAAATCAAAGTCCTATATGAATGCATGCTGGGTTCAAAGAAAAATTTAAAACAAACTAAAATAGAAAATAGCCAAGGATAATATTGTCAACTTGTGAAGAACGGGTCAGGATACCGACCCGGTGAGCTGATACTGGGCTGGGGCCCGTTTATCCGCGTACCAACTCACTGAATGGAACCGTCGTCCCCATTCTATCACAAATTGACGGCCTATCCGTACAACCCAAATTCTTCCGGGATCGTCACCGTTTTTGTTGAAGGGGAACTCAGATCCCGGATTCGTTCGGGCCGCACGGTCCTCGGCATGTTCTAGTAGCGTACGTATCATATACTATGATGCATGACAAGGTGGGACCAACCATTGAAAGGTGGGACAGGAGACTGGACAAAGACGTCCGTTAGTAAAACCTGCACAGACCAGCATGGATTAATAACATCAGAAAGTAGCAGAATTACAGCAGAATCGCACCACAATATAAAGGAGATCCAGACAAAATCCTGATAGCGACCGCTGATGTGACATGTTTTGTCCTGTAGCACCCTTCCCTTCCTATAAGAACTCCCCTTAGGCTAGTTCATTCAAATGCACCAAGGTGGGTTTTGGAAGCTTAGGAGAGGAAGGAGAGGAGAATCTAGAGATTTCAGGATGGAAGGAGAGTCTTCCCGCGTTATGAAGAGGAGCAGGCCTAGCAGCGAGATCAGGCGACTCTCCGACCTCGAGGGTCATCTGAGTGGGACGATCTTGTCGCATATGGTAAGCTGATTCATTTCAAATTTTTCATGTGAACCTTCTTCTTACTTCCTTCATTTCTTATTTCTTTCCTCTTCCAGCCATATCCACTCTTCCCAGGCCCGAGGAAGTTTTACAAACTGCCATGGCTTTCAAAGCTAACTTCCAATATCTCCATTGGCATGAGGGCCATACTCTCGAAGTGGCATTTGCAGGGGCTCCTTATTCATGCCAAACATTACGAGAAGATTCGTATGGACTGGGCGGCTATGGGCGCACTAGTGGAGATCTGGCATCCCCAGACCCACACTTTTATCTTCCCGACCTTCGAGGTTACCATCCTCCTCGAGGAGGTGGAACTTCTGCTCGGATTGAAGAAATTCAAGAGTGACGGGAAGGTGAAGGCTATGCGGATGCTGACACGGGGGACTTCTGAAAGCGTCCTTGGAAGCTTCATGCCGCCCGATGCAGCCAGAAAGGTCCATACTCAAAAGGGGATCGATCTCCAAAAGCTTGCGGAGTGGGTTATGGACGCCCTGAGAGGGTCACCAGACGATGACTATTTGGAGGGAATCATGAAGGGGTTCACTATCTGTCTGGCGGGTGCTCTCTTGTTTCCTTATACCGACAACATAGTGGAGGAAGACCAACTGAGTGCTATCTGCGGGATCTGGCGTGGAAAAAGGGTGGGACCTGCCGTCCTTGCCTATCTTTACAGCGGTCTTACTGCCTCGAGCATGGGTAAGCCTCCATTTGGTTGTGCACTTGTCTTGAATTGCTGGCTGGATTTGCATTTCAAATTCGACCATCGCGAGGGAATGCCAACCGCTTCGAAGCTCTTCCAACAAAGCCCTCTTCATCACATAGCCGACGTGTTAGGCTTCGGTGGTACCGTAGTGAACCGCGTTCCGTGGCTGAAGAAACGTGAAGACTAGCGGTCTCACTTCCGCACCGTGACACAAGGCTTCTTTACTTGCGCACCGGCATGTTTGCTTTCGCTAGATCTCCTCATGAGGTCTTCTCCCGAAGTTGATCTTCAACTGATCGGCGCGACCGAGTTTGTTCTTTACGACGCGCATCGGTGCTGCCTCCAGATTGGCATCCCACGCCATTCGTTCCCGCCACCGAGTGGCATCGTTCCTTTGAAGAAGAGGGAGTTGGGCACTGAAGCGGACGCGAAGGAAGCGAAGGCCATTAAAGCTCCCTGGAAGACAAGTGTTGCGGGAAAGGCGTTAGCGCACGTGGTGGAAGAATGCGAGCCGTGGAGGGCTTATGTAACCGAACTGGGGAAGTTAAGGCCTAAGGTGCCTAAACCCCTGATGTAGTTCACTCTGCTTTTCTGATGGAATAAAATTTGGCATTTGGATGTTTTGGACCCCCGTCCCCTTAATTATTATCTTTTTTATGGTTTTTCTTTTTCTTTGTGTTTTTTTATTTTGTTTGGATTATATACATATTCTTATCTTTTTTTACTTTTATTATATATAAATATATTTTTTTTTGAAAATTTTTTTATTATGGGGGCGTCCAGGGGCCTGGACGCCCCTAATTTTTATTTTATTTTTTGTTTTGGGGGCGTCCAGGGTCCTGGACGCCCTAACTTATATTTTTTTTATTTTGTTTGATTTTTTGTTTTGGGGGCGTCTAGGCGCCTGGACGCCCCAAAATTTTTGAATTTTGAAATAAATAAAAATTATGGGGGCGTCCAGGCGCCTGGACGCCCCAAAGAAGGTAATTCCTATTTATAAGGGCTGCCCCCCCCCCCCTTTTGCTCATTTATTGTTCAATCTGACGACCCAGTCACCCTAGACGACCCATTCTTAGTCCCCATGGAGCGAGGAGGATCGAGCCAGGGTCCAGGGAAGCGAAAACGACTGGCTCGTCGTGCGAGGAGGTTGAGGGATGATGCCGAGGAGGCCGCAGCAGAGGAGATTGCTGCGGGTGAGGAGATGGAGGTGCCTCTCCTGGCCGCGGAGGCCGCTGCGGATGCTGGTGACGCGGGAGAGGACGATCACGACCCGGTAAGTACTTCGGAATTCTCACTCTGTGGTTTAATAGGCTAAAACGGGCGTGCGAGAGGCTGTGAGAGAAGGTCGGGTAGTGAGAGAAGGAGGCGTCCAGGGGCCTGGACGCCTGCACTTTTTCTTTTTCTTTTTATTTATTTACTTATTTACGTAAATAATAAAATAAAATTAAAAAATAAGGAGGCGTCCTAATCCCTGGACGCCTCCATAAAAATATATATATTATTAATAAATTTTGTTTTGGGTTTTTGGGTTTTTTCTAAAAAGGAAAAATGGAAATTGGAAGGAGGCGTCCAGGGAGTTGGACGCCTCCACAAGAAAATATAAATATTTAAAAAAGTAAAAATAAAATAAAAAGAATAAGTAGTATATATACAGTGTTATTGTTTATTACTGTTCATGATGATGATGTGTTCTTTGTTGGTTTTGTGGTTTGCAGGGCGTGATGAAGGGCCGGATCAGCTGGTCCTTGGTGGTGGCAGCATACCGTGGGCTGCCGGATTTCCAGAGGGCGCGTGTAGACGCCATGGGCTTTGGAGCTTTCCTTAGGATCGAGCCCTTCCGGCTCGACCTTCCTCTTATCCATGCATTGAGGGAGCGGTGGCACGCACCGAGCCGGGCGTTTCTGATGCCCTGGGGGCACATGGTGCCGACACTTGAGGACGTGGCTCGGATCACCGGGCGACGAGTTGACGGAGAGGCAGTCAGCGGGGTCACCTACCCCGACTACCGAGAGAGCGCCCTGGACCTGCTGTGGTTGGAGACGAGTGTGACTGATAGAGACAGCAGGGTAGTGGGTCGAGTGGAGATCATGGAGGCGCTCGGATTCGTCGACCCGCGCCAGCGGGTTAGCGAGACTGGAGCGGAGTTCTTGGCTCGACTAGAGGGGGATGCTCGTGCAACTTTCACCCAGGATCCGAGCGAGAGGGAGCTGGTGGATCTAGACCTTCGGAGGTTCCTTTTCTTCTTCCTGGGCCGCCTTCTGCTGGGGACGAAAGGGGATGGCATCCACTGCCGTTTCCTCGGGATCTTGGCGGATCTGGACAGAGTGGGGCACTATGCGTGGGGGGCGGCTCTGCTTGCCCATTTGATTGCTGATCTCTCCCAGACTTCGGAGAAGGAGACGACAGTCAGTGGCTTCGCACCTTTCCTCCAGGTAAACATTTTATTTATGCATTACTACAGTTAAATATGTAATTATTGTACTAATGACGTATGATGGATGCAGGTGTGGAGCTATTACTATTTCCCGATGGGGAGGGCTAGGCATGGGAACAGGAGGGCCGTGCCTCTGGCGCGGCAGTGGAGGCCGGTCGTGGTTGCAGCACCCCACGGCTACCAGCTGGCGTCACTTCGTCGGGAACTGAGCGAGTATCCCGAGGCCATGGTATGATGCGTATGAGTTTTATGCGTGTGACTGAATGGTAACTAACATGATGTATGTATGGTGATGTAGGTGGTGTGGAGACCCTACCTGGGCATGGGCGGCGCTGGCCAGCCCTGGGTTGTAGCGGGTCTTCCTCGTTTCAGGCGGGACGTGTGGGTCCATTGCCTGAACGAGATTGAGCCGCTGCGGCTTAGACTGGTCATGAGGACGTTGGGGCTGGCCCAGGAGTGGGTTGACGTAGATGCGCCGGCCCGCATTGGGCGGAAGACCAAGGGGAAGGCGAAGATTGTGGACTGGCGTACGCGCTTCCCAGCACAGTACCAGGACTGGCAGCAGGGCGGGGTCCCAGTGGTGTCCCACGTACAGGATAGCACAGACTACATGAGACGGTACCGAGCTACGTACGGGGACCGCCTCTCCTTGGGTGGTATGGCAGGGGTAAGTGAAATGAAACTGCTCCACCTTTCTATATGTATATGCATGGGATACTAACTTATGTGTAATGCAGGATGCTCGTGATACCATGATCGCCGACCTGCGGGCCCAGTTGGCGGACGCCAGGCGACAGTTGGTGGCCATCCGACAGGAGTTGGAGATCCTGGTGAGTTTATGCAATGCATTTTTTTTGTGACCTGGATTTTTGATGCTTAGCCTTTGACTGACGTCTGCTTCGTGTTTCAGCGGGCCCACCAGACAGCGGCAGCCGGGATGGCTGGTGGAGCGGGTTCCAGTTCGCGGGGCCCTCCTCCTGAGGTTTCTGCCCTCCAGGAGCAGCTGGCGTACGCGGTGGCTCGGGCTGAGGAGGCCGAGCGTGACCGCGAGGCTCGAGTGAGTGTTTGCTTGGCCGCGACCCTTTTCTAGCTGCTTTCCTTCTATCACTGTTCTCTTACGGTGCATGCGTGCTTTGACAGGTGGCCGAGATTCGGGAGGCCCTGGCGCGTGCTGTCCGTGCTGAGCAGGAGCGTGATGCCTGGGTGGCAGAGCGTGACGCCCGGGTGGCAGAGCGTGATGCCCGGATTGCGGAGCTGGAGGAGGAGCGTCGACGGGAGGCTGAGGAGCTCCCTCGTGACATGCTGGATCTGCGGATTGCCCTCGAGCTGTCGAGGAGGGAGGCGGTGAGAGAGAGAGAGGAGAGGGAGAGGGATAGGGAGACCATGGAGAGAGAGAGGGAGTGGGATAGGGAGACCCTAGAGAGAGAGAGGGAGAGGGATAGGGAGACCATGGAGAAAGAGAGGGAGTACAGGATGGCAGAGCGATATCGGGATTGGGACGAGAGGAGAGCTCTGGTGGCCCAGGTGTCGGAGCTCCGGCTGAGTCTTGGCACGGCGGAGGGGAGACTCCGGGAGAGTGAGGAGCGGTATCGGAGGGCGAAGGAGCGCGGGGAGCGACTTCGTCAGTCCGGTTCCTTTTCTGTGGGTAGCTTTCTAGTTTCTTCGGCCGAGTAGCGTCGCCGTACCTTGGAGGCTGGCATGGTGCCACCTGGAGAGGCGAGCACGGCTTCTCAGGGTTCACAGAGGTCGCGGAGGCCCCCTAGGGATCCCCGTCAGAGGAGGGAGGAAGGAGATGACCAGGAGGGTGACGGTGAGAGTTAGAGAGTTGCTTGTACGTCACCCTTCTCACTGTATGATGTACTTTCGGCTATTATATGATATGGAAATGGCTTTTTTGTGTTGTATGTACTTTTCTCTCTCCCACACTTTCTTCTTTGCACTGAGTTGTCCTTTGAGGCATGCTTCGCGAGACCTTGCCCTGAATAGCGGGGAACTACGCTTTGCACGGGGGGATTTTGTTTCCTTTTCCCCCTTTTGGGCGCGTCCAGGCGCGAGGACGCGTCTTAATCCTTGATTTCAAATTTAAAGCGACGGGTGGTCCTTCTTCTCCCGTGCCTTACTCGCAAACGAGCCCGCCTTCTGCCGAAACTCGCTTGCCCCCCTTTCCGTCTTCCTCTTCTTTTGATCGATGGAGTTCGGTGGGCCCGACCATGGTGAAGGTGGAGAGGGACGAGGAACTCCTCGCCCAAGGAGGGACGCGCCCGAGCACGGAACGGCGTCCATGGAGGAGGAAGGGCCGCTTCGGGCCCCCGAGGGACCCGAGGGGCCCGATGGCGTGGGAGGAGGTGAACACGGTTCGGTAGGTCCTCCGATCTCTTCCTCTTTTAATTCATTTTGGGTTTTGAGGCGAGCCGCGCGAGGAGGAAAGGGTTCGGCGAGTGTTGCACTCAAATGATGGACGCGTCCTAGACAGGGGACGCGTTCCTTTTGACTGATGTGGGACCCCTTTCTTGGTGCAGGACATGGCAAGGACCCTGGGCCTGGCCGATGAGTGGGCGAGTGCGGACGAGCCGAGCCGCGTCAGGAGGGAGAGTCGCGGCAAGGCGAGGCTCGAGGAGTGGCCCGTACGTCTCCCTGGACAGCAAGGGGGTATACTGGTGCAGGACAGTGCCGACTTCCTGCGGCGGCAGAGAGAGAGCTACGCGGGGCTTCCCCAAGCTGGGGACACGCGTGGCATCGGCGGCTCGCGCGCCCAACTGTCAGAGACTAGGCGGCAGCTGGCCGTCGCTCAACATGAGATGTCGCTCCTGGTAAGTTACGTGCCGCACTTTTAACTTCAGATTTTGGAGTTTCACTGACGGCCGTTGTTTATTTTGTTCCAGCGTGCCCAGCAGACAGCGACGGTGGGAGTGGCTGGCGGATCTTCCAGCTCCTCGGCCCCTTTTCTTGAGATTGCCTCCCTCTGGGAGCAACTTGCCGGTGCGGTGGCCCGCGCGACCCGGGCGGAAGAGGAGCGTGACGCCTGGGTGGCGACTGTAGCGGAGCTGCGGCATCGTGGTGAGGAGAGACCTTCTCCAGACATCCTGGAGTTAAGGGTTCTTCTGCAGATGATGAGGAGAGAGGCAGAGAGAGAGAAAGCCGAGAGAAGGTCCGAGCGGCAGCGGGATCTGACCGAGAGGAGGGCCTTGGAGGCCCAAGTGAGGGAGCTCCAGCTGGGCCTTCAGGCCGTCGTGCAGAGGCTAGGAGGGATGGAGACGCGCTACGAGAGAGCGCGAGAGTTCGGGGAGCGACTCCGCCAGTCCGGTCGCTTCGCCGCTAGTGGCTTCTTTGCCACGCCAGGGGAGGAGCAGCGAGTCACTGCTGCGGAGCAGGTGCCCAGAGGCGAGGCAGGTGCTGCTGCACGAGGATCCCAGAGGCTTCTGAGGGACCCGCACCTCAGGGGAGAGGAGGAGAGTGCCCAGAGAGATGAGTGATGGTGAGGATTGGCGAGCTAGTGGACCCGCCACCTCTCTATGATTGTAGTGTTTCTGACAGCTTATGTAGAATTATGAATGGAGTGATTTGATTTTCTGCTGTTTATTTGTTCTTTTGTGCGTTCCTTCTTCCCTACGCTTCTCCTCCTTTGCACTGTTCCCATGTGATGGGTCTGCCGAGACTCCGCTCCAAGTGGAGAATCGCGTCTTGTTGTGACCATTTTTCACGGGAATCTGCCGTCGAAGTCAATACTGACGGCCCTAGTTCCTTTTCCCGGATGTTGTGCCAAATTTTGCGAGCGTCCTCCAAAACATGATAGGGTATCCCTAGACAACATAGGGACTATTCATCCTATTCTTCGTCCAGTCAATCACCCTGTGCGAGCGGTGAAACGACACATGGGACCGCTTGGCAGGTGTCTCATTGCGAGGGCTATCATTGACAGGTGATGGAGGTAATCTTGGCCCGCATTCCTTCCATTTCTATAAATTCTTGTCCCTTTTATCTTCCCAGGTATATCGAGGACTAACTCGAGGAGCACAAGTTCTTACGAGAGAGGAGGAGTTCAAAATTCTGAGAGTTGGATGGAGGGCGAATCTTCCCATTCCTCGAAGAGAAGCAGGTCCAGTGGTAGTAGTTCCAGGAGGCTTTCAGACCTTGAAGGGCACTTCAGCGAAAGGGCCCAATCTCAACTCGTAAGCCAAGTTTTCTTGCCCTTTTCTCATTCTTTCTTCCTTTCTTCCGACCAATCCTCACCCCCATTCCTTGTATGCGTAGGTTGTGATGAAATCACAAATCTTATGGGAGTTGGTAGTAGCAGCGTACAGGGGCCTCCCAGATTTTCAGAAGGCGAGGCTAGACGTGATGGGATTTGGTACCTTCCTTCGGATCGAGCCGATCCAGCTTGACCTAGTCCTGATCCAAGCCTTGTGTGAGAGATGGGACCCAGTGAGCCGGGCATTCCTGATGCCCTGGGGGCACATGGTGCCCAGCTTGGAAGATGTGGTCCGAATTACGAGTCTCAAGGTGGATGGCGAGGCAGTGACCGGAGTCACTTACGCGGACTACCGAGAAGGTGCCCAGAAGTTACTGGGTTTGGACCTAGATGGTCGGAAAAATAGGTCGGTAGCTAGGGCGTCCCTCATGGATGCATTAGGGCTCACCGACACTCGTCGGCGGGATGACGAATCCTCAGAAGAGTTCATGGAAAGGATGGAAATAGGATGCCGTGCCGTATATTGCACAGATTTCGGCAACTGGGAAAGATGTAACATAGATTTGAGGAGATTTCTCCTCTTCCTTTTGGGGAGATTGGTACTGAGCTCGAAAGGGGACGGTATCCAATGTTGCTTCCTGGAGCTGCTGTCAGATCTTGAAAGAGTAGGGTACTATGCCTGGGGAGCTGCCATGCTGGCGCACTTGTTTGCAGGCCTATTCCAAGAAACGGATCGTGAGATGACTGTGAGTGGTTTCACACCATTCATCCAGGTATTTTTGGTTTTGCTTGTTTTGTATTTTTTTTTTGTTTTTTGCAAAGTTCTGATGACCTGCGCCGAGCAGCTGTGGAGCTATTATTACCTCCCTATGGGGAGAGCTCGGCATTGGCGACCTGCGATGGTGCCGCTAGCCAGGCGGTGGGAACCTATCATGAGTGCGGCACCCCTAACCTACCAACTGATGGTGCTAAGGCGGGAGCTACAGGAGTTCCCTGCAGCGATGGTAAACTGGAGACCCTACTCAGACATGGTCGATGCCGACCAGCCGTGGGTTCTAGCAAGTCGTGCCCGGTTCGGACGGGAACTATGGATGCACTGCCTGAATGAAATCGAGCCGCTTCGGCTACGATTAGTTATGAGGACTTTAGGACTGGCTCAAGAATGGGTGGATTCAGCTGCGCCACCTCGTGTCGGGAGAAAGACGCGGGGACCGGCGACCTGCATTGACTGGCGCGTGCGATTCCCCGAACAGTATGAGGACTGGCAACGGGGTGGCACGATTGTAGAGTCACAGGCGCGGGATAGCGAGGACTACTTGCGTCTATATAGGATAAAATACGCAGAGCGGCTCCAACCCCGGGGACTTGCGGAGGTAGGTTTCCCCTTTTTCTCTTTTCTTCTTTCTCCTTTTTTGGTTTTCTGGTGAAAATGCTGACTTGTAAGGCTGCAGGATATCCGGGATGCCATGATAGCGAATTTACGAACTCGCTTGGTAGAGATGGAACAACAGTTGGGCGATGCCCGCGGAGCTACGAGCGCTCTGGTAGGTGTACAGTACGTTCCTAATTAAAACCCCAGATTCCAGATGTTGGCTGCTAATTCACATGGTCGTAGCATGCCCAGATTGGCGCGGCCTCCCCAGCGATGGGAGTAGGTGGTGCCTCTTCCAGCTTGTGGATTCCCACCTCAGAACTTGACTCGCTTCATGAGCAACTTGCTCACGCCACGCAGCGTGCTGCGGAGGCAGAAGGGATGCTCCGTATACAGGTAAAAGTTTCAGCGTTGAGTTCTCTTTGTTTACGCCTTATCGCGTATCTGAGATGGTACACTCGGCAGGAAAAGGAGACGGAAGAAGCGCTTGCCCAAGCTGCGCAGAAGGAGGCTAGGATAGCAGAACTGGAGAGGGAACTGCGGCGTCATCCTGATGACGACTCATCCAGGGATGCTATGGAACTGAGGATCACTCTCCAGTTGGAGAGGGAAGACCGTGAGAGAGAACGGGCAGAGAGGAAAGAGACGCAGAGAGAGAAAGAGCCAACAGTTTGGCTGAAAGGGAGGAGCGAAGGGCCATGGAGGCCCAACTATTCGAACTCCGAATCGGCCTTGGTCTTGCTGAACAGTGGCTGAGAGATGGTGAGGAGCGCTACCGAAAAGCACGAGAGCGTGGCTTTCGTGTTGGTAGCTTCTCTGCTGCTTCCGTGGATCAACGCCGGGATGTGGGAATAGGAAGAGGAGTACAGAGCGGCAGGAGTACCGCTTTTCGTAGTTGGGTAGCACCTTTGAGAGTGTTTTGCCCGGAGAGTAGTGGGACGAGTAATGCAGAGAGAGAGAGCGGAACTTGATGTAAAATTTTTTTGGTTTTTGGAATAAAACACAAGGTTTGGTTTGTTTGTTTTTCACCTTTGCTTCAGTTACCTGAATCCCTGCACATATCACTGAAACAAACAAATCAGAATTTCTGTTCTGACTTGGCCCCTTGCTCAATAAGCAAATGGTCACTGTGACTGTCTTTGATAACTGGTCAAGGGGCCAAGCCTTTATTTTAACGAAGGCAAGGGAAAAATGCAGTGATGATAAATGCGACAGGCAAGCACACGAATGCAAGCGATATTAAAAATGAGATGATGCACGTAAATGCAATCATGCAAAATTGATTTGTTTTCTTTTTTATATTTGATATTTTTTTATTTTATCATAAAAAGATTTTTTTTGTTTGCAAATATGTACATTTCTCTTTTCCATTTTTTTTGTTGCTTTTATCATTTCAATTTTTTTGTTGCTAACGCCCGGCAAGCACCCAAATGGCACCTAACCTTCGTGAGAACAGGGGTTTCTTACTAACCTCCCAGGTATCCTAAGTGCACATCTAGGTTGATATGGGCCTCTAGACCCCTCGAATGATGATCCCGCCGGCTAAGACTTACCCTGATGACAATACCGTCATGCCATGCTTAGGCTCCCAGTTGCTTCCGACCACAGGGATTCACCCAAAAGGTGTTCGAGGTAAATGATTTGCCCGACCCGGGTCTGTTTCCTCACAACTCTAGATGGTATATGATGGAACACCCTGAACCCTAACGACCAACCGCGCGACGCTGACCCGGAATCAGACGCCGTCGCACCCATAGGTGACGCGCTTGCATTGGCCTAAGCCCGAGGTTAAACAAGAAGACATCAAGGTGGTAAACAGGGGTCTTGACCAGCCAGAAACACAGAGACTCCTTCGCAGCGATAGCTTTTGCTTTTCAAAGTAGGCAACCAAATGTGTATATTAAAATAAGGTCGCAGACCCTAGGCAGTTTTCACCCTTCAGAAACTCCATCGAACCTTCATCTTTAGAGGGAGAAGGAAGAGCGTAGGGGATAAACCTCCTGAGAGGACCGGCAAAGCCGTTAACCCGGCGAGCGAATAAGGGCCCATTAACTCTTTCCTTTCGGACAACTTCGGACCAAATCTCGAGCATTTACATTCCACGGCCCCTTTTGTGGATTCAGACTTTTGCTTTGAGGGGTTTCGTTTATCGCACCAGGCACGGTCACGACCAGGCTTTTCTCTTGATTTTGATTTTGTATTTCTTTTTGTGAGGGAGATATAGTCGTTTGACGTTTGTGGGCTCCCTCTTCGTATGCCTGCGGGGACACTGCCCTCTTCTCGTGCTCTGATCGATGCTCGAGGAAATGGGTCCTACTCTTGCCTTTGGGGTTTGAGTTTTGGTTTCTCATGCTCAGCGTTTTAAGGGCGCCGACTGTCTCATTTGGTCGAAGAGAAAAGAATAAAGATTACAGCTTCCGGAGATCTTCCGGGTGGAGCCCCACCGTAGGTGATGCTACCGACTTTTTTGAATAAAATACATAAGTGAGCACATGTTAGCTTCCTTCGAGCGAGCATAGGCCGACGTGGCCGGACAGGGATCTCCACGGTTCTGGCAAACCAAGACCCGGTGCCTACCAAGCCTCAATGGGCCCTATCCTAACATGAAGGTTAAATGCAGGGACTTAACTACATGGTGGCTGCCAGGCATCGGCATTTTGAATTTTCCATATTTTTAGTGGTTTTCAATATTTCTTTGTTTTTGATGTTTTTTATCTTTTCATCATTTTTTTTGTTTTGTGCTAAGGGTAGTATTTCTTAAGATAAAGCCCATTCCAAGGGTGGGATAACTCGGTCCCTTCGGCGTTGACTAGCTTGTAGGCGTTGCCAGGGTACACGGCTTGAATTACAAATGGTCCTTCCCAATTGGGTTGGAGCTTAGAACGCGGCCCTCCAGGTTTGACAAAAATTCTTTTTACGACCATCTCACCGACTTTGAATTTTCTCTCAACGACTTTCTTTTGGTAAAAGCGAGCGAGTCTATTTTGATACACACGCGCGTGTTCGGCAGCGGCCAGTCGCTTCTCATCCAAGAGTTCCAACTGGGCGAGGAGTGAATTACGACGATCGTCGAGGGGAAATTCCTCGTCCAATTGTACCCTGAGAGAAGGGATCAGAGTCTCGTACGGGACTACCGCTTCCATACCATAAGTGAGGGCAAATGGAGTCTGCCCGGTGGGGGTACGGATTGAAGTGCGATAGGCCCATAGGGCTTCGATAAGCTTTTCTGGCCAGTCTGAAAACTTACTAGACTCGCAGGTTTTTTTAATGATTTTGAGCAATGTTTTATTGGTGGCCTCCGCTTGGCCGTTACCTTGTGGGTAGTAAGGCGATGAATGATGCAATGCAATCGCGTACCTTTTGCAGAGGTCTTGTAGGTCCTGAGAAATGAACTGTGGCCCATTGTCGGTGACGATCGTGCTTGGGATGCCGAATCTGGCGAGGATGTTTTTCATGATGAACTTGCAGACTGTTGACGCCTTGATTTCGCGTAAGCTTCGGCTTCGGCCCATTTGGTGAAGTATTCCGTCGCAGTAAGGATGAAAGATTTCTGCTTGGTGAGGGAATTGGGATCACCTAGGGGACCAATGATGTCGAATGCCCACATGGAGAAAGGCCATGGGGAGGATATTGGATGAAGTGAGGAAGATGGTGAATGGATTTTATCGGCGTGAAGTTGACACTTGACACACCTACGGACATAGACAGCACAATCCTCTTCCATAGTGGGCCAATAAAAGCCTTGCCGAATGATCTTCTTGGCGAGCATCTGACTATTCACGTGGCCACCGCACACACCCGAGTGCGTCTCCTCTACACATTTCCAAACCTCGTCGTCGCCAAGACATCTTAACAGAATACCAGTAAGGCTCCTCCTATAGAGTAGACCTCCAACCAAAGTATATTTCTGAGCCACCCTTCTTATGGCTTTCTTGTCCTCTGTGGTGGCCCCTTCAGGATAAGACTGATCTTGGCAGTATTTGACAATTTCATAGAACCATGGTTTCTCTTCATCAGCCAGTTCTCCTTCGGCCTCTGCCAACATGATTTCCCTCTTCTCAAGGATATCTTCCTGCAGGATCTTCCTTGCTATCCTGTCTTTGATGTTTACGTAGGAAGCATCATCGATTGCAGGGGCATGAAGTTTGTAGATGGAAATGGACTGAAACCATCTTCCTAGAGGGAACCTTATGGATGATGCCAACGAGGCGAGGGCATCGGCGAGAATATTCTGATGACGAGGGACATGAACAAAGATCAGTTTGGCGAACAGTTTGGCAAAGGCAGCAGTGAGTTCTTGGTATGGCTTGAGTTTGGGATCGCGAGTGCGATATTTAGTGAGCACCTGGCGAAGGATGAGTTGACTATCTCCTACGACTCGCAACTCAGTGATACGAAAAGAATGAGCGAGTTCTAGGCCAGCTAGAAGGGCTTCATATTCGGCTATATTGTTGGTAACTGGAATTTGAGCTGGTATGCCAACGGGAATGTGAGACCTTCAGGCGACAGGAGGGCGACGCCGATTCCTCTCCCTTGAGAATTCAGAGCTCCATCAAAATATAGTGTCCACATTGGCTCATCTGATTGGTTGATGGACATTAGTTCCTCATCTGGAAACTCTGATTGGACGGGATCGAACTTGGGAAGAGGATGGTGAGCGAGGTGCTCGGCTATGGCATAGCCTTTAATCGCCTTTTGCTGGATGTAGGTGATGTCGAACTGAGAGAGAAAACTTTGCCAGCGTGCTAGCCTATCCGTAAGGACGGCTTTCTCCAGAAGGAATTTGATAGGATTCATCCGAGCAATCAAGTGGACCTCATGAGCCAAGAAGTAGTGTTTCAATTTCTGCACTACCCAAACGAGGGCAGCACAGGTTTTCTCCATGCCGGTGTACTTCTGCTCACAGGGATTGAGAAGTTTGGACAAGTAATAGGTTGCCCGTTCCTTGCCTTCTTCATCAGCTTGTGCGAGGACGGCTCCCACGGAGTCATCCAAGACTGAGACGTAAAGGATCAGAGGTTTTTCTGGTTTGGGTGGAATGAGAACGGGTGGACTAGCCAGATATTCCTTCAACCCTTCAAACGCTTTCTGACATTTAGAATTCCAGTGGAATTCTACTCCTGGCTTGGTCAACTCGTAGAGAGGTCTACACCTTTGTGAATGTTGGGACACAAACCGACGAATAAACTGCAACCTCCCGATTAAACCTCGGACTTCCCTCAAATTTTTGGGAGGCGGCATATCCCTGATGGCCTTAGCTTTGTCGGGATCTATCTCGATCCCTCTTTTACTCACAATGAACCCCAGCAATTTACCCGACGACACACCAAACACACACTTTTTCGGGTTCATTTTCAATTGGAACTCTCTTGACCTTTGCAAGACCTTAGCCAAAACTTCTGGATGTTCCATCCTGGTCCTTGATTTCACCAATAAGTCATCCACATACACTTCCAGATATATGTGCATCATGTCATGAAATATGGCCATCATCGCTCTTTGGTAAGTAGCTCCAGCATTCTTTAACCCAAACGGCATGACCACGTAACAATATGTTCCCCAAGGGGTAGTGAATGACGTCTTTTCCTGATCCTCTTCTGCCAAACGAATTTGATTGTATCCTGAAAATCCATCTATGAAAGAGAGGGTTTCGTAGCCTGCCGTGTTATCAATCAGCACATCAATGTGAGGCAAGGGAAAATCATCCTTTGGACACGCGCGGTTAAGGTCCCGGAAGTCGATGCAAATCCTGACTTTCCCATCTTTTTTCATGACCGGGACAATGTTCGCCACCCATTGAGGATAAAGGACGACTCTAATGAACCTGGCTTTGTGGAGCTTATCGACCTCTTCCTTCATTTTCAAAGCCATCTGAGGGTGGAAACGCCTTAACCTTTGTTTTACCGAGACGGACCCTGGTTTTAGGGTTAAACGGTGTTCGACCAAGGTTGAATCCAGACCCGGCATATCCTCGTAGCTCCATGCAAACGTGTCCTTATATTCCTTGAGAACCTCAATTAATGCCTCTTCTTCAGAGGGTGGTAGGTTGTCACTTATGAGGATGATCCTAGGGTCTTCCTCAGTTCCCAAGTTGACTTCTTTGGTGGATTCTTCTACGGCGGTTGACGGCTCGTCGAATCTCCTTATTCCACTAGCGTATGCGCCCGCCGCATCCTCATATTCTTCACCCTCATCTTCAGTGGGGCATTCTTCATCCGTGATCTCGTAGACTCCATACCCTTCATCAGATGCACAGTCGCCCTCGCATTCTATTTCGGGTAGCTGGATGGGATTTTCTAACAACTGGGGGATGACAAGAAGGGCCTGACACCTGGCGGCCAAATCCAGAAGGAATCGACGAGGGATCTGCCTACCCTTGGATTTCTTCCTAGGTATTACCCTTGGCCTATCATTCCTAGATTGACTGACAATATTTACAGAAGAAGAGGAAGACGAAGAGGATGGTGTAGAATGTACAGGAGAAGACCCCTCAGAGGAGGGGTAGAAAAGGTCGCTCATCGGACCTTGGACGGGTGGTCCGCAAGGCGGTACGCACCCGTGGGAGATGTAGGAGGTTTCCTCAACGAAGATGTGTTGTTGGGGAGTTTGAAAATTGACGTTTTTTTTTTCGTTTCCATTTTTAATGACAAAGCAGTGAAAAGAGATTGGAGGAGAGAGAAAAGGGGTTATGGCTAGAGGATTGTGAGGCTCATAGAGCAGATCATGGTTGAAGACCTGGCGCGGGTTGAAAAGCCCGCGCAGGTATGTAAGCAAAGAAGGGGACCTGGGAAGATCATCAGACAATTGTCTGGCCCAGGAAGAAGATATCAGTAAAGGCTGAGACGAGTGGATGGAGAGGATGGCGGCTAATGAGCCGTCGACGGCAATGTTGAGGACGGATGAAGATCCGTCGATGACAGAGTCCTTCTGGCGAGGACGAGGATAGTTTGGAACATTGGCAAGAGTGGTAATATTCTCTGGTATTTCGGAGATCAATGGTGGTCCTTCAAGCTGCGGAGACGAGAACATCCTTTCCAGTGCAACGGAAATGTCCCGTATGTCGGACCATTTGTCCCACTCGCATTCCGGATCTTTGATCTTGCCTCTTTTGGTGATCCTCGGACATTTTTCAGCCAAATATACAGCATATGATCCCCCATATGCTTCTCGTGGGTGATCTCCCATCTGAACCACGGGCCCTCTGTTGAAGTGGTTTGATAGAGTCCACGTGAGGGGCTTCCAATCTGCCTTGAACGGTCCTTTGAAGCCTAGGCCAAACCTGCGGTTCGGCCTAATTTCCTTTGGCGGTTTGAGCATACCCTGTAACTGTGCGCCCAGACCCTTTCCTTGTTGATAGCCGATGTTCCTCATAATCTCCCAACCTTTGGAGTGAAAAGGGAGACATGATGTTGCGGTTGCCCTGACCGGCTCCTTTGGTGCTAGTGGAATGTGAGATGGATCACGCACGTCCAGCAGTGATAATATGGGCCGATGAGATGGCCAAACGGAGGGCAGAGAGGTGTTGATAGCATCCACTGTGTGAAGGACCGGTGTACTGACCACTTTAATAATTCTCCCATTGTAAGGAAACTTCATGCACTGATGGTTGGTGGAAGGCACAGCGTCCATGGCTTCGATGTAAGGGCGACCCAGTATAGCCTTGAATGTGGGGTCCATGTCGAGGACATGGAATTCCGTAGGAATTGACATGGGGCCTAGTTCTGCCTTCAGAATAATCATCCCCTGCGGCGGCCTTTTGCTATTGTCATAAGCCGTGACCGTGATCGAGGAAGGTCTTATTTGTTCCTCGTTGACCCCACACAACTGAAGAGTGCTCATGGAGATCACATTTATGGATGCACCCGTATCCACAAGACACGGGTTTATGGATACCCCATTGATTTTTATTGAAATGCACAGTGCATATTTCCGAGCTTCCTTGGGAGCGAGCTCGTAGTTGTGAAACATGATGGCTGGTTGTGTGTCTGTTGGGGTCAGGACGGTCGAAATCTTCTCCACGGGGAGGTCTTCATTAACCATGACCTTTTGAAGATATTCCATCAAGGCCGCCTGGTGGGATGTGGATCTTTGAAGTAGCTCCAGGATGGAGATCCGAGCAGGTGTCTTATCCAGGTGTTTCAATAGATCATACTGTGTTCCAGGGATAGCTCTTTCTGGTTGTTCTCCATCATCCTTCTCTGGCTGAGATAGCTCAGGATTCTGACTGTTGTGGGGGAAAACCCTGTGGAAGATCCTTCCACTCCGGAGCACCATTGCCTGCGGCTTTTGTACCTCTGTGGGGGTAGCAGTGGATCTTAACAGGGGTTTGAGGGGTAGTAGTGGAGGAATGGTTGATGAAGCAGGGGTGATGACGGGAGCAGGGATTCTGATGAGGGGTTTGTTAGGTGGTGGCATGGTGGAGGTAGAGGGGATATTGCGCGGATTATGAAGGATAAGGGGTTTAGAAGGTGGCGGCGGAGGCAAGTGGAAGTGGTAAGGTTTGAAACGGGTGATGGTTTTGAGGTGGATGGTGGTTGATGAGTGGTTTTGAAGGCATTAGTGGTGATGTGGTGGAGAAAGATGGGGTTATGTATGGTTGACGGATGACAAGGGGTTTAGAAGGCGTAGGGGTAAATGTGGTAGAGGTGGGTGGTAAAGTGGGGGAGTGAGAGAAGATGAGAGGGTGTGAAGGCGTAGTGGAGAGTGTCGGTTGATAGGAGGTCGGGGTGCGGATGAGAGGGCGTAATGGTAGTGGAAATGGTGATGGTGATACTGACGCGGGTTGATGAGAGAGAGGTGCTACCCGGGCAAGGTGAGGGGGGTGCATGACGATAGGGTTGGAGGTAGAAAGAATGGAGGTACTTTCCTGGTGCCACACCTGCTCTCTCCCGACTTCCGGGAAGGAGGAGATGGGGTTAACCTGATGATTGGGCTGTTGGTGCTCCGGTAATGGATTCTGGATTATTCCCATGTCGGGTTGTTGTTGTGGGGCCTGCTGAGGCTGCTGTTGTTGTTGTGGTTGCTGCTGCTGCTGCTGTTGTAACTGCTGCTGTGGCCTCTGAGGAGGTCTCCTAGCCTTGAGAGCCGCGACGTACCGTCTCATCTCATCCCAATCTATTTGATGTTCATCATTCATATCATGGATGTAATCTTTGAAATGGAAGCAGTAATCTACTGTGTGTCCCGGCTGCCTGTGGTAGACGCAGTATTTGGAGGTATCAACATTGGGGGGCCACGCGGGCCTTTCTCTGGGTAGGGCGAGTTGGTTTGATGCCATGAGGGCATTAAAAATGTCTGCTAAGGTTTCTGGCAATGGTGGATAGTAGGCTCTCTTGGGACCGAGCGGCCTCCTTTGTTGCTGTTGGGGACCATAGTTCCCCGGGGGTGGAACTTGGTTGTACTGAAGCGGTGGTTGTTGTTGCTGAGGTTGTGGTTGTTGTTGCTGGGGTTGGCGTAATGGAGGCATATTATCCTGGGGTGGATTATTTTGGGGTGGAGGACGGAGAGAGAAAGGACCCGGTTGAAGGGGAAGTCGGGGCATTTGTGGAGGCCTTGGGTTGACTGCATAGTTGGCATTGTTGACCGCACTGACTTGCTCATTTGTCACGACCCCTTCTGTGGCTCCGCCCGGGACACCAGCGCCTGTCTTTCTAACCACTTTGGGCTTCGGTGACTCAAACATGTTCATAATGGGGGAGTCTTTTAACTGGGTTTGGATGTACCGGGCCCTTTCATAGAGTTCCTCCATTGTAGTAAGTTTATTCATGGCCAGGACGTGTCTGAACTGTGGGGTTGCATTAGACACAATCATCTTCACTTGTTCGGGCTCAGAGAGGGTATCCCTTATTCTTTCCGCCAGAGACCTCCATCTATCAGCATATCGGACAAAATCCTCGTCGGGTTTCATCTTTTCGGCCACTAGGTCGGTAATGGAGAGTGAGGGACCGACCCTATCCCTATATTTCTGCAAGAACCTTCTCTGGACTATTTCAAAATTCTCGGCCTCGCGGGGCTCCAGAGAATAGAACCACTCAAGCGCGGGACCATCCAATGATCTCCGAAAGAGGTATGCCAGGGACCTCTGATCGTTTTGCCAGTAAGAGGACTCATACATGAAATCCTTGAGATGAATGAAGGGGTTGCCGGTACCATTGTATCTGCGGTACGTGGGCATTTCGGAGGGAGGAAGATGAATGACGGGAAGGATTGGCAAAGCAACCTCCGGGGTGGCTTTCACGTCCACCATTCTTCTCAGATTTTGAAACTGCTCGTCCATGCGGTTGAACCTATTGAGGAGCGATTGGGCGAGCTCCTCTGGAGGTGAAGGTGGCACTTGCCACTGGGGGAGAAACTGTCTCCCGGAGACTTGAGGGGGAAACCCCGAATGAGAGGGAGCTGTCGGACCACCGACAGTTGGCCCTGGCTGAAGCGGTGTGTGGGGAACAACGGGAGTTTGAGATTGTGACGGGAACTGGAATGAGGGTGGTTGTTGGCTCGCTTGACCTTGAAGCGAGGGAGACTGGATGGCTTGCGCCAATGAGGGAGATGGAATGGCCTGCACGGACTCTTGGAGAGGTGCGATGGCCGGAGTTGATTCCTGGGGCGTGGGGGAAACAGATTTCCCTTTTAGAATGGCCTGGAAGGCCCGGAGCTATTCAGAGGTAAGCTCCGTGTTGGCGAGGACGCCCAGTAAGGAAGTGATATCCTGTGGCGGGGACGTGTCCCCGGTAATAACCTGCACCTCATGCGAGGGGTCATGAGAAGGACCCGAGTCCATAGCATAGACTCGCGGGTCGGCTGTCAAACCACGGCTAGGGTGGTTCTCCTCAAAAGACTCGTGAGACATGCTCACAGTTTTCCCAGAACGCAAAAACATACACTAGCAAGTAGGTAGCAGAGATTATCAAACAAGTGGATGCCTTTACGCCCTTTTTTGTGTTTTGATTTTGATGATTTTTTTTGTATTTTTAGCGAGATCCGAAGTTCACACAAAATGGGGACCCTAGTTTATTTTTGTTTCACCGCCGTGTCAGCTAGGGTCTCTCGTCTCACCACGAATGAAATGACTAACTCCGGGGAACTTCAATGGTACAACCAGCCCAGTGAACGAAGAGGAGATTCTTCGATGTCGGGGACTTACGGAGGTCCCAGTGTAGGAGATTCTAGTCCGTTGAGAGGAATTCCCAAACGGAGAGTCCTTCCTTCACCGGGAAAGGGTGATCCTCAAAAAATGAAAAAAAGATAGAAAAGAGGAATGGATGTATGCAATGGAATGCTGACAGATATATGGAGTGGGAAAACAACAGAAATAACAGACATATAATAAACAAAGAACCAATCAACTGACAGTGTTGTCGTGAGCACAACGGGGGCGCGCGCGGGCGCGAAGGTGGAGAGGCACGGGTGGTGCCGAACTTGCAAGGGTAGCCGAAAGGAAGCAGTAGACGTCCCACCGTGATCGCCAATCTGTGAGCGACGTCACGCGGTTCGGGGAAGAGCGGAGAAGAGGAAGCGGAGCGCGCGCGGGCTCCTTCTTTTTTTTGTTTTGTTGTTTGTTTGCTGCAACACAGAAATGAAGAGAAGAGAGAAGGGGCCACCACGGGAGATTGCTCCGGCGGGGCGAGCGGGACAAGTGTGATATAGCAAAATATGGGGTTAAACGGCCATAGCGGGAAGTGACTCGCCGCGGCCTCGGGGGGACGGGAATGGTGCAAAAATTAAATAACAAGAATTGAAACGGCCATTGGGGAAGTGACTCGCCGCGGCCTCGAGAATATGAGCAGATAATAAGATGACAGAATATGAAGAGAATACAAAGTGCGGGAATTTAAACGGCCATTGGGGAAGTGACTCGCCGCGGCCTCGATGATAGGAGCAGAATATAACAGAATATAAAGAGAATATAAGAACGGAAATTTAAACGGCCATTGGGGAAGTGACTCGCCGCGGCCTCGATGATATAAGCAGAATATAACAAAACATAAAGAGATTATAGGAATAGAAATTTAAACGGCCATTGGGGAAGTGACTCGCCGCGGCCTCGATGATATAAGCAGAATATAACAAAATATAAAGAGAATATAGGAAACAGAAATTTAAACGGCCATTGGGGAAGTGACTCGCCGCGGCCTCGATGACAAGATGTGATCGCCAGGGGCCGAAAGACCCCAAAATAAGAAAGTGATCGCGCCTACCTCAAGAGCGGGAGATGGCGGGTTGCTTCTTCCTCTCCTTCCGGCCGGCCGACGGAGAGGGCTTTCCTCGGGTACCCTTGCAAAACAACGACAAATAAATGACAAGTGGATTAGAAAGATGGAGGTGTAGTATTCAAATCCTTGCGATAAAAATAACGAAATGATGGCAAGACACACACCTGGTTGGTGTTATCTTTTAAACCCCTCTCGGACTCGAGTAGGAGGAAAATGAGATGATGGATGCAAGAAGTATAAGAGAAGAGGCGCCCTTGTGAAGGGGGATAGAGGATGCAATATGATGAATGTAAAGAACTATGGAGAAAAAGGGGAAGAAAAGGCTTATTGGATGAGCCGAGGGTGAAATCCGGCGGAGCTCCGGCAGCGTGGGGACGACGTGGAAGCGCGGTGGATGAAGACGACCTTCCTCTCGCGAGCGTGAGCACCCGAGAAGCCGGCAGAACCTCCACCTACAAAAGAACCCACGGGTTAGAAAATGACTCCGTAGCCTCTGGGCTCCGGCAGCCTATCGGATCACTTAGAAGCTCCCCTAGAACTGAGGGGGTGGGCCTCTATTTATAGGGCTCCGGAGGGTGGAGGCGTCCAGGACCCTGGACACCTCCATCAGGGCCGAAATAATATTTTATTCTATTTTTATATATTTTTTTGGAATACTTTTGTGGGGGCGTCCAGGGTCCCGGACGCCTCTAACAGGTCCACCGAATACTGCTAACGGCCGCACGCGGTTTGGCACAACGCGTGGTTTTGTGAGCGGCGCCTCGTGATTCAGAAATGGGCGCGTCCAGCTGACCGGACGTCTCTATATTTTGGATTTTTTCACACACGACAAACCGTCATTCGGTGGCCGGCGCCCGTGAGGGTTTTGATGGAGGCGTCCAAGGGTCTGGACGCCTCCAAAATTATATTATTTTTTTATTTTTCTTTTGTCTTTTATACCAGGGCTGACATTTTTAATTTTTTTATTTATTTTTATGGAGGCGTCCAGGGTCCTGGACGCCTCCATTAATATATATATTTATTTATTTATTTATTTTTTTGTATGCCAACTGGCATTTTACATATATTTTTTATTTTTGTTTTTATGGAGGCGTCCAGGGTCCTGGACGCCTCCATTAATTTATATATTTTTTATTTAGTTTAAGCCCTGAGAAAATAAATAAAATAAATTAAAAATATGGGGGCGTCCAGGGACCTGGACGCCCCCATTAAGACCCACCCGGGTCCTTAGATCAGGCGTCGGCGGGCGCCCGGAAGACACCCTTCTTGGTTCCGGAACCTTTTGATGTGTCTGACTGGTGTTGATGCCGTCCGAATGCCGTGACGAGACGATTCCGGATGCCGGAAAGGGCGGAAGAAGACTCAAGAAAAGGAAATACTCAAGTGATTCGAAATGCGTAAGCCGTCGCGGGGCGTCGTATAGTAATATGAGACTTTCTCAGGAGACGTCAGGAATGGCGTGTCTACAGGTTGCATCGGTAGCTATTTCTCGTACGAGGGCTGTGTCTCCTTGGTGAGTGAGATTGTAGCTGCGGCGCCTTGATTGGCTTCCGTTTGTTGGTTTTCGTGGTGTCTGAGGTGATGCCGGACTGTGTCCTCTGGTATATGCCTGATCTGATGGCCGGTGTGCACGGTGCGCGGAGCGAGGTGTTGGTTGTGATTGTAAGTGTGGCTGTGTCCCTCAGGATCGGTGTTTTCGTGAGAATCGAGGTTTTCTGTGCTGGGGCTCTGACAGCATTGTCAGTTGGTTCAGTGTTCTTCCCCTGTGACTTTGTGCTTGGTCCTGAATCTCGAGGATGAAATTCCTTTAAGGGGGGAGGGCTGTAATGTCCCGGGTTTTTTGGATCCTTCTTCTCGGGTCTCGGATCTGCGTTTTTGGTGTATCTGGCTCCATTGTGTCCGAAATGATGTTTCAGACATCTTTCGTGTTCAGATCGGCGCGATCCGGAGCTGTTTCAGAGGCCCGGAGCGCGTCCGCAGCTTTTTCCGCGTGTATTTTCCGATTCCCGGTGTGTGTTTCGATAATTCCTTCGGAACCTCGTTGCGGGTGAACTGGGCCGTTCACCTAGGCGAGTGTGGTACCGTTGCGATCGGTGCATTCTGAGGATCGCGGAAACGTGATTTTTCTATTTTTCGGTATTTTTTTGAAATTTCTGGATTTTCCTATATAAATCCCCTTTCCTCTCTCTCCCCTCTCATTTCTCTCTTCTCTCCCTCTCTCTTCTCACACTCTCTCCTCTCTCCCTCTCTCTCCGGCGGCCAACAGGGTGGACTGCGGGCGAGGCGGGGACGACGCGGGCGAGGCACGGGCGAGGATGGATGAGGATCGAGGCGGTGGAGGCGTGGTGAAGCTCGGCCGTGGATTCGTGGAACGGCGAGGCTTCAACGGCGTTTTCTTCATGGATCGGCGGACTCGGGGCGCGAAATCTTCAGTGGAGGTAGGGAGATTGACCCCCAGCTCGTGATCTTTCCTTTTCGCGAGTTTCGTAGGCCGTGGTGAGCCAAGCGGGCTAATTGGGGAGATTTGGGGAAAAATCCATGATTTTGGGGAGTGAGCTGGATCTCTCGTTTTACGGCATTTTTAGCCGATCCAGGGGTTTAGATGCATGCCTAGGGGCTTGGGGATGGATTCCCCTTTGTTTTCCCATCACCCAGGGGTGATCGGGGCGTGGATCGGATTTTTGGGCTGTTTCCCGTCGTTTCGCGCTCGGACGGGTGTGACGGTCCTTCCAGAGACCGTCACAGCCTGTGACACCCCAGGGTGGGTGCGTCACAGGGCTCGTTTAGCCTTTGGGTGGTCTATGTGTGTGACGGTCCCTCTATAAACCGCCACGGCGCTGTGACGTGCCTGGGTTGGACCGTCAGGGACGAACTGACTGTTGGCTTCCGTTCGTTGATTTTGACCGTTTGGGGTTAAGGCCTATGACGCACCAAGGCTGGCGCGTCACAGCCTTGTAACGCCCCTGTGTGGGTGCGTCAGAGTGGACGTGTACCCACCTTGTAACGCACCAGAGTTGGTCCGTTACAGCCTGTGATGCACCGAGCGGGACACGTCACAGTTGGTTTCATCTTGTCTTGTGACGCATCAGGGCTGGCGCGTCAGAGACTGTGACGCACCAGGATAGGCGCGTCACACTCAACTTTTCACCGAGTGTCTGACGGCCCTGTGTTGGTGCGTCAGAGTGGTTGTGACGGTCAAAGCTTGGACCGTTACAGACTGTGACGGCCCAAGTTTAGACCGTCAGGCTCTGTGTGATGCCGAGATGAGTTTTTGTGTTCTCCGCGATCGTTTCGCGTTATGTAGGTCCCTAGTCGACCCGGTTGTGACCCAGTGGTCGACTTGCGGTCTTGTGAGTGCCAGACACCCGCGGGATTATGTGTCCGTGTTTTGAGGGTGTCGGGAGGACCGTGCTATCTCATTTAGCGTGCCCGTGGGTTTGAGAGTCCGGGTGACTTCTCGCGTGTCGGGCTTTCGTGTTACGCTAGACCGAGTCACCGTGTGTCGGTGTGTGTGCGGTGGGGTCTCCCCTGCGTGCCGTGAGTTTTCCTAGAAGATGATTCCCGAGTGGGCCATGTGTTTGGCCTTGGACTGTGAGTCCAGTTATCGGCGTGGCAGCTTGTTCGTTGCCCTGGGAATCATGCTTCTGTGCTTTCCGCGTAGGCCACGCGTATGGCCTTGGACTGCGAGTCCAGTTGCCAGCCTGGGGCTGGAGGGTTCCCGCCTTTCCCTGAGAGTGTGATTTGGTTTGGCGGCCTATGAGCTGCTTTGGGAACCGTGTTTCTGCGTTTCTACGTGACCGGGTGTGCCGCCCGTGGACTGTGAGTCCCGTTTCTTCTCCGACTGTGGTCACCGTGCGACGGTGCTGGTACGTGGGATGGTCCCCGTACGTCGTCGGGTTCAGACGTTATTTTCCGTTGACTTGAGACTCTACTCCGTAGTGACCCTCCACTAGTCGTAGCCTGCTTACACGCGTGTGGTCCCACCAGGGAGTGCTGGAGAGGCTACCCTTAGAGACGGTTTATGGACCGGTTTCCATCGGGCCACGCGTCTAGCAGCCAGAGTCCGGCTGAGGGGAAAATCTGTCAGAGGGCCAGACCACGGACGCACGGTCTGTGTGTGCATACGTGGTTGGGGGCGGTTGGACCCACATCGACGGGCGTGACCCCAGCTAGTCACTTGTTTGTGGTTACTTGTACGGTGTCTTAGTTTTCCGCTGGGCCGGAGGGAGACACCTGAGGTGCGGACTAAGACGTCAGTGGACGCATTCGGCCTTACTTCTAGTGATAGGTACTCCTGTTCTGGACAGAGAGTGACAGAGTGTCAGTTTCCGTGACTTTGACCTTCGGGTTTTCGATCGTGTTGACCGTTGAGTTTTCGGTTGTTTCGCCGTGACGCGTGTGTTAGTTTTCGCACCGTGAGACTAGTGGTAGTGGCTTTACCGAGGTTACGTCTTGTCGTGCGGTACCCGTGACCAGGTGTCAGGGTTGCAATTTGGACAGCGTGTCCAGGTTGGCCGTGTTCTGGGAGACAGGCCTCTACAGCGTGGTTGCCATGGGTTTTTACTTCGGTAAGCGGTACTAGTGTAGTTCGGTAGCCCCCGACCGTGAGTTCGGGGTGTGTTTCCGGTACAGTAGGAGTAGTTGTTGTGCCGGGTTTCGACTGGCCACCGGGTTTACTGTTCCTACTGTTGCGGTTACTCTTGTAGCTTTCCTTTCCGCTACCGCCGTTGTTTCCAGTTGGGGTTCCGCGGGATCCCTGATGAGTCTCTATTTTGGAGACTCATTCCCTACTTTTCAGGTGTGGTGGTCCTTCTTCCTCGAGGTTCGAGGGCGCGGTGCGGAGGTTCTCAGTTGCCAGCTCGCCGGGCCGTGTGTTCACTCGGCATGTGGTACGTTTTTACTGCTTTAGACTGTACTTTTTGTTGGACTGGACTCTGTTATAGCTGTAGGTGTTTATTTATTTCTGTTAATTGTTGTCATACTTTATTTCTTATTTCTTTGTGCCTCCACACTCCTTTTAGCCCTTCCGAGCCCTCCCGGCTCGTGGGCAGCAGTTCGAGTCTCGGGTTATCGGGTCTCTCCCGATAATTAGATTCTCGGGTCGTTACATTAACTCTCCACGGGGTTCCACAAGTTATACAAGGGAAAAATCTGAGTGGATCGTAAAACACGTATCAGGACCCATGAAAGCGCTCCGAAAGCTCTCCAATTCCGATCCGAAGAAATCAAGGGTATTACAGAGAGCCTCCACTAATGCGGTGACATCTGCCGTTGCCTCCGACTGTCGACCATTGGGGTAGATAAGTCAGGTCACAATGGTGGCCCTGGTGGCCGGCTATTTCGCCGTCCTCATCGACATCACCGACCTCATCTTATGCTACTTCTAGTACAAGTTCTCAGGTCGGGGCGCAACCTCGAGGCTCCACGAAGGGCAGAAGATCATCTACTCCTCCAGCCCATGCTGTGTGCCTTGGAAAAAATGATGGGGAAGGGCGGCTACAACACCACCTACAAGGCCGTCCTCAAGGATGGCACCTCCGTGGCAGTGAAACGCCTTAGGGACTTAGTAGGCGGCAACGAGGGGCAGTACTCCTCTGCACTGGGGTGGTGGGAGTTCGAGCAACATGGAGGCACTGGGATGGGCAATACAAAGAGGTGGGGACCATGAGAGAGAGTGAGTATGAGAGAAAAGGGGGAGAGCGCCGGAGGGGTTCTCTCCCTTTAGCATCGAGAGAGAGAGAGGGGGTGTGTGTGAGAGAAAGAGATACAAAGAGGGGGAGTGTGAGAGAGAGTGAGTGCAAGAGAGATGGGGGAGGGCACCGAAGGGGCTCTCCCCCTCTGGTGTCGACACCCCCACCCAGTGTGGTGGGGGTCGCATATATATATATATATATATATATATATATATATATATATATATAGAGAGAGAGAGAGAGAGAGAGAGAGAGAGAGATGAGAGAGAAAGTGATATAGAGAGGGGGAGCGTGCGAGAGAGGGGGAGGGCATCGGAGGGGGTCTCCCTCTCCCGCAATGGCACCCTCACCCAATGAGGTGGGGGTCGGAGAGAGAGAGAGAGAGAGAGAGAGAGAGAGAGAGAGAGAGAGGATCCCCTCTCGCGCTAGCACCCTCACCCAGTGGGTGGAGGTCATAGAGATAGAGAGAGGAGAACATCAGAGGGGGTCTCCCCTTCTTACTTCCGTAATCTCACCTAATGGGATGGGGGTTGCAAACCCAGTGGGTGGGGGTCATAGAGATAGAGAGAGGAGAACATCAGAGGGAGTCTCCCCTTCTTACTTCCGTAATCTCACCTAATGGGGTGGGGGTTGCAGAGAGAGAGAGAGAGAGAGAGAGAGAGAGAGAGAGAGAGAGAGAGAGAGAGAGAGAGAGAGAGAGAGAGAGAGAGAGATGATAACATGGGAAAGAATAAGATAACTGGATGGGGGATGAAATATTCCCTAGTTTATGTTATTTTTTGAACAGCTGTTTAATTCGAGGGACTTTTTACCAAGCTAAATAGGTAAATTAGGGGTTTTTTTCTAATTTCAAAAGATTTCGAGGGATTAAAACTTAAAATCCCAATAGAAAATACACATGCGATTGGTATCTAAGATATTGGGTACTCGTGGGCGCGCATTTGGGACATATGTTGCCACTCTCTTTCCTCTGCCATGGTGGGGCTTACAAATCAATATGGAGCCACCCACGATTGTTTCCACCAGTTCACATGTTTCTTAATCCCATGCAGGCACATGCCAGGCTGTGCCTATTTAAATGCAATGCTCCTTGCACTACGAACACTCCCATCTGCTCTCATACCTGACCGGATACATTCAGTCCGTGTTTGCTAACCGGGTAGCACTCGACCCGGGGGTTCAGTGCGCTAAAGTGCGCAAACTGACCCCGGTTAACGAAGTTGTGTGTGAGGGAGAGGTGAGGTTCATCGCTCTCTCTCTCTCTCGTATGCTCTTTTATCTTAATCGCCCGTCAAACACCACTCGAAAGAATGGAATATTCTATGTAAGAAAACAAAAAAAGGGGGGGGGGGGAATTAGAAATCAATTGAGAAGGCTTTCTGTATATATATGAACTTCCCGGGAGTCTTGAGGAAAATTAGAAATTGGTATCAAAGACCTTTGCATACAAACACCTAAAAGAATGTCATGAAGTTCTAAAATCATTTTCTAAAACTCGCATATAAAAGAGATTTTACGCTAACACCCCTAGCTAAATTTATTTCTTGTGTTTTTTTGGAGAGAAAGATATATAAACCATACTGCGCCAGAAGGAGTATTCATGACATTAAAAGGGAAACTCGCGATATCTATGATTCTAAATCAGGATTTGTCGACTCGGTGTGGGTCGTCCCGACTCGACTCAGATTGTGGACGGGACGCCTGGGTCGTGAGTCTTCACCGGGTCGTCTCATTAATTTAATATTATATTATATTATATTATATATGTAAAGTATCTTTTTCTATTTTATTCTATTATTTTATATGTAATATATATATATATATAATCTTTTTTTATTATAACATGGAGCGAGATGGACCGAGACGGACTGAGACGAGACCGACCCGACCCGACCCAGACCGTGACCGAGACGGACGGATCGGTCGAGACAACAAATCCCATTCTAAATTACATATTTTTACATAAATAACATTTACCATGTAAAGATTTCTATTTGAAACAACCTTCGTGTGATTGCTAACAATCTCCATCACCCCTTCCTACTCAGTGTAATGCCCCACTACTGGGCTTCTTTGTCATACATGTAGTCTTTGTCCAGCTTTAGTTGGGGGATTAAAGTTAGTTCAGATTAAAATAAGTGGATTAAGTCAATATACTTTTATTCTTATTTACTTTGATTGTACACCAGATTAACTTATCTCACACATGGAGGTGAGATAGGTTAATTTGAATTAACTTGAATTAAGTCAATTTTAAGTGGATTTACTAAATCCACCATTGTCAAAGTAAATTGAGTTAACTTCGAGGATAAGTCGACTTATCTACGAGATAAGTTCGAGATAAAGTGGGGCTAGAGATTTTATCCTTCATGCTGAAGTATGATTAGGTTTAAACACCTGATTCTTCTAGAGTATAATGCAAAAGACCCAAGAAGAGCATGGTGCTTTTGTGGGTCATGGCTTCATCTTTTGGTGTCTTTCTTGCTTTCCCAAATGCTTTATTATAACAACGACTCAACTAATAAAGGGTGCCTTCGTGGTCTACACTTCAATACAAGCAACAAATCACCTGGCTTTTCTCTTTATTACATGCTTTGTCGTACCATTAATACTACCTAAATGGTACTTCACTTAATCTTCCTTTCTAACATAAGAAGCTGTTGCTTCGCTTCCCACTGTATTGACATGGTGCTGCGAATAGGCACCCTTCGATGGTGACCGATGTCGATATATTCTCAAAAGAAAGATAAGGTCATCATGTGCTCATTATATGCATTTAAAATTTAAACTGGGGTTTGGATCGTGGGTTCCTCTGCTAGGGGTGTAGTGTGCGATCATTGAGAGATAGACATGTCTCTCTAGTAACAAGGCACTCGAAGAATAAAACACTTTTGTATTGTATGAAATTCATATTAAAATGCACGAGTTTCTTTTAATACATCAATGTTACAATGTTTCACTTTTTATTATATATTTACTATACTTCTAGGGCCCCTTTGACGCGCGGATAAGAAATCGCGAATATGCACCCGATGAGAGAGAAAAAGGTGGGTCCCACCTTTTCTCCTCACACATAAACTTATTTAACCGGGGTGGGGTGACGTATTCGGCCACCCCTCCCCCCGAGTACGCCACCCCACCCCCGCATCAAAGGCGCCCCTAGAGAACTATAAAATGAAAAAAATGTATCAAAAGTGAATCAAAAAATATATCTACTAAAATGATTTATTAAGTGATCATAAGATTCTTAATGACATTTTCATAAGATGTGGTAAGAAGTGCAGTATTGTAAATCTGGTTGTCCTTTTTTGGGGGGGATATTCCCCCGAACCTTGTGAAGAAGTACAACTTGAGTCGCTATAACGTGACTTTGATAGTTGGTTAGAATAACGAAGGCGGTTAGAATAAGGTCGGGTAACATATTCTTAGAATTTTACTTTTCTAGTTTGATAAGAACTCCCGGCCTTACTCTATTCGACCTAGAATAAGTAATTCAACCCAGATAGATCGAATGAGTTATTCGACCTTATAAATCGACTTTAACTATGTCCGACCTCGAAAACCCACCCGAGCATCCAAAATAGGCGAAGAAGACCTAGATAGCTCGTTCTAACCGACCTTATTCTATCGTCAAAGTTGTCCTAAACAAGTACATCATGCATGCAAAGGATGGGAACACTTGGTACTGCATGCAAGGATGTGGTAACAGCATCACTAATGTAACTTAGGACCAGCCAAAGTGTCACTAATGCCATTAATTAAGCTCACAAGGTCCAAAAACTTGGTGGCAAGTGGTTGCTGTTGAGCTAATCTTTAATTTTGGTCGGTGAAGCTTTCCTCATCTTTGAAGGGAAAAAAAAGTCATGCTTGTTTGCATTAAAAGTGTAGGCAGTGTCATGATATGGATCCCATCACTTGTGTGAGTGTGTAGAGCTTTGAGCATTATAAAAAGAAATTAGATTAGATGAGTGAGACTAGGTTGTGCCTTGGTTTGAAGTCAAGTCTCTTCACCTACTTAGATCATGGTGAGTTCTTATTCAACTTAATTAGCTACGGCCTGAATTCTCCTGTCCACCCTTTAATTGATGCCAAATTGAAAAAGAGATCTAACATCGATCGTGGATATTTTTTTTAACTGAAAGGTAATACTTGCAAGGTGAGAAACGAGGGAGTCCGTTCATCCCTTCATTGCGGAAAGGACAGGACGTGCCACCCCGGCCACCACGCAAGTGATTTTTCAATAAGAAGAGCAGGAAGTAAGGAACATAACATGGGGGGATACAAGGGACGAGTCAGGTCCGAGAGAGGGGCAACACCCTGTCAAGGATGACAAGAGGGCTAATACAACACAACAGCAAAGCCCAAAAAATCAAAAGAAGAACACAACCAACAGCCAAACACGTGGCCAAAACAAGAAACCACGAACAAGAGGGCGACAGCAGTAGGAAGAGCCCAAAAGGACAGCCAAGGGGAGGAGACAAAGAACAAAGGCCTGAGACTCCAAAACAACAGGACCGCGCGGCACGACGGTATCTCCAAACTCGCCGAGAGCAACCAAGGGGGAACCCCCCTCGTGAAGATGACCAGAAGGCTAGACAGCCGGTAGCAGCACCGCCTCAAGCGAATCTCCCTGGGAGAGTGACGTACTGGCTGTAGGAGTCAGGAGCAGAGCTGAAGACCGGAGAGACGATGGCCAAAGGAGGCTGGGAAACCAAGCCGGAGGCCACAGATGCTCCAGAGCTAGCCTGCCTAGGAGCATCACCTAATGACGGGGACTCCCAGAATCGCTGAAGCGGTAAGGTCGCCTGCGATTCCTACGATTGCTCCGACGGGCAGGTTGGAAGCCAAAGTCATCGGATTCCACGATCGGCTCATCAACCAAACCAGGAGGATCGGCAACTTGGCTGACGGGCAAGGTGCACTGCACCTCAACCGGATCTACAAGGGCAGACTGAGAGGAAGTAACAATAGGGATGGACGGCGGGGGCCCAGCAACAGAGGGAGGAATGACATTCACGGAGCACGCCGGGCGACCCGCCATGCTTGGGGAGGCAGCAGTAGAAGGGTGCGGCGAAGGCACGCGGACCTTCGGACGGGATACTGGGCGGGGAACAGTAACTTCGGCAGCGAGGGAAGGTGGAGCCAACATCCCCACCCGGAACTGAAGCAAGGTTCGAAGCAGAGCCTGCTCGGAGGGACGACGAGCCGCTGTAAGGACGGGCTTGCGAACAGCCGCAGCTCCAGGCACATCAGAGAACGCCAATGAGCCAGGAAGACATAGACCTCGAGGGGGGGCACACCAGAGAACGCCAATGTCCAGGTTGTGTGCATGTCATTGTTGTTGGTTTTGAAATAGCAGAAATTATGTTGCCTGAGAAGGACACCTCCTCTCCACTCCCAATCGTGTTCTGCAAGTATTTCTCATGTTCATACTATGTTTCACCGATGACTGACTGACTTGCTGGCTGCACATCCAATGATAGCGCACGCTCTAGGTCTCTCTTTGATAGAGGGATATCCCCTGTTTATTTCAGAGATAAGTCACATTTTATTTATTTTTCAGTTTGATAGGATAATAAAAGTAATCTGATTACAATGAGAGATAACTCTCGTGTATCCCGGTTAAATTGATCCAACAAAATTGACGGAACAGTTTATCCCCCCATTTAATCTGCTATCTATCAAAATAAATAGGACTAAATTTTGAGATAAATTAACTCACGAGAGATATCTCTCCATTTGTTTATCCATCTATCATCATGTACACCAACTTTATACTAACATATACCTCAACTTGACCCCAATGTCAAAAAATAAATATAAAAAAATAATAACAAAAAAACTTGGTGCACACCCAATGTAATGTGGCAAATTGGACCCTACAGTGTGACAAGTATTTCTCATTCTCATATGCAAATTGGACCTTAAAGTTTTTCTGGGTAAAGACTTCAAATCTAATATGCGATCGCCTGAAGTTAATCTCCAAAATGAGATGAGAGTGTCAAAAAATATTTATCTTGAACTCTCAAAAAATTGTGAAAAAAAGATTCAGTTTCATGCTTAAATATTCACAAAAGTCTAACCAACTTTTGTCTAACGAGGTAGATGATGGGATTGTTACTGGGTACCGAGACAAAAGGCCATTCGACAGGCCTAATCTAGTTGATGTCATTCAGGTAAGCTAAACCAATTTCCCTAATCCTTCTCTTATTATTATTTTTTCTTTGAGATTCTAGAAGGTATGATTTAAGGTAGCATTTGATTGAGATCTTAAGCCACGTTTGAGAACGGTCGTTACTTTTTCATTCTCCACAAAATTCATACCGAGACCGAGGACATTCGACGGGCCTAATCTAGTTGATGTCGTTGAGGTAAGCTAAACCAATTTCCCTAATCCTTCCCTTATAGTTATTTTTTCTTTGAGATTCTAGAAGGTATGATTTAAGGTAGCGTTTGATTGAGATCTTAGACCACGTTTGAGAACGGTCGTTACTTTTTCATTCTCCACAAAATTTATTGACCATATAAATGACAGACATACGGAGGATTTGTAATGATTCAAAATCTCAAAAATCCTCCTTACACCTATTTTTGAGGATTATCGGATGAAACCAATTTTGTGTCTAAACTTCTCTTCTCTGACTTTTTTTGAGTGCTCAAAAGTCTATACGCACCGTTCCATTTGATAGAGTTTAAAGGTTGTCGAGAGATTTACACTCCAAAATCAATGACGATCGTGTTATCAAATGCGATCTTAATAAGAAATTATGAGATTTTTATGATTAAAATTTTTATTAAAATCTTAGGTCCAACCAAATAAATTAATTCGTTTCGAATTTTGTGCTTGTAGAGATTTTTCAAATAAGAGAGAGATATACTCGGTGGGAGTGCGAGATGAAAAATCTGAAAAAAATTATGAGAGAAAATTTTTCTCAAATTTTCAGGAGATTCTTTACACATTTTACATTTTTAACCTCCCATTTTACATCTTTTGCCATTCAAAAGTAGATTACACCCTCCTAATAAGAGATCGATTGAGTAGTTATGCCATTTTCCTTCTCTCCGAACACCTACTTCAAGCCTAACATTCGTCAGAATCAAGTGAGTTTTTTTTTTCATTTTTTAAAAAAAATCCGTACCATTATCAGTGTGAAGTACACTGTCCTAGATTTCAACTCATATCCTCGTTAACCATCATCATTTTCTGATTAAAGCAAACCTAAACACATCACATCAGCATGAGGATAGGTGGGGGAAAAGTGACACACACGTCACATCCCCAGTCCCCCATGACTACTGCATACAGCCCATGCTTTCCCACACTGCATAGTTGGAACCCTTAATTACATGACAATGACCGGAAACCAACTTGTTTTTTTTAATTCCCTTCTTCCAAAGATCAGCAGAATGTGAAGACACATCACACTCCACCATGTGAACATCAAGGCTAATAATACTCACCAGTGGCCCTTGTGACAAGTGGGCTGGACCTCCTTTTTGTCTTCAACGTGATCCAATGTCTGTAATACTCATCTCCTAAAGCTTTAATGATCAAAGATGTGTCATTCTAGATTGAGAAATAATCAGTGTAACACATGCATTAAGTGCGTTCACGGGTGTAATTAATGACTCTCACCTTAAATTATTTGCACGTGACGTGAGGGTCAAATAAAAATAAAAATCAGATCACGTGGATAAGAAAAAATAATATTTTTTACTATTCACGTACAAATAAAATTATTTTTATTCGACTCTCGTATCACGTCATCAAATGATGCGACATTTAAATTCAGATAATTTGAAATGAGAATCACTTATTTTTTAAAAAAAATTAAATGTTATACTAATTACGTCACTGAGCGTAATTAGTGCGTATATTACACTATACATTTCTATTCGAGATTAATAGGAGGTAAAACACATTTGAGATGAGATCCTCTGTACCGTGACACAGTGGGATCAATGGAAGAATGCTACGATTCCCTACATTTGCATTTGAAGCAAAATTTTGAAGATGGCACACAATTATTGTGAGGGTCAAAGATTCTCTCTCTCTCATGCACCTCATCATCTGAACCTCATCTCATTCATCTGAAATCAGTTGGATGAATCCTGTCCCGCCACTCTTAAAGAAGAGATTCAGTTAACTAATAATTTAAAGCACACCTTCCTCTTTTCTGTCTTTCACGATGCCAACATCTAAGTCAGTGGGATGGTGATTGATAGCCACATCCAATCGGAATCACTGTGCTGAACAGAGAGGAGAAAGAAAATACTACTCTTGTCACACATCCAATTTTGCTGCTGACTGTCCATCACTTCAATATTTTAATTAGCACTGATGGCTGATTTATTGTAAGATATCATAAACTACTGTATGTATTTCATGTATCATATAAAAATATGTGTATTTTGCAATAGTTTACAATACTTCCGGAGATTACGTCAAAAACAAACCGTTGAATAGACGAGGATTATGTAAGATTCAAAAACCTTGTCCATCCGTTATATGTAAACTATAAGGGCCTGTTTGAAATAAGAATAAAGAAGAGGGATAACTAATTGACGCGAGAAAAAAAAAGAGGTGGATCTCACTTTTTCTTCTCGTACACATCCATCACTAATCAGGGTGGGATGACTTATTCACGTCCATGGGCGCGAATAAGTCACCCTCATCCCATTTTCAAACGGACTCAAAGACCCTCTTTATTTTCAGGTTAAGATAGGAGAAATAGTAAATCGATACGAGAGAAAACTAAGGACTCCACAATTTTCCTCACACGTATACCCCCTTAACCGAGGTGGAATGACTTATTTGGGCGATGGGAGTCGAATAAACCACCCCACCCCGGAAACATAGCGGCCCTAAAGAAATATGTCCCCTTCAACATTTCTGGATGGAACCCGATGACAAAAACCATGAGAAGAATGAAAGCTTATCTGCACAGATGCCACTGATACCAAACTGTTGATCTAAATTACACATGGCAACAAAGCGACTCTGCTCCAAGCTGTACGCATATATCCATCGGCAAGTCTTATTTGGAAAAAAAAAAGGGGGGGGGGGGGGGGGAAGCTGCCTTTGCCCAGTTCGTCCAACATAAATGTGTCCTTGAACCGGGGTGCACCGCGGGAGCTGATGAGTGTGGATCGGAGTGTCAAGTAAGAAACAAGGAGAACAAACACAAAGTCCCGAGTCTGTTCAGTTATTAGATAACCAGATAGAGAATAAAAAGAGGGTTACATTGATTACTAAGGTAATTATATTTTCCTTGTCCTTAAACGAACCGTAAATTATTGAGTTTCCAAATCTTATCGACTCATGCAAGTATCTATCATTCTTTCAGAGTTTTGTTTCCAACTTAAATCTATCACTACTACAGACGAAAATCTAAGGGAAATTGGTTCCTCGTGTGGGTATCTCACCAGTCATACAAACAAAACATATAAAAGCCTCTTTTGATTGGATGATATGAACGCGTGTCACAGCTCGGAGAAATACTTGCTGCACAACGGGTGTGCGCCAACATCGGTCACACCCAATTTTGATCCCATCACCTCGTTCAATGTGGACCAATGGGAACTGCGTGTGTGTGCCCTACAGTTTTATATCAACAAGATATCAGTCTCTGACTCCTTAACACAGCCCACAACGACAACATTTAATGTATCACTTGGTTCACCCAGATGTATCCACAACGGCTCTTACCATGCGCCTGGGCGTAGGAAAACGCTGTACAACTCAAGCTTAAAATGAAAGAAAGAAATCCCCCCTCACTCCTTTGGTGAAGTCATTTGTGCGTCAGGGAACATCAATATCACAGCTACGCTTAACGATGTCTACGAGGGCAAACTGATGAACATTGGTTAGCCACATGTTAAAATTTGAGCTCCCGCGTCACAAGAAGATGACATGGGCAAAAAGGGACTGTACATTTATAATGAATCGGGAATTGGCAGAAACCAGCCACTGATAATAAATTCCGGGGGTGCAATCGCATCAAATCCTCACTCAGAATGCACAGATGAAGCATGATGACTTCTTTCTTCTGTCAATACCTCGATGGGCACCTTGTCCCGCGATGGAACTTTAAGCAGTGACTTCATTACATCATACACTGTGAATCCAATTGCCACCGAAGGAACAACCTACAGAAGAACTAAATGCTTTTAGTTCACAGAGAGAGCAAAAGAGAGGATAAGGTTTACAGTATTTAAAAGAGAAAGATCAGGTCAGTAACCATCCCTTCTAAGCATGCCACATAACTCAAATGATAACCAGACTATTTAGGTCCACTTAGTCCAAGGAAATATATCTTTTGACGTCCTACCCAAAAGACATGATATGGTAAAAGGCCAGAGAATGCATAGGGGAGTTTCAGCAGAATTATATTAGATTACAATTTCTATAAGCCAGTACATGAGGAGAGCCTCCACAAACCTTCAGATAATTAATGCTCAGACCAGAAAACAGTTGCCTCCATCCTTGCTTTTGGGCGATCAGAACCAGGCTCTCTACCGTTCCCCTCCCTATTATGTTGGTAGATCCTGATAACGCTTGCACCTGAAGATGGTTGTCATTTACTCCCCTTTTTCTCCACTACATATATCCCTTTTCATGGAACAAAAATAAAAAATTTACCTGCATTTGCCTTCTGACAACGTCGAGTGGATAGGTTAATGTCTGGCCTAGTAAACCAGCAATAGATCCACATGCAAGCTTCACAATGATGCCTTTCTCGTACTCCTCAGGAACATGGGTTTTCATCTCCTCATAAAAGTAGAACTTCAAACCAGAGTAGGGGAATATTCCATACAGTGTTGGGCCTGGTCACCAAAGCAGCTTGTTAACATTATGGTAAGAACCGCCGGTCTAAGCTTACAATGAAAATTTTCCCTTTTACTTATGCCTTAATCCATCATCTAATGTGATATGGCTGCTAAAAGAATGGGAGATAAAACTGAATGAGTCAAAATGGGAAATAAAATTAACTGCCTATTCACTAGCATTGTGACATGAACATGATCATTCTCATTGCAGTGATTTAGCCATTAGATCATCTGCATTATTTTTATTGGAAAAATAAATTCTCTATCTGATGGGCTGAAGGCTAAGTTCCAGGGTCATCACTGAAAATTTTCAAATTATGGCTTCAAACATGATGAAGCTGAGCATGCCTATGGATATGGATTTTAGACAATTCTTCTTCAGGACAGATGACATTAACTTGAGGGAAAACAGGCTCTTTGATGGTTAGGGGACGTATACAGTGGTTCAAGTTCAGTGCAGGTAGAAAGTGTAAATAAATGCAAGTGGAAACTGGTTGAAAAACTCAAAAAAGGCCTAAAAAAGAAATGGTTCAACATAATAAGGACTAAGGACAACATGCCAACAGTGTAACTTATTGCAAAGTCTGTGACAGCCCAACACACAGCCTGTGTTAGTGAAGGTTCACATGATGAAAATAAACAGGAGAAAAGGAAGAGTTGCATGTTATTGTTGACTAAACTACAAGAATGTCAAGAATGAACAGACATTACAAATCTAAGAAAGCTCGGGCACATTATCAGTGGTTTTGGGTCTAAGCATTGTTACCAAAAATATAGTCGAACATGAAAATACAATAATCCTACAGGATGTAGAGTAGGTTTGATGAAAACATAATATAGAAACAACGGAACTTCAAGGGAGGGATAAAAACAGGAGTGTTTTGAAAGATCAATCTTATTCTGTTTGAGTTGTTTAACACGAACATCTAGAGATGCCACACAATTTTACCACAAATGACAATATTCCACTATTTTCTATAAAGGTGAACTGTACTGTATTTACAAATTTTGTTTATAATGTGTGACCTTAAGACTGGATGGGGAATTCAATGCTCATTGCCCAAGTTCTCTAACAGTTGTTAGCTTCTTTTGGGGCATCCCTTTGCGCCTCTTTGGTAGAGGGTTATCCCTGAGTTAGCCCAGATTTTACCTCCGAGTTAACCCCTTTTTACTTTGGTAGGCAGATTAGTTTAATCGGGATAAAAAGCTAATTAACCCGGAGTCGTTCCGGATTTCGAAACCCAGGGGGTGAGGTGGGTTAACTCGCCCCCCACCGACTGAATCCCCCTGCTGCCCTCGGACCCCCTTGGCTGCTGCAAACCTTGGGACCCTGTTCGAAACCTCGCCCCCCTTTTGCCCTTCGCCTCTTCCCCCTCCTCCATTCAAAACCCTCGTAGCCTCCCTTCCTCCCCCTTCTCTGTGAAACCCCTGCCTCCATTCCTCCCCCTTCCGGCGGTTGTCTTGCTCCTTCCCTGCAAAACCCTCTCATCGCCCCTCCAGACGGCCCACCCACCCACCCCCTCTAGCATCCCTGACCTCTCTCCCAACTCCACGTCGTCATCTCCATCACTTCCGGCGGCCCACCCACCCCCTCCGGCATCTCCGACCTCTCACTCACCTCCACGTCGTCGACTCCCTCGCCTTTGGCGAAGTTGCAGATGGCCGATGCCCTGTGACACCCTCTCCCCCCTCCAAATGGCCCACCCACCCACCCCCTCCGGCATCGACCTCTCTCCCACCTCCATGTTGTCGTCTCCATCGCCTTTGGCAAAGTTGCAGGTGGCCAATGCCCTGCGACACCCTCTCCCGCTTCTGAACGGCCCACCCACCGCCTCCGACATCTCCATCCGGCTGTGGAGACGAACCCCCCCCCCCCCCCGACATCTCCGTCTGGCTGCAGAGACGCCCTGCGTTCTCGCCCCCTCCGGCGTGTCCATCCAGCTGCCCTGTGAAACTCTCTCACCCCCCTCTGTACGGTTCACCCATAAACCACAAAAAAAAGTTGAAAAAAAGAAAATTAAAAGAGATTTGTACATGGATGTGATTTTTATTAATTTTTTTCTGATTTTTTCAGAGTGGAAATGAAAATTCTTTTTGTAGAACAATAAGTCCACAAAAAATGTTTTTTTCAAGTGTCAGACCATATAACAATATTATTAATAATATTATAATATTTCATCAGATTTGACAAACATTATTTTTCAAAAAAACCCACACTTAAAAATCTAGACGAGAAAAAGAGAGAAAGCGAGAGGGAGAAACCAGTTCACCGCCATGGGGAAAAAAGAAAGAAAGAGGGGCTTTTTTGGTATTATAGTTGCCATTATTCCTGAGTTAACCCAGGCAGTTACCAAAGCACCTGGATCAACCACTCGGTTAACTCAGATGATAAAAGGGGGTAAACTAAGCTGCTATCAAAGTAAATCTCGGTTAACCCTGGAACAACTTAACTAAGTTGGCGTATTCACCTTCTGGGCTAACCCTCTACCAAAGGGGGGCTTTATGTTCTAAACCATGGTTATGTTCCTTGGCCACTGGGAGGGAACCACAATATGGAACTACTATAAGACGAACCAAGCAGAATATTAGGGAATCAGAGATTTAAAAGTGGCCTGATGAAAAAGAATTGCTGGTCTCATGAAGGACCCGAACGTGTGCAGCTAAATATGGCGGAGCAGGAATGAATGATCTGAAGGAGAGAAGAGACTGAGGTTTTTGTTGTCATCCTTTTATGAATTGAAATTCTTGAACAATTAATGCATCAGATCTCCTGGGAAAGACTTGTTCCCCCCAAAGTTCAATTTTCATAACATTAACTATGATGGACTGCCTGGCAGCACCTAAAGATTTCCAGCTTCATGCCATTATGAAGCCTATACACCCTCTTGTGCAACACAGAGGGAAATGATAGATCACTTGCTAGCAAATTGTAAATTTATTGATCTCATATGGAGGAGAGTGTTTACATGGACAAATCCGTGTAGACCTGCCTAGATCCATCACACAACTTGTTGCAAGTGATTTCCTATCACTTTGCAAGAAGTATTCCATGCATTATACAACAATTAATACATGAAAAAAAAATTTAATCTAGGATCCATGTTAGGGTTCAGATTTTACCTTTGGCGGAAGAACACCCCAAACTACCTTCAAATCAAGCCCAAATCTGCTGCAAAACACCCCCAAGCTCGATCCAAAGCTCAGCAACAGTGTTCCCCCCCAAAATGAAGGATTTAGGCAATTAGGCCAATGGGGAAATGGGGGGAAGCCCTTGCTGCCGGACACTCTTGCTGCGAACTGTTAGCAGCGAGACAGAATTCAGTATCGGGTTGTCTCAGGCTGGATAGGACCTGAGACACACGACCAGCTCGCTCTTGTCGTGGTAAGGCCCGATCTGATGGCGAAATGGTTCAATACTCTATGATCCGGTTCGAGACACGATCCGGCTACAAGCCGGCTGAGTCACAGCGTACCAGGGATCAATCCGGCCCTAATACGATGCGATACCCCCGACTCACAGCGAGTCGATTTGCTAAGGCATATAATGGTTTGAAACATATGGAAGCATAAAATTGTTTCAATCTGAAAGGATGCCAACACGTTGCAAGACTTTCATTCAAAGATGCTTGCGTGCTAACATAGTGGACTCACATTCTTTGCAAGGATGTGGTTGAAAGTAGTGTCCTACACGTACACTTGATATTTTAGGATTGTATTGATTTTCTTCACGTCTTTTTTCTTTTTCTTGCACCATCTTGCCAGACATACCTGAACTCCCATTCTTTATCCAATAGAAATGTGGTTGCAAGCTTCTCAAAAAAGTTAAGGCGCATAGCCTTTCTGCTCATAGACCTTCAACAGAGGTTCCTGATCCCACATTTAATGCGGCGAAGTTGTCATAGCCAGAAAATATGCAATGATAGGCATGAACCTAAAATTGATTAACCAATACCCCAAAAATGGTCACCTGGAAGCATGCCAACAATTTATGATTTTAGAACGTTTGTGAAAATCTACTGGCAAGATATGTAATAATTGCACAATATGGTCAACAAGGCAGGAAAGCAATTGCTCACTAACAAGAAATTTTGGAAAATAGACCTGCACAGACTTGGATGGATAAATAGTACATTCCAGTGGCTAGAAGGATGTTATCATTTTTCTCAGTAACTGGAACACAATCAAAGAACCTTGTGCATGAACTATAATCAGAAGACCAAGCCAAGACAAAAGCAATACCCACTATTAGAGCATTTTGGAAAGCAATTACTAAAGTAGCTTATTTGACACCCTCCTTTTCTCAATATAAGCATTTTGCAGTGCAAAGAACAAAAAGGAAGAAGATGAACGACATGCTTTACTAAGATTCATGCTTAGATTGGATTACTGGAAAATGAGGTGAAAAGAGACGTGATTCAAAGGGTCTGGATAGTCTCAAAGTAGCTGGTACATACCAATGCCACGATAAAGGCCTCTTATGCCACTTGATCTATAGATCTTGAAAATGCAATCAAGAATTCCTTTGTAAACAGGCTCAGAGTGAGACATCATTTTGAAATTTGACCGGGATGATTCTACAACCTGCTGTCTCAAATAATGAGTGAAAACTCGATATTATTGTGTATATATGTGAAGGGAGAGGAACATAAATTCCTAACTCCTGAACTTGAAAAGCTCCTTAACAAGGAAAAGGAGAAAGTACAGTTGCCCAAGTATGTTCACCTGATATGCTAATTTAGTGCGGACTAAATCAAGAGGATAAGTTACAATAACTGCTGTTCCTCCTGCAATCGATCCTGATACTAGATCCAGAACAGGCCCTCTTCCAACGTCGGGGAAACCAAGAATAATCAATCGACGATATTGCTCATAAGCCATAAAATGCAATGCAGCATAAGGCACTATCCGGGCAACACTGGCGCCATTTCCTCTGAGAAAGAAACCATGCAAAAGAAGTTGGCATGCGGATTCACTCTGAATAGGTCCTACTACTAGAGAAACAGATGAACCGGGAAAGGGAAACAGACCTGTAAAAGCCCAATATCCCCTCTGTCTGCACAATCTTCCTGAAAGAACCCAGCAATCCGATATTCTGAAAATCTACTCGTCTAGTCTGAAAATTATTTGTATAAAGGGATAGGAAGTCATGCTGATGACACAAATGTGGAATAAAAAACAAAGAAAAAAAAGAAAAAAATGCTTTTTTCTTTGTTTAATACCATTATAATTATGTGCACCAGCTATGAGAACCCAATAGAGACACTAAGGCAAATGCTTATACTTCTTGATGCGGAACAAGACTAGTCATTTTTCAATTTTATTATGTATTGTGCCTTTTATGTATGTCTAATTTTAGAGTCAAGAAAAAAAGAGATGTTATCTTTATTTTGGGTAATGTTGTAGTTATTGAGCCTCATGTATGGGCCTAGATATTAGTCTTTTGTTACTTTTGTTTAAGGGTATTTAAGTCCAAAGAGTTTTGTTAGAGTTAGAGTAACACTATAAATATGCTAGGCTCTTTTCAAATTAATGAATAATTAGAGTTGCAAATTTGGAAAATTCTCCCCCTCTTCTCGGTGAAAGAGATGTTGGAGCCTTGAGATGAGATCCCATGGTGGTCCCTATGAAAAAGGGGGTAAGATGCCTACACTCCCACCTCTAGTGGTCCCTGTGAAAGGGAGGGCACCCCCACCTCTCTGGCGTGAAGCCATCTCTATCCGTTCTACATCAGATTTGGTATTAGAGCTGACTTCGGCTTCTCCTACGGAGCCGAGATCCAATCTACGCCGCCGCCGCCCCATCGTTGTTGACCACGCCACCCTAGTGCAGCCCGATCCACAAACCCGGTCAGCCGCCACCCCTGCGCAGCCCATCTCCGTCCCCTGCTCCATCCAATCTGCCCTTGTGCAACCCCCTCTCCCCGTGCTTCTTCTTCCTCTATCCTCTTCCCCTCGTTGCTGCGAGTGGGGCCTACGGCCCCTCCGACAGAGCCTCACCGTCAGCAGCAGTGGCAGCCACGCTGCCGTCCTCCACCGCCAGACGCACCAGCGGCACTGCTGGCCTCCCCCGTTCTCTCATCCACACTCGCCTCCAAGGCCGCCGCTGTCGCGATCCCGTCCGTGGCCACCCTACACCGTGACTGTTCACATGCATGACCACCAGCGGACCAACAACCGCCTTGTCTTCTTCGTCGCCACAAAAAAAGGTAACCGCCATGTCTCCTTCCTCCATCATGTTCCCACGTCCTCCTGCGCCACTCAGAGACCAACAACGCCCCTGTCCCGTTTGCCACTACAAGGTGCCCCGCACGATCCGCTTGCAGCCGCAACTACCGTTCAACACCCACATCCTCCTCCTTTCTCCCTCCCCTCTAACCGTCACTCCCCTCTAATCGGAACCCTAACCGCCAACATCCTTCCCCACCTCGTCAGCCCTCCTTCCCCTTCATCCAATCTGCCCCTCCCCTATAACCCTAAAACCACTGCCAACCGTCTCCCAGTTCGTCCTCTGCCGCGAACAAGCAGGCTAGGCCCTCCCCTCCTTGCTGCGCCACCACTTGACGCCAACATCAGCCGTCCACGGCGTTGCCGACCAGCGCCAGACACCTTCCACCGCCCGCCCAACCGGCCACCTCTCTTCTTTTCTATTCTCCTCCTCTCTCACCTTCACGAACACCTTTAGCGATGGGTGTGAATAGCCCGCCTTGAGTGCGCTGTACGGCAGATCTTGTGGCCACATCTGTGCTGAAACCATCAGTCTGTGAGCAAGAGTTTTGATGTAGAACGGATAGAGATCGCTTTACGTCAGAGAGGTGGGGGTGTAGGCTAGCCCTCCCATTCACAGGGACCACCAGAGGTGGGAGTGTAGACATCTTACCCTCCCTTTCACAGGGACTACCATGGGACCTCATCTCAAGACTCCAACATCTCTTTCACAGAGAAGAGGAGAAAAATTCTCAAAATTCGTAACTCTAATTATTCGTTACTTTGAAAAGAGACTTACAAGCATATTATAGTGTAACTCTTAACCCTAACAAGACTCTTTGGACCTAAATACCCCTAAACAAAAATGACAAAAGACTAATATCTAGACCCATACATGAGGCTCAAGAACTACAACGTAACCCAAAATAAAGATAGCATCTCTTTTTTTCTTAACTTTAAAACTAGACTTACATAAAAGACACAATACATAATAAAATTGAAAAATGACTAGTCTTGTTCCACATCAAGTTCACATCCCCCTCTCTGCTCAATCCTCCCAACCAACTTCTTCCATTTTTTTTCATAACCTCCCACCACTTCTTCTCATTATCACCTCTTTTCTTACTCACCAACAGAAGACCCGACCATCCCTCCACTTTACATTTCTTATTTTCACTTCACAACATTTAATGCTTTCATACACTTTGTAGCACCCCGTATAAAAAAAAATGGTAGAAAAAAATTTTAATAATATTTTTCCAAATAAACAAAAATTTTAGATAACTCTATAAGAAGATAACTCTAAAGGAAGGTTGAACAAGAAATTAGAATACCCCGTAAGGGCCATTGTATAAATATGCCACCCTTTACGTAGTGGGGCTTATACTATTCAATTTACTATTTCAAAAATACTACTCACAAATACTATTCACATGAAATAACGACTCCATATAAGGGCGCTATTTCATATGGACTATTCACTGACTATTCACTTGTTACTGTTCACTTGAAATAACGACTGCATATAAGGTCGCTATTTTCTCAAGAACTATTCACCTTAAAGTAGTGACTTTTTATAAGGTCGTGATTTCCTCAACCCACAGTGCCACAACCCACGGTTTTAAAGCCCACAGTACATATATAATAACCCTTTTCATTATCAAGCATGGCACGGAACAGTACACACCCAGCATGGTTCGGAATAGGAACAATTTAGGAACAGTGGGCATGAGAAAATAGCGCCCCTGACCTGGGCGCTATTTCCATAAATGGCGCCCCCAGACCAGGCGCCATTTCTTTTTGGACAAAATGAATATATATATAATATATGTATGGAAGGCCCACATGATGAAACGCCTACGTACACAGACGCTAATTCCCTAATTAGAGACTTCTTGGAAGTCGTCAATTCCTTGCCAGTAACCTGCCAAACTGAATGCCATTATGATCCTTCCAGAAGTAAATATAAACAACTTGTTTTTGCTGGCAACGCACCCCTTTTACCCGACAACCGATTGAAACATTAATTTCTTCTTTTTCCCTAGCAATGGACCCTTACGTTTTTCTTTCCTATAACTATCCCATACTCTTTAGTGTTAGAAGGTGATTGCCATCATCTGTGTAGTCTCTGTCCGTAGAATAAAGTCTTTACAGGAACGTACCTGAAGGAGATCTTCATCCTACGTGCTTCTTCCTGCTGTTGGGAAGATTGATTTTCTTATCATCTATTCCACGTATTCACGTCAAAATGTAGGTGTTCTCAAGATCTAGCTTAACTAGTAGTTAATATAGGTTAACATGCATGCTAGTTAAATCTGGTCATTTAAGTCAGGGGTATATCAAAAGGCTTAGTGGGAAGGTTAGGCCACGCCTATCTGAAACACTAAATCTTACGTGAGTAGATTCTCCGCCAAGTACCCCCTGTACAACACGGTTTATACTCATAATCTGTCCTGATTCTTGTAAATTAATCCATGTTTAAAAATTGATATCTATGAAATTAAACTCAGAAATTGTTGCATGAGCATGATCGTACAATCCTACAAATTTCCATGTCGATCTATGTCTTTACTTCTTGATTCTGTGAACCTGTTATAAATCATGAACAGTAAGTACGTGATTAGTAGCCACCATGTTCAGAAATTTATATCTATTGAACCAGACCATAAAATTCTCGCATGAATATGGTTCTGTGATCTTAATATTTTTCTCTACCTGCCCATGTCCTTATTTCCTGATTCGGAGAAACTTTGAAAATATGAATAGTAACTAACCACCGTGTTCTGAAATTTATATTTATTGAATCATACCATAAAATTCTCGCATGAAAATAGTTCTGTGATTCTGATATTTTTCTCTACCTGCCCATGTATTTACTTCCTGATTCGGAGAAACTTTGAAAATATGAATAGTAACTTATATCTCAGAATGTACCTGCCCGGTGTAAATCACCCAAATTTATTGAATAGCAAAACCCAACAATTTTGCAGGAACATGATTCTGAACTCCGTAGAATTTCCTCTACCTGTTCGTATCCTTGCTTTCTGTTTCTGAGAAACTTTTACGATATGAACAGTGTATAAATAGTATTTTGAGTCACAGAATGTACCTGTCCGGTGTAAATCACCCCAATTCATTGAATAGCGACACCCCGGGAAGACTTCAATTCTTCAATTAGCGACACCCCAGGAAGACTTCAATTAAATGAAGACCCCTCAGAAAGACGGCATTTACTTTTGTTATTTTTTTATTATTTGTAAATAGCGCCCACCCCCTACGTCGCTAATTCGTTTCCGATTTTTTTATTTTCTGATTTTTCTGGTCAAGGTTTTTCTGGTTGAGACGATTCCAAATATATTTTTTTCATATTTTTCTGAAACTCGAAAGGCCACCAAAATACCTCGAAAAGGGCAAAAGAATTAGAGAACAGGATATAACTGAAACACGTTCTTGATTTAAATGAAGACACCCCAAAGAGACGTCATTATCATTTGTATTTTTTATTATTTTTATTATTTTTGAAATAGCGCCTCCCACCTTGCCGCTAATTCTTTAAAAATCTGAAAAAAAAATGAAGAAAAATATCCAAAAAATCCAGAAAAAATAGGAAAAAATAGGAAAAAGTACAAAAAGTGAGAAACCCAATAAAAGTGGAAAAAATCACTCAAACAAAGTCAATTTGAGGGTCAAATTGGAGTATTATGAGGCAATATGAGATGTACTCACAGTAATGTCAATTTTATCGTGTCTACAACCCCCAGGCGCCAATTCAGTCTGTTAGCTGCCAATCTTCGTTCTGATTACTGATTTGTCTCGTGATTCGTACCAATATAACTCTAGTACATGTTCCTGCATCATATATGCCTTTGAACTCTATTCCTGGAATCTACCTTATACTCTTACAATGGCAACCCTTGAAATTTTATATTGGCTATAAATGAGAGTGGATGTCAAAAGAAATACATGAAATACTGTGCATATAGGGCCCGGTCTGGTCCTGGGAGGAGCGCCCGAAGGTACTTGTGCCCATGGGAGTTTATTGACCACGGTATTTGGCATTGCACCGAACTGCTTGCTTGACTTGACTTGCGTGGCCCAAAATGGGCAATACTTGACTTGAGGCCCGCAGAAGGGCGAAAGTACTTACTTGCTTAACTTGAGACATTCCACGCTTACTCTCTCTCTACTTGCTTGACTTGACTCGCGTGGCCCGAAAAAGGGCAATTACTTGCTTGAATGAATGAATGAAATAGCCAATTCCATTGCACTACTTGTTATTATATGAGCTTGAGATTACTCGCTTGATCATTGATTATTACCTTCTTGAAAGGACTTGCTTGAATATTGATTATCATCTTCTTGGAAGGACTTGTGTAATTACTTGCAAATTTCTTGCTAGTTTCCTTATTGAAACATCTTATTGAAATTCATGTGATACTCTCTTGATATAATTCTTGATATTCTTGCTTGATCCAACATGCATCATTATACCGCATGAACTTGTAATTAACGTAAAGATTGTTAGAGCTTGAGATATAAATCCTATTGAGCGATTCGCTCATCCAGTTGCTTCCTAACATTTTCAGGTAATTCGGATAGCGATATCCACCCGAATTGGAATGAGACCGAGTGAAGAGTGCTAGAGTCACCGATCGTCTACCGTCAGCTAGTCGTGTCTTTTCATCTTCTTGAGTCTCCTTTTGTATTTTCTAGTTATGTTTGGTCTAGTCGATAAAATCCTTGTTAAGGCATGTAACCTAGTATTTGGATTTTAATTTGGAATTGTCATAGACTAGCTTTATCATCTTTTGATTAATCGTTTAGTTGTCACTTTGAAACTATTGGGATCATTAGATATTATTAGTCTTTTGCGCACTCCGTATTTATGTATGTCAAATTTTATCGCTCTAATGACACGATATATAAAGACGCGTCACGCATCCGAGTATCTTCCGCGCTCGGGACGTGACAATCTTCGTGGTATCAGAGCCTAGGATTTCAATTTCCTAGGGAATAAGAAGTCAGAAAATTAGGAGTCATGATCGAAATCTAGGAAACCCAAGTCTAAGGATAGGTTTACACCATATCCAGTGAGATGGATAGGGCCTCGGGTTTAAGTTCTTTGATGACATTTGACCTTATCGTTAAATTTGACTTTTGACCCTATAGTTGTACATCACACTTGACCTTATGGCTAACAATGATACTTAGTAGGCTTAAAAATTCCTTGTAGGATCATGGCTGCTGAGAAAGCACAATGGCACGAGATGTAGCACACCGTGCAAGGTCCTACGCAGGTGCTACAGCAAGTGGCGCAAGGCGGAGCTCACCGTGGAGCCGATGACCTTCATAGAAATTTTTGTAATATGAACCCACCAAGGTTCATGGGTTCGACTAAACCCGAGGATGCCGAGAACTGGCTAAAGGAAATTGAGAGAATTTTCCGTGTAATGCAATGCACGGACGAGGAGAAAGTTCTACTGGCTATATTCCAACTGGAGCGGGACGCTCGATATTGGTAAGAATCCGTCAAAGCAACATTGCCTGATAACCATGCCTCATGGGATGACCTTCTTGAACATTTCAACAACAAATACTTTTCCAACCGCATTCAGGAGAAGGAGGTCGCGGAATTTGCCGCACTAAAACAACGAACCCTGCCTATGGCCGAGTATGAAGCCCAGTTCGCAAGATTGTCCATGTATGCACCTCACTTGGTGTGTACCGAAAGGATGAAGGCTAAAAGGTTCATCAACGGGCTTCGGCCCCGCTATATTACGCACCTCGCGCCGATGGACATTCAAGTCTATTCGGAGATGGTTAGGCGTGCCCAATTGCTCGAGGACACCACTGAACTGTTTAACAAGATTCGAGGAAGGGACAAGAAGGAACCTGTCGCAAGCCCGGAAAATTCAAATCATCGTTCAACAAGAAGCGGTCCTACAATGGAGGAGAGTCCTCCATGGGAAAGACATTTCAGAGGAGTAACAAGCCATTCTCCACTGCTACACCTTCTAAGGAAGTTTGTAAATACTGTGACAAAGCCGGCCACAAAACAAAGGAATGCTGGAAGAAGTTAGGAGCCTGCCTCCGATGTGGGAGCCAAGAGCATCGAATCCCAGACTGTCCATTGATGAAGGAGCAAGCCACTAAGGAGGAGAAGCGTTCGATGAAGAATCAAGGCCGTCTACAAGCTCTCTAAGAAACGGAACCAACAGAAGGTGGAAGCATGGAAGGTACACTAACTGTTTGCTCTAAAACTGCTGAAGTTTTATTTGATACCAGAGCAATTCATTCATTTGTTCCCAAGATGTTTGCTGCTTTATTTTCCAAGGAGCCCGAATGGTTAGACTTAGCCATATCTACACCCCTCGAGAATAAGTCCGATATCACTCATCGTTACCCGAACGGCAAGGTTATGATTAAAGGGAACAACCTCCTGTCAACCTGATAAGCCTAGATATAAAGGGTTCGCCGACTGGATGGCAAGATAACTTTGGTGGATTTTCCCGAGCTGATTTATATTAGCCCTCGGAATAGAACCCCTCTTATCTCAGCTCTCCGAGCTAGCAAAAGAAAAGGTTGCGTGGTTTTCCTAGCCTTTGTGACTGCCACGAAAGGCGAGGAGACGGAATTTGAAGACACCCGTGTAATTCGGGATTTTCCCGATGTTTCTCTGGAAGTATTAATCGGCTTACCTCCATAAAGGGAAGTGTCATTCACAATCGACCTTGTTTCTGGTGCTTGTCCCGGCAATTGAAGAAGCATGAAGAGAATTACCCGGTGCATGACTTAGAGCTAGCCGCGGCGGTATTTGCCTTGAAGATCTGGAGTTTCCAGTTGGTAACCATATTTTTCTCAAGGTATCTCCTTGCCGAGGTATTAGAAGATTCGGTGTTAAGGGCAAACTTACACCGAGATTCATTGGTCCATTTGAGGTGTTGGAGAGAGTGGGCGAGATAGCTTACCGCATTACCTTGCCTCTACAACTATCGAAAGTGCACAATATATTCCATATTTCTATGCTGAAGAAGTATGTGCACGATCCTCTCCACGTCATCGACCACACTGACTTGGTGATACAGAAGGACCTTACCTATAAGCAGAAACCGATGAAGATCCTCGATCGAGAAGTCCGAGTTTTTGAGAAACAAGACTATCCCTATGGTGAAAATCCAATGGGATCGATGCTTAGAACAAGAAGCTACGTGGGAAACCGAGGAGTCTATGAGAAGGAGATTTCCAGAATTATTCTAGTCTGTAAGTATTTATCACCCTCCTTGTCTCCATATATGCAATTGAATTTGGGGACCAAATTCTTTTAAGTGGGGGAGGGTGCAGCACCCCGTATAAAAAAAATGGTAGAAAAAAAATTTTAATAATGTTTTTTCAAATAAACAAAAACTTTAGATAACTCTATAAGAAGATAACTCTAAAGGAAGGTTGAACAAGAAATTAGAATACCCCATAAGGGCCATTGTATAAATATGCCACCCTTTACGTAATGGGGCTTATACTATTCAATTTACTATTTCAAAAATACTATTCACTTACTATTCACAAATACTATTCACATGAAATAACGACTCCATATAAGGGCGCTATTTCATATGGACTATTCACCGACTATTCACCTGTTACTGTTCACTTGAAATAACGACTACATATAAGGTCGCTATTTTCTCAAGAACTATTCACCTTAAAGTAGTGACTTTTTATAAGGTCGTGATTTCCTCAACCCACAGTGCCACAACCCACGGTTTTAAAGCTCACAGTATATATATAATAACCCTTTTCCATTATCAAGCATGGCACGGAACAGTACACACCCAGCATGGTTCGGAATAGGAACAGTTTAGGAACAGTGGGCATGAGAAAATAGCGCCCCTGACCTGGGCGCTATTTCCATAGATGGCGCCCCCAGACCAGGTGCCATTTCTTTTTGGACAAAATGAATATATATATATATAATATGTATGGAAGGCCCACATGATGAAACGCCTACGTACACAGACGCTAATTCCCTAATTAGAGACTTCTTGGAAGTCGTCAATTCCTTGTCAGCAACCTGCCAAACTGAATGCCATTATGATCCATCCAGAAGTAAACATAAACAACTTGTTTTTGCTGGCAACGCACCCCTTTTACCCGACAACCGATTGAAACATTAATTTCTTCTTTTTCCCTGGCAATGGACCCTTAACTATCCCATACCCTTTAGTGTTAGAAGGTGATTGCCATCATCTGTGTAATCTCTGCCCGTAGAATAGGGTCTTTATAGGAACGTACCTGAAGGAGATCTTCATCCTACGTGCTTCTTCCTGCTGTTGGGAAGATTGGTTTTCTTATCATCTATTCCACATATTCACGTCAAAAGATAGGTGTTCTCAAGATCTGGCTTAACTAGTAGTTAATATAGGTTAACATACATGCAAGTTAAATCTGGTCATTTAAGTCAGGGGTATATCAAAAGACTTAGTGGGAAGGTTAGACCACGCCTATCTGAAACACTAAATCTTGCGTGAGTAGATTCTCCGCCAAGTACCCCCTGTACAGCACACAGTTTATACTCATAATCTGTCCTGATTCTTGTAAATTAATCCATGTTTAAAAATTGATATTTATGAAATTAAACTCAGAAATTGTTGCATGAGCATGATCGTACAATCCTACAAATTTCCATGTCGATCTATGTCTTTACTTCCTGATTCTGTGATCGTGTTATAAATCATGAACAGTAAGTACGTGATTAGTAACCACCATGTTCAGAAATTTATATCTATTGAACCAGACCATAAAATTCTCGCATGAATATAGTTCTGTGATCTCAATATTTTTCTCTACTTGCCCATGTCCTTATTTCCTGATTCGGAGAAACTTTGAAAATATGAATAGTAACTAACCATCGTGTTCAGAAATTTATATTATTGAACCATACCATAAAATTCTCGCATGAAAATAGTTCTGTGATCTCAATATTTTTCTCTACCTGCCCATGTCCTTACTTCCTATTCGGAGAAACTTTGAAAATATGAATAATAACTTGTATCTCAGAATGTACCCGCCCGGTGTAAATCACCCCAATTTATTGAATAGCGAAACCCAACAATTTTGCATGAGCATGATTTTGAACTCTCGAGAATTTTCTCTACCTACTCATATCCTTGCTTTCTGTTTTTGAGAAACTTTTACGATATGAATAGTGTATGAATAGTGTTATGACTCACAGAATGTACCTGCCCGGTGTAAATCACCCCAATTCATTGAATAGCGACACTCAGGAAGACTCCAATTCATTGAATAGCGACACCCCTGGAAGACTTCAATTCTTCAATTAGCGACACCCTGGGGTGACTTCAATTAAATGAAGACCCCTCAAAGAGACGTCATTTACTTTTGTTGTTTTTTATTATTTATAAATAGCGCCCACCCTCTATGTCGCTAATTCGTTTCTAATTTTTTTTATTTTTTGATTTTCCTGGTTAAGGTGCTTCCGGTTGAGACGATTCCAAATATATATTTTTCACATTTTTCTGGAACCCGAAAGGCCACCAAAATACCTCGGAAATGGCAAAAGAATTAGCGAACGGGATATAACTGAAATCCATCCTCAATTTAAATGAAGACACCCCAAAGAGGCGTCATTTCATTTTACATTATTATTATTTTTATTATTTTTGAAATAGCGCCTCCCACCTTGCCGCTAATTCTTTAAAAATCTGAAAAAAAATGAAGAAAAATATCCAAAAAATCCAGAAAAAATAGGAAAAAATAGGAAAAAGTACAAAAAGTGAGAAACCCAATAAAAGTGGAAAAAATCACTCAAACAAAGTCAATTTGAGGGTCAAATTGGAGTATTATGAGGCAATATGAGATGTACTCACAGTAATGTCAATTTTATCGTGTCTACAACCCCCAGGCGCCAATTCAGTCTGTTAGCTGCCAATCTTCGTTCTGATTACTGATTTGTCTCGTGATTCGTACCAATATAACTTAGTACATGTTCCTGCATCATATATGCCTTTGAACTCTATTCCTGGAATCTACCTTATACTCTTACAATGGCAACCCTTGAAATTCTATATTAGCTATAAATGAGAGTGGATGTCAAAAGAAATACATGAAATGCTGTGCATATAGGATTCGGTCTGGTCCTGGGAGGAGCGCTTGAAGGTACTTATGCCCATGAGAGTTTATTGACCACGGTGTTTGACATTGCACCGAACTACTTGCTTGACTTGACTTGCGTGGCCCAGAATGGACAATACTTGACTTGCGTGGCCCAAAATGGGCAATACTTGACTTGAGACCCGCAGAAGGGCGAAAGTACTTGCTTGCTTAACTTGAGACATTCCACGCTTACTCTCTCTCTACTTGCTTGACTTGACTCGCGTGGCCCGAAAAAGGGCAATTATTTGCTTGAATGAATGAGTGAATGAAATAGCCAATTCCATTGCACTACTTGTTATTATATGAGCTTGAGATTACTCGCTTGATCATTGATTATTACCTTCTTGAAAGGACTTGCTTGAATATTGATTATCATCTTCTTGGAAAGACTTGTGCAATTACTTGCAAATTTCTTGCTAATTTCCTTATTGAAACATCTTATTGAAATTCACGTGATACTCTCTTGATACAATTCTTGATATTCTTGCTTGATCCAACATGCATCATTATACTGCATGAACCTGTAATTAACGTAAAGATTGTTAGAGCTTGAGATATAAATCCTACTGAGCGATTCGCTCATCCAGTTGCTTCCTAACATTTTCAGGTAATTCGGATAGCGATATCCACCCGAATGGGAATGAGACCGAGTGAAGAGTGCTAGAATCACCGATCGTCTACTGTCAGTTAGTCGTGTCTTTTCATCTTCTTGAGTCTCCTTTTGTATTTTCTAGTTATGTTTGGTCTAGTCGATTAAATCCTTGTTAAGGCATGTAGCCTAGTATTTGGATTTTAATTTGGAATTGTCATGGACTAGTTTATCATCTTTTGATTAATCGTTTAGTTGTCACTTTGGACTATTGGGATCATTAGATATTATTAGTCTTTTGCGCACTCCGTATTTATATATGTCAAATTTTATCGCTCTAATGACACGATCTATAAAGACGCGTCACGCATCCGAGTATCTTCCGCGCTCGGGACGTGACACACTTCCTCTCCAACTTCAAAGTTAGATCTCGTCACCTTCAACTTTTTCCTTCTCTCTGTCCTCCCTCACCTGCCACCGTCCCTCTCTTCCCCCTCCCCCCCATCCTCGAACAGTACACACACCTATCTACAGACACAGCCCATACACACAGCCACCTTTGGCCATACCGAAGAAGGCAACAGCCTCGGCTTATGTACTCAGAAGCACCAAGAAGGTCCCAGCTTCGCTCATCAGAAGTGTTTTCATTAGAGTTGAAGCCAACGTGATCGTTCTGCATCAAACTAGCATAATCTCTACTAGTCTTATGGGATATTTCAGCACTTTAAACTCGAGGACGAGTTTTTATGAAGCGGAGGTGATTGATGCGGAACAAGACTAGTCATTTTTCAATTTTATTATGTATTGTGCCTTTTATGTAAGTCTAGTCTTAAAGTCAAGAAAAAAAAGAGATTTTATCTTTTTTGGGTTATGTTGTAGTTATTGAGACTCATATATGGGCTTAGATATTAGTCTTTTGTTACTTTTGTTTAGGGATATTTAGGTACAAATAGTCTTGTTGGGGTAGACTAACAATATAAATATGCTTGTAAGTCTATTTTCAAATTAATGAATAATTAGAGTTACGAATTTTGAGAAATTTCCCCCTCTTATCAGTTCCCATGGTGGTCCATGTGAAAGAGAGGATAAGATGACTGCACTCCCACCTCCGGTGGTTTCTGCGAAAGTGAGGGTTCCTGTGAAAATGAGGGCTAGCCTACACCCCTACCTGCGTGAAGCCATCTCTATCCGTTCTACATCACTTCTTAAAATCGACTAGTAAACCAACACCTAACAAATCAACTTCCCAGATGGTAAAGACTGAAAACTATGCAGGGCGGGCGATTAAATCAAACTTTTCTATATGTTACGCGCAGAATAACAATACGTCATATCTTCCTCCATCCTCAGCTAACCGCCATGGGCAGGCGATTTCGGAGGTGACCCAAGAAAATCCGCAAGAAATAACAAAGAAGGGACCCCCCCCACCATCCAACCCTTTTCAGCCAGCCCCACAATCTCCGACTCCTCCATCCAGGGAAGAAAGGAAGCACCGCGAGAGCCACCGAGCCGGGGTTACCTGGAACAAGATCTTGACCCGCTCTAGCGGCGCGACGGCGGTCTTGGCGAGCCCCCCGGCGACTCCGCCCGCCAAGAGCTCCTTCACGAAGACGGGCATGGAGTCCACGATCCGTGGGAGGGCTCCCCGGCTCCCCTCCCTGGCGTCGCCCCCTCCCCTCCTCTCTTCGGCGGCCATCGCCAGTGGCGCGTCCCTGGGACAAGGAAGCAACAAAGGGCGATGGTGTTCGGAAGGACGGATCACATCACCCTTGCCGTGAGGGGGGGCGGCCACCGGGGTTTCTTGGCCCCCCTCGCCGGGCCGTACGGTCAATCCTGGCTGACGAAGGAGCCAGACACATGAGAGAGAGAGAGAGAGAGAGAGAGAGAGGTAGAGGCAGAGACCAAGGAGAGAGAGAGAGAGAGGGACAAGGACGGCACGGCATCTTCGGACTTTGCCGGGAGAGGCAACCCCCGAATATCGGGTCGCATGCCGATTGACCAATTACAAATGGCCACGTACCCTTGATTTGGGCGCACTGAGCCGTAGCTGATTTTATCCCGAAGTTACCTTGTTTTTTACTTTGAATGTTGAAAAAATATAATTAAGTTAAAAATATGATTAACTCCGATTAATTTAACAATTGAAACCAGAGGTGAGTTAATTTGACACAGTATAATAATGTGCTGTCAAAAATATCCGTAAATCCGATTATCCGTATTACCCGACCCGTGATGGGTTGGGTAATATCCGTCACGGGTCAGGTAATATCCGAATAAATGGATATGGATTCAAATTTGGATACGTTTAAAATATCCGTCTCATATTCGGATAGGGTACGAATTTAGTCCACCCAAACCCGTACCCGATCCAAACCTGCTCTTAATAATTTATTGTGCATGTTATGCCTATGATTTTGACATGAACCCAATCCGTTGCCCGTCTTGTTGAGTTTGTGAGTTTAGACTTCTTGCTAAAATTATAAAGATGTTTTTACAAAACATAAAAATTACTTTATAAAGGAAATAATTAATCAGATTTCCTTTTTTCTAATTCTTATAAATCTCACATTTCTTTGGATGTGAATGTGGACTCATATTTTATGGACGGATACGGATATCCACGGATATATCCGTATCCGTGACGGATATACCCGTATCCATACCCGCGAAAATAATAGGGTACTATTCTGATATGGTATTAGTAAAATTTTCACGGATAGAGTATGATATTGATCTACCCGAGTCGAATCCGATCCATTGACATCTATGTCCAAAAGCAATTCTGATCCAATATAATAATACACCCCAATCACCCTCAGACCGTCGCAACGTGTCTCTATCTCTCTCTTTACTCACAAGTTTCATTTGAATTTCATGAGAGAGAGAGAGAGAGAGAAAGGTGAGGAGAGAGAGAGAGAGATTTTTAAAATATTTTTATAGATTTATTAAAATTTTAATCATATAATAATATTTAATATAAAGATATTTTAAAAAAGTTCATTAGAGCCCTTATTTTATCAAAAGTTTATAGATTTTAATAGATCTAACTAATCTTAAAATGTCACATATTCCGTTGCTATTAATTTTAAATTTATTAATTTTTATTATTTAAAAATATTTTAATAAATTTTATAAAATAAATTTATTATTAAAATAATAAAGTTTTAATAAGATATTATTGATATTACTAATTAAAATTTAAAAATGATAAAAGACTAGATTAAGTTACTGGTAACAGAATCAATCTCGTTTCAAGTTTGAAAACACATCCATATTATTAATAAATATATTTTAAAAAGTATCATAATTTTATAAATATTTTTGTATCTTAAGAATTATGAAAAATAAAAAAAATGTCACGTGCGTTGTGGTGTGACAACGTCGAGTGTGTGTTTAAGAGAGAGAGAGAGGATTCACCCCCCCCCCGCGTCGTAAAAAAGAGGGGTATTTTTGACGTACACGTGGTTAATCAAGAGACGCACCTAAAGCACATTAGATTAAATTTTTACATATCAAATTAAGAGTGAATTAACTCTGAGTGAGACAATGTATTATAACTTAGTTAACCCACTTTTAGTATGTCTCACACTCAAGGCGGTAACGAGGGAAGTTCTTTTTTATGCCCTCCGTGGAAGCCGCGTGCGAAGGGAAAAAAGAAGTGCCATCTTTCGCCTGTCCGGGCGCCTCGTCTGGCGAAATGGGTTGGTTGGGAGCGCGGAGGTTGGTTGTGAGGCTGACGTCCACCGGGGTTGACGCGGACGTACTCTTTTGACACAAAATTACGAGGGGATCACATCCTCCTCTCACACATATATTTCTTAACTGGGGTTAAATACTATATTCGATCCTCTAAAATCGAATGCAGTACCTAACCCCAATTTCAAAGAGGACCTCAATGTTTAGTTCATAAGAACTTTTGTGATCAAGACATGATACCACACCCATGTCTTGATCATCCAACTAGATTCAGAAATGGTGATCTAATAATGTGATCATGGTGCGGTAAGATGGGTGGACAATATAGTTCTGTCGCTGGAATTTATGAACATAATTTTAATGTGAATAATGTCTTGTGCATCGAATCTGTTGCACAAAGCCAGCTTAAATTGTAATCACCTCTTTCATTAGTCCTCCAAAAGGTTGAAATGACCATTTTCACGGTAAAAAGGGCACCCCGCGTCAGATACGTACGGCCCGCGTCAGTCTCGTGTCAGACCCAGTCGGTCTGCTTTTTTACTCGGCGGAAAAATACGGGAGTAAAATATTTTATAAGACTGAAATATTTTGTTACAGGAATGAAACATTTTGTTATAAATTTGAAATATTTTGTTTGATTACAGAAATAAACGAATGAAATATTTTGTAAAAATGTAATATTTTGTTTGAGACGTTCGTACAAAATATTTCACTTATACGTAATGTGTTTTACCTCTGTGCAATACATTTAGCCTCTGATCTTTTTACCTCTGTGCAATACATCTAGATTCTCCGCCAAGTACCCCCTGTACAGCACACAGTTTATACTCATAATCTGTCCTGATTCTTGTAAATTAATCCATGTTTAAAAATTGATATTTATGAAATTAAACTCAGAAATTGTTGCATGAGCATGATCGTACAATCCTACAAATTTCCATGTCGATCTATGTCTTTACTTCCTGATTCTGTGATCGTGTTATAAATCATGAACAGTAAGTACGTGATTAGTAACCACCATGTTCAGAAATTTATATCTATTGAACCAGACCATAAAATTCTCGCATGAATATAGTTCTGTGATCTCAATATTTTTCTCTACTTGCCCATGTCCTTATTTCTTGATTCGGAGAAACTTTGAAAATATGAATAGTAACTAACCATCGTGTTCAGAAATTTATATTTATTGAACCATACCATAAAATTCTCGCATGAAAATAGTTCCGTGATCCTGATATTTTTCTCTACCTGCCCATGTCCTTACTTCCTAATTCGGAGAAACTTTGAAAATATGAATAATAACTTGTATCTCAGAATGTACCCGCCCGGTGTAAATCACCCCAATTTATTGAATAGCGAAACCCAACAATTTTGCAGGAGCATGATTGTGAACACTCTAGAATTTCCTCTAGCTGTTCATATCCTTACTTTCTGATTCTGAGAAACTTTTACGGTATGAATAGTGTATGACTAATGTTTTGAGTCAAAGAATATACCTGTCCGGTGTAAATCACCCAAATTTATTGAATAGCGACACCCTGGGAAGACTTCAATTCTTCAATTAGCGACACCCTGGGTGACTTCAATTAAATGAAGACCCCTCAGAGAGACGGCATTTACTTTTGTTATTTTTTTATTATTTGTAAATAGCGCCCACCCCCTACGTCGCTAATTCGTTTCCGATTTTTTTATTTTCTGATTTTTCTGGTGAAGATTTTTCTGGTTGAGACGATTCCAAATATATTTTTTTCATATTTTTCTGAAACTCGAAAAGCCACCAAAATACCTCGAAAAGGGCAAAAGAATTAGAGAACAGGATATAACCGAAACACATTCTTGATTTAAATGAAGACACCCCAAAGAGACGTCATTATCATTTGTATTTTTTATTATTTTTATTATTTTTGAAATAGCGCCTCCCACCTTGCCGCTAATTCTTTAAAAATCTGAAAAAAAAATGAAGAAAAATATCCAAAAAATCCAGAAAAAATAGGAAAAAATAGGAAAAAGTACAAAAAGTGAGAAACCCAATAAAAGTGGAAAAAATCACTCAAACAAAGTCAATTTGAGGGTCAAATTGGAGTATTATGAGGCAATATGAGATGTACTCACAGTAATGTCAATTTTATCGTGTCTACAACCCCCAGGCGCCAATTCAGTCTGTTAGCTGCCAATCTTCGTTCTGATTACTGATTTGTCTCGTGATTCGTACCAATATAACTTTAGTACATGTTCCTGCATCATATATGCCTTTGAACTCTATTCCTGGAATCTACCTTATACTCTTACAATGGCAACCCTTGAAATTCTATATTAACTATAAATGAGAGTGGATGTCAAAAGAAATACATGAAATGCTGTGCATATAGGATTCGGTCTGGTCCTGGGAGGAGCGCTTGAAGGTACTTATGCCCATGAGAGTTTATTGACCACGGTGTTTGACATTGCACCGAACTACTTGCTTGACTTGACTTGCGTGGCCCAGAATGGACAATACTTGACTTGCGTGGCCCAAAATGGGCAATACTTGACTTGAGACCCGCAGAAGGGCGAAAGTACTTGCTTGCTTAACTTGAGACATTCCACGCTTACTCTCTCTCTACTTGCTTGACTTGACTCGCGTGGCCCGAAAAAGGGCAATTATTTGCTTGAATGAATGAGTGAATGAAATAGCCAATTCCATTGCACTACTTGTTATTATATGAGCTTGAGATTACTCGCTTGATCATTGATTATTACCTTCTTGAAAGGACTTGCTTGAATATTGATTATCATCTTCTTGGAAAGACTTGTGCAATTACTTGCAAATTTCTTGCTAATTTCCTTATTGAAACATCTTATTGAAATTCACGTGATACTCTCTTGATACAATTCTTGATATTCTTGCTTGATCCAACATGCATCATTATACTGCATGAACCTGTAATTAACGTAAAGATTGTTAGAGCTTGAGATATAAATCCTACTGAGCGATTCGCTCATCCAGTTGCTTCCTAACATTTTCAGGTAATTCGGATAGCGATATCCACCCGAATGGGAATGAGACCGAGTGAAGAGTGCTAGAATCACCGATCGTCTACTGTCAGTTAGTCGTGTCTTTTCATCTTCTTGAGTCTCCTTTTGTATTTTCTAGTTATGTTTGGTCTAGTCGATTAAATCCTTGTTAAGGCATGTAGCCTAGTATTTGGATTTTAATTTGGAATTGTCATGGACTAGTTTTATCATCTTTTGATTAATCGTTTAGTTGTCACTTTGGACTATTGGGATCATTAGATATTATTAGTCTTTTGCGCACTCCGTATTTATATATGTCAAATTTTATCGCTCTAATGACACGATCTATAAAGACGCGTCACGCATCCGAGTATCTTCCGCGCTCGGGACGTGACACACTTCCTCTCCAACTTCAAAGTTAGATCTCGTCACCTTCAACTTTTTCCTTCTCTCTGTCCTCCCTCACCTGCCACCGTCCCTCTCTTCCCCCTCCCCCCCATCCTCGAACAGTACACACACCTATCTACAGACACAGCCCATACACACAGCCACCTTTGGCCATACCGAAGAAGGCAACAGCCTCGGCTTATGTACTCAGAAGCACCAAGAAGGTCCCAGCTTCGCTCATCAGAAGTGTTTTCATTAGAGTTGAAGCCAACGTGATCGTTCTGCATCAAACTAGCATAATCTCTACTAGTCTTATGGGATATTTCAGCACTTTAAACTCGAGGACGAGTTTTTATGAAGCGGAGGTGATTGATGCGGAACAAGACTAGTCATTTTTCAATTTTATTATGTATTGTGCCTTTTATGTAAGTCTAGTCTTAAAGTCAAGAAAAAAAAGAGATTTTATCTTTTTTGGGTTATGTTGTAGTTATTGAGACTCATATATGGGCTTAGATATTAGTCTTTTGTTACTTTTGTTTAGGGATATTTAGGTACAAATAGTCTTGTTGGGGTAGACTAACAATATAAATATGCTTGTAAGTCTATTTTCAAATTAATGAATAATTAGAGTTACGAATTTTGAGAAATTTCCCCCTCTTATCAGTTCCCATGGTGGTCCATGTGAAAGAGAGGATAAGATGACTGCACTCCCACCTCCGGTGGTTTCTGCGAAAGTGAGGGTTCCTGTGAAAATGAGGGCTAGCCTACACCCCTACCTGCGTGAAGCCATCTCTATCCGTTCTACATCACTTCTTAAAATCGACTAGTAAACCAACACCTAACAAATCAACTTCCCAGATGGTAAAGACTGAAAACTATGCAGGGCGGGCGATTAAATCAAACTTTTCTATATGTTACGCGCAGAATAACAATACGTCATATCTTCCTCCATCCTCAGCTAACCGCCATGGGCAGGCGATTTCGGAGGTGACCCAAGAAAATCCGCAAGAAATAACAAAGAAGGGACCCCCCCCACCATCCAACCCTTTTCAGCCAGCCCCACAATCTCCGACTCCTCCATCCAGGGAAGAAAGGAAGCACCGCGAGAGCCACCGAGCCGGGGTTACCTGGAACAAGATCTTGACCCGCTCTAGCGGCGCGACGGCGGTCTTGGCGAGCCCCCCGGCGACTCCGCCCGCCAAGAGCTCCTTCACGAAGACGGGCATGGAGTCCACGATCCGTGGGAGGGCTCCCCGGCTCCCCTCCCTGGCGTCGCCCCCTCCCCTCCTCTCTTCGGCGGCCATCGCCAGTGGCGCGTCCCTGGGACAAGGAAGCAACAAAGGGCGATGGTGTTCGGAAGGACGGATCACATCACCCTTGCCGTGAGGGGGGGCGGCCACCGGGGTTTCTTGGCCCCCCTCGCCGGGCCGTACGGTCAATTCTGGCTGACGAAGGAGCCAGACACATGAGAGAGAGAGAGAGAGAGAGAGAGAGAGAGAGGTAGAGGCAGAGACCAAGGAGAGAGAGAGAGAGAGGGACAAGGACGGCACGGCATCTTCGGACTTTGCCGGGAGAGGCAACCCCCGAATATCGGGTCGCATGCCGATTGACCAATTACAAATGGCCACGTACCCTTGATTTGGGCGCACTGAGCCGTAGCTGATTTTATCCCGAAGTTACCTTGTTTTTTACTTTGAATGTTGAAAAAATATAATTAAGTTAAAAATATGATTAACTCCGATTAATTTAACAATTGAAACCAGAGGTGAGTTAATTTGACACAGTATAATAATGTGCTGTCAAAAATATCCGTAAATCCGATTATCCGTATTACCCGACCCGTGATGGGTTGGGTAATATCCGTCACGGGTCAGGTAATATCCGAATAAATGGATATGGATTCAAATTTGGATACGTTTAAAATATCCGTCTCATATTCGGATAGGGTACGAATTTAGTCCACCCAAACCCGTACCCGATCCAAACCTGCTCTTAATAATTTATTGTGCATGTTATGCTTATGATTTTGACATGAACCCAATCCGTTGCCCGTCTTGTTGAGTTTGTGAGTTTAGACTTCTTGCTAAAATTATAAAGATGTTTTTACAAAACATAAAAATTACTTTATAAAGGAAATAATTAATCAGATTTCCTTTTTTCTAATTCTTATAAATCTCACATTTCTTTGGATGTGAATGTGGACTCATATTTTATGGACGGATACGGATATCCACGGATATATCCGTATCCGTGACGGATATACCCGTATCCATACCCGCGAAAATAATAGGGTACTATTCTGATATGGTATTAGTAAAATTTTCACGGATAGAGTATGATATTGATCTACCCGAGTCGAATCCGATCCATTGACATCTATGTCCAAAAGCAATTCTGATCCAATATAATAATACACCCCAATCACCCTCAGACCGTCGCAACGTGTCTCTATCTCTCTCTTTACTCACAAGTTTCATTTGAATTTCATGAGAGAGAGAGAGAGAGAGAAAGGTGAGGAGAGAGAGAGAGAGATTTTTAAAATATTTTTATAGATTTATTAAAATTTTAATCATATAATAATATTTAATATAAAGATATTTTAAAAAAGTTCATTAGAGCCCTTATTTTATCAAAAGTTTATAGATTTTAATAGATCTAACTAATCTTAAAATGTCACATATTCCGTTGCTATTAATTTTAAATTTATTAATTTTTATTATTTAAAAATATTTTAATAAATTTTATAAAATAAATTTATTATTAAAATAATAAAGTTTTAATAAGATATTATTGATATTACTAATTAAAATTTAAAAATGATAAAAGACTAGATTAAGTTACTGGTAACAGAATCAATCTCGTTTCAAGTTTGAAAACACATCCATATTATTAATAAATATATTTTAAAAAGTATCATAATTTTATAAATATTTTTGTATCTTAAGAATTATGAAAAATAAAAAAAATGTCACGTGCGTTGTGGTGTGACAATGTCGAGTGTGTGTTTAAGAGAGAGAGAGAGGATTCACCCCCCCCCCCCCCCGCGTCGTAAAAAAGAGGGGTATTTTTGACGTACAAGTGGTTAATCAAGAGACGCACCTAAAGCACATTAGATTAAATTTTTACATATCAAATTAAGAGTGAATTAACTCTGAGTGAGACAATGTATTATAACTTAGTTAACCCACTTTTAGTATGTCTCACACTCAAGGCGGTAACGAGGGAAGTTCTTTTTTATGCCCTCCGTGGAAGCCGCGTGCGAAGGGAAAAAAGAAGTGCCATCTTTCGCCTGTCCGGGCGCCTCGTCTGGCGAAATGGGTTGGTTGGGAGCGCGGAGGTTGGTTGTGAGGCTGACGTCCACCGGGGTTGACGCGGACGTACTCTTTTGACACAAAATTACGAGGGGATCACATCCTCCTCTCACACATATATTTCTTAACTGGGGTTAAATACTATATTCGATCCTCTAAAATCGAATGCAGTACCTAACCCCAATTTCAAAGAGGACCTCAATGTTTAGTTCATAAGAACTTTTGTGATCAAGACATGATACCACACCCATGTCTTGATCATCCAACTAGATTCAGAAATGGTGATCTAATAATGTGATCATGGTGCGGTAAGATGGGTGGACAATATAGTTCTGTCGCTGGAATTTATGAACATAATTTTAATGTGAATAATGTCTTGTGCATCGAATCTGTTGCACAGAGCCAGCTTAAATTGTAATCACCTCTTTCATTAGTCCTCCAAAAGGTTGAAATGACCATTTTCACGGTAAAAAGGGCACCCCGCGTCAGATACGTACGGCCCGCGTCAGTCTCGTGTCAGACCCAGTCGGTCTGCTTTTTTACTCGGCGGAAAAATACGGGAGTAAAATATTTTATAAGACTGAAATATTTTGTTACAGGAATGAAACATTTTGTTATAAATTTGAAATATTTTGTTTGATTACAGAAATAAACGAATGAAATATTTTGTAAAAATGTAATATTTTGTTTGAGACGTTCGTACAAAATATTTCACTTATACGTAATGTGTTTTACCTCTGTGCAATACATTTAGCCTCTGATCAGAGGCTAGATGTATTGCACAGAGGTAAAAAGATCAGAGGCTAAATGTATTGCACAGAGGTAAAACACATTACGTATAAGTGAAATATTTTGTACGTACGTGAAGATTTGATCTGAGGTTAAATGTATTTCATAGAGGTAAAACACATTGCAAATAAGTGAAATATTTTGTATATTTTAAATATAGTCAAACAAAATATTTTATTTCTACAAAATATTTTATTCGTTCATTTCTGTAGTCAAACAAAATATTTCAAACGTATTGCACAGAGGTAAAACATATTACGTAAAAGTGAAATATTTTATACGTACGTGAAGATTTTAAATATAGTCAAATAAAATATTTCATTTCCACAAAATATTTTATTCGTTCATTTCTGTAGTCAAACAAAATGTTTTAAACATATTACACAGAGGTAAAACACATTGTGTATAAGTGAAATATTTTATACGTACGTGAAGATTTTAAATATAGTCAAATAAAATGTTTCATTTTTACAAAATATTTTATTGGTTCATTTCTGTAGTCAAACAAAATGTTTCATTCTTATAACAAAATGTTTCATTCATGTAACAAAATATTTCAGGCTTACAAAATATTTCACTCCTGTGTTTTTCCGCCAAGTAAAAAAGTGGGCCGACCGGGTCTAACACGGGACTGATGCATGACGTACTTTTTTGACAGAAAATTATCATTTCAATTTTTTGGGGGGCCAATGAAAGGGGAGGTGATAATTTGAGCTGAATTTGTGTACCGAATTCGGTGCACATAGCATTACTCTTTTAATGTTGGTCATTAATAGGCTTCTATCAAAATCAGAGCGGTTCATAGTTTATTCGACAGATATAAATAATTTATTATTAATTTCAACATTAAATGTGATATTTCTGTCTGAATTCCGTTATCAAATTACATTTTTACTTATTTTATGAGTTAAGACTCCTTATTCTACTCTTATTCAATTATCAAAGAGGTCTTTAGGTCGAGTTTGAAAATGGGATAGGATAATTTATTCGACCTGTTTGACGCGAACGAGTTATCCGACCTCGATTAAGATACTTATGTGTGAGAGACAGCCATGGAACTCACACTCTCTCTCATATCAGATAGATTACACGCGCTATCCTATTCTATTTTCAAACTGGACCTAATATAGTAATTTGTTCCTCCTCAGACAACATACTTCTGAAATCTAAGTTGGAAGAGAACAAGAACAAACAAGCATATTCTTGATAGACCCGTACTACAGGGTATTTGAGAATCCATCAGTCTCAAATGTCTTCGCCCTTCGATGTCAGGCCAGTAAAATTTATATCCTCCACCAAATTATAACATCATTACTCAATCCTGATTGCAAGGCTAATTTGCATCAACTTGACCACATCGTGAGACACGAAATCTCTCTGAAAACATTAGTTGACTGACTTGACTTCCAAGATGATGTCTTCTTTCTGGGGATGGCAAAATTAATAACATGGATGAACTCGAGAACTAGGATTTGTATCAACGACATGCAACAAGAGGAAATAAAATACAGGACATGCATGACTTCTTCCCACGTTGTCTGCGCGGTGATGCCTAGAAATCTGCCTTAGCTTCCTGCTCTGTCATGGTTTTGCCTGCTCTCTGCGTATATTCTGCACCGCTTCATGTGCAACGCCGCTTTTATTCTTTTTTTGTAAAACATACCGGCCGATACTTGACCCATATTGCCGTCAGGGCTACGCACAGAGAGAGGGGAGAAAACCCAGAGCGTACAGACAAAACCATACTTGACCCATATTGCCATCAAAGCGACGCACAAACAGAGGGGACAACGAGGAATAGTATAGAACAGAGGTGACCATCAAGGGTGGGAACTCCAAAAAATCCGAAGAAGAGCCAGCCGGTGCTGAAGTTGGCGGAGGTCTTCCTCGAGGTGCACATGGCTGCCGAACCGCTTTTGAACAATGCGGTGAGAAGAGAATGCTCAAGAGGCCGATATCCGGTTGGATACAGGGGGAATGCGTTGTATCTCCGAGCTTCTTCGAAACCTAGGAAAGAGACCCATAACATGCAACACGAGTACCTGACCCAATCTCCGACGATGCCCGGGAGAAAGCCCAAACCGGCAGGGGAAGAGACCAGAGGAAGGGGAGGACAGGGAGGGAGGACAGAGAGCTTCGAAAGGTTTGGGGAGACGATAACTCGGTAGGACTGGGGGACGGGAGGACAGAGGTGGGTGGCGGTGGTAGGAGGAGGGGGTGGGGGAGGGCGATGGTGAGGGGAGGGGGGGACGGCAGGAGGAGGAGGTAGAGGAGGGTGGGGGGCGGCGCGCAGGGAGGGGTCTACGGAGGTGGGGGAGGAGGGGAAACAGCAGGGGGAAAGGCGGGGGAGAGGCGGAGGGCCGGGGGGTTGGGGGGAAAGAGGTGGGGGGAGGGGGCAGAGGCCGGCGGAAGGAGGAGGAGGGTCGGGGGGTGGGTTGGCGGAGAGACGGCCGGCGGAGCGCTCGGGGGACGATGGGAGAGATGTGAGGGCGGAGGGTCGGCGAAGGGGGTGGGAGGTCGGAGGGCCGACGAGAGTGAAAAGGGGGGGGAGCCGGGGGAAAGGAAGGGAGGGGCGGAGGATCGACAGGGGGGAAAGGGGGTCGAGTGGGGAGAAGGGGGGCGGTGGGCCACAAAGAGGAGGGGAAGACGGGGGAAGAGGGGGGAGAGGGCGGGGGATGGGGGAGGGCCGGAGGGGGCGGAGTTGGGGAAACACACCTGGACAGGGGGGGGAGTTCCCTACGGGGGCTCCCCCCACCCAACGGAGCCACCGGAGCGGGAGCTGCCGGTGAAGATTCTGCCGGACGAAGCCGACGTGCATGGCCACCACCAGAGGGTGGTGAGGGTTCCGGGGGGTAGGTGGGAGCTCCCACCTACCCCGGTGTACAGCCTAAGATCTTCTCTTCTGTGACCTCGTGACTCTCTCTCTCTTGTTAACGCCGCTTTTATTCGCATCTACAAGAACACAACTGATCAATAAGATCCATGGAAACAGGAAAACCATCGTAACCCTCGTCATACAGAAAAAAGTGAGCATGGTTTACATCCAAATCAATGTTTTGAAATTCGGCTCGGACTTTAGACTTGGATAAATTAATGGGTCACGAATCAATAATTTAACCGTTCGGGTTGACTCGCGACCCGTAAGATTAGAACTGCTCACGTCAATATTATGTACTCATAAAATTTTAATATACCTTAAGTAGTAACTAAGAAATATGAAAGACACTTTCTTTTTTACACTCTATAGTTTTATTTTCTCCTTTGTGGCCTGTAGGTTGTCCCATGGGACGGCGTCACGCTGGGAGTTCACTAGTTTAATATTAGACTCTTAGGTTTTCTTTGTTTATTTCTTCACGTAGGAAAAAGAAATTTAGAATCAAGATCTTTTCAACTTCCAAAACTTGTGTTAATACCATTAAATGTTAAGATTATAAATGATATAATTTCCAGGATGACTCCTCATTTTTCATATTTATTTACATGCTAAATTAAAACCTAACATAATGATTGAAACTTAGAAAATGTGAAATAAGTATTGAACCTGGTCGGGTCACATTAGTTTTACTGGGTTGGACTGAGTTAACCAGATTTGATCGGATTTTAGGTCTTGAACGATATAGATAGGATTTTAATCCAATTTTGAGATCGGATCGCGAATCAACTGATCAGACCGATAGAGTTAGGCCAGATTTTAAAACAGTGATACAAACAAAGAGTTAGTTTTGACAAAGCTTTGACATTGACATTGAGATTTTTCCGACAAAATGTCACACAAAGCAAAACAAGATTTGTTTTCTTATCAAATGGTGGAACAAGTTTTATTCCACACAAAGTAACTCGAGACAATTATTGAAATGCGATGAATATGAGAATGTCAATACTAGTAATGAATAGGTGCAAACGGAATCTCAGATATTGCTACATATAACTACTCAAAAAGAGAGGAGAGAAGTCATTGTCAAACAACAGAAAAAGCAAATAGATCACCACCCACAGGTAGAAAATGAATGCTAATTTGACTTGGTGATCAGAGAAAACAACTGATAGTAAGGAAAACAAAATAAATTTTCACAGCATAACAACCGTAATAAGATTTCAACAAAATATGAAACATACATGGAGAGGGGAAGATTCGCGACCCACCAAGTACATGGCCCATACTGCCCATCGAGACTTGCCGGGCCCAACAAGTGAGTCTCTATCGGGTCCACTTACTATGGGACCTCAGTTGTTCAGGATCAACATAGCCCAACGAGCCTTGGCTCGGTCGCCCGATCGATAGGTCTCCCAAATGCTCGAGAAAAGCCTACAGGCGATCGTACCGAGCCATCATAAGGCGGAGGAATGCTCCCTTAAGGGTGTCCAAAACATCGCCCCCCCTGCGTAGGCAGGGGATATCCCTTATCTTTTATGGATCAGCCTGTCATCAAGACTCCACAGAAAGTCAGGGTGAATTCCTCGCGACTGAGTGCTTATTCAAGCGGATGTTACACTGTTACCTGAGAGTGGGAAGCTTAAAAGGATAAGGGGAGGGCGAGAGTCCTTGAACGGTAAAAATCCCCCCTGTGGACGTAACATTTCCCAGGCCCTCACGCTTCCTTTACCCAGGGAAGGGAGCCGACAGCTATATAAACCTAGGGAACCCTTCCAGAAAGGTATGTCAATTTTTAGCCACTTCAACTGGTAGAGAGCCGTTTCGTGCCCTACACCTCTCCTGCCCCTTTTTCGTACTTTACTCATACCACTCGCTGACTTAAGTATCGGATGATTTTCTTTTAGCCACTTCAACTAGTGGAGAGCCGTTTCGTGCCCTACACCTCTCCTGCCCCCTTTTCGCACCTTACTCATACCACTCGTCGACTTAAGTATCGGAGAGTTTTTCCCGGGTTTATAACCCCGGACCTCCTGATCGCTCTCTCCTTTTTTTGCAGAACTCCGTTCTGAGGTGACTGTGCCCCACGATCATCCAAGATCTGATGGTCCACAGCTTCGCACGAGATCCTGCCTCTTCATTTGGCGCCGTCTATGGGAAACGAGCAAGAAGCCAGTATGATGCAAAAAAGCAACAGTAGAAGAGCTACCGGCGACAGGGGGAAGACATCGACGGTCGCAAACGAAGGGCATGTGCCATCACATTCGTTGACTGGACCCCTTCCTAATGACCAGGCCAACGCCCCACCCCCAATGCCACCTCTAGGGGGACAGCCTACCTGACGGGATCGGCAAGCGGCTTCAACAAAATTATCAAATAGATATTCATGTTTTAGTTGTCTCATGTTTATGTTTTAGTTGTCTCATGTTAATTGGGCCATATGTATGGGCCTAATGGGTCATGTTTTATGTTTTGTAGTAATTATGTCTCCAACTACTATGTAAGAGTCTTTTTTTTATTTTGTGTCTTTTAGTCTTCCTAAGAGAGTTATGATGAGTAGGTGTTAGGTGTTAGGTGAGTTATCTTTTGGTCTCCTTAGTGGAGTCTATATAAATATCATGTAACCTCTCTTTTAAAATAATGAAGTGAATTAAAAATATTTGAAAAACTACCTCCAACATGAGGTCCCTTACCCTCCTTCTATCTCTCTCTCTTTGGAGTGGATTCTCCAATATTCTCTCTCTCTAGGAGTGGATTCTCCTGGGTTCTTTCTTTCTCTCTAACTTCTCTCTCTCTCTCTCTCTCTCTCTCTCTCTCTAAGGGGTGGATTCCCCCCTCTCTCTCTCTTTCTCTCTCTCATTATCTCTCTCTTTCTGTAAGGGGTGCGCCCCTTTCTCTCTCCTCCCCCTCCCAACCACTTTCTCTCTCTTCCCCTCCCCTAATAACTCTTTTCCTAGTTCCCACACCATTCCATTAACTCACCCCAACCCCAAGAGCTCTCCTCCAATCCTCTCCTCACCTCCCAACCCCCAACTACCCCACTCTCCTTCCCCATGCATCCCACCACCTTCCCAAGGCTAAAATAACTCCTCTCAAGGCCCAAATTCGAAATTCCCTCCCCTCTCCCATTCCCCCCACACCCTAGGTCGCCCAACTCCAGCCCCAACCCAGCCAAGGTCGCCCTCCCCTTCCCTCCATCTCATTCCACCACCATTTGCCACCACAAGGTTTCAACTTCATTGCAGGTCGCAGGCAGCAAATTTGGTCCTAGAAGCTGCACCATCTCTGGCATTTCTTTGAATCTTCTGGTGGCAAGGCATACATCTCTGGAAAGGTCGTCCATAGAGCTTTCCAAGCGAGGTGGTTTCGTCTCCATCCGACCACCGGGCTGATCAGAAGGACCATTCTCCCTCGACTGCGCAAAACTGCTCGGACAGAAGACCAGAGCCGGAGTGGAAGATCTGCAGCGGCCAACCTCCTGGGAATCTGAGTAGGCATTCTTCATCAAAAATCTTCTACTCTGAGTCTTCTTTCATCCCCAAGAATCAGAGCTCCGTTTGGCATCCGGATCCATAAGTTATCAATTTTCTCCCACCGGGCATGCAGTTCTGCTTCCACTCTGTCGGCATCGACCACCTTCAGTGTTCAAGCTCTACCGGCCATCTCCGACCATATCTGGAAGCCCCGTCAGTTTCGTTGCAAAGACAACTCGTCAACATAACCAACTACTTTAGCGGTGCCTGATTCCAAGCTCGGGAGCGGTCGCAGCATCCTCGTTTTCCCACTGCTGAGAACCTGTTACAGTCTGCGCAACAGACCTGCCACTCTGTTCAACCATCTGCCCCGACCAGAATCGGCGTCCACAGAAATCAATAAAATTCTGGTGTCTTCCCGGTCCAGCTACGAAGAATTTCCCACTGGTTTCGTCTTCAGAAAAAATCCGGAGTGGCCGCAGTGTCAAGAGAACCGACTATCTATCCTGAAGCGCAGAGAGTGGACAGCATCGGCATCGGCATCGGCATCGGCGGCCTTTTCATCACTTCTAGCTCAAATTCCCCTCCCCGCTTGGTGTCACATCAAAATGGTATCAGATCAAGTCGTCCAATTTGGCCCAATAAGTCGGGGTCCTGCAGTTCGAGATTCGAGAATCAAGGTTCGAGGTCGAACCTTCTCCAAGTGGAGGGGTTTGACGGGATCGGCAAGCGGCTTCAACAAAATTATCAAATAGATATTCATGTTTTAGTTGTCTCATGTTTATGTTTTAGTTGTCTCATGTTAATTGGGCCATATGTATTGGCCTAATGGGTCATGTTTTATGTTTTGTAGTAATTATGTCTCCAATTATTATGTAAGAGTCTTTTTTTTTATTTTATGTATTTTAGTCTTCCTAAGAGAGTTATGATGAGTAGGTGTTAGGTGTTAGGTGAGTTATCTTTTGGTGTTTTTAGTGGAGTCTATATAAGTGTCATATAATCTCTCTTTTAAAACAATGAAGTGAATCAAAAATATTTGGAAAACTATCTCCAACATGAGGTCCCTTACCCTCCTTCTATCTCTCTCTCTTTGGAGTGGATTCTCCAATATTCTCTCTCTCTCTGGGAGTAGATTCTCCTGGATTCTTTCTTTCTCTCTAACTTCTCTCTCTCTAAGGGGTGGATTCCCCTCTCTCTCTCTCTTTCTCTCTCTCATTATCTCTCTCTTTCTCTAAAGAGTGCGCCCCCTTTCTCTCTCCTCCCCCTCCCAACCACTTTCTCTCTCTTCCCCTCCCCTAATAACTCTTTCCCTAGTTCCCACACCCTTCCATTAACTCACCCCAAGCCCAAGAGCTCTCCTCCAATCCTCTCCTCACCTCCCAACCCCCAACTACCCCACTCTCCTTCCCCATGTATCCCACCACCTTCCCAAGGCTAAAATAACTCCTCCCAAGGCCCAAATTCGAAATTCCCTCCCCTCTCCCATTCTCCCCACATCCTAGGTCGCCCAACTCTAGCCCCAACCCAGCCAAGGTCGCCCTCCCCTTCCCTCCATCTCATTCCACCACCATTTGCCACCACAAGGTTTCAACTTCATTGCAGGTCGCAGGCAGCAAATTTGGTCCTAGAAGCTGCATCATCTCCGGTATTTTCCTGAATCTTCTGGTGGCAAGGCATACATCTCTGGAAAGGTCGTCCAGAGAGCTTTCCAAGCGAGGTGGTTTCGTCTCCATCCGACCACCGGGCTGATCAGAAGGACCATTCTCCCTCGACTGTGCAAAACTGCTCGGACAGAAGACCAGAGCCGGAGTGGAAGATCTGCAGCGGCCAACCTCCTGGGAATCTGAGCAGGAGTTATTCATCAAAAATCTTTTACTCTAAGTCTTCTTTCATCCTCAAGAAGTAGAGCTCCATTTGGCGTCCGGATCCAGAAGTTATCAATTTTCTTCCACTGGGCATGCAGTTTTGCTTCCACTCTGTCGGCATCGACCACCTTCAGTGTTCAAGCTCTACTGGCCATCTCCGACCATATCTGGCAGCCCCGTCAGTTTCGTTGCAAAGATGACTCTTCAACGGATCCAACGACTTCAGCGGTGCCTGATTCCGAGCTCGAGAGCGGTCGCAGCATCCTCGTCTTCCCACTGCTGAGAACCTGTTACAGTCTGCGCAACAGACCTGCCACTCTGTTCAACCGTCTGACCCGACCAGAATCGACGTCCAAAGAAATCAAGAAAATTCTGGTGTCTTCCCGGTCCAACTACGAAGAGTTTCCCACTGGTTTCATCTTCAGCAAAAATCTGGAGTGGCCGCAGTGTCAAGAGAACCGACTGTCTGTCCTGAAGCGCAGAGAGTGGACAGCATCGGCATCGACGGCCTTTTCATCACTTCTAGCTCGAATTCCCCTCCCCGCTTGGTGTCACATCACTACCATGGTGAACCCAGATGCCTTCCGCTCACTCAATGCAAAACTGGACACCGTCGTCGATTTGTCGAGGGCCTAGGTAGCCAGGGAGGAACGGGGCAAGCAAACTTTATAGCACGTATTTGCAGTATACTATTTATACATATTATTTCTAGCTAAGGATGAGAGACAGTTACAGGCAACCAGGTTGATGTTAGAGTTGCTGGAGGAAGTTAGTGATCTCAAGGCGAACTTTTGAAGAGCCAAATAGTGGACATTAACATGGAAGATAGATCCCTCAGGATAGTAGTATTCATCTTAGGATGCCATGTAGGAGACTTCCCCATCTCCTATTTGCTCCTCCTACGATCTCCAGGGCCCTTGTATTGCAAGAATTGGCATAGATGGGATAAAGATATTAATCTAGATTGGTGGAGTGGAAGACTAGACTTCCTTCATATGGTGGGAGAATGGCGCTTTACAAATCCGTGCTGGATAGTCTCTCTATTTATTTCTTCTATAGCTTCTTTATCCCGAGATTGGTTGCAAAGGAACTTTGAGTCCATACAATCTAGATTCTTTTGGCATGATAGTATAGACAATAGTAGAGGATGACACGATATTGCCTAGGGCAGAGTTTGCAAGAGTAAAGACATGAGAGACTGGGCATCAAAAATGTCATAGACTTTAATAAGGCTTTACTGTGCAAATGGTTATGGAAGCTAAGCTCGGAGGATAGCAGACTATGGGTACAAGTCATTCAGTAGAGATACTACGGTAAAATCAGAGTCTAGGACTTGGGCCCAGCCTTGCAACACATTATTTCACCTATTTGGAGGGGTATTTTGTAATGTAAGGACATCATGTGTACTAGTGCTCGAGTCCGTTTTGGGGAGTGGACATAATTATTTGTTCTAGAAAGACATGTGGTGTGGTGACTAGACACTGGAGGCTATTTACCCACAACTTGTTATGTTCTAAGCAGCACCATTGGACTCGGTACCCCACACTTTTGACTCACACCTCTCTAGAGGGAATTGGCCTCCATCTTTTAGAAGAAAGCTTAGGGTGGAAGAGATGGATCAGCCACAAGAATTCTTCTCCTTCCTCCAAGCTTATACTCTAGAGCCTACCAAGATGGATGAGTGGTGGCAGAGATGGGACAAAGATGGGAAATTCTTGATCAAATCAGCGTACACATTTATCTCTGATGGAGGAGTGTGACATCGTTTTGCATCGCAGATCTGGACCCCTAAGAGCCTGCTCAAAGTGAAGCTTCTTATATGAAGGATCTCACATAAGCGACTTGTGATTGGCTGGCTCAATCCCTGATGGACATCAATACACTTTGTTGTCTTTGAGGAGAAGAGGAGACCATGGACCACATCTTTACAGGATGCTCCTTCTCATAGGAAGTTTGGTCACAAGTCACGAGTAAAATTCGGTAAGCCCCCACTTTATACGAGAATGTACAACAGCTGATTGGAGAGTGGCATAGGAAAACGACTCTTAAAGAGGATAAACTAATTTGGTGACTTATTCTTCATGCCACCTTGTAAGTCTAAGCCAAAGTCACAGAGAGGGTTGTGTCTTTCATTTGTGAGAAAGTAAGAGAGTGGGGCTTCCATTGTATGTAAAGTGGATTCCCACACGTCTTCCTTTTCTTGACTTGTTTTGGGGTGGGAGGTGTAGTGTGTGCCACACTTTCTTAGTGTCTTATGTATTTTGTACAGGGATCTTTTAGGAACGCATCACTTATACTTGCATATCCCTCCATATATTTAATACAATTTGTTATAATATCCACTTAAAAATATTACAAATAAATCATTGTTAGAAGTGAATTTGAGAAAAAAAATACACAACAACGGCTGGCCGTGCAAGAAAGCAACCTACAGGATGGCGACCGCTCCAATAGTGATGGGGCAAGAGACGGAGAGGCAGCGGGAAGGAGGAGACGATGGTGGTAGCGATGGCGGGCTCCCTTCCGTGAGGCTACGAATGGCCGGTAAGGAGGCAGAAGGCGGCGGCCGAGGTGGGCTTGCAGGGGATTGCAGTCTTTGGTTTGCAAGAGGAGGCCAGAAATAGAAAAAGATCATGGAGGGGTGTTCGATCTCCCCTCTCTATCCACCTACACCGCCAACACCCCCATCCCCCTCCCCCTCCCCCTCCCCTGGCCGCCGGACCCCCTCCCCCCTCCCCTGGTCGCCAGACCCCCCTCCCCATCCCCCTGCATTGCCAAGAAACCCCCTCCCGCTCCCCTGCCTATCGGAACCCTCCTCCCCTTACACCACCAGGCCCCTGCGCCATCGGACCCCCCTCCCCATCCACCTGTGCCCCAGGAACCCCATACCCATGCGTCGCCAGGACGCTGCTATTGGTCATGTATATTGGTCATTTAAGACTTAACTAACGAAAATATTGGCATCTTTTTTTCAGTATTGACTTCTTTGTTGACGGAAGTTAATCACGATGACATATTTGCGCTATTTGATTTTACGAAGTGGTATGTGTGAACGCGTCACGTGGTGGACTGAGAGAGAGATGGGATTTCTCCCTCTTAGTAAAAAAAATGATGAAACGCGTGCGTAAACGGTGGTGATATAAAAAAAAGGTGGAGAGTATGACCTGAAAGGGCACTCTGTAGGAGAACGCAGAGAACCTAGACTTATCGAATTCCGGTACAGGGCAGAGATAGGGATCCGAAGACCCTCTCACGCAAACTGAACCCCTTCCTGGTAGGCGTGACCTATCATTCCGAGAGCAGTTTTCTATATACTGGGTGCGAGCCTGGGACTCTACGTAGTAGAAATTGGCGGACACAAAGACACACGTAGACTCGGAATTTGGAACGGCATATCACTCCTCACACAGTTATAATAGTAAAAATATAACAGAGAGTAAACAGACTGCCGCAGGACATTGATCCTGCGGGGTTTTAACAATAATATAATAAAGTGCAGAAAGGAAGTGCTGAAAGTAAATGACCACGATGAAATAACTCACCGCGACCGATTATAGTACAAACAGACCCGTGCGGGATTTAGCTATCTGCGGGTATTATAGACATAAAATAAAAGTTACTACAAGCACGCGTTTGGGGGTGTGATCGCCAGGGACCGAGGGCCCCAAACTGGTTGATCGCTTTTGCCTTTGACGCGGGATGATATGGGCTCCTTCTTCCTCTTCGTTCGACTGGCCGAAAAAGAGGGCTTTTGAGTTGGTTACCAGGTGGCGTCCGGAGAGGGTGCAGCGGCGAGGGCGACGTGGGTGGCCGGTGACGACGAGGACAACAGCAACGAGGGGCAGCGGCGGTGCAGGCGGCCAGTGGAGGGACGACGGTGCATGCAGCGGCTGCCAGAGAGTGCTCCGGTGTGGAGAGCTTCAACGTGGTGCTCGGGGTGCAGGCGGAGGAGCAGCTGGGCTGCCGGTGGTGGTGGGCGATGGACGGCTGCGGCGCATGCACGGGGGTGCAGTGACGATGCAGACGGCAGTGCTCTGGGCGCGGGGGGTGGCGTGGAAGCGAGCAACGGCAGAGGTGGCCTCGCGGAGGGTGGTTGGCAGGCGGAAGTGCGGTAGCCGTGGTCACGTCGGAGGTGAGGGGGGAGATGGAAGCGACGGTGACGTGGGAGGAGGAGCCGCGGCTGCGGCGTCCGGTGGAGGGTGGAAGCAGAGGGATATCGTTCGATGCCGTGGTCGTGGGCGAAGCGACGTTGTCGGCAACGTAGGTAGGTGATGTGGAGCGCGGCGCAGAGCGCGGTGGCCGGTAGTGGAGGAGGTGGACGTGGCGACGAGTTGAGGGTGCTTATCGGTGAGGGGCTGGGGTGCGAGTAGATGAGAGCTGGAGGCTCGACAGGATGGAGGCCGCAGGGACGGTTAGAGAGAGAAGAGAGAGGTGGATAGAGAGAGGAGGGCTGCACCGTGAGTGCGGGTGCAGAAGGGAGAGAGGGAGGGTGAGACGGTGGTGGTGGTGGGTTACTCACGGAGGGTGAAACTTTGGAGTGAGGTATAGGAGGCGACGGTCGTGGCCGGAGGGAGACGATGGTGGACGTGGGTGTAGTGGGCGACGTTGGACGAGGCTGAGGAGATAGGAGAGGGGAGGCTTCGCGAGGGGCAGGGATGTGAGGAGTGGAGATGGGAGAGGGATGTGTGTTTTCGAGAGAAAATAGAGAGAGGGATGGAGAAGAGAGGAGAGGCTTGGTCGTGTGGGTGTTGTCGTGGCTGGAGAGAGAAAGAGAGGGAGTGGGAAAGGTTGGCGGTGATGCGGCTGTTGGCTGCCGTCGGTTCTGTAGAGGAGAGGGAGTGAGAGAGAGAAAGAGAGGAGAGGGGGGTCTCGCGAGCGGCTAAGGTGGAGGGTTGGATGGCGGCTTCATGACGGCGATCGTGGAGAGGGGAGATGGCCTCGGCAACGGCGGTTGGTGAGGGCGGCTAACAGAGTGGGGAGTGGAGTGAGGGACAGTGAGAGAGGGGGGGTTACGGATTGGTGTATCGTGGGTGGAAGTAAAGAGGGGAGGGCGATGGCGTGGTGGAGGCGACCGGTGGTAGCGGCGAGGTGGGAGTGGTGCAAGCCGAGGAGGCTGTTAGAAGGAGAGAGGATGGGAAGAGGGTGTTGACAAGGGTGAGCGACTTCCCGGCGATGTGTGCATGCAAGGGGGGCTCGTGGTGTTGGCGTATGGTGCAGGCAGTGAGATGGCCGTGGAGAGGGTGGGGAGAGAAGGGAGAGCAGAGAGGAATGAGTGTAGTAGGGAGGTTGTGTGTAAGAAGTGGAGTTCACGGGAGTGGGTGTGTGTGGGATTCCTCCTGTCGGGTTGGTTTTTGTTTTGTTGCCAAGAGTGGGTGCCAAAAGAAGAAAAATATCAAGAGAAAGGATTTGTATTGTGAAGACGTGGGGAGAGGAGTGAGGCTTGCGGCCCCAGGTGCATGATGATAATAGAGGGAGGAAGATATTAGATTCTCTATGTCGGGAGGCTTAACGTGAAACAGAGAGAGGGATGGCGAGAGAATAGATAGGTGAGAGAGATAGCGACGTAAGAGATAGGATTATAGGGGAGACCAGATCCGGAAGATTAAGGGGATAATTGGTGATTATGATTTTATTTAAATTGATCAAGAGTCTTTGTTTTTTATTTGTTTAAGCTCACTAAAATAAAACTAAGTATATATATATATATATATTTACAACTTTATATATCACACATATATACAAACCTATATGTATTCACAACCTTATTTTATATATTTATTTTTATTATTTTTAACATTTTCTTGAATTTTTTTATATTTTCTTATAACCTTTTTTTTATTTTTTTGTATTTTCTTATAACCCCCTTTTTGATTTTTTTTTGTATTTTCTTATAACCTTATTTGATTTTATTATTATTATTTTTTATGTAAAAAGTTGAAAAATGACTAATCACTCACATGAATTAGATGCGCAGGTCACTTTGGGGCATCACGGTGTAATATAAGATTTACCTGTGAAAAATGTGAAAACGGCGTGTCTACAGTATGTTTACTAATAAATTTTTAGGAATATTTTTTTAAAAATTTCACTTCTAACGATGGTTTACTTGCAAAAATCTCAAAAAAACTAAGGTTTTTAACTAAATAAATAAAAACAACTACCGATAAAGAAACTTATTTTGAAAAAAATTATTGAGGTGCATATATGAAATAATACTTCTTCAAAGATAAGATTGTTAATTTATATTAAAATAGCTACCACCAAGAAGCATCGACTTCGAAAATTATATAATATATTAAAAGTGATGATTGGGAGCACCATGCTCTCAAGATTCTCAAGATAAATTGTCCACGCATGAACGTAGATTGGCCTTAGTATTTTTAAGAATGGACTTTTAGATTTCAACCCCAATAATCTCTCGTACATAGGGACCGAGTTCTTCAATTGTGATATTTCATTATAATAACACCTGGAAGGAGGGACCTTGGTGTGGTGCAGGCTCCAGGGTGTTACTCTTCACCTGTGGAATGCAGAATCTTTTCATTGCATCGTCCAGAAGTTCGAATTCATCAGAAGAGTGGGCAGGGGCACCATTAATCATAAAGCTCTGTTATATGCCAAGGTGCTTGTGGAATCTGACAACCCTGACAGAATTCCCAACAATAGGATTAAGATCTGGATTAATAATATCCTTTGTAGAACATGATTGGCCTACTACTACTGATGCATATTCTCGCCGGAAGGAGGATGCACCAGACTGGACCTGGGTGGATGTTGTGGCATCATACAGGAGTCACAGGAGTGACAGGAGGGCTAAAGGGGGGCAGAATTCTTCCAGACATCAACCCAGGAATTCGTTGGAAGCAAGAGTTTTGACTCGGCCGAGTCAGGAGAACCGATTGGATCATAAAGGTACTGAGAGCAAAGGAGGCGCCACAGGGAAGTTATTCAGGAGGCAAGTGTAATGATGGTGAGTTCCTTGGAAAGACGAGCTGCAGAGCTCAGAGAAGGGAGGGGTCTGTGCACGGGGAAGGAGATAGGAGAGAGAAGATGGCAGCAGCTCTTCGGAGATGTCAGGGAAGGGGACCAAGGATTTGCCTCGGAATTCCTTGCAGCAGGTGCCGTCGGCGCAAGGTTTTGCCAGGGTTCGCGAACCAGGTGGGGGAAGACCAACAGTTGCGGATCCTACAGACCCATTTTGACCAGAAAGTGTCCAGAGATGATGGTAGAGGCGGCATAGTGGGCCAACTTCTTCACGCCAGGGATTCCTCAGCAAGGGAAAACCGGCCTTCTAATAAAGAAGCTTAACACAAGAACTGGGTTTGCTCAAAATGCTCTCTGCCAAGAGTTTTCCCCACCGTCTTCTCCGCCACATCAAAGCCTTGCAGCTAACAGTAGTGATGAATAATAATAAGCAACAGGAAGAAGCTAAGAATAACCTACTGGTGTGGGACAGGGACTGTGAAGGGCTGGACGTGGAGGAACGCTCACCTTTGGCTGTTATTGGAGCTGAAGGTCTTCAGGAATGGAGACAGCCGATCAGAGAGATGGATTCTATGGTGGGTGGGTATTTCTATCAATGGGACAGAAGAAGTCAGGAAGTTTCTCAGAAAGTTCAGAAGAGATCTCAATCTAAAGTCTGAATATTAGTAGAAAAGGAAAAGGAGGGAGTTAAAAGGATTGGGATCGGAGCTTCAATTTGTTCAGAAGAATTTGCAACTAGATGGACCTAGACCGAGAAAAGACTTGGGTAAGGGGAAGACAATCAATGATCCATGAAGATATCTGGTTGGAATATCAGGGAGCTCAATGGGGAAGAGAGGATTCGGGGAGTCAGAGCAATGGTGTTTCATCATAACATCAATCCGCTATGTATTCAAGAGACAAAGATGGCAGAGATAGATGAAGAACTAGTGGAGAGGTTGGTTGGGTGGTACCAAATTGCAGGGACGGACTTTTAAACCAGCAGATGGCAGAAAGGGAGGGCTGCTGTTGTTATGGGATAATGATCTTATGGATGGATGGTAGTGACATACAGTGTGTGGTAAATTTTGTATCTCAATCAGTCTGAGACATAAGAATGGGTTTTGCTGGTCTTTTACAGGGGTATATGGACCTCAATAAACTAACGAAAAAAATGGAACTTTTCCTTGAATTGTCAGGTTTTAAGAACAGCTGTTTGGCAGGTTGGTGCATAAGGGGTGATTTCAATGCAGTTACAAGGCCAGGTGAAAGATGGAATCATGGCAGGTGGAAAGCTGAGATGGAACTTTTGGAGAATGGATTGCCCAGTGAGAACTAAAAGAAATTGAGCTTCCTACCTTTGCTCATACTTGGTCTAGTTCAATTGCTAAATCAAAGCTTGACAGGTTCTTGGTAAGTACAGAATGGCACCAGAAATTTTTTCAGCGCTCAGTCATAGGTCTTCCCATAGAGTTATCACATCACATCCCTATTTTGTTACCTACAGACATGTTTAACACAGGGAGAAATAGGGTGTTCGGATATGAGCTTGTGTGGTCTAGAAATGAAGATTTGTAGGAGTTAGTTAGGATTTGGTGGTCAAAAGCCCCAAGGATAGGCACGCTTGCACTTCTTTTGCTAAGAAACTGATGTGGGTGAGAGGGAAGATGAGGATCTGAAGTAGAAAGGCTTTTGGGAAGGCTGCTAGAATCAGGCAGGAGTTGTTAGATAAAATTGAAGACTTTGTGATGCGGGTCGGTGTACTAATCGAATCCAACTAGACGACTAATGAGATCATCAAACACGCTACAATAGGTCGGCAAATATTCCTACGTGTACTCGAATGTCAAGAGACAAAATACACGAAATAACAGTAGCTACATTCTAGGAAACTATCTCTCACAGCGAGAAACGTCGAACCGAACGGTAGATAGGACTACCATAGCCTAGGGTACTAATCACGCACAGACAACGTACTCAAATCGGTGCTCCCCGGGGTAGGAAAACACTCACAAACTAACAAACCGGTAGCATAATAATATAACGGGCTAGACATTCTAACTCACTCATGGCGGCGAATATGACATAGATACTAAGCAAATTAAACGAGTGGGCTTACACTAAGCTACTCACTGAAGAGCGAGGCACGAACTGATTCTATGTAAATCGTGAGGAAGAGAAGGCAGGCGGCCGTTGGAAATGGCGTCGGGGCCGCTGGGGAGGGCGGCGTCGACTGCCGCTGTCACCGCGGGCGAGGGCGGTTGGTAGCTGTGCTGGCGGCCTGGGCTATGCACATGCGTTGGCGTTGGCGGCCGCTTGACAGCCAGTAGTGGTGGACGACTGCGGCTGGGTGGAGGTCCGTGCACAGGCGGGGACGGGTTGCCACAATAGAGGGGTGTGAGTGACCACAGGTGGTGACGACCAGATCTGTAACGACCCAAGATCCAGATACCGAGTCAAACCCGATACCATTCGGATCCTACACTGCCACCCACGAGCTGGGAAGCACGGAAGGGTTAATAGGGATGGTGTGATTATGCATTGAAATTCTAAACAAGCGGGAAAATAAACTACAGACTTAATAACTAACTGATAGAAATAAAATTAATATTTTATAACAATTAAATATGACTAAAGAGTCTAGTCCACAAGTACAATCTACAAGAAAAGAAACGCACACTACCTCAGGGCATACCCCGGCACTAGCGAACTAGCTGCTAAAAGACCTCTGACCGAGACGCACCAACTCGAGGAGAAGCGCTGCACCTGAAAAAGCAGGGAGTGAGCCTCATCTCATTGGCTCAGTAGGGGTCCCGCGGATCCCCACCACAACGAAAGCGGTAGCAAAAGTAACAACAACAGAAATAACAACAGTAAAGGAAAGCAGTAAAGACCAGAATAACAAAAGCAACAGTAGGGGCGAAGCAACTATTGTAACAATAACAACAACGGCGGTGGCTATAATAATAGAACAGTAAAACGGCAGAACCACGGAGTCTCTACACTACTCCTACCCTCACAAGGGAACCACGATCTCTAGTCGAAACCGTCGATCTAAGGAAGGTCATGGTCGCACTGCCGAAAGAACCTACGAAGCCTCTAACGTAGGAAAAGTCCTCATGGACGGATGCCACTACGAAAACCACACCGCCGAAGCATCCTATCCTAGCTACCAGGAGAACCCTGAGCACGCTGTCAGAAAAAACCTCGACCTCGCAGGAGAGAAGTAACGCTAAAGTCACCCGGTCAGAACACACTACCCCTACTCCAGAGAACCACGGCTCACGGTCGGGAACTAAACCCGCGGGTGATAGAAGTACTCTCCCACTAGCACCAGCTGAATGCATCCACTAACGTCTTACACCATGCCATCTCTCCCTAACCTGGGTACCTATCCTAGAGAGTGAGGCAAGGGACTAGGTCGGATGCATCCCAGACGCCTTACACTACCCACTACGCTCACGCCTACCTGCCTCTCCCAGAGAGTGAGGCGGAGTCGCAACGACACAACTACTAGTTGGGGTCACGCCCGTTGGCGTGGGTCCTCTACCCCCAACCACGTGTGCACACACAGACTATGCACTCTAAGTCAGGTCCTTTAACTGGTTTTTCCCCCAGCCGGACTCATGCTGCAAAGGCGAGGGGCCCTACGGTAACCAGCTTAAAAATCGTCACATCGGGAACAGCTCTCGACCACGCGGTCGGAACGTGTCGGCACTTAGTAAGCAACGCTCTCGGCCCAGCCAGTACATGCACGACACTCAATAAGCTAAGCCAGTGGAGTACTACTCGAAAGAAGGTCCAACTCACGCACACCTGAAACCACGAAGTGGCATAATCCGGTATAGGTAAACCACCTAAGGCCAGTAACGGAAACTAACGAACGCCGGCCAACTAAACTCGCGCAGGAATGGACCTCTGCTAACGATAATATACATGGGGAAGAACACTCCCTACAGCATATGAATCCCACAGGGATGGCCCATGATAACTTATATAGAAATCCCAGATCATCGAGAATTATGAGGACACCTCTTTCGCGAAACCGCATTGCATACATACACCTCGGGGCAAGAAACGATGAAGCACGGCACCCCGGGGTAGGAAGGGACTGGGTGGCCAACCCCTTGGCCGCCCAGTGGCCTGGGCGGCAACACCACTGGCCACCCAGCACATGGCCATCCTGTGCACTGGGCGGCCATCTCTTTGGCCGCCCAATAGGCTTGGGTGGCCACCCCTATGGCCGCCCAATCTAGGGCAATTTCAGGGCATGGGCGGCCAAAGAACTGGTCGCCCAGTAGACTAGGGCGGCCAACCCTTTGGCCGCCCAGGAACAGTGCAGGGTGGCCAGTCTTCTGGCAGCCTGCAGACTGGGACAAAGGGGGAGAGAGAGAAGGTAGGGCAGCCACGGTCCTTGCCGCCTAGCAACTTGGGCAGCCAGACCTCTGGCCGCCCAGCACTGGGGCACACGGCCACTCCTGTGGCTGTCCACTGTCGATTTCGCGAAAACGTACAGAACTCCACGCGGAGTTTGATCCGGAGACCCATTTGTCTCTATGCGAAGGGGAAAACGAGGGGAATCCATCCCCAGACATTCCTACCATCGAAAAATCGAATCCAAACCACAATCGGGGCCCAAATAGGCCGAAACTGTCGCTCGTCCCAAACATGATCATTTTCTCCCAAATAAGCAAATCACACACTCTCGGCCTCGCCGGAACACGAAATCGCGAGGGGAAACACGTGAGAGTGCTAGGGATCCGTCCCCCTACCTTATCCGAGCTTTTATCGTCGAAAACCTCACGAAACGCCGATCTCCCACGCGGTCGACTCCCACGACCGTGATCACCTCCGCCTCGCCTTCGTCCTCACCGCATGCCACACCCCTCGCCTTCGTCCTCGCCACCCGCCGCTGTCGCCACTCCGCCGCACATCCCCTCCGTCACCACCGTCAACCGCCAGAGGTGAGAAAGGGAGAGGGAAGGAGAGACGGGAGAGTGAGGGAGAGAAGAGATGCGAGAGAGTGAGATGACAGAATGGAGGGGGAGAGAGGGGGATAAAAAAGGGGTTTTAAAATTTTATTTTTATTATATTTCTTTTTAATTTATAAAAATCACTTTAACCCCTAAAAATTCTCGAAAAATCAAATCAGACTCTGAAAAATTCCAGGAAAAAGTCAGGTCGTTCAACGCGCCGTCACGGACCCGAAATAACTCACACAAGCACCACCAAAGGGTCGGGGTTTGCTTTTCGTTACTCATAGGAGTAGTTTAGAGAGTTGTGTTTCCGCCGCCGTCTACTGCTACTGTTGTTGTTGTTGTTCTTGTTGTTATCGCTGCTCTTTACCGCCTTTATTTTATGGTGGGGATCCGCGAGACCCCTACTAAGCTAATGAGATAAGGCTCACCCCTTCCTTTTCAGGTGTTGCGGTCCCTCCTCGAGATTTGGAGGTGCAACGCGCGCGGAGGTTCGTAGTTGCCAGTTTGCTAGAGCCGGGGGCATACCCGGTGATAGAGTATGTTTCTTTCCCTGTAAATTGTACCTTGTAGGCTGGACTATGTAGTTAGTTTATTAATTAAAAATATAATTTATTTTATATTATTTAAACAATTAATTCTGTAGTTATTTTCTATATTATTTTAAATTTTAATGTACCTCCACACACCAATTAATCCTTCCGAGCCTTCCGACTCGTGGGTGGCAAACTACGATTCAAATGGTATTAGGTAATTCTCGATATCCGGATCTTGGGTCATTACAGATAGTGTCAAGACCTCTCTGGAAAAGGTATGCAAGGATGACAAAAGATCAGGGGGGCATGGGATGGGGGTCTCAGGGCAAACTCTTTGATACTCAAGTCAGCAATAGGACAAGAGTCGAGAGCAAGAGGAAAAAAGGGGGACTTTGAAGGGTACGAGATTGTTCTTCACCAGTTGATGGTCTAGGATGAGGTGACACCTGATGATCTTCTTCGGAGGGAGATCCCTGAGATTAAATAGCCGCGAACTCCCTTGCTAGTTCCGCAGAGGTCGGGGAGGGGGGAGTTGCATTCCTCAGCTAAGAACTCTTTCTGGGATGGGACTCTTACCCTTATCTTAATTCTTCTGCGAACTTCAGTCTAATCCGTCCGCAGGGAGTTCGCCGACGATTAAATCGGATAGGAGTCCAGCGTGGATGGCTCTTCCTTGGGCTAAGAGGGGACCCTAAACGTGGGGTTGTCCGCCTCTAGATAAGGATCAATCCCTTTAGACAGCCGACATTGCCGAGCATTGTTCCTATCCTAGCACTCTTCCAATGGAACCCTCGGTAGCTTTTCTGTCGCTCGGGATATCGTGCGATGGAGCTTTTCCCGAGCTTAGGGAGTCGACAAGCGGGTGTCCGACCGGGATTAACTAGCGCTTCTTGGGCCCTATTATTTAGACTTTCGGTAGGTGGGGCCCAAACACTTTAGTGGATATATAGTCAGCTACTCGATCGAGTGTGTCTCATGGGCCCTTGAACAGAAGAATTAGTGGGTTGCGATTTCCCCCCTCTCCAATATCGATGTTTGCATTACTCTTCGCTTTAAAAAAATAATCATCAAATATTATTATGTTGTCAGTGACCTAATTAATTAATCGCTAGCATCACCTTAACCAATCCATCGCCTATACCTAGTCTAATATATCTTCGGTCTAATTAATTATTCAATCATTTAATTAGACCCCACTCTAGCACGCATGATACCTTGACCTCCGCATGAAAGAACCAACACATTCTTCATGTATCGTTTTTTCCTTCATTTTTTCAAGGGTCTTTTTTCCATGTATACTCGCATATTTTTTGCACACGGATACATATATAAATATATCCATGATTTATATGAACGGTTAAAAATTAATATTTCTGAATATATATATTCAAATAGTTGTGACTATACTCTCACCATAATTAACTTAAGTGTAGTTTAAATGCAGAAATGACAAATATATTCGAGAGTTGACTTTTATATATAGAGAGATTCGATTGAGATCACATGACCATCTTGATTCTTGAAGATGTTTTTGGAATGTTTGTACACATTAATTTATTTCCATAGCATTTATTCGGGAATATATAGTGGTTTAAAGACGTTGAACGTGCAATTAACGACCTGAATTAAGTGTATATTTAGATGTATTCGTGGATATTTTAACCGCTTATATAAATTAATGTTGTTGAGAAGAAGGCCAAAGTAATAATGTCATATCAAAAGTTTTGAGAGTACAAATATATATATATAGAGAGAGAGAAATTAAGAATGTAGTGTACTCATATTAACAATTAACGTGTAAAAGAATGGGTCATTGGGAATTCATATATATATAGCATCGATCCGGAGCCATATATGTCAAGGAAGTTGATGCGAACTAATTAATTAATTAAAACAGCTTCCCGGCGAGCTCTCTAATGTCCTCGTCTCTACAACAGCAGTGAGAGGAGAGGCCCCTCAGCTCCGACAGGCTCCTCCCCAGCTGCAAGGCCACCTTCAGCTCAAACAGCTCCCCGTCCTCCCTCCTCTCGGCGTCTTCCTCTCCCAAGTTGAACTCGATTTCCTCCTCCAGCTGCCGATAGAACCCGGCGCAGTTCCTGTACATCTCGAACACCATCCCCACCTGCCCTCCGTGCTCCAGCGTGTTGACGACCATGGCGAGGCTTCCACTGACGACCCCCAGAAGCAGTGGCCACGCTCCTGGATTAATGCCAGCGTCTATAAAGCTCGCTCCTACGGCACCTAATCCTGTGAGCAGAGGGCCGGCGGTGGCCAGAACAGAATTAATTCCCAGCGCCCGCTTGGCCTCCCTCACGTACTCGGCCGTGTCGTTCTTCTTCAGCACTCTGAGGACCCCCGTCATCACGCGCTCGAGCCCTTCGCTCCAGCCATTGTTCCTCACTGTCATCCCTGTCCGGCGCCGTTGCCGTGGCTGCTGCGACTGCGCCTGCCGCCGGTGTCGAAGCTTGGGCCACCAGACTGTGGGTTTGACGGCCTCGGGGAACTTCTCGAGCATCCCCGGCAGCAGGGAGAGCGGGTAGGCCTTGTCGAGCGCCAGCACCCTCTCCATGGCGCCCTCGACGTCCGCGGGCGTGGGCCGCCGGCCGAGGGCGAGAGTGGTCTGGATCTTCTTCTCCAGCTGCCTGAACAGACGGGCGGCGTTCCGCTGCTCCTCCGCAAGCTGGGAAGGCTGGATTTTGTTCACCACGAGCAACATGGCCGCGGCCGCGGAGTAGAGGAGCACGGAGGAGGCCTTGAACGCGAGGTGGTGGGGCGAGTGATCCGCGCCTGCGGGGATCGCCGAGAGCCCCGCGGCGACGGAAGCGGCGAGGGTGATGGAGTTGACGGAGCCGAGGAGGAGGGTGTTCCAGTTGTCCCTCTGCGCTCCGATGGCGTCGTGCATACCCGCCCGGTCGGCGGCGGCCTCCATGATCGCGTAGAGCCCGGAGGTGATCGTGACCTGGCCCTCATGGTCTGCACCGCCGGATGTCGACGGCTGCTCCTGATCCCTGCCGGTAGAAGTCGTCGTTCCTTGTCTCACGGTCAAATCCAGCTCGATGGGCACCCTCTTCGGCAACGTCCGGAGAGAGATGCTCGACGGCATCGCCACTTTGACGGGGGGACTGTGGAGGCAGCTGGCACGGATCCCTCCTCGACAAGGAGCTGAAGAGGGGGCTGATGAAGACGAGTGCAAAAGAAGATTCTGGGCTTGGAGAGTTGCCATCTCTCCCTTCGCGATCTGGATCTTATGAATCGCTTTTGTACGTATCTTTTGCCGGATCTCTGTGGAGAAGGGAGATATATATATGAGATCTAGCAGGCAGGCAGGCTTGGAGAGACGGGAGATTTTTAGAGAACTCCGAGGCTGTCGGTGGCTTGGTGATTCGTTTCGTTTGCGGTGGGGGGTAGGCCTGCTTCATGAGGATGGATATGTATTTATAGTGGAGGCGTTGGACGAGGAGGAGGAGCAGATTCAAGGCTTTGAAGATTGAAATGGCCCTGGGGCAGGGTCGTGAGATTGACCTGGCCATGCTTGCTATCCAAGTTCGTTGGTCCGACAGAAGGAAAACGTCAACTGACTCCGTGTCGAGGACCTGACGCCACCTTCCCCGATGGCGACCGTTAATCTACGGCGTTTCGTGTGCATTTACGCAGTGGGTGCACCTCATTCACTCTTCGCTCATTTTACGGCCAGAACATCGGAGCAAAGTCGGACGAGGGAGCCGAAGGGATGGCCGTCGCTGGATCAGCCCATTAGAAGGGTTGCCGGATCAATCGTCCGTGCCACACCGGTTCAAGCATGGATCGGCTAAGGGGCGTCGGATCATCGCGACAGAGGACGTCGGATCGATTGGACAGGGCCGCGCCCGACCACGCAGGATCGTCCATGCTGGGGAGAGCCGGATAAACCCATCTAAGGGGCTGTCGGTTCACTCGGCTAAGAAAAAAAGGAAAAGGCGCGTGCACCTGCACCGGATTGGTCTGCGCATTATGGCGCCGGAGAGGGGAGAAACAACATTCATCCGGGGCAAAGAAACAAAGAGTATAAATACAATAATGGTCCGAGATCAAAACCAAGGGCCAACCATTTTATTGATTGAGAGATAAAAAGATACAATCGATATAGCCCTTCACTGGCCATAAAAAGAAAGAAGGAGACACGAAAGAAAACCCACCTAAGCTTCTTCTCCTCTCCCTCTCTTCTCAGCTGCGAGCCCTCCTTCTTCTGTCTCTTTCTGATCTTCTCTTCTTCTGCGCGTTTCTTCTCTTCTTCACCTCCATGTTTGTGTTCAGCCGCTCCCTCCCTTTTATAAAGGTGAGAGGGCATGATCCGACGTTGCCTGGAGTGGTGGATCAGCGTGGGCTGGTGGCCCATGCCAAAATCGTGACCTTCACCTTGAATCGGCGTAGCCATCCCGTTTCGGCGCTGAAATGGCGCCGGATCACTTCATCTATTGTGCTCAACGGAGCCATCTCGAGGGTCTTTGGTATTTCGCCTTTTGCCGTTGGATAGAAAAGTGTCGTTCTTTCTCTAGAGACGTATCGTTGGACGTGCAACGCGGGTTTCAAATCATCCTTTCCGGACGTAGGCTTTGGGTTATCCCGGCGCGACTGATCTCACGCCGGTTCGGGTTGGTTATGACGTTCGGAATATCACCGTCGAGAAGAACGTGTTGACTCTTCTCCTTAGGTGCATTATCGGGTGTGTCGGACACACCCGCAAGCGATCGGGTTTCATCGTCCTTTTCTAGACGCGGATTTAGAGCGGCTCGACGTGATTCTTCAGACGTCGTACGTGTCAAAACTTTTGTCATCGTTTCGGGAGATTTTCCTTGATTTTCGGTGCCAACAGGGCCCAAACACTTTAGTGGGCTGTCACCTAGCTACTAGGTCGAGTGTGTCTCGTGGACCCTTGAACAGAAGAATTAGTGAGTTACGATTTTCCCCCTCTCTAATATCGATGTTTGCATTACTCTTCACTTTTAAAAAAATAACTATCAAATATTATTATGTTGTAAGTGATCTAATTAATTAATCGCTAGCATCACCTTAACCAATCCATCACCTATGCCTAGTCCAATATATCTTCGCTCTAATTATTCAATCATTTAATTACACCCCACTCTAGCATATGCATGATACCTTGACCTCCACGTGAAAGAACCAACACATTCTCCAGGTATCATTTTTTTCTTCATTTTCTCGAGGGTCTTTTTTCCATGTATACTCGCATATTTTTTGCACACGGATACATATATAAATATATCCATGATTTATATGAACGGTTAAAAATTAATATTTCTGAATATATATATTCAAATAGTTGTGACTATACTCTCACCATAATTAACTTAAGTGTAGTTTAAATGCAGAAATGACAAATATATTCGAGAGTTGACTTCTATATATAGAGATTCGATTGAGATCACATGATCTTGATTCTTGAAGATGTTTTTGGAATTTTTGTACATATTAATTTATTTACATAGCATTTATTCAGGAATAGTGGTTTAAAGTTGAACGTGCAACGACCTGAATTAAGTGTATATTTAGATGTATTCATCAGTGTTATCAGAATCGAACCGAACCGGTCGCACTACAAGAAAATTCGGTTTTAGTGACGGAAATTTGCGACGGATTAATTTCTGTCGCAAATTTGTCTCTAAAGTCAGACGGATATATTTCGTCACAAATTCCATCTGTATTTCGGACAGAATGTAATCTGTCTGAATATACACCTCAATTTGTGACGGATATTCAGACGGAAAACATTCCGTCTAAAATTACAGATGGAAATAAGCTCTGTCCGAATTGCCGTCGCAAAACCCCCCCCCTCCCACCATGATCGATCCCTTCCTCCCACCCCTTCCACCTGCCCCCATCCCCCCCCCCCCACTCTCCCTCTCACTCTCTCTTTCTCCTCTGCTTGCCGTCATCCTTGCCGTCGCCGGAGGCGCCACCATCCTCGCCGTCGCCGCCGGCCTCCCTCCCTCTCACCGTCGTCGTCGACAGCCTCCTCCCATCCTCACCATCGTTGATAGGACATCAAGGGCTACTTCATCATACGTATGGAATGTATTTGTGTATTGGCTTGTATTAGTGTGTTTGTTTGATTTTTTTCATTTGGGCTCCTTTGTAAGGCTTTTAACAAGCCATTGGGCCACATTCCATGTAGAATCCATTAGTGGCTTTCATTTGTTAGGTCCATTAAGGGGGTTATATCATATTGGACCTAAAGACCTTCATTATGGACCTTAAAGCCACTTAAGGCCCAAATGGGCTTTTCCCGCTCATGGGCTATCTAGGTTGGAAGATCCATAGGTTATGTATGGGGTTTATGGGCTTGTGTATGGTTCTTGGCCCATGAGTGGCCTTTGGCCCATGAAGGGGGGCGCCCCCTTCTTTGTCCTTATTAAGCTAAATTAGGTAAGTTTGATTAGAACATGTTGGATGCTTTGACCACATGGGTTAAATTGGATTTGACATCCCCAAGATGGCCTTCACCCCTAGATCTGAGGGTATGGGAGGTCATTTACCAATTTGGTCAATTCCATACAAATACCATATATTTTTCATTTGTTAAAAAATTAATGAGAAGAAAATTGTTGAATTGCTAAAGGAGCTTCTTGCGCACCCCCCCTCTCCCCTGATGTTCATATTCTTCCTCTAGACCTCCAGGGTGTGATACCCTCTCCTATATTCTTCTTAGCCCCTCTAGATTCTATCTCTGCTACCGCCGCCGCCATTCGTGCCGCCATCGAGCCGCCGCAAAGCCGCTTCCGAAGTACTGTTCAGATCTCTGTTCTGTTGGATAGAGGCTCACTCCGGGACTTTTAGCTCCCAACTCCCACATCTTTTGGAGCTGAGATTTTCAGGATATGTTCCCCTATTGAACCCAAGCCCCCACAAAAAAATCCCATCATCTACCTTTCTTTTTATATTTTTCTATTTTCGTGTATTTCCACCTTCCAATTCTATCCCAGTTCAGATCTGTGTAACAATAGCTCTGTGTTTCCAAGTTTCGACCCCCTTTCTCTTATCTTATTGAGTCACCAATTTTATTGGGGATTCTATCCATCAAATAACACTTTCACAAATTTTCTTGTGAATTTAGGATCTCTTTTATATTTTCTAAAAAATCACTTCAGATCGCAAGTTCTGTTCTGTCTCTGCCGTCCAGATCCGACCACCCGGTACTTGAAAATACTTTTCCCCAGACAAATCTCCACCAAACCTTTCATGCAAATTATCCCCGTTTTCCTCTCTTCGCCCTCTACCACTTTCATGAAGAGCTCAATAGCTGAATCGGAGGTCTACAACGAGGTCAACGTCAACTCTCAGGAAAAAGCACTTCCGTCCAGAGATTTCGGGTTCTGTGAACCAGCAGATTGGAAATTCGGGTAAGACCAGATCTGGATAGCCAATTTTTTCTATCTGACTATAGATCGAAGAATTTTGAGTTAGATTTCCAACGGCGCTAGTCTCGCGTCGATCCGACGTCGGGGCCGATCGCAGCATCAGTTTTCGTCGGGATGCACAGGTATGAAACAGAATTCAGATCCGTGGGCAGCAACTCCAACCCGCACCGATCGGAGCCTCCTCACCTTCCGCGAGGTAAACCAGCATGCCGCCTTCCCAGGGAGCACCCCTCCGGACGTTCCCGTCACAGCGGTGCCGCTCCGAGCCCACACGGCCCCATTGACCAACATGTGGGTCCCACGTTCGTGAGTACGCGTGCCGCCGAAGCTACACAAGAAGTTACCCGTCAACCCGAACCCGCTACTCCCGGGTCCCACTTTGTAGCCCCTTACCTCCCTGCGTGGAGTGGGCAGTGAAATTGTATTGCTGTAATTATTGTGTAGTAATTGTTCCGGGAGTACAAGATCGGCTGGGATCATCTTCCCCACGCCAGGCGCGTGGAGGTATCGTGTTCGTTCCTTTACTCAGCGTTTACTTTATTCGTATATACTTGTTTATGCCGCTGCTAGAGAGCATGATAGAGTAATTAGCTCGCTATATATTGTTATTCACCGCTGCGAGCGAGAGAGTGAACCCGTCCCGTGACCCGATCCGGATATGAAATTATGAGTTGACCACCGTAGCTCACTGTCGGTTTCTCAACCGTGCACGTCCGTACATTTCCCTCGTTAGGGACGATCACGAGCTTGCTTAGAGTCCAAGGGTCGCATATCCAATTGGAGTCGAGTTGCGTGTCCGTCCCGCATCAATCGTCATCGCCGGTAAGTCCTCTCCCTGTCCCTCTCCCTATCTCCCTCCTTCGCTCCCTCTGGCCGCTCTCCCTCTCCCTATCTCCCTCCCCCTCTCCCAATCCTGTCCCCCACCCTCACTCAATCCCTCTCCCTCTCTGTAATGCCCCGGATTTCTTGGATATTTTTCGGATCATTTTCGTGGGTCCTGGAGTGTGTTTTGTGCTTTACGTGTGTTTTTCCCTGACATGCCTTCGGAACGCTGTGCATGGTGAACCGTGGCGTTCTCCGACTCCGGGACGTGACTAGCTCGTTGTGCTCCTCCCGAGGATCGTGGAGGTAATTCTTAGTATTTTTCTGAATTTCTTGAATTATCAGGTTTTTCTATATATTAACCCTTTTTCTCTCTCCCCTCTCATTTCTCATTCTCTCCCTCTCTCTTCTCTTTCTCTCCCCCTCTCCCCCGGGCGGCCGATAGTGGCGGAGGAGGGCGAGACGGTGAGGCGGCGAGGCGAGGAACGAGGAACGGGTCGAGGATCGAGGGTCGGTGGCGCGTGGAAGCTCGGCCTCGAGTTCGTGTCCCGGTGAGGGTTTCGCGGCATTTTCTTCAAGGATCGGCATCCACGGCACGTGAAATCTTCGGTGGAGGTAGGGAGATGGACCCTCAAGTCGCGTACTTCATTTCCCGTGAGTTTGGTAGGCGGTGGCGAGCCTAGCGTGGGTTTATTGCCGTTTTGGGGAAAACCACGATTTTGGGGTGTGAGCCGGATCTCCCGTTTCTTGAGATTTTTGACCAATCTAAGGGCATAGATGCACGCTAGGAGGCTTGGGGATGGATTCCCCTTTGTTTCCCCATCACCCGGGGGTGATTGGGGCGTAGATCGGATTTTTGGGGCGTTTCCCGACGTTTCGGGTTCAGGACGCCTTAGCGGTCGTTCCAGAGACCGCTAAGGGCGCCAAGCGGACCAAGGGTAGACGGCGAGGGGTCTCCCTGTGTCAGTTCAAGGCTGGCGGTCATGCGATAGACGGCCAGGGTCCTTGGCGGTCCAGGGTTAAATCGCAAAAACCGCTTGAGTTTCGTGTGTTCCGAGGGTTTAGCGGTCCAGAGGTAGCCCGCTAGCCAGTGCCTCGCGGTCCAAGGGTAGACCGCAAGGGGTCCGTGATTTTCGTGTGTGGCAGTCCAGTGTTAGATCGCTAGCCTTGCTTTGGCGGCCTAGAGTTAGACTGCTAGCCAACGTGGCGGTCTAGGGTTAGACCGCTAGGCGATTTCTGTGCTTGCGATGCCGGGTCCGTGTTGTGTTGGTCTCGGTCGACCCGGTTATGACCCAGTGGTCGACCTTCGGCCTCGTGAGTGTCCTCGGCACCCCATGAGTTCCGTGTCCATGTTTCTGGGGTGTCTGGAGGTACCGTGTTACCTCTGTTGGTTCCCACGGACTACAATCGGATCTAGAAGGGGGGGTTGAATAGATCCTATTAATAACTATGGCCTATTTAAATCTTGACCCCTAAACACATAAATCACTTCTATAAACCAATAAAACACTTAGGCACACAGAGCAACGGAATAGTTAGGAGTGGAGCAAGCAATGATGTTAAAGCACGATGCCCAGTTCAGACAGGTCGACACACAGGACAGTGAGGTCAACACTTTTACTGTGGGTCACAGCACAGGTCGACACTCCTGCCTGTAAGGTCGACACTTCTTCAGTAGGATCCAACTATGTAGTGAGCTGGGGTCTACACTTCAGGGCAGTGAGGTCGAGACCTCTGACAAGGCACAAAACACAGGTCGACACTTCTTCAAGAGCAATTAAGATCCAAATGAGATGTAATACAATGAACCACAGAGATCTTAGATCAGAGTAGCTAAGTGTTAAATGACTTGCTTAATGTGTGAGAGCTGTAGAGATCACTAGAGTGCATGAGTGTCGAACGAGGTGAATACCATTGGCAAAGCTTTCACCTCTGTACCCGTGTGCAAGGGTGCAGCAGGCGACCCAAGGAGCTGATACGATTAAAGACACAAGAGAGAAAGCAGCTCACACAAATTATGATAATCCCTTTGCATGGAAAATGCTCCAAAGTGCCTATAAGCAAGAGTGCTGCAGACACTTGAGGAGATACACGTTAGCAACGATAGTGAGGGGATCAAGATGAGACAATTTGTGCAAGCAGAACGCTTGAGTGAGCAAAGAAATTAAATGGCGAAGTATCGCACGAACCTGTGAAGTGGGGATAGAAGTAATAGAATAGGCTCACAATGAATACAACCCACAACACAAGGATTTTAAGGTGGTTCGCTTGTTAGCCCACAACCTACGTCCACCCTACACCAAACTCGGTGTGACTTTCCGGCTGACACACAGCTTGATCCGCTGAGCAACATTATTTGCTTACACACATGAGCAACACAACTTGCTTACACAGCTGAGCAACATAGCTTGCTTTCTGCTGACTAACAGCTGGAATCGCCTAGAGGATCTGATCCTCTCTTCCTCTGAAACCACAGAAGGAACCCGTTCCCTAAACATGGGATCAAAAAAGCTAGATGTATTGATGATAGACGAACCGTAACAAATAGAAGCTGAATACTGTAAGTGCAGTGGAGAAGGAATAGAGACAATATAGACACCAGCTAAAAGAATGGATCAAGACAACGGAGTTGGTGATTGTAGTTACGAGATTGGATCTAAGGATCCTTTTCTTCAAGCACCGGTAGACTGCAGGGTTTGTCTTCTCTCTCACGGCTGCTCTCTCTTCTTCTTCTACTCTTACAGCATTGGACTATGTCATCCAAGTGATGGGCTGCTCTCACACTTTCTTAAGAGTGTTTTTGTTGGATGGTCGAGAGCATGGCACTGTGTGGACGGCAGCAGTAGCTTCTTCAGTTGAAGAAGCTAAGTATAAATAGGTAAAAACTAGTTGTAATGCCAAGAAAAATGGCACCAAGAAGTCTCTGATGGACCAATGCACCGGCTGTATTTTCCCTCCATAATTTCCCTTGAAGCATGCGCCAGAGTGAAGTGAGAGCTTGGAGTCTTCCAGGCAAGTTCTATGTTCGACGGTGGCAGCACCTGGAAGAAGTGACTGAGTCTTCTCATTTAGATGCTTGGAGATCTTCTCATTAAATGCTCCTATAGGCCTGCTGTCTTCTATTGGCTGAGCCCAACTTTCAGTACAAGGATAGGTACAATGGCAGACAGTGTTAAGGAGCAGATCAGATTTTCCTTTAGACAACATCAGATATTCACATTAAACCTCCCTCAGATAAGCAGTCTTCTCATTCTGCATAGGTGTACTCTTCTGCGAACATGGCTGGTTGGACAGCCCATTGGTCGACAGCAAGACAGTGGCAGACTGTGGAGTGTCCTATTCCCAGCAGCAGACAATCTGGACAGGCAGACAGATAAGACTGACGTCGCGGCAGACTGAAGTGGCTCTTCCAGCTAGATTTCTGACAGAAATCATCTCTAAAAGGTAGATAAATGAGTGATAAGATGGTAGAGCAAGGGTCTTACCTTGGGACGTGGTCCAGACCCCAAAAACCTTGATTTTAATGATTTGCAGTTACTTTTTCTCTCTCTGGATGGCCCACTAATCTGACTGTTTATTTGCTTGAGGATTCTTGGATGAACAAGGGTGTCGACCTCCTGTATGAAAAGAGTCGACACATCTTAGTAGAATTCAATGGAGTACTTACTGGAAGTATAAGAGTGTCGACCTCCTTCGAGGTAAGTGTTGAGACATCCTTTGAATATCTTGAAGGCCCATGACCGATGTGTCGAGACTTCACATGATAGTGTCGGGACATGTATGCTTGGTTCCAAAATGTCATCAAGACTGCGTTGAGACAACATCAAGCAATGTCGAGACATGTGAGCCATGTGCCGGAATAAACACACGAGTGTGTCGACACTTTTCTGTTAGTGTGTCGAGACAACCCTTGAAAGGTTTTGAGAACATCTTCTGTCGATTACATACACGTTCTGGTTGAACCTAGATGTGTCGACACATTTCTATTAGTGTGTCGAGACATCCTTTGAAAGGTTTTGAGAATAGCTTCTGCCGGTTACATACACGTTCTGTTTGAACCTAGATGTGTCGACATATTTCTGTTGGTGTGTCGAGACGTCCTTTGAACGGTCTTGAGGACGGCTTCTGCTTCAGCTGATTTCTTCCTGAGGTGTCGAGACATTTGTCAGATGTGTCGACACATGATTTATGTGCAGAGATGTCATCCGAAGGTGTCGAGATATTTTTCTTTTTAATTCAGCCCTTGATTGGAGTATGCTCAGACCTTGATGTATGGACCTTGAGCAACATGCACAGACCTAATATGGGTTGGCCAGGGATTGCACAGACCTTGATCTGCTTATGTGCTCCGTCCTTAGTTCATTTTCCTTGCCCTTCTTGCATCAACCTTGGTCCTTCATTCTTATGCAGCCTAATGCCTCATCTGTGTGACTGACTTGATTTCTTTCTATCCTTGCAGACACACTTTGTTGCCGGTGTGGGTTTGACCTGAATTGCATGAGTGTTTGTTGCTATCAACTGCAGGTCAACCTATATTAATAACTCATAGTTAGACATTATCGAAACAAAAGAATACTATACATAAGCCCAACATACATAGTCAGCCATCATCAAAACACTGGAGTTACACATATTATACACATGTCTAACATTCTCCCCTTTTTTGATGATGGCAACTATGAGCTATGAGTCATTATGAGTATATTGAAAGTCAGAGATTAAAAGAATGTAATCGTGAATAAAAGCACAAAGACCACTTGATTATCTCTCCAGATAATTTACTCCCCACATATTCTTATGCAAGTATTCAAGACTCTCTCCCCTATGCTTTCCATAGTTAATGACACATACAATTCTCTCCCCCTTTGACATCATCAAAATATCATACTAGAGAGAATATATGGCATAATTAGGAAGGTAGGAGTGAAGGAAATTGCAGCACATCAATTGTTGGAAATTATTAGCACATGATGTACGGTGTAAAAGTGATTAGATACCTGGAGGGAGCAATTTAAAGTGCAGCAACCTGAGATACCTTTTTGAAGATGCCTGAATCTCTCTGTTTGCGATGTATTTTTGTCCGACCATCTTATCGTTTCGTTTCATGTGTATATGTACATATGTACATTTATACATGTCTTATTTCACGCGTCGATCAACCAATTAACTAACTGGTAATTAACTGACTGATTGACGACGCGGGCGTCGTCAATCACATGAGTGACAATTTTATGATGCGCTCATTCTGACCCGTGTCGGGCGAATGTGAGGTTCGATCGGGACCAGCAGTCCGCCATACCATAAAGGCTATGGCGTTAATTACATCCCTCACGAGGAGGGAACACCTTTGATTAATTGCCGAGATAGCGGGCTGTCGAAGCTGGATTAAAAAAAGGCTACATGATGATCATGACGAAGACATGCAGGATGCACACATGACGCTCATAACTATATTAAGCATGATGACGGAATTGTGGAAGCAAATGGTGACCAACCATATTTATTACTCCTCATCGAGGAGAAGGAAGAAGGCAGCACAAATATGATAGCGAAAGCAAAGTGCTAACGGATGTGGTAATGAAGATATGATAACAATATAGTTCGGGCTCGCTAGGCCCTTCTTTTATTCAATTTATTACCAGCTATGGCTTGTTGGCATCGATCCCGAGAGATGAAAATTACCTTGGGGCAAATGAGCGACTTAAACGGCAACATGCTCCAAAACCGGCGCAACCATGCAAGAAGTAACTCATACGGCGCGATAAAACATCAGTATGGACGGCTAAAACGGCGCGGCCCCACAACCGGCTAAAACGGCGCGCAAGAGGATGGGGCGCGCCGGTTTAGGGCGCGCCGGAAAGCCGCAAGGAAAAACTTTTTGATTATGAGTGTGGGGTTAACCCAGGGCGGGGGGGTACCACGTCGGTTTAAGGCGCCCCGGTTTAAGGCGCGCCGGTTAAGACCGCGCCGTATTAACCCCATTTTGTTAATTTTTGAACTTTTTCAAGTTTGTTAAATTCTCATAGAACATTTTAGAGTTGTTTAGGCCAATTGACTGTTTAAATGGAGCCCATGGCCTTCTAGGAATGAAGAAGCAAGTCAGTGCGAGGTTCATACTCAAGCACTGAGGTAATTAAGTCCAGAACGAGCGTTCCATTAAGGCTTATTCAATCTTAATCTGTCCGAAATTGGACAACATCTCCCCTGAACCCGAAGAGTTGCAGGGGAGAAGCGGGGTCATGCTCACCTGTGGAACAAGCCCCTAAACCGCCGGTGTACACGGAGGCACCCAGCAAACCCCATCGGATAGGATACCCCGAGGACTAGCCTACGAGGGGCACCAAGACTCCGTAAGGGGAAAGATAGAGAGATGAGGTCATTGATGATGGGAGTATCACCCTAAGGGCTAGCCTGCGAGGAGTGGACAACCCACTGCTTATGACTCATCCCGTGGATGAACCGACCACCAAGAGGGTGAGGCTCCAAGGGCTGGCCTACGAGGAGCATACATCTCTCGGCCTCGATTGGGTCCCAGATGTCGGGGCTAAGCCTGTTAGGCTAAGGCCCCCTGTTGCTATCTGCTATGGCCTTGAGGAAACATCTACCATTGAGGGTTAGAGTTCTCGATCGCCCAGCAGCTGTGTGAAGTAACGGGGAATGTCCCCCCTCCCCGGACGATTAAGACGAAATAAAGGAATCTCGGAATGGTTCACATGACTACAATGCAGAGGGGTAATCAACACACAGGCGAGACGAGCCAAACATAGAGGCATATGCTCGAACAGCTACGGCGCAATGTTAAGTCGATGCATCTTGCAATCCCAAAAATGACTCCCACCTCACGAGCCACAGGGCAACATGAAGAGAGGAATCGAGGGGAGTTAGTCCCTTGACAATATGGTAGAAAGAAGCATACGCAGAAGCGCAGCTCTGTCCACATAGGGTATGCGGAGACCCTTTTAATCAGACACGAGCACGGTCGAAAAGGGAAAACCCCGGGGAGGGGTGTTTCTGTAGCCCACGGTGCTTCGGGGCATGATCGGGGCTTCGGGGAAACCAGGATCAGAGAAAACGCACGGAATACCTTAACATACACATCGATGTAGGTAGAGAAGGAGAGAGAAGTCTCAAATCACTCATTCGACCTGCTGGTCCAGGCATTCAAAATACACATTGCCATCTCATAAACGGGAATGGGCCACTCATTACACGTTAAGAATCCGGCGCCGGCATCATTGCTCGGTCGCCGTTCATCATTCGCAGGGGAAAATATATTGAAGAGAAGAAAACGCAGAGGAGGGGAGGGGTCGACTCATATCATTGCCATCCCTCCCCACTCTTGCTTACAGTTGGTAGACGGAGATTCCGAAAGAGGAAAATTCACGAAAAGCCGAGAGAGATAGACGCCGGCGCCCACCTGTTCTCGAAACAGAGTATCGGCCCGCTTCTCCTTCTCCGGCTCCGGAGGACTTCAACCAGAACAGGGGAAGACGGCCGTCGAAGGACGCTCGGACCGAAACTTCTCTTCCAAGAAAGCTCTCTCTCCCCTCCAAAGGCCTCTCTCGAAAGACACTCCTCTTAACCTTCTGTCTGCTCTCTCTTTCTGTTTCTCAGCCTCCTCTTTTCCAGCCCCTTTCCCCATTTTTCTTATGTTTCGAATAGCCTCCATATATACATGATCGAGCCCCAAGCCTCATACGGCGTGAAGAACTGCGCGTCGGGAGAGGCTTCATGGGCCTTTGCGCGCCGGAATAGCCAGGCCCTGGATGGGGGTGCAGCGCGCCGGGATAGAGGGCGTCAAGTGAGGGGCGCGCCGGTTTAGGGCGCATCGGGCTAACGCTCCTCATGCGCTTCGAGCCAGTTGGTGAGTCCGAGGATGATTCCGGGGGTCACCGTGAACATTTATCTTGCCAATGCTCCTCGAAACTTCGACGAGATGTCTTGTAGAAGCTCCCAGGTTGACGTACGGCCATTCCCGAGACTCCAGATAGCTTTGATTTGATCATACGGGCTTTCTGCTGACACGGCCTTCAGCTCTATGATTCGTGTTGCTGGCTCGGTCTGGCTCGTGCCCAAAGCTCCTTAGGGGGTGGTGTAACACCAGGGATAGTTCCGCCTGAGCTGGGTGATCATTCGGCCACTAATGGGCCCATCTTGGCAAGGCCGTACCCGTGCCGGGTGATCGGGATCTTCTGCCGACAGAGCTTTCGGTCCTCCGTCTCGGAGAGCCGGGGGAACTCCTTCATCTTCGGGGGAACCTCTTCATATGGTGGGGATCCACCGGATAGACCGTCGTCCTTGATCGGACAACGGGTGTAGTGTATGCGGCATGACAAAGTCGATGCCGGTTCATTGGGCAGGCTCGGTCGCACTGCCGGTTTGTTGACGAGTTTGTCTCGGCTCTCCTGAGGTGAAGTCCCCGTGTCCACATGGAGTAACTTGAGGCTCTGGTAGCTTGAGAAGTCTTCATTATGCTGATCTTTATCGACTTCCGTACTTCGGTGGGCCGGGCCATTCGTCCTTATGGCCTGGTCACCGACGATCATATTTTGAGTGCCAACAAATGCCCCCCAGACGTGGGTGTTGCGAGCAAGGCACGAGTGCAGCAGGACCGACGGATGAGTTTCACCCAGAGCGATTCCCTCTTGGGTTGACAGGAGCCTGGGATGGCCTTTAATTTGGCATGGCCGTTAACCCGGCGCCGTTTAGATGTTAATACGGCGCGCGTGATCCGATGCGCCTCCTTGGCCTTGGATGTTAATCCGGCGCGCCCACGCTACTCGCACGTTGATCCGGCGCGGCCTCAGCGCTGAGGGTTGTTGATCCGGCGCGCCTTTTGCTTACGGGCCTTTTAACCCGGCGCGCTAAATAGTGCGCCGGTTTAACAATGGGGGGGCTTCCCCTATATATTTCTTTCTTCCTTGTTTTTTCTTCATCGCCTTTCATTTGACGATTTTCTTTCTCTCTCATCCCTTTCTTCTCTCCCTTTGGCGCCGAGAGCGGCGATTTCTTCCTTCGGGTGAGTGGAGGTGCTGTCAATTTGGGTCTCGAAACCCATTCTTTGGACCCCAGGAGGCTTCTAGCAGGGCTTGCCCTCGGAGCTATTCCCCCGGGTGTTCCTCTGGCCTCGGTGTAATGCCGATGGCTGCCTTTTAGGGACCATTCCTTAGTGGACGCGTTCCCGCTTTTCTTTGGCAATTCCCTGTGCTGGGGAGACTCTGCCGAAATTTTGTCAGAAGTTCGCCTTTGATTAGCCATTTTCTGACTTTGCTTTTGTTTGGTATGCCTCTTTTGAAGCTATCATGGCATCCAGCTCTTCTTCTCGTGCTGTAGTGACATGGGAGAACGTCAATTCCCTCGACTGGGGGCACGGCCAGGTGGCCATAGTTGCAGAGTCTTCGGATTCAGAGATAGACACTGTGGACACCAGCTGTCTCCTTATCCTCGGGGGTGACTCCTTTCATTACAACAGAGAGGGCGTGACCAGGAGGGATTATCCCAAGGACAAGCACCTAATGTCCCTTCTTCAACGCTTCAACCTTCAGGGGAAGAGGGATGTGTTCGCCGTTCGGAAGGTCGAGCAGGCCTTGCTGGTGGAGAGAGACAGCCTGGCCGAATGTGTGATGCGGGGAAGACCCATCTATCTCCCCGGGGAGGTCAGGAAATAGAGCGCTGTGCTGGGGCTGCAAGACCTGGCTCCGACAGACGGGTTGCTGACTAGAGCTCCCGAGTTCGTACCCGCTCGGTGGAATGACTCCGCGGGCAGAGTGGATCGGGAGAAACCGATCTTTGGTCTATTCCTTGCCTCGTTGAGATGGGGATATAGAGACGAATCGTTCTTGCTAGATTGCTTGGCGGTTCGCTTCAAGCACCAGATATCGGTGGGGTGGTTTACTGAACTGAAAGTCACAGACGCTCATGCATTCAGACCCGGAGCAGTAGAGTTCACTGACTACGTGCTACAGCATTACTCTCCTCTTCTGACCAGGGCCGACGTATATCACAGCGTGTACGCTTCAAGGTACCGGTACCCAATCTCACGGGGCCTGTGTTGTGGAATGATCGAGGTATTTTGCCCCGAATATAACACTTTCTACACTTCAGAGGGGGAGACCTCTTTAGACTTGTGGAGTCTATCGCAGCTCAGCGGCCTACCCATTGATGGGGAGCCGTATGAAGAAGTCTGCTGGCCTGACTGGTTGAAAGACCAAACCGACGGTGACGATCGGTATTTGGCGGGCTACGCCTATCGGTATCTGATGAAGGCGTATCGCACCCTCTTTCATTCATCGCACGACACGAGGGAAGCTCGGAAGCCGGGCGAGAAGCGAAGAGTGCGGATGGGTGCCTGGCTTCAATATTTCTTCCAGGGGAAGAATAAGTATGAAGATTTTCCTCCAATAGCGCCCGTGGCCCAGAAGCGGAAGAAGAGGGTGCGACGCCAGGCCGCTTCATCATCTTCTTCGAAAGGAGGGCAGGGAGAAAACCCGAACCCTACTGGTGTTGATGCAGTCACTCACTGTGCTGCATATCTGGTTTATTGGCTTTGTTCGTTCGCTCTTCCTCAAGGTGACGAGAGCGTGATTAGGGCGGAGGCGATTTACCCGGCCTGTCTTATGGCTTGGGGCATCAAGCTGTCCCTTTGCCCAGTGGCTTTGTGTCTCATTTACAAGATGTTGGGAGACTTGCACAAGACGCGTCTCCCCAGAAGCCTTCGGACGGTTGGTCCGTTACATTTCTTTAATGCTTGGGTCTGCACCCTGTTTCCGGAGGCAGCTCCTCGGGCATTACAAGCGGTTCCTCTGGTCCCGCGTATGATAGAGTTTGCGAGTGCTGAGCCATCTTTACTTGTGGAGCAACTCTACGCCATTCGGGGTAAATTGGCCCGCATTCCCATGGATTCGCCTGGGGTTCTTCATTTTTGGAGCTTAGCCGCCCATTCGAGCCCGCTGACGAACAGGACGAGGCAGTGCAAGCTGTTTGAGACTGAGGAGTACATCCATCCGATTTCCAAGGCCAAATATACCAAGCCTATTCTGGAGCCGGAGTTGATTGATTGGGCACTGGCCATCAGGCCTAGTGTCCTTGTATTTCGCAAGAGCGGCATTCTGTGGTTGGAGCCGTATTACCCGTTCCGCTTCAGTCGGAACTTTGGCTACGACCAACAGATTCCACATTCCTCTTCACAATTTGCATTGCCCAACAGGCATAGGGCCGGGCAAGTTTCAAATGATGACGCCTGAATATGGTGGGACTTTTTCCATCGTCGTGAAGACGTTTCTTTTCGGGTGCCTGCCCCTGCGCGCTTCCCTCGCGTCACGCCTGAGTACATCAAGTGGTGGAATGCACGGACGGGGTTTTACAGGAACTCCCGGAGAGAGTGCTGGGCTGTGGCGGAGCACAGGTTTTTAGCCTCCCAGTCGGAGCCGGTTCTTGACATTGAAGCCTCTTATCTGAAGAAGTTGAAGTCTTGGACCAATACAGAAGTGAAGGCCTATATGGAGGCCCGCAAGATTGTGAAAAGCCGCAAGATGAAAGTTGAACCGAAGCTGCCCCCGATCAACAAGGATGATTATGTGAAGACCCTTCGGGGTTTGTGCCGGGTCAGCAGTGAGAGGGTGATTCTCCAGCAACTCGCTTTACCGGTAGAGGAGCCCATCGCGGCTGTGGCCGACTGGCGTCCCGAGGTGGATAGGTTGTATCCCTATCGGACTTTCATTCGCAAGGAAGACAGGCGAGACGCCTTGTACGACAACACTCCCTGGCTATTTGCACTCCTTCGATCGCATGGCCTGTCGGTGGGTGGTCCGAGTGAAGCCATCCTGGACCATCCTCTACAGATTTCGTTCAAATATGCAGACAGGTGGGGGCTGGACCATCTGAGCCTGTATTATCTCCTATCCTCTCGTGGTCATGAGGACCTAGCACTGCTGGCCGAACCGAGCGAAAAGATTGGAGATCTATGTTGGCTTATTCGCGAGGCGGCTTCGAGGGACAAAACGCTATCGCTATTTTATTGGCCTCTCTTCCCCTTTTATACGGGACCGGCAAGTATGTTTTATTTCTTCTTTCAGGCCTTTTGACCAGCTTCTTCTTTTCATTGTGGTGTGTCATTCTCACCTTTGTGCATGTGCAGTCCGACCGACTTCGGAGGAGACCCGGCACTTTAGGGAACTGATCATAAAGGCCCAAAAGCCAACATATTTTGAAGTTCCTGAGCCTGCTCCGACCACGACGCCGCCGCTGCCTCCTGGGGATTCGAGGAAGAGGACTCGGTCCCAGCTGAGAGAGGCCGTCGGGAAGGCGAAAGCGGCGGTGACCCAGGTGACACGGGCACGTCGAAAGAAAGCTGCAGAGAAGGAGTCGGCAACCATCCTTCCTTCGGTTGTATCTTTTGAAGAGTTTGAAGCTTCCCGCACACAAGGGCTAGAGGCTGAAGGTAGGCTCCTTTTCTCTTCGAAATGCATTAGCTTGTTTTAATTGCCTCGGCTAGCCCATGATGACGGTTGCTGACACAGTAGCCGCGGTCATCGGGCTGGAGGCGACGGTAGATGTAGCGGCTAGGGACAGGGCAGAGGGAGTCCCTACTTCTCCCGTTGAAAGGGATCTGCCCTCTCCAACACCCAGGCAGGAGATGGAAGGTAATCTATAGTTTAATCGTGATAGCACCACAAATCTTTATGTCTTTAGCTAGCTTGACCCCTTCTTGCCGTAAACTGCAGTTGATATACAACCGTCATTACTTCGGGCTCGGAGGGTATAGAGTAGGCGATCCCCTCGGGGCAGAGCGGACCTGCTCTTGAGGTATCATCTATTGTTGCCCCTGGCGCGCAGAGCACCGGGGAAGCTCCCGCCGAGGGTGATGCTCCTGCTGGCGAGGCTCCTGCTCCGACGGCGGAGCGTCCTGAGAAAGCAGAGGGGTCCTCTTCCTCTGAACGAGTAGATTATGGCGGCGGCTCCAGTGACGAGGAGGTCTCACTGATTGATCTTGAGACCGATGATGCCGGGGCGTCCTCGGCCTATGAAAGTGATTATCTGACTTTCAGCCCGGCCCGGTTGTCGTGGGGCGGTCCCGAGCCGTCATTATCTCTTGAGAGTGAAGAGGCCGGTGCCGGGGGAGCTGCTCCTAAAGATTTGAGCTTAGTACCCGTTGAGGTAAGGACCTGCCCAGGGTCGGTGTTTGTTGTTCTTCTTTATCTTCCCTCCAGCCTCGTTTTTAATGTATATATATTTCTGATGCAGGCTGAGGTGGCGCTGCCAACTATGACGGTGCAGATACCACTCCCGGCTCTGGGAACGGGCCATGCAACTCTCCCGTCCGTCCTGCGGCCTATCGCATTGCGATACCTAAAGGACTATGCAGCGGCAATGGTTCCAGTCGGACCCGGAGCACTTGTGGAAGTTGGTAGTTCGGCGGCAGCTGGGGATTCTCAGCCAATGGAGGCTGCACAGCAATCAACTCTGGAAAAGGATGGTCTCCCTGAAATAGAAGCCGGAGAGATCATTGAAGAGCAGATGTCTTCGGCTCTTGATGTTTCTGTTGCACCTCCATCACAGGGGGCAGAAAAAGAAATTGTTGTTGTCGAGGCTCCAGCCACCGTATCTGCCAGCGCGCTTGTTCCTCACAGCAGTGGACTGCAGCTCATGCCATCGTCATCTTCCGGGACGGCCGATGATATCTGGGCTGCCGTGGATAGCAGAGTGGAATTTGAACTGCCCGAGACGTCGCCACTTGGTCTTCAATCTTCAAGTGACTTTGTGTGGCAGTTTCTGGGGACCCTCCAGCAGACCGTAATGGCCAGCATGGATTTAACTTATGTCCAGCTGAGGGGTTTGATAGAGCATCTATCCTGCTCGTTGTTGGCCTTTGGTTGTCCCATGGACGACTGGACTCCACGGGTGATCCTGCTCCTGAAGTATGTAAACAGGAGGGAATTTCTAGGCCAGGAAGCAGCTGACCAGCTGGCGGCCATATCATTGGAGCGTGCTGAAAACCGGGCGGCTCTCATTTCTCTGCAAGAGACTGCGGCGAGGATGAGGGATGAAGCCAAGGCCTCTTTACAATGCCGAAGCTTCCTAACGGCCCGGGTGGCGGCATTGCAGGCCGAACTTTCAAGGGTAGAGGCTGAACTTGAAGAAGTAGATCGCCTGGGAGTCCAGAAGGCGAAGGATGCAGAGATGGCCGAGGGACAAGTTGCTTCCCTCGAGGAGAAGCTATCTGAGCTGGAGGCCACCGAGTTCCGATTGCAAGAACTGACCCGCCATCCTTCCATGGGTATTCCTGCGCTGGAGGATATCTTCCGACGCCCTCTGCCGTAGTCTCTTTTCTTTTATTTGCTCCCTTTTTGACGCACTTCATGTACTCTGGGGGATGGCCCGTGTAACATGTACCTTTTACTTCATAGTAATGGAAAATCTCCATTGTGCTTTTTGAATGAAGACTCCATCTTGTCACTACTCTTTTCTCTTCCATTCGCCCGTTGTTTCTAATCCGAGCGTATGAGTCACTAGGGCAGGAGAGCGCTCACGCCTTCAGCAAAGGGGTGAGGTGTTCGCTCCACCGCGCCGTGACTTTTCTCGAGACTAACAACGGCCTATGCCAGCCGAGAGTCCGGTGGACTCAAAAGGGTATATCCAAACTGACGGGTAAGCGGTCCTGCCGAGGATGGCAAGAACGGGATAGGGTAGCGACCGATCTTGCCTGGTGACAAGGGTCGAAAAGGGTAGACGGTCTTGCCGATGGTGATGAAAACCGAAAAGGGTAGCGACCGGTCTTGCCGATGGTGACAAGGGTCGAAAAGGGTAGACGGTCTTGCCGATGGTGACAAAAACTGAAAAGGGTAGCGACCGAGCTTGCCGATGGTGACAAGGGTCGAAAAGGGTAGACGGTATTGCCGATGGTGACAAAAACCGGGTAGGGTAGTGACCGGTCTTGCCGATGGTGACAAGGGTCTAAAAGGGTAGACGGTCTTGCCGATGGTGACAAAACCGGATAGGGTAGCGACCGATCTTGCCGATGGTGACAAGGGTCCAAAAGGGTAGACGGTCTTGCCGATGGTGACAAAAACCGAAAAGGGTAGCGACCGATCTTGCCGATGGTGACAAGGGTCCAAAAGGGTAGACGGTCTTGCCGATGGTGACAAAAACTGAAAAGGGTAGCAACCGATCTTGCCGATGGTGACAAGGGTCGAAAAGGGTAGACGGTCTTACCGATGGTGACAAAAATCGGGTAGGGTAGTGACCGGTCTTGTCGATGGTGACAAGGGTCCAAAAGGGTAGACAATAGATGTATATAGGCGGGATATCGGATGAAGACTCCGCCTCGACCTCGAAAGGGGTCTTCCGGACAGAGAATGAATCATCACTATTCATCATTCAATTTTTTTCTTCACATTACTGACCTAAGCGCCCTTTCGGGTTTTCACCGAGGCCAGCCCCCTCTTGCTTTTGCCCGTGTGCCCTTTCGGGTTTTCACGCGGCGGGGTACCCGATTTTACCTGCGGCGCCCTTCGGGTTTTCGCCACAGCTGGGTTATAGCCATTTTTGCACTTGTCCTGATATAGGAATAAGTCTGGCGGGGTATCTCTATTTTTAACCCCATTTTCTTCTTCTTTTTTTTATTTGTATAGGATACCGAAGAACTGGACCGTGAAAATGTTGACAGACCTTGTCGATGATGACAAGGATTGAACCCTGCTTCGGTTCGTTGACACCGGCTAGATGCCGAAGCAAAGGATATGGTTTATTAACAAGGATGTAAGATTCGAGTTAGGGGTAAAGATCGACCAATCTCGCCGACGATGACGAGGGTCAAACACATGTTTATTAACCAGCATAGGTTATTGCCGAAACAAAGGTGGGTTTATTAGCAAGGACGGAAGGTCGAAGCTTAGGGGTAGGGATTGATCGATCTCGCCTGATGATGACGACGGTCGACCATGGGTTTATTCATCAGCATGGGTCACATGCCGAAGCAAAGACAGGATTATCAACAGGGACGTAAGGTCCAAGTGAAGGGTAGAGATCGCCCGATCTCACCGATGATGACGAGGGCCGAACATGGGTTTACTCAAGGATTTTCGGTGGGACTTTTGAGGGTTGTCCCTTGTTGAGTTTTATCAGGTGGCGGACAGAAGAGGAATTTAGAAATTATCACTTTACTGACTTAAGCGCCCTTTCGGGTTTTCGCCGAAGTCAGCCCCCTCTTACTTTTGCCCACGCGCCCTTTCGGGTTTTCACGTGGCGGGGTACCCGATTTTGCATGCGGCACCCTTTCGGGTTTTCGCCACAGCTGGGTTATAGCCATTTTTGCACTTGTCCTGATATAGGAACAAGTCTGGCGGGGTATCTCTATTTTTAACCCCATTTTCTTTTCCTCTTTTTTTTTATTGATATGTATAGGGTGGCAGGTCAAAGTGCGACGTTCGACCCCTGGTTGATAGTAGATGGCTGTCGGCCGGAGCACCAGACCTTGCGCCGAGCAGAACAGTTCATTCGTTAGCAAGGGCTGAATGCTAACGCAAAGGAGTGATCTCTCGCCGATTCGGGCGTAAGGCCTGTAACGGCAACAGCGTGCTGTATTCTTTCGGGAGCTTGGTCAGGGCAGAATGCCACTAACCAAGGAAGGGTAGCTCGGCTAAGGCAAAGTGCCATTAACCAAGGAGAAGGTGGCTCGATTAGGGCGGAATGCCACCGAACCGAGGGGAGGTAGCTTGATTAGGGCGGAATGCCACTAACCAAGGAGAGGGTAGCTTGATTAGGGCGAAATGCCGCTAACCAAGGAGAGGTAGCTCGATTAGGGCGGAATGCCACTGACCGAGGAGAAAGTAGCTCGACTAGGGCGGAGTGCCACTAAACCAAGAGAAAGGTAGCGCGGTTAGGGCGGAGTGCCACTAAACTAAGGAGAAGGTAGCTTGGTTAGGGCGGAGTGCCACTAAACCAAGGAGAGGTAGCTTGACTAGGGCAAAATGCCACTAACCAAGGGAAAGGTAGCTCGGTTAGGGCGGAGTGCCACTAAACCAAGGAAAAGGTAGCCCGGTTAGGGCGGAGTGCCACCAACCAAGGAAGGGTAGCTGGGTTAGGGCAGAACGCCACCAACCAAGGAAGGGTAGCTGGGTTAGGGCGGAGTGCCACGAACCAAGGAAAAGGTAGCTCGGTTAGGGCGGAGTGCCACTAAACCAAGGAAAAGGTAGCTCGGTTAGGGCGGAGTGCCACTAAACCAAGGGAAATGTAGCTCGGTTAGGGCAGAGTGCCACTAAACCAAGGAGAATGTAGCTCGGTTAGGGCGGAGTGCCACTAAACCAAGGGAAAGGTAGCTCGGTTAGGGCGGAGTGCCACTAAACCAAGGAAAATGTAGCTCGGTTAGGGCGGAGTGCCACTAAACCAAGAAAAATGTAGCTTGGTTAGGGCGGAGTGCCACTAAACCAAGGAGAAGGTAGCTTGGTTAGGGCGGAATGCCACTAAACCAAGGAGAGGTAGCTTGACTAGGGCGAAATGTCACTAACCAAGGGAAATGTAGTTCGGTTAGGGCGGAGTGCCACTAAACCAAGGAAAAGATAGCTTGATTAGGACAGAACGCCGCCAACCAAGGAAAATGTAGCTCGGTTAGGGCGGAGTGCCACCAAACCAAGGAAAAGGTAGCTCGGTCAGGGCGGAGTGCCACTAAACCAAGGAAAATATAGCTCGGTTAGGGCGGAGTGCCACTAAACCAAGGAAAATGTATTCCGACCGATCACTCGGGGAATGCTGGCTGCGCTGCATGATACAGCTTAATATGCTTTCCGTTGAGGGGAGAGAACTGAATGACTCCTTTGTGGTCTACAAGGACGTAGGCACCCCCTTCATATACTCGGCGGACGATATACGGCCCGACCCAGTTTTCGACCAGCTTCCCTTTGGGGTTGGAGGCCATCACTTCTTTTCTTTTGACCATTACCAACTCTCCTTTCTTGAATTCTCGACCCTTGACTAGCTTGTCAAAAGCACGGGCCATGCGAGCTTGGTAGAGTTGGATGTTCTGTTGCGCCCGGAGGCATTTTCCTTCGAGCTCAACGAGCTCTTCCAATCTTCTTTCTGCATTGGTCTGCTCACCACTGACTAGTCCGTTCTGGATGGCAACTCGCAATGAAGGAACTTCAAGTTCAATGGGCACTACAGCTTCCGACCCATAGACGAGGGAGAAAGGTGAACAACTGGTTGGGGTCTTGTAGACAGTACGATAGGCCCAAAGTGCTTCGTACATCCTTTCTTCCAATCTTTTTTATTAGACTTGACAGTCTTTGCCAGCAATGTACATAATGTCTTATTAAAGGCTTCTACGAGTCCATTGGCCTGAGGGTTGTAGGGGGACGATGTCCTCCAGTCGATTTTGTATTTGTCGGCCAGCCGATAAATCTTCTGATTTCTAAAATAGCTGCCATTATCAGAGATGATTCGGTTGGGGATCCCGAACCGGAATATTACATTTTGCCGGAAGAATCTTGCAACTAGCTCTCCCGTCACATCTCTTAGTGCTACTGCTTCCGCCCATCTGGAGAAGTAGTCTGTAGCTGCTAAGATATATCGGCACCCTGATGAAGATGCTGGTAGCGGCCCTACTACGTCCGTGCCCCACTGAGCAAATGGCCAGCTTGGTAGGGTGGGATGCAATGGCACTGGAGGTCTCCTTGCCACATTAGCGTGTTATTGACACTTCTGACAAGCTTTGGCAAACCTGCAGCAATCATCAAATATAGTGAGCCAATAGTAACCCAGTTTCTTTATCTCAATTTTCATCTTCGAGCCAGCCTGGTGTGCTCCAGCTGATCCTGCATGGACCTCCTGCATTACCTGTCCCGCTTCTGCTGAAGACAAGCAACGGAGTAGGACTTTCCTTCGGACATCTGCCATAATTCGGAACAAGGTCCCGCTTCTCATCTCGTAAGAATCCTTGATCCTCAGGAGCTTCATTCTCTGTTCCTTTTCTTTTGGAAGTTGTTGGTGTTGAAACCAGCGTAGGAGATGCTCTCGTCAATGGGGCTGCTGAACCCCTTCGATGACTGCTACTTCCATCTCTTGTTCGTCGGTCAGGACCTCTGTCACGCTGGGGACCTGTCGGCGCTTGATCATTGTTATATTCAGGCTTGTGTCTGGCGGGACCGCCAATGAACTGGCCAGCTTAGCGAGGGCGTCTGCCTGAGCATTCCGGCCTCGATTGATGTGCTTGATGCTGATGAAGTAAAATCTTGACATCAGGCGAGTTGCCAACTGGCGATAGGGGAGGAGCTCTTGCTTTCGCACATCAAACTCTCCTTCCAGCTGTTTTATAACTAGCATGGAGTCTCCGAATGCTTCTAGCATCTGAATTCCCATGGACAGAGTAATTTGCAACCCGATTATCAGGGCTTCATATTCCGCTTCATTATTGGTGCATTGTTTGTTTATGGAGCAGGATGTATGTACCACTTCTCCTTCTGGGGATTTCAAGACTATGCCTGCTCCTGCTCTGACCCTGGATGATCCGGTGGCAGAGGTGTCAATTCTGGAAGCGCCATCAAAGTATAGCTGCCATAGAGAGGGCTGTACTTGCACGGCTTCTAGGGTTTCATCTTCAGGAAGCTCTGGCTCCAACGGGTAATCCCCGGGCACTGGTGCTCAGCGAAGAAGTCTGCAATAGCTTGGCCCTTGACGGCCTTGCGCGGCACGTAGGAGATATCAAACTACATAAGGATTACCGCCCATTTGCCCAGGCGGCCTTTGAGTGCCGGTTGGGACATGACATATTTCAGGGGATCCTCCTTGGACACCAAGCTGATTTCATGCGACAACATATAGTGTCGGAGCTTTTTAACTGCAAAGACCATCGCCAGACAGATCTTCTCAATATAAGTATATTTCTCTTCAGTTCTGACCAGTCTCCGACTGAGGTAATAGAGGGCTTGTTCTTTCCCTTCTTCATTATTCTGGGCCAGCATTGCCCCCAGAGGATTATGTGTAGCTGCTATATACAGTATCAATGGTCATCCTTTCACCGGTGCGCCCAACACTGGAGGAGTTTTCAGGTAGTCTTTTAGCTTGTCGAAGGCTGCCTGGCAATCTTCATCCCAATAAAAGGGGACATCTTTCATCATCAACTTGTGAAAAGGCTGGCATCGCCCTGACAAATTGGAAATGAACCGCCGGATATAAGCCAAGCGGCCCTACAACGATCTCAACTCAGAGATGTTCCTTGGTGGAGGTAACTCCTGAATTGCCTTGATCTTTGCGGGGTCTATCTCAATCCCCCGATATCGGACGATGAAGCCCAAGAATTTTCCGCTCGACACTCCGAACGCGCATTTCATAGGGTTCATGTTTAGCTCATGCTGTCTCAGCCTCTGAAAAACAATCCGGAGGTCTTGCAGATGATCTTCTTTTCTTCTGGTTTTGACCACCAGGTCATCTATTTAGCACTCGACCTTGCGGTAGAGCAATTCATCAAAGATTTTGGTCATTGCGCGTTGATAAGTTGCACCAGCATTCTTTAGTCCGAACGGCATTCTCTTGTAATGATAGATGCCTTTAGGAGTTCGAAAAGTAGTATGGACTCGGTGATGGGGACATCACCCAGAGTTCCCTTTGGCTCGACACCTCTCTCCCCTCTGGAGACGGATATGCTGTGATTACTTGACTTGATGGGTCCTCGGAGTCACGGGAGTTTATTACTATGGTCATCTTGATGTATTTTCCCTTTTCTTGAGTCTCTTTTGATGTGTTTTGAGTCATGTCCTAGGTGCTCATATTAGTGGATCAGCATATTGGGCTTGTTTGGCTTCGTGGCCCATCTAGAGGAGCTAGGCCCATGTGCACTCCTTCTTGCACCTTGGTTATCTGTCTTTTGTTCTTTTCTCAGGGGCTTTTGTACAAAGTTGGGATCCCTATATATAGGACCCCAACTCCCACTTGAGAAGGTTAATGAATTATTAAGTATTTTGAGCATAAGTGCATCTTCCCCTCTCTCTCTCTAGCTTCCTCACTCTCTCTCTCTCTCCCTCTCCCCCCCCAAGGGATTTTCGAAATCCACTCTCTCTCCTCCCTTTCCCACACCCTCTCACCTCCCAACCACCTCATTAAGCCTCACCACTTCCCCACACCAACCCCATTAACTTCCCCTAGCCCCAAGGCAACCTCTCCTCTTCCCAAGCAAATCTTCCCCTTCCCCAAGCAGCCCTCTCATCTCCCAAGAGGGAATCACATCTCCCCAAGCCCCCTTTTCCCTTCCCCACACACCTCTTCCCATCCCCAACACTAGAAATTAATTCCCTTCTTAAACCCATTTTCAAATGTTCTCCCCTCTCTTCCCCCAACCAAATTCGTAACTCTTCTTCCACCCACTGCAAACACCCCCTTCCAGCCCTTATCCTCCCTCTCCCACACCTTGAAACACCCCCTTCTTGACCTCCTAACACCCAAGGGCCACTCCCATACCCATCCACCCCACAGGTCCCTCCATTACCACTCCCTATCCATACCCCTTGTTCCTTCCCCTTTCTCCCCATTTTCATTATCAGCCTGCAGGTGACAGACCAGGTTGCGGCTTGCAGAAGCTTCCCCAGGGTCACACGGTTTCTTCCTGGAGCGTGGCCTACATCGACGGAAAGGTCTGCGACACCCCTCCGCAGGCGAGGTGGAATCGTCCGGTTTCGACTTCGTGGCCGACCGGGAGGGCGATTCTCCCCCAACTGGTCCAGTCATCCCCTGCAGAGAACCTGAGCTCGGTGGGAAGTTGCTTCACGACTAACGACGCTGGAATCAGACCAAGGTTCCTTCTACAAAAATATTCCTTCCCCTGTCTGCCACCAGGATCAAGAAGCAGAAGTGCATTCGGCCTCTGGGAGTCCGAGTTCTGATTTTTCTCCTCCAGTCACTCGGGGCAGCCTGCTCCAGTCTGCTACGACCCACAGTTACTCAACAGCGTCCCCCGGGCCACCCCGACCTCCGGTGGCATCCCCGCCAGTTTTTCTGCAAGGAGGGTTCGACCACGGTTCCAGAACTTCTGACGGTTCGAGAATCGGAGTTCGGGAGTCCAAGGTATAGCTTCTGCATCCTACTGCAACAATTCTGTAGCTGCCCGCCCTCGAAATCTTCATCCGGCTCGAGCCTCTACCACGGCCAGAGACAGCGTCAGATTAAATCGGAAAAATTCAGAGGTGTCCCTGGTCCAGTCACGAAGACGACGCAGCTGGTCTTGTAGTCGAAAAAATTCCTGAGAGTGAGCTACGACTGCAACAGCTGCCTCCTGTCCCTGCTCACAGCAAGCGAGCAGAACCGTCGCCGACGTCCGTTCCGCCAACGGTGCCACGTTTTCCCCCTCCCGCCTGGCCGGCTTAGCGCCCCTCCCTGTGTGGAGGTAGTGTTTGTTGTAATTGGGTTTCCCCACCCTTAGTCCATCCCTCCTGTGTGAGGAGTAGTTCTTGTACTAAGCAGCTCAAGCGACATCGGCGCAGTGTGCGGGATCCACACTTCCCCGCTCGCCCACGTCTCCGAACGGGGTTGGTTTCTTCAAACCAACCAGGTGAGCTCTAAACTTTGCTCCATTATTCTTAGTGCTTGTTTGTTTAATATCCGTTGATATAGTCCCGTTGTGCATGCGAGCGAGTGTCCGATCCCGGAGCCACCATCATTGTGTGGTCACCGTGCTTAAGTGAGAGAGTGGGACCTAGTGCCCCCAAGTGGCACCGGCCAGCCCCTAAGTGTGGGCCACGTACCCTCGGGAGGGCAACCCTAGCCCTGCTGGCACCCTACCAGCAAGGGTCTTGATCCAACACCTTCTTCTAGCATCATATAGTCACCCGGGCTCGCGTGTGTGCGACGGTGTTTCGGTCCCGATTTATCTCTTTAATTGCTATGTGCTTGTGAATGCGGAGTAGGTCTAAGGGTCACAAGTGCTTGCTGCATAGTCACTTCTTGTGTCACATCACTCGGTCACGCTCCGCAATCCAAATCTGATTGTAGCCGGACGATCCATCCATGAATGATAGGGCCTCATGGCCGGTTGTAGCATCAATCATGACCTCGGTTATCGGCACCGGGAAGTCATCTTTAGGGCAGGCTTTATTTAGATCTCAGAAGTCAACACATATCCGGATCTGTCCATTCTTCTTTTTCACGGGGACGATATTCGCTAGCCATGTGGTGTACTGGTTTTCTTCAACAAATCCCACGTCAATGAGCTTGTCGACTTCAGCACAAATTTGGGTGATGAGCTCTAGCCTCATGCGCCGCGGTGGTTGCTTCACCGGCTCGGCTTCAGGGTTGATTGCCAGCTCATGTTGTGAGACAACGGGGTTTAGGCCTGGCATCTCTTTGTAAGTCTAGGTGAAGCAGTCCCGATATTCTAGCAGTAGCTGAATGTACAGCTCCCGTTCTTCTGGGGATAGTTGGGCACTGAGGAAGGTAGGCCTAGGGTCCTTCTCATTTCCCAGGTTGACTTCTATCAGTTCATCGACTGTGGCTTGGCCTCCGTCTTCTATCTCCGGAGGTGCCGGTTGGAGGTCAACGAAGTCTGGAATACCATCTTGAGGGTCGAGTACTTCGACTTCCTCGTCAGACACCACCAGAGCTTCTTGAGGTTTCTTGATTTCTTGTGCCAACGGCTGAGTGGATTGTTCTATTAGCAAATCCATTGCTGTTGCAGCTTCCAAGGATGAGAGAGCAGCCTTGGTGTTTGCAGATGAGATTGCAGCCATGACGGGCTGGTAACTATTTACTGCCAGGCTCGGACAGCATGCTGATTTTGCAGCAGAAGTTGAGGAAGTTTCGCCTTCTGGGACAGTTGTATCTTCCGCAGAAGTGGCTTTTTCTTCCCTGGTAGCTGGCTCCCCTTGATTGGAGTTGCCCAAGGCTTCCCTGATTGGCAGAAATGGTGTTGAAGTTATCATTAGTAGGGCCCCTGTGGAGGGAGAGACTCCTACTTCTTGAATGTCTTCGGCTTCGCTGCTGCTAGCCGTATCAAATTCGGCTTGAAAGGCCGCTTCTTCAGGATAAGCTTGCTCCCAGCATCGAAAAGGGGCCGAGGTTTCTGCTTCTTGATTCCCGGACCAAGCCAGTTCAAGATATTCGGCTTCCGCCGGATACTCATCAAAGGTTGCCCACAGAGGGCTATCTTCAGTAGGATAGAAGGCGGAGATAGTATCCACCTCGTACCGTCCACTGTAATAATAATCCTCCAGGGTGAAGCCCAACCCCGGATGTTGAGAGACACGTCTCATCTCTTTGTCCAGATTTGCAGGATGCCACATCTTCTGGAAAGCTTCTCTGCGCTTCTGAGACTGATCGGGAGGGATGTGTTGCTTTTGATACATCTTAGCCATTTGATCAGTTGTAAATGCCAGACCTTGTACAGGAACCTGCGGGTTGCTCAGGTCTTCGGGGAGACTGCAGTCTGTATCTTCCCGAGTGGGATGCTCCTCAGCTGTATAGAATAAGCTGCTGGGCCCATCTTCCTGTGTCACCTCCCAGGCTTTGAAAGGTTCGACAGTGGGATCGTTGAGGCCGGGGACTGGCTTGGTGAGGCCGGCCGGGACTCCGATGCGGTCGTGCTGTCGATCGACCTGCACTTCCTTAGCCTTGGGGTATAATGCTGGGGGTGTCACCCTGCCGACATCTCCAGAAGCTGTGATGTGGGAGACCACCTTCGGCTTGACATATCCGCGCGGTGGTGGTGGATACCAACCGTCACCCAGTCTATTCTTCGACGCCCCTACGGGGGCCTCAGCTTCAGAAACCTTCCGGGGAGACCCCGTATATAGGTTGGCGTCCGCCAAATGACATTCAAACACCTCGAATGGGTGGATATCAGCAAATATCCTCTCCTCCTTCCCCTGGAGGCTGTATTTGATGCATTGGTGGAGCGTGGAGGGCACCACCATATTTTCATGCAGCCATGGGCGGCCGAGCAGCGCTTTGTAGGAGGTGCGAGAGTCAATGACATGAAACTGTACTTTTGCAGTGAAATCTGCCAGGGTCAGCGTGAACTCTGCCACTCCCATGGATACTTCACATTTTTGGTTGAAGCCAGCGATACGCATATCCCCAACTTTCTCGAGATGCACATTAAAGTGGCACCTCTCGTATATTCTGTATGGCAGGATGTTGACCGCTGCACCGGGATCAACCAGTATTCTGTTCAGCTCCCTTCCATTCAGGTGCCCTTTCATGTATATTGGCCTGTTGTGGCTGGCAGTAGGTAGTAGCATGTCTTCTGGAGAGAAGGTCATACTGGCTTCTGGTATAGCCTCAGCTATGCAGGCTTCAAAATGAGCAGGCGTCTGCAGAGCAGTGATGATCGCCTGTTGAGTTTCTTCACTCAAAGAGAGAATTTCCCAGATCGTAAATCGAGCGGGGAGCTTCTTGAGCAACTTCATTATTCGGCTCCCAGCCTGGACATTGGAGAGCTTCATCTCTTCAGCCCATCTGGGCTTGGAGAGGTTTTGATTTGTGGGTCCAGACGGACCTGCTTCCTCTTCCTCAGACCCGGCACTCTCTTGACTGGCACCGGCTGTCGGGTCTTCTTTATTAGTTGCCGTAGGGCAAGCTCCATCTGCATTCGCATCCTCAGTAGATTGCGCTGGCTGCGGGTGAATGGCCCCGGATGTAGGGTTAGCATCTTGGCAGGCTGCTTCCCTTTTGACATCTTCATAAATTCAAGGAATGAAGGGAGTGCCTTGCCCCCACTTTTGTTGTATAGGCCCGACGGAGGAGGGATTTGGACTCCCTTAACCTCCGGCGGAGGCGTCTTGTAGGGCTGCTCCCCTCTGAACATGATGTTGTGATTGGGTGGTGGCTGACGCCCCCATTTTCGGCCCGACCGAGTGGCATGCGCAGCAGTTGCGGCCTCGGCTTTGCCTCCCCCAGCATGGGGTGTGAAGCAAGTTTCTTCTTCTTCCTCTCCTCCGGGTAGGTTGAAGAGTACTGACAGGGTATTGCAGGAGACAACCTGTGTTTTATTGGCCCCAGCGGCCTTTCTTTTCTTCTTCTTTTGCTTTCTCTTCTTTTTGGTTTCTGCGGGTGCCTGCCCCCAGAACAGGCTGCCCTCTTCAGGGGGTGCTGTTTCGGCTTCCTCCACCTGTTTGAGTGAAAGTTGTTCTAGTTCTTGCCATGGGACGTGGTCCCGTACCAGCAAGGGTTTCAATTCGGGCTGCACATATTCATCTAGCCCTTCAATCAGGTGCTGCAGTCGAAGGACTCCAGGATTGGTTTCCTTGATTACTGGCAGCGGAGTTTGTCTCCTCCTGTTAGGTGTATGTATTCTGACAGTCGTAGGTGGAGTGACCCACACGGGTGCTACCACTGGCAGAGCGGGCTGGGGTGTAATGCCACGGATATGTGCCCCCTCTTTTGGGCAGGGTGCCCTCTTCTTCTTGTGCTTCACAGGGATATGCTGCCACCCCTGTTGTTCTTTCACGGGCTCCAGGAAATGGATTTCGTAGGTGCTCCGTGTGCTTGCTTCAGAGATCTCCTCAGGTAATGCCTGGTAGAGGGAAATCATGTTGACCGCTGCTCTCCTAAGAGGGGCTTCATGTGGCTGAGGAGGGTCTACTTTGTACTCTCCAAGCTCTATTTCATTCTTCTTCACCATTCCTTCGATGACGTCTTTGAAAACATAACAGTCTTCGATTGGATGTCCCAACATCTGGTGGTAGGGGCAGAATCTTGGACTGTCTTTTCTTTTCAGGTCCTCCGGTCTCCTTGGTTCAGGCAGAGTGACCATGCTATATTCTGTTACCCAGTCGAACAGGACTCGGGTCTTGTCTTTTGGAAAGGAATAAGCTTTCTTCATTTTGTCCCTCAGCGAAGGACCTTCTTTATCATCTAGAGCTTGTGCAGGTTGCGGGGGAGCCGCTTTCTTGCCTTTCTCCTTCTGTTGCTCGAACGCCTTGATATCAAGCGCATTCGCTTCTTTAGGTGTGGGGCGCCGTTCCGCAGCCTTGCCTTTCTGGGCTGTGATGGCAGTTGACGTTGGGACAGGCTTGGCTAGAAAAGTCTCCACCTCGGCCACCACATTATTCAGCCGGTCGAACGACCGTATTTCCATACCAATCATCTTTTCCAGGACCTTCCTCCTGAGATTTTGTTTGCATATCTGCACAGCGTCCTCCTGATGCGGGGGACGCTTGCACCTCATTCCGAGGTTCCTCCACCTCTTGATGTAATCAAGGGCTGTCTCATCTGCCCTTTGTTTTGTTGAGTAAAGTTCGGCCACTGTGACCTCCCTCTCTGTGACATGGAATCTTTCTCTGAATTTTCTCTGCATATCTGACCAATCACTGATTGACCCGGCCGAGAGGCTAGAGTACCATTCAAATGTGAGCCCCGTCAGCGAGGACCCGAAGAACTTCAGCAGATATGACTCGTCGGTGGCCAGATCACCCATAACGGTCATATAATATGCAATATGCTCTTTAGGGGACCCCTTCCCGTTGAATTTGTCAAATTTGGGCGGCTTGTTGACCCCTGGGAGAAGTCGTTTAGCCGCATGGTGTGGCGGGTAGGGCACCCGATAGGCATCGAATGCGACGTAGTCGCCTTCACTTTTCTCTGCGAGCTTCAGCTCGATCATCCTTTCCTCCATCATCCGATTCACGACCGTGGGGTCGACTGGCTCCGGATAGAAGTGCGCTGGCTGAAGGTATGGGGTGACCACTGTGGTCGCCTGTGGAGGACGCAGCAGCGGGGGTGTCGGATGCACCTGGGGGAGCACCGGAGGTAGCAGCGGCTGAGGCTGTGGCGGCCGCTGTTGTGCCGTCGCCATGCTTGGCTCTGACGGCTGGGATAATGTATAGAGCGGTGGAGGGTCATCATGACGAGCCGCTCCCCGGGATGACTCACCCTGGACTTCGGGTGGTTTAGAAGCCGATGAATGTTTAGTCTTTTCCATCAGCTGCTTCTTCAGAGAATCTATCTCCCGTTGATATTTTTGTAGTAGCATCAGAACTGATGGGTCTATAGTGGTGGGGATACCCTCTGTCATTTCCCCGGACGTACCTCAGGCAGGATGTCGAGGAGGACGTCATTTTCTTCTTCCGTCGTCATCACATTAGCGGTCAAGACGGGGGCCTTATCATCCCAGCGGGGATAGACCTGGGGTTGTTTCCCTCTCATGATCATCAGAAGCTCTCTTGCTGCTTCTGTTCTGCGGGTAGTTGGCCCGGGTCGTACGGCCAATTGAGCCAGTTCTTGGGGGTCTTCAGGAAGCTCCCCATATCGGCTGAATATACCAGTCATGTTGCAAGTAAAGACCTGCATCCTTCTTCTCTGTCGATGGACCCTCCGTCTGGCTTGTTGCGGAAAGGTCAGCCTCTCGAACACAGAAACTCTTCTTTTTTCTTCCCGCTCGGGGAAGGCTTCATCGGCTTCGATCTCGAAACCGTCGTTGTACCCATTGTCGTCGACTGACGACACCATCATTCTATCTTCCATATCTTCTTCATCCGCCACTGATGGGAAGTAGCCTTCGTCAGTGGCGACCGTCTGCATCAGTCGTTGCTGACCCAACGAGGGGTTGCCTAGCCCTCGAAAGTAGTTCCTGATCAGACAGGTTACCTCCTCTTGACCCCACTCTTGATAGAGTACGGGGGATAGTTGTCGACCTCCAGCAGGAGGGATATAGGCCAGCCGAGCTCTGTCGGTCGGCTATTGGAATCTTCGTCCCGTGACTGGGACGTTGGCTTGGCGGGCAGCAGCCCGGAAACTTTTGCGGCGCGGAGGATCCGCAACCACCTCTTCTTCTTTCTTCGGGGGCAAGCCCCTTTCTCTTCTCACCTCCGCCTCATCGTTCATAGGACGGCGGCGGATGGGTGTTTGATGGTGGGCAGGTCGGGTCCGCTTGGGAACCCACACCTGTTTGAACTTCTTCGGCCTGAGTGCCGAGCTTCCTTGGCCATAGGGGCCGGTTTCTTCTCTTTCTGCCCTCCTTCCAGCGAGAGCTTGATAGGTATTGTGGACAGGAATGTTGGGGATGACTCGGTCTGGGGTCACCCGGGCCGTGCGTCCGTCGAGGAAGACGCGCATGCCTCCAACTAGCATAGATTTCCCGGACTGAGATAGGGTTCCGGTGATTACAGCAGCATTCTTGCGGGCCTGGCGACGCTGGCGTCCTCCAGGGTGTTTGTTGACGACATTGGGGGTGGGTCCCACGTATGACGTGGTGCACCAAACAGCTAGCGGCCGGGGCTGGACTTTCAGGCAAGTCTTCGCAGCAGGGAACCTTCAGAGGCTCCATTTTCTCTGCGACTTCCTTGGCAGGTTCTGGGGCTTCGACCTCCAGCATGTCTACAAAGGCTAACCCAAAAAAGTTGGGGAAGCCCACAGCGGCAGGGAAGCTGCCGAATTCCATGGGTACCGCCAGGTACCCTTGCGCGTGTCTAGCAACGATCGAATGATCGAAGTCGACGCCAGTTATCCCGTTGATCGTCATTGATCTGCCTGCAAAGACAAATAGGGAAATAATCAGTAGCCTTTGAGAGGGCTTCGAAGCCCGAATATCTCGGCAAAGAGATGAAAGGTGACACTGGTCCCACCGGGCGTGCCAGACTATTTGCGAAGTATTTTTGTCCGACCATCTTATCGTTTCGTTTCATGTGTATATGTACATATGTACATGTATACATGTCTTATTTCACGCGTCGATCAACCAATTAACTAACTGGTAATTAACTGACTGATTGACGACGCGGGCGTGCCAGTCACATGAGTGATAATTTTATGATGCGCTCATTCTGACCCGTGTCGGGCGAATGTGAGGTTCAGTCGGGACCAGCAGTCCGCCATACTATAAAGGCTATGGCGTTAATTACATCCCCCACGAGGAGGGAACACCTTTGATTAATTGCCGAGATAGAAAGGGCTGTCGAAGCCGGATTAAAAAAAGGCTACATGATGATCATGATGAAGACATGCAGGATGCACACATGACGCTCATAACTATATTAAGCATGATGACGGAATTGTGAAAGCAAATGGTGACCAACCATGTTTATTACTCCTCATCGAGGAGAAGGAAGAAGGCAGCACAAATATGATAGCGAAAGCAAAGTGCTAACGGATGTGGTAATGAAGATATGATAACAATATAGTTCGGGCTCGCTAGGCCCTTCTTTTATTCAATTTATTACCAGCTATGGCTTGTTGGCATCGATCCCGAGAGGCGAAAATTGCCTTGGGGCAAATGAGCAACTTAAACGGAAACATGCTCCAAAACCGGCGCAACCATGCAAGAAGTAACTCATACGGCGCGATAAAACATCAGTATGGACGGCTAATACGGCACGGCCCCACAACCGGCTAAAAAGGCGCGCAAGAGGATGGGGCGTGCCGGTTTAGGACGCGCCGGAAAGCCGCAAGGAAAAACTTTTTGATTATGAGTGTGGGGTTAACCCGGCGTGGGGGGGGGTACCGCGCCGGTTTAAGGAGCGCCGGTTAAGACCGCTCCGTATTAACCCCATTTTGTTAATTTTTGAACTTTTTCAAGTTTGTTAAATTCTCATAGAACATTTTAGAGTTGTTAGGCCAATTGACTGTTTAAATGGAGCCCATGGCCTTCTAGGAATGAAGAAGTAAGTCAGTGCGAGGTTCATACTCAAGCACTGAGGTAATTAAGTCCAGAACGAGCGTTCCATTAAGGCTTATTCAATCTTAATCTGTCCGAAATTGGACAGCATCTCCCCTGAACCCGAAGAGTTACAGGGGAGAAGCGGGGTCATGCTCACGTGTGGAAGAAGCTCCTAAACCGTCGGTGTACACGGAGGCACCCAGCAAACCCCATCGGATAGGATACCCCGAGGACTAGCCTACGAGGGGCACCAAGACTCCGTAAGGGGAAAGATAGAGAGATGAGGTCATTGATGATGGGAGTATCACCCCGAGGGCTAGCCTGCGAGGAGTGGACAACCCACCGCTAGCCCTCGGTCATATGGTGGGGATCCACCGGATAGACCGTCGTCCTTGATCGGACAACGGGTGTAGTGTATGCGGCATGACAAAGTCGATGCCAGTTCATTGGGCAGGCTCGGTCGCACTGCCAGTTGGTTGACGAGTTTGTCTCGGCTCTCCTGAGGTGAAGTCCCCGTGTCCACATGGAGTAACTTGAGGCTCTGGCAGCTTGAGAAGTCTTCATTATGCTAATCTTTATCGGCTTCCGTACTTCGGTGGGTCGGGCCATTCGTCCTTATGGCCTGGTCACCGACGATCATATTTTGAGTGCCAACACTCTCCTCCTGTCGAATGCCAATTGATGGAAGGATATATCTTTCGTAGGCAAATTATGGGCATGTATGATCACAAGCAGTGCAGTCAATATTCCAGAATTTTAAAAAAATGGTGTGGAAATACATGCCAATTATTGTACACTTAGTAAAGTTGACAAGTTAACGATGTGAACAACCAAAGGCATGGTTGCAGCAGCATGATGCCATATTGCACCCAAAGAACACATTTTTGATTTTAGAATTTTCAATATTTTTAGTGGTTTTCTATTTTTCAGACTTTTGGGGTTTTCTATGCAATGCATGAGACTTTTTGGATTTTCTATGCAAGATATGTGTGTACATAGTTGAAGAGTGCAGTCCACCCAAATGCATGAAAAACTGAAACCAGTTGAGTTGTAACTATAATGCCAATGATGCTAGGACTTATGGCGGATGCGTATGTATGATGATTCTAATTGTTATGTCCAATGGATGATTGCAAAGTTAAACACATGCAACAATGCTAGCAATGACTGATGTAAAAATGTTTCATGCGAGGTAAACACCACGGAGCATCATGATGTTATAAAACAAGAAGGAATGGCATGCTCTGACCATAATTGATAGGAATGTGATGATTTCTAATGTTAGAAGTCATTAAAGAGTATTGATGCCATTTGACTAGAGAGGGCAAAGATCAGGGGATATAGAAAGACAGCTTGTCTTTATAGAAGATGAAGGTTCTTTAACCTGAGACCAACTTCATAAATTAGAGTTATGGAATTTTCAGAATTTTTAGTTATAGAACCCGTATGAACTAGCCCTTACGCTTAGATTAGTTTAATGTTAATGAATTCTGGCCTATTCAGTGGAATCACATGAAAACATTTGTATTCAAGTTTGATAGAGATGAACCAAAAAATCATATCAACGACAGATTAACCTCCTCTTATCTTACTCATTCAATTCCATTGACTCCTTTGAGAGAAAATCTTTTACAAGGTATTGAAATTAAACAAGCATGAAGACTAAATGGTATTTTTAGACTATTGATGGATGTGGATTAAGCTTTTGCAATCTCAACCATAATATTCATTGAGAACAGGAGAAGATTTTACGAGCAATTAAGTCTAGTGCATGCCTCATATCCGTATGGACACACATTGTTTAGATGCAAGTATCCCTAGATAATTGGTAAGACTGACTGTCATGCTTCAAATGGAACAGAGATAGTATTGTCACCTCATGACATATCGTTCCACATATTCTTGATGAGGGGACATGTTCCTCAGTAACAAGCCATTGCTCTGCCTTATGATAAGCCTTAGTACATAGCAGAGTTAACAAGGGCACTTCATGACATGCCTCATCTCAATTCATTTATGAGGAGGCCTATTTCTCAGTAAGCCAATGTCATTGCTCTGACAATTTTTGCCATTAGAAAACCCACACAATACTTGGACAGAAGTTTCTCAATCATAATTACCTTTGTACTTAAAGTAAACTTTCTGATTTCAGAAGGTATAACTGGACAACAATATGACAAGATGGTTTAAGTCAATTATGCCCTATCACAAACATTTTCAAGACAGTTAGACTTCAAGACACATGAAATCATTAATATTAAACCAAATTTATTCATGTTCGAGACAATCACAAATCTCTATAAAAGAAGATTCCTCTTAAGGATTTACTATGATAAATAGCCTTGATAGCAGATAGTGAGTCCTCCAAGAAGTTCAAGATAATTTGAGTCCAAGTTGAATCAAAACAGAGATAGGCATTATGATGCGGTGGATTAGTTCAAGAGCATGAATTGAAAGTAGGAATTGGTGATGAGCACTCCCCCTGAGGATGATGCACAGAGCTCAGACTGAAATGAAAATGATATGTTCAACATATGCAAGGAAGTGTTGACACATGCACAGGACTATGTTGACACTTGAGCTCAGATAGAGTGCAGATTTCAGCCAGGCTGAACTGACGATTAGACCTGATGATGTGACACCAATATGGGGTAGGCAGCAAGCAAACAAAAAAACTTAAGATCTAATCCGCATTCACAAACACACAGCAATTAAGATGATAAATCGGGACCGAAACACCGTCGCACACACGCGAGCCCCGGGTGACTATATGATGCTAGAAAGAGGTGATGGATCAAGACCCTTGCTGGTAGAGTGCCAGCAGGGCTAGGGTTGCCCTCCCGAGGGTATGTGGCCCACACCTTTGGGGCTGGCCGGTGCCAATTGGGGCACTAGGTCCCACTCTCTCACTATCACCACGGTGACCACACTATAATGGTGGCTGCGGGAACGAGCACTCACGCACATGCGCAACGGAGCTAAGTCTACGGATATTAGATGAACAAACACTAAAATTGCTGGAGCAAAGTTTAGAGCTCACCTGGTTGGTTTGAAGAAACCAACCCCGTTCGGAGACGTGGGCGAGCGGGGAAGTGTGATCCCGCACACTGCGCCGATGTAGCTTGAGCTGCTAATTACATGAACTACTCCTCACGCAGGAGGGTTGGATTAAGGGTGGGGGAATCAAAATTACATCAAACACTACCTCCACGCAGGGAGGGGCGCTAAGCCGGCCAGGCGGGAGGGGGAAAGTCGCCGAGAAAGACGGAACGGAAGCCGACGTGGATCCGCTCACTTGCTGTGCAAGGGGACAGGTTGCCGCTGTTGCAGTCGTATCTCGTCCTCTGGAATTTTGCTGATGACGAGACTTGAGGGAGAGGCTTCGTAACAGGGATGGGGACTCCTCTGATTTTTATCCAATTCTTCTGTCGTCGCCGGTGGTCGTGGTGGAGACTCGAACAGGACGTAGGAATCTGGGGTTGGCAGCTTCAGAATGGATGCAGTAGGATGCAGAAGTTGTACCTTGGGCTCCCGAACTCCGAATATCGAACCGTTGGAGTCGTTGTGTCCGTGGACAAGGCTTCTGCACAGAAAAACTGACAGCAACACCTTCTGAGGTCGGGGTGGATAGGGGGAGGCCGTTGAGTGGGACCTGGTCGATGCAGACTGCAGGAGGCAGACCCGCGCGACTGAGGAAGAAAATTCGGAAGTTGGGCTCCCCGATGCCGAATGTAGTTCTGCTTCTTGATCCTGATCGGGGACAGGGGGAGGAATATCATTGATGAAGGACCTTTGGTCTGATTCAGCCGTGGTTCGCCGTGGCAGAGTCTGCAAGGTGAGTCTGATCCTCTGGCAGGGGCGGCACCAAGTCAGCCCTGGTTCTGTGGCAGCAGGTTGCAGATGACGTTACGGGCGCTCCCGAACTCCAATTGTCACGAAACTGGTGGCGTCGTCTCCGTGGTCGGAGTAGCTTTCATACGGAGTCAACGGAGCTGCAATCCGATGCCGAGGCTGATCGTGGTACCCAGAAGAAGGGGTCCTGGTCGCTGCAGACTACCCGAGGCAGACCCGAGCAGTTGAGGGAAAAACGTCACAACTCCGGCCCTCGGATGCCGAATTAAGTTCCGTCTTGTGCTTCTGGTCGTGGACAGATGGAGGAAGAATGTTGAAGAAGAGTCTTCAGCCTGAATCCTTCGCTGTTGGCCGTGAAGCTGCTTCCAACCAGGATCAGGCTGTCTGCAGGTGGGGTCTGGCGCAGTCGGGGTAGAACTGCTCTCACGGGCGGCCACGAACTCGGAATTGGACGATTCCACCTCGCCTGTGAAGAGGACAGGGAGGCCTTTCTAGAATGGTATGCCACGCCCTCAGATGTTGTCGTATGAACTCGGGGCAGCTTCTGCAACACGTACCCAGTTCTGCTACCTGCAGACTAGCAAGGAGGGAGGGGAAGGAGGTGGTCGGCCAAGCAATGGGAGGTGGAATGGGGTGGAGGGGTCGCCCCTAGGAGGGAGGGGAAGGTGGTGGACGACCTTGGGAGGTGAAAGGGGTTCTAGGGAAGGGGAAAGGGCTCTTGGGAGGTGGAAGGTTGCTTAGGGAAGGGGGAGGGATGCCTTGGGAAGGTGAAAGGGTGCTTGGGGAGGTGGAGTGGTTAATGGTGAAGTAATGGGAGTCTTGGGAGGTGAAAAGGCTTGCCTAGGTGGCAAGTGAGGTGGCAAGAGGTGAGGAGAGAGGGGAATTCCAAATTTAGAGAGAGAGAGAGAGAGAGAGGAGAGAGAGGGGGTTCGCCCCTAGGAGAGAGAGAGAGAGAGACTTAGAGAGAGAGGAGAGATGCACTCAATGGCTCAAATTTTGCTTAATACTTCATTACTGAACTCAAGTGGAGTTGGGGTCCTATTTATAGGAATCCCAACATTTACAAAAAGTCCTTGGATAAACTACTAAAAGCAAATAAGCAAGGGGGTTGAGGAAAGAAGAGGTTGCCCATGGGCCAGGCCCATCTAATTGGGCCCAAACGACTTCCTAGCCTAACATACTTAGATAGATAATGTGACGACTTAGGACCATGACTCAAAATAAAGATAAGTACATCAAAATGACTCAAGGAAAGATAAAAAATACATAGCTAGACTTCGGAAATCAAGCTAAACATAATGGCAATCATCCGGTCCCGTGGAGAAGTGAGAAGTGGTAAGCGATGTCCCCATCATACTCCCGGGCTGCAGAGAACTCGACTCTGTCGAGTAAAAATCCATCGTATGCGGAGGAAGCCATAGCGAGGTTGCTCTCAAGTCCACCAAAGGTAGCTGGTCCTTTCCACCAAGCAAGGTAGTGCCCATCCCTTTGCTCCAGACGGCAGTAACCTGTTCATTTAATATCCGCTCCAATTGCTCACGTTGGCCCCTCTGGGTGGGTGGAACTCTCTTATGGGTAGTGACTCTCTCAAGAAGTAGAACAGGCTCAACATTCTCACTAGGTGTCACCGTGGGACCCCTATATGGCACCAAGTCAGCCACATTGAATGTGAGACTTACTCGGGGAGGTCCAACACGTAAGCGTTCGTGCCAATCCTCTTTAGGACCTGGAAGGGGCCTGATCCACGCGACCTCAGCTTGGAGACATTCCCAGGGGAAAGCCTCTCAGTTCTTACCATCACATAATCACCTACGTGAAACTCCTGGCGGCGGCGGTGGGAATCGGCCGTCTTTTTATAAACCTCATTGCTTTTGTTAATGCGTTTGCGGATTTCCTCATGCAACCTTGTGGATGTTGGTTCACTAGTGGATAAAGGGGGTCCTGGACAACCAAATAGGGACATATCATGTAATGGTGTTATGTAGACTCTGATGGACCTAGGGGGACCGGGACATCCATAGATGAGACTATCATGTAAAGGAGTGTTCGATGCCGGGGGTCCTGGATATTCAAATGGGGTTCTGACTTGTGAGTGATCCCTAACATGGTTGACTGCAAAGGGGGGGCCTAGACACCCAGATGTGAACCTATCATGCATCAGTCCTAGTGCGTGAGTGACACAAATGAGGTGACTAGCCTGACCACATGATGTAAAAGATTGTGACACATGGATTCCTATCAAGATGGTCCTATCTGTGAGATTTGGGGGTTTCCACTCATGGGGATCAAAGGGGTCCCAGAAAGTGGACATCTTGGGATGGGTAGATTCCTCACTTCCTAGGTGGATGTCACCCTTGGTCATGGCTCCTATGGTGTGGGCTAAGTTTTGGAATGGGTGGGTTAGGTTTGTCATGGTGTGTGAGGGTAGGAAAAGGTGGGTGGGGGTGGGTAATGAGACTAGGTCCCATGGGTTCTTTGGCTTCCATTGGGAGGGATGGAATGGGTCATCTAGGGGAGAGAACTCTTGGTCCTCATGGTCTTGGGAGAGGTAGTCTTGGCTTAAAATGGTAGGTTGTGGTAGGAAAATGATGGTGTTGGGTATGGTGGGTGGGTATAGGAAGGGATCGAATGTGTCATGGTATGGGTCACTTAGAAACTCAAGGTCCACATGTGGGTGGGGGTCATTCACCTCTATTGAGATTTTTGGGCAAAAGTTGTTGGTGGGTGGGTCAGCCTTGAAAGGATGATTGGGTTTTCTCCCTGAAATGAGGAGCTCCAATTTAAGGATGGCCTCGGGCTCATCGGGTGTGGGAAGAAAGAGAAGGAGGTCGCTGGTGTAGCAACCAACCGTGCAGACCGAAGTGAAAGACCCAACACATGGGTGTAGAAGACCAAGGCTCATGGGTTGGTCGACCATAGGGTTCAACATAGCCGTCAACTCTACTTGCCATGCGAGGCCTTTTAGGAGGTCTCCTAGAGTTTCCACTTGGTAAGAGGATTGGATGGTAGTGTGATAGGTGGAGAAGGGTAGTATGGGGAGGTGTTGTTCCATGGGAGGGTTGACATGGGGCAGGATAGGGTGAACCGGACTTTCCTCTAGCCATTTAGCCAGGGGCTCACTTATGACGAGTTCACTCCTATTTAGAGAGGGTGGTGTAAAAGGTGAAGTTCTTCCCTTGGTTTGGGCAAGGGTTTCCTCCAAGGTGTGGAGCGGTTCTAGGGTGTCCACCACTATGATGTCGGGTGTGGGAGTCATGGGTTCCTCTCCCAAGGAGGTGGGATGGTCCTTTGAAGGTGGAGTGATGAGGGTAGGTGTGTGGTACCCCCGGGGTGGGAGGTAAAGGGGAACTTGGTTTGGGGTCGGTAAGGGGAGAAGTGGAGGCCTAGGTTGGGGTTGGATAGGGGTTGGTAGTGGAAGATGGATGGGTTGAGACGGACTGGGTTGATCAGTTTTGGGAGGGAGGGTGGTGGCCATCATGGGCCTAGGGGAAGTGGACATGGGGTCCACATGGGTTGGAATGGTGTGGGTGGAGTGAGCCATGATGCTTTCTCCTCTTGGGATGGGAACTTCTTGGCCTAACCCATGGTTTTGTGATTCATATTCTTCTTCCCATTCGGGGGAGGCCTCATATTCCTCAACCTCAATCTCATCCCTTTGTGGTGTAGGGGTCTTGCTCTCTAAGGAAATGGGAAGGCCTTTTGGCGATGGGGTGGTGTAAGTTGGACTTATTTGGGGTGGTGGAGTTTGAGCCCTGAGGGAGGTGAAGATCTCCTTAAACTCAATCCTTAGTTCTTCTAGCGAATCTTGGGGTCTTTTGGGTGGTGGAGTGTTGGTCCTAGTGGAGGTTCTAGATAGACTGGGCGGAAACGGGGTAGTGGGAGTGTTCTTCAGGTTGTAGTCCTCATGGTAGGAGTGGTCGGGTCGGGGAGCGTAGGTCTTCCTAAGTTCCTTTTTCATGTCATCCCATGAGTGAATGGGTTCTTGCCCCCAAACTCTTCTGAACCTCTCTTTGTGTTCCCACATCTTCTTGGCTTGTCCCCGAAGACACCCCGTGGCCCTGCGGACTCTAGCATGTCCATAGATCCAAGTCCTATCAAAGTGTTTATCCATGGTAGTCTCCCATTTTAGGTAGGCATTGGGATTAGATCCATCAAAACTAAGGTCCCCTTCTAGGATGATGTCCATGAGGAGAGGGTCAATCGGATCCTTGTGGAAGGCCATGTTGGGGGGACTTGACCAATGGGGAGTATACATGATGATGCACGGGGTGGCCCAATGAAGACTCTAAAAGCTTATGCGCCCTAGGACAAGACTTAGTAGAGACAAGTCTAGAACTTGCTCTGATACCAATTTGATGTGACACCAATATGGGGTAGGCAGCAAGCAAACAAAAAAACTTAAGATCTAATCCGCATTCACAAACACACAGCAATTAAGATGATAAATCGGGACCGAAACACCGTCGCACACACGCGAGCCCCGGGTGACTATATGATGCTAGAAAGAGGTGATGGATCAAGACCCTTGCTGGTAGAGTGCCAGCAGGGCTAGGGTTGCCCTCCCGAGGGTATGTGGCCCACACCTTTGGGGCTGGCCGGTGCCAATTGGGGCACTAGGTCCCACTCTCTCACTATCACCACGGTGACCACACTATAATGGTGGCTGCGGGAACGAGCACTCACGCACATGCGCAACGGAGCTAAGTCTACGGATATTAGATGAACAAACACTAAAATTGCTGGAGCAAAGTTTAGAGCTCACCTGGTTGGTTTGAAGAAACCAACCCCGTTCGGAGACGTGGGCGAGCGGGGAAGTGTGATCCCGCACACTGCGCCGATGTAGCTTGAGCTGCTAATTACATGAACTACTCCTCACGCAGGAGGGTTGGATTAAGGGTGGGGGAATCAAAATTACATCAAACACTACCTCCACGCAGGGAGGGGCGCTAAGCCGGCCAGGCGGGAGGGGGAAAGTCGCCGAGAAAGACGGAACGGAAGCCGACGTGGATCCGCTCACTTGCTGTGCAAGGGGACAGGTTGCCGCTGTTGCAGTCGTATCTCGTCCTCTGGAATTTTGCTGATGACGAGACTTGAGGGAGAGGCTTCGTAACAGGGATGGGGACTCCTCTGATTTTTATCCAATTCTTCTGTCGTCGCCGGTGGTCGTGGTGGAGACTCGAACAGGACGTAGGAATCTGGGGTTGGCAGCTTCAGAATGGATGCAGTAGGATGCAGAAGTTGTACCTTGGGCTCCCGAACTCCGAATATCGAACCGTCGGAGTCGTTGTGTCCGTGGACAAGGCTTCTGCACAGAAAAACTGACAGCAACACCTTCTGAGGTCGGGGTGGACAGGGGGAGGCCGTTGAGTGGGACCTGGTCGATGCAGACTGCAGGAGGCAGACCCGCGCGACTGAGGAAGAAAATTCGGAAGTTGGGCTCCCCGATGCCGAATGTAGTTCTGCTTCTTGATCCTGATCGGGGACAGGGGGAGGAATATCTTTGATGAAGGACCTTTGGTCTGATTCAGCCGTGGTTCGCCGTGGCAGAGTCTGCAAGGTGAGTCTGATCCTCTGGCAGGGGCGGCACCAAGTCAGCCCTGGTTCTGTGGCAGCAGGTTGCAGATGACGTTACGGGCGCTCCCGAACTCCAATTGTCACGAAACCGGTGGCGTCGTCTCCGTGGTCGGAGTAGCTTTCATACGGAGTCAACGGAGCTGCAATCCGATGCCGAGGCTGATCGTGGTACCCAGAAGAAGGGGTCCTGGTCGCTGCAGACTGCCCGAGGCAGACCCGAGCAGTTGAGGGAAAAACGTCACAACTCCGGCCCTCGGATGCCGAATTAAGTTCCGTCTTGTGCTTCTGGTCGTGGACAGATGGAGGAAGAATGTTGAAGAAGAGTCTTCAGCCTGAATCCTTCGCTGTTGGCCGTGAAGCTGCTTCCAACCAGGATCAGGCTGTCTGCAGGTGGGGTCTGGCGCAGTCGGGGTAGAACTGCTCTCACGGGCGGCCACGAACTCGGAATTGGACGATTCCACCTCGCCTGTGAAGAGGACAGGGAGGCCTTTCCAGAATGGTATGCCACGCCCTCAGACGTTGTCGTATGAACTCGGGGCAGCTTCTGCAACACGTACCCAGTTCTGCTACCTGCAGACTAGCAAGGAGGGAGGGGAAGGAGGTGGTCGGCCAAGCAATGGGAGGTGGAATGGGGTGGAGGGGTCGACCCTAGGAGGGAGGGGAAGGTGGTGGACGACCTTGGGAGGTGAAAGGGGTTCTAGGGAAGGGGAAAGGGCTCTTGGGAGGTGGAAGGTTGCTTAGGGAAGGGGGAGGGATGCCTTGGGAAGGTGAAAGGGTGCTTGGGGAGGTGGAGTGGTTAATGGTGAAGTAATGGGAGTCTTGGGAGGTGAAAAGGCTTGCCTAGGTGGCAAGTGAGGTGGCAAGAGGTGAGGAGAGAGGGGAATTCCGAATTTAGAGAGAGAGAGAGAGAGAGAGGAGAGAGAGGGGGTTCGCCCCTAGGAGAGAGAGAGAGAGAGACTTAGAGAGAGAGGAGAGATGCACTCAATGGCTCAAATTTTGCTTAATACTTCATTACTGAACTCAAGTGGAGTTGGGGTCCTATTTATAGGAATCCCAACATTTACAAAAAGTCCTTGGATAAACTACTAAAAGCAAATAAGCAAGGGGGTTGAGGAAAGAAGAGGTTGCCCATGGGCCAGGCCCATCTAATTGGGCCCAAACGACTTCCTAGCCTAACATACTTAGATAGATAATGTGACGACTTAGGACCATGACTCAAAATAAAGATAAGTACATCAAAATGACTCAAGGAAAGATAAAAAATACATAGCTAGACTTCGGAAATCAAGCTAAACATAATGGCAATCATCCGGTCCCGTGGAGAAGTGAGAAGTGGTAAGCGATGTCCCCATCATACTCCCGGGCTGCAGAGAACTCGACTCTGTCGAGTAAAAATCCATCGTATGCGGAGGAAGCCATAGCGAGGTTGCTCTCAAGTCCACCAAAGGTAGCTGGTCCTTTCCACCAAGCAAGGTAGTGCCCATCCCTTTGCTCCAGACGGCAGTAACCTGTTCATTTAATATCCGCTCCAATTGCTCACGTTGGCCCCTCTGGGTGGGTGGAACTCTCTTATGGGTAGTGACTCTCTCAAGAAGTAGAACAGGCTCAACATTCTCACTAGGTGTCACCGTGGGACCCCTATATGGCACCAAGTCAGTCACATTGAATGTGAGACTTACTCGGGGAGGTCCAACACGTAAGCGTTCGTGCCAATCCTCTTTAGGACCTGGAAGGGGCCTGATCCACGCGACCTCAGCTTGGAGACATTCCCAGGGGAAAGCCTCTCAGTTCTTACCATCACATAATCACCTACGTGAAACTCCTGGCGGCGGCGGTGGGAATCGGCCGTCTTTTTATAAACCTCATTGCTTTTGTTAATGCGTTTGCGGATTTCCTCATGCAACCTTGTGGATGTTGGTTCACTAGTGGATAAAGGGGGTCCTGGACAACCAAATAGGGACATATCATGTAATGGTGTTATGTAGACTCTGATGGACCTAGGGGGACCGGGACATCCATAGATGAGACTATCATGTAAAGGAGTGTTCGATGCCGGGGGTCCTGGATATTCAAATGGGGTTCTGACTTGTGAGTGATCCCTAACATGGTTGACTGCAAAGGGGGGGCCTAGACACCCAGATGTGAACCTATCATGCATCAGTCCTAGTGCGTGAGTGACACAAATGAGGTGACTAGCCTGACCACATGATGTAAAAGATTGTGACACATGGATTCCTATCAAGATGGTCCTATCTGTGAGATTTGGGGGTTTCCACTCATGGGGATCAAAGGGGTCCCAGAAAGTGGACATCTTGGGATGGGTAGATTCCTCACTTCCTAGGTGGATGTCACCCTTGGTCATGGCTCCTATGGTGTGGGCTAAGTTTTGGAATGGGTGGGTTAGGTTTGTCATGGTGTGTGAGGGTAGGAAAAGGTGGGTGGGGGTGGGTAATGAGACTAGGTCCCATGGGTTCTTTGGCTTCCATTGGGAGGGATGGAATGGGTCATCTAGGGGAGAGAACTCTTGGTCCTCATGGTCTTGGGAGAGGTAGTCTTGGCTTAAAATGGTAGGTTGTGGTAGGAAAATGATGGTGTTGGGTATGGTGGGTGGGTATAGGAAGGGATCGAATGTGTCATGGTATGGGTCACTTAGAAACTCAAGGTCCACATGTGGGTGGGGGTCATTCACCTCTATTGAGATTTTTGGGCAAAAGTTGTTGGTGGGTGGGTCAGCCTTGAAAGGATGATTGGGTTTTCTCCCTGAAATGAGGAGCTCCAATTTAAGGATGGCCTCGGGCTCATCGGGTGTGGGAAGAAAGAGAAGGAGGTCGCTGGTGTAGCAACCAACCGTGCAGACCGAAGTGAAAGACCCAACACATGGGTGTAGAAGACCAAGGCTCATGGGTTGGTCGACCATAGGGTTCAACATAGCCGTCAACTCTACTTGCCATGCGAGGCCTTTTAGGAGGTCTCCTAGAGTTTCCACTTGGTAAGAGGATTGGATGGTAGTGTGATAGGTGGAGAAGGGTAGTATGGGGAGGTGTTGTTCCATGGGAGGGTTGACATGGGGCAGGATAGGGTGAACCGGACTTTCCTCTAGCCATTTAGCCAGGGGCTCACTTATGACGAGTTCACTCCTATTTAGAGAGGGTGGTGTAAAAGGTGAAGTTCTTCCCTTGGTTTGGGCAAGGGTTTCCTCCAAGGTGTGGAGCGGTTCTAGGGTGTCCACCACTATGATGTCGGGTGTGGGAGTCATGGGTTCCTCTCCCAAGGAGGTGGGATGGTCCTTTGAAGGTGGAGTGATGAGGGTAGGTGTGTGGTACCCCCGGGGTGGGAGGTAAAGGGGAACTTGGTTTGGGGTCGGTAAGGGGAGAAGTGGAGGCCTAGGTTGGGGTTGGATAGGGGTTGGTAGTGGAAGATGGATGGGTTGAGACGGACTGGGTTGATCAGTTTTGGGAGGGAGGGTGGTGGCCATCATGGGCCTAGGGGAAGTGGACATGGGGTCCACATGGGTTGGAATGGTGTGGGTGGAGTGAGCCATGATGCTTTCTCCTCTTGGGATGGGAACTTCTTGGCCTAACCCATGGTTTTGTGATTCATATTCTTCTTCCCATTCGGGGGAGGCCTCATATTCCTCAACCTCAATCTCATCCCTTTGTGGTGTAGGGGTCTTGCTCTCTAAGGAAATGGGAAGGCCTTTTGGCGATGGGGTGGTGTAAGTTGGACTTATTTGGGGTGGTGGAGTTTGAGCCCTGAGGGAGGTGAAGATCTCCTTAAACTCAATCCTTAGTTCTTCTAGCGAATCTTGGGGTCTTTTGGGTGGTGGAGTGTTGGTCCTAGTGGAGGTTCTAGATAGACTGGGCGGAAACGGGGTAGTGGGAGTGTTCTTCAGGTTGTAGTCCTCATGGTAGGAGTGGTCGGGTCGGGGAGCGTAGGTCTTCCTAAGTTCCTTTTTCATGTCATCCCATGAGTGAATGGGTTCTTGCCCCCAAACTCTTCTGAACCTCTCTTTGTGTTCCCACATCTTCTTGGCTTGTCCCCGAAGACACCCCGTGGCCCTGCGGACTCTAGCATGTCCATAGATCCAAGTCCTATCAAAGTGTTTATCCATGGTAGTCTCCCATTTTAGGTAGGCATTGGATTAGATCCATCAAAACTAAGGTCCCCTTCTAGGATGATGTCCATGAGGAGAGGGTCAATCGGATCCTTGTGGAAGGCCATGTTGGGGGGACTTGACCAATGGGGAGTATACATGATGATGCACGGGGTGGCCCAATGAAGACTCTAAAAGCTTATGCGCCCTAGGACAAGACTTAGTAGAGACAAGTCTAGAACTTGCTCTGATACCAATTTGATGTGACACCAATATGGGGTAGGCAGCAAGCAAACAAAAAAACTTAAGATCTAATCCGCATTCACAAACACACAGCAATTAAGATGATAAATCGGGACCGAAACACCGTCGCACACACGCGAGCCCCGGGTGACTATATGATGCTAGAAAGAGGTGATGGATCAAGACCCTTGCTGGTAGAGTGCCAGCAGGGCTAGGGTTGCCCTCCCGAGGGTATGTGGCCCACACCTTTGGGGCTGGCCGGTGCCAATTGGGGCACTAGGTCCCACTCTCTCACTATCACCACGGTGACCACACTATAATGGTGGCTGCGGGAACGAGCACTCACGCACATGCGCAACGGAGCTAAGTCTACGGATATTAGATGAACAAACACTAAAATTGCTGGAGTAAAGTTTAGAGCTCACCTGGTTGGTTTGAAGAAACCAACCCCGTTCGGAGACGTGGGCGAGCGGGGAAGTGTGATCCCGCACACTGCGCCGATATAGCTTGAGCTGCTAATTACATGAACTACTCCTCACGCAGGAGGGTTGGATTAAGGGTGGGGGAATCAAAATTACATCAAACACTACCTCCACGCAGGGAGGGGTGCTAAGCCGGCCAGGCGGGAGGGGGAAAGTCGCCGAGAAAGACGGAACGGAAGCCGACGTGGATCCGCTCACTTGCTGTGCAAGGGGACAGGTTGCTGCTGTTGCAGTCGTATCTCGTCCTCTGGAATTTTGCTGATGACGAGACTTGAGGGAGAGGCTTCGTAACAGGGATGGGGACTCCTCTGATTTTTATCCAATTCTTCTGTCGTCGCCGGTGGTCGTGGTGGAGACTCGAACAGGACGTAGGAATCTGGGGTTGGCAGCTTCAGAATGGATGCAGTAGGATGCAGAAGTTGTACCTTGGGCTCCCGAACTCCGAATATCGAACCGTCAGAGTCGTTGTGTCCGTGGACAAGGCTTCTGCACAGAAAAACTGACAGCAACACCTTCTGAGGTCGGGGTGGACAGGGGGAGGCCGTTGAGTGGGACCTGGTCGATGCAGACTGCAGGAGGCAGACCCGCACGACTGAGGAAGAAAATTCGGAAGTTGGGCTCCCCGATGCCGAATGTAGTTCTGCTTCTTGATCCTGATCGGGGACAGGGGGAGGAATATCTTTGATGAAGGACCTTTGGTCTGATTCAGCCGTGGTTCGCCGTGGCAGAGTCTGCAAGGTGAGTCTGATCCTCTGGCAGGGGCGGCACCAAGTCAGCCCTGGTTCTGTGGCAGCAGGTTGCAGATGACGTTACGGGCGCTCCCGAACTCCAATTGTCACGAAACCGGTGGCGTCGTCTCCTTGGTCGGAGTAGCTTTCATACGGAGTCAACGGAGCTGCAATCCGATGCCGAGGCTGATCGTGGTACCCAGAAGAAGGGGTCCTGGTCGCTGCAGACTGCCCGAGGCAGACCCGAGCAGTTGAGGGAAAAACGTCACAACTCCGGCCCTCGGATGCCGAATTAAGTTCCGTCTTGTGCTTCTGGTCGTGGACAGATGGAGGAAGAATGTTGAAGAAGAGTCTTCAGCCTGAATCCTTCGCTGTTGGCCGTGAAGCTGCTTCCAACCAGGATCAGGCTGTCTGCAGGTGGGGTCTGGCGCAGTCGGGGTAGAACTGCTCTCACGGGCGGCCACGAACTCGGAATTGGACGATTCCACCTCGCCTGTGAAGAGGACAGGGAGGCCTTTCTAGAATGGTATGCCACGCCCTCAGACGTTGTCGTATGAACTCGGGGCAGCTTCTGCAACACGTACCCAGTTCTGCTACCTGCAGACTAGCAAGGAGGGAGGGGAAGGAGGTGGTCGGCCAAGCAATGGGAGGTGGAATGGGGTGGAGGGGTCGACCCTAGGAGGGAGGGGAAGGTGGTGGACGACCTTGGGAGGTGAAAGGGGTTCTAGGGAAGGGGAAAGGGCTCTTGGGAGGTGGAAGGTTGCTTAGGGAAGGGGGAGGGATGCCTTGGGAAGGTGAAAGGGTGCTTGGGGAGGTGGAGTGGTTAATGGTGAAGTAATGGGAGTCTTGGGAGGTGAAAAGGCTTGCCTAGGTGGCAAGTGAGGTGGCAAGAGGTGAGGAGAGAGGGGAATTCCGAATTTAGAGAGAGAGAGAGAGAGAGGAGAGAGAGGGGGTTCGCCCCTAGGAGAGAGAGAGAGAGAGAGACTTAGAGAGAGAGGAGAGATGCACTCAATGGCTCAAATTTTGCTTAATACTTCATTACTGAACTCAAGTGGAGTTGGAGTCCTATTTATAGGAATCCCAACATTTACAAAAAGTCCTTGGATAAACTACTAAAAGCAAATAAGCAAGGGGGTTGAGGAAAGAAGAGGTTGCCCATGGGCCAGGCCCATCTAATTGGGCCCAAACGACTTCCTAGCCTAACATACTTAGATAGATAATGTGACGACTTAGGACCATGACTCAAAATAAAGATAAGTACATCAAAATGACTCAAGGAAAGATAAAAAATACATAGCTAGACTTCGGAAATCAAGCTAAACATAATGGCAATCATCCGGTCCCGTGGAGAAGTGAGAAGTGGTAAGCGATGTCCCCATCACCTGACAGGTTGTGAGGTCGACCTTTTTAACAGTAGGGCAGAGTTTTGACTGATTTATCATGAAGGACAAAACTCCTCCTGAAACGATGCAATCTATGCAAGGACGACAGCAAAATGTAGAATGAAGCATGCAGAATTATGATGTTGACTCCCCCTGGTTCCATGCATGGGTTGCAATGAGATGTGCATCATATGACTTGAATGAATGTAATAAAAATGCTACAAGATGATTATGCATTTTTGTGTTTCTCAAACATGATATGCAATGGAGTGTATGAAACCACAATATTATGCAATCATGGACTTTCTGAAATGCATTCTGAATAGACATGCGAGTTGGTAAACCAGGAAATGCAAGAACTCTCCCTGACTATGTGCATAGAGTGTCTGAGTACTGAGTGCATCACATGCAATGGAGTCAATGTAGGGAATTTGATGAATTATTCATATGAACATCTAGACTGTTCGAATGATGGGTTGACCTTTGGTACCTAGCGGAGAACTAAAGTCATAAGACCACCTCACGCATGATGTGGGTTTCCAGACAGAAGTGATTTGTCCTTCTCCCAGCTTACCATTTTATATACCAAAAGGTCATGCAGAGTTGGGTCCCTTGATTATAAAATGCATGATGTGGCATGAAGTTTCAAGTTGAAGTTCAAGGACAACAACACATCCATATGCAATGACTAAGATGCAAGACTATCATGCAAAGGTTAAAAAAAATTTTACATACCTGTGCCTTGAGCATTTATTCTTTTGACCATCCATTGTTCAGCTCCAAGGCACCCTACACTCAAAATTCTCATTCGAAATTTTTAGGTACCCAAGCTTGCTTGGGTCTTTGTTGGTTAGCAGTAGTTCTAGCAATTGATCTTCTTTTCTTTGTTCCCTTCTGGTCACCCACTTTCATCCAGGGACAATAATTGGATGTATGTCCATATTTGTCACAATAGAAGCAACGCACATGGTATTTACCATTTCTTCTGTGCACATATGCATGGTTCCATTGCGAGCGAGCATGTATACTGTCATGTTAATTGTGAGAGTAGCTACTACCTCTCAGTTGCCAGCTTTCCTGGATTATGTGGCCAATCTTTCCACAGTGATAACAGCAAGGAGGGTGATTTTTGTTGAACGCCATGGGGAGTGACGACCTGTGACGACCCGGATTCCGGATACCCGGTGCACCCGGTATAAATACCGAATACACGTGATACCACATGGGACCCGCGAGGCCTCCCAAGCGCGGGAAAGCGCCGAAGGGAAAAAGGAGTGCATGGAATACATTGAAGCCAGCAGATATAACAGTAAGCAATTAAAATTCATTACATTGGATTGCTAAAGTAGCAGAAATAAAGTTAATTTTTCATTAATAATTTCAATAATTACAATTATACACCAGAGTCCAGCCCAAAGGAAAGACAACAAGTCTAACACAGTACAGACTGACAGAAAGAAACGTACACTGAAGTCGGGGGGAACTTGACGCAGGTACAGCTGGCAGCTACAGCGAACGTGCTCCACCAGGAACAACAGAGGCAGACGGCGAAACCCACCTGAAAAAGGTTGGGGTGAGTCTCTAAACAGAAACTCAGTAGGGGTCACGCGGATCCCCACTGGAAAACGCACAAAGCAACGGAAGCAACTACAGAAACAGCAAGTGCAGCAAAGCAGGAAAAGCTACACTACAAAGCTGTAAACAGAGCAGGGACAGCAGGAGTAGGGAACAGGCTAAGAGCAAGGGGAGCTCAACGACAAAGAAGAGCGAGGCCGTAAAACACGGAACATGGCCACCGAGGAGAACTCGACACCCTAAGCTACTCCAAGCGGCAACAGATGCTCGACCCCAAACTCATACAGTAGGGTAACCCAGTCCGTCAGCCAAAGCAAAGGCGAAGGCAGACGTTGATGCCAAAAACATAGACAAACACGACTGGAAACGTCGTGCACACATCCCCACGCATGACTAGAACGTCATGCAAATGACAGAACACCGACCTTGAGTACGGCCACGAGAGGGCAACTCGCAAAGGTCAGAATATGCAAGAAACGCGAGAGTCACGAACCAGGTGACAGGAGCACCCTCCCACTAGAGAACAGCCAGATGCGTCCACTGACGACTTATACTGCGCCACAAGTGTCATGTCACTCAAGGACAAGACACACCAAGAACTAGGTCCGAGGAACAACAGTTCCAAGGAAACATGGTACCACAGCACAAGACTACAGCACCAACTGTGAGTGACTAGTCAGGGCCACGCCCGTCGGCGTAAGTCCCCAGTCCCTGACCACGTGTGCACACACTGACCACCACCTAGGCCAGGCCTCTAGCTAGTATTCCCCTCGGTAGGACGCTACCGTTGGCAGGGGCCCACGGAACTAGCTTAAGAACCGTACGTACCAAACGCAACAGGAAACACCCCTCCACCACTCTCGGTGGGTCGGCAAAAGCCTAGGGCTACAACTAGGGGAGGCTCACAAGGCACGAACTCTGAAACACAGGTGCTACAGCACAGACAGTTAAGAAAAGCCCTGTCTCGTGCACAACAAAGCACCAAGGCAGTCAAACAACCGCCAACAGACTCAGGACCAGGCAACTAGACCTACGACATAACGATCCCTGAGTCGAACGACTCAAAGGCAATATCATCACAAGCAGCGAAACAAGCCGCCGATCGGTCTAATCCTAAGCCAGCAAAACAACGCTCCGCAGAAAATGACACACGGAGACCTGAGGGAAACACCAAGAACCCTCAGCACACCTGGACATGCAAACCGAGGTAAGGCAACACCTCGAGGCATCTAGAACCAGTGTCTCGGGCTGGACGGAACTGCCAAGACACCCATACACAAGGTCGCCTGTCAACCCCTGGGTCACCCCGGGTTGACCGGAACCAGACCAAACACAAGCAAAAGTAGGATAGGAAAATCCTACCTCAAGCAAGAAGACTCATGGCTACCTTACAACGTAGTCCTAGCCCTCATAAGACGTCGGGAGACATCCACGGGACAACGGGCAGACCACAAGGACAAGCCAAGACAAGCCAACACCGAAATCATGGAAAACGGGGCACCAGGCATGTAACGCGCCACCCCTAGACCGCTACAAGCATATGACGGTCTAGACCTGGGCCGTTACACCCAAATGATGGACAGATGACAGGCCGTCGCACACACACCACCCTAACCACTCTAAAACACAAACACACGAATCAAGGCCAAGTAACGTACAAGGCCAAGCGCGTTACAAGCAAGCAACGCGGCAGGGGAGACGCGCTAGAACCAAACAACTCACAGGGGCAGGCGCGTTACTCACAACGGCACATCCACCCTCAACCCATCACAAAACAACAAATAACGGCAAGGGGAAAGCGCGTTATACAACAACGACGCACAGGGGCACGACCGTTACACGACCGTTACACCATCGAACAGCACAACACCCACAACCCTCTTCCAAACAGCATGTAACGGTCCAAGAAGGACGTGTTACACACAAACGATGCATGGGGACATGCGCGTTACAACCAACGGCACAGCCACCCATAGTCGACCAAAACAGAATGCAACGGCCAGGGGCAGGCACGTTACACTCAAAACAACGGATGGGAACCCATCCGTCGGGGGAACCGCCTCAACGGTTAAACGTTGGTCAAACGTCGGTCAAACGGACAATAACGGCCAAGGCAGGGCGTGTTACTTCCATCTAACGCGCTGGGTCAAGCGCGTTAGACCAACCGACTCAACCCCAAAACAAAACGACAAAACGAATGTAACGCGCAGGCTCAGGCGCGTTACACGGGAACGACGCGCCACCCTAGGGCCGTCGCTCACCCAGAAGCCAGAAAACTCAAGAACGCCAAGCCAAATGGCGGTCTATCGTAGGGCCGTCAGAGCCAAGTAACGGCCTCTGAAACGACCGCTACATCGGTCACGGTGGGAAAACATAGGAATGGCCAAATCGGCCCGTTCCACGCCCCATTCACACCGAAACGCAGGGGAACCAAACCCAAACGATAATAAACAACACAAGAGGGCCAAAACGCTCACATGCAAGCTCAAAAACTCAAGATCTGGGCGATTCTAACGAATCCACCCAAAGTGGGTCACCGAGGTTCCCGGGCTTCTACCGGCCTCGAATGAACACCAAACCACACGAAATCAACGTGGATGGGATCCTAACATCCCAGCGGTCAGTTAGAAACTAACTACGCCGCAAACATTCACCGTTTACCGGCCGACCCTAAAAACCATGAAAATCACGGTTTAGGCAAAACAAGCCCAAAGACGACAGTTTCCTAGCCGAAGAACGTGCAATGGCAGGGAAAACGGAGAGGACGAAGTGAGGATCAATCACCCTACCTCCACCGAAGAAACTGTGCCCCGAAGGAACTAAACCACGCTGAAAACCACTCGCAAACCGATTTCATCGGCTTTGAATCCACCGAACGGGATCAAGCCAGAATCGATCCGATCCTCGCCCCATCGCGCACCTCGACAGCTCCGCCACGTCGCCACCCAGCCCCTGCACCGCTCCGTCTGCAGCCGGAGGCGAGAGGGAGGGAGAACGAGAGAGAACGGGAGAGAGAGAGAGGAACGGCGAGAGTGAGGAGAGAGAGAGAGGAAAAGAAATTAAAAAGAAAAGAAATTAAATTTTTTCCCTAATTTTTGAAAATTCTGAAAATGCGCCGAAAATGCACAATTTCAGAAAAATACGCAAAAAAAGTCAAAACGACCGGCTCGAAGAGTACATCGTCGCTGCAGCATCCACGAGTTCGAGAATTGACAAACAAACTCACCGTAGGGTTCCGTAACTAGTATGTGCGAAAAACCCGCACGGCTCGTCAAACTCAACTCGAAAGCCACCAAAGCGAACCGAAACTCACCGAAACCAATCTGAAACAGATCCGAAAGTTCCAACAAAGATCCAACAAGACCTGCAAAGGATCCAGCAAAGATCCACCAAGGATCCAGGGCATTACATCCTCCCCTCCTTTAAGAAATTTCGCCCTCGAAATTAAGGACTAACAAAGGAGAAGCAGGGAAAAACAACCCAACCGCATAATCACGATAAAACGACACAGATCTTGAAAAACACAGCTCAGAGGAACACCGTCAGACCACAATTACAGGTACACGCTCTGCTTCCAAGACAACAAGTCCACAGCACGAGCATGGCACCAAAGTGAACACATCTGACACCTCCGAAGCAAAGGCAACGTCGTTTACGTCTCACCAGGAACGGAGACACGACTGGCACAACAACAGACAACCGAGAAACACAACGACAGGACGGCAAGCGGCAGCTTACACAAGGAGACACAGTCCTCACAGTTGACAGCTCGACCACATCATCGGCTTCAGTGCCAAAGGTAACAGGGAACACCTGGCACACAGGACACCAACGACAACAACAACACTGGACCACAAACACAATCAAGTCAGCACTCAGCCAGCTATCACATCTGATCGAGTCGCAAGCTAACTCCACCAGGAAAAGAGAGCACATCAAGCCAACTTACAAGACCATGGTCCAAGATAGAGACACAAAATCATAAAGAAACAGCGCCAAAACAACACAATGGCAACACCTGCAGAATTTCGGGTCTGCAGAACACACAAAACCACAGAACACACTGCAAGTAGGGTCACATCAAGGCACAGAAACAGCTGAGCACACGACCACAAGGAACGGGTCACGCATCAGACTGCTCACCAAGAAAAAGACCCACAACAACGAGAAATGACATCACTCTCGGGGAACGCATCTCAAGGACTACAAACACGCCTCGAGAGCACAACACCCAAGAAAGAAATACAGAGCAAAGAGTACTCAATCAGCAAGGAACGTCGACAAATTCCCCAACACTCGCACAATGCCGATGCCAGCACAAGAAAACAACAAACAACGGCACGGCAACGGGCAAAGTCAAGGCGCAGGAAGCCAAGATGAAGCCACATCGAGAAGGAACAAAACCTCTCGACAAATGGGTAACCAACCCACACACTACAGCTGTACTCTCAACAACGCGCACAGGCAACAGAACAACATCGGTAATCGCACCTCAGCACACACCCGGCACCATCCCAATCAACAAAGATCGCAAACCACACGCCACGAGTACCGATCTCGCGAACAACCGATCACAAGGAGCCTAAGTGCAACAAAGGAAGAGCACCAGCTTCAGCACAAAGCACGCGAAAAGCAGCAATCTCAGCTTACCTTCACGTCCTGGAACGACAAATGAGCCTTCACAACACATCGGCCGTCAGACACAGCATGACAAATACGGTACACGATAGCTCTTAACACCATCATGGAGTCCGAAGCCAAGTAACCGTAAAGCAGAGAGCAGATCAGGCTCAAATCAATGCTATCTACACTTAAGTAGATACAGGATAAAAGGCATCACTAAGACAACAATTCCAAAGCAACACTTGAAAAGATTCCACCAGAAGGGACGAGAAGCAAGAAGCTCAACCACAAAAGCTCACCAGGAAGGGGAATCCTAGCTCGCCTGAGCAACTTCTCTAACACGGGATCTAATCGAGCACTTCAACAGAAGCAAAACACATCAGGAGCTACACAGACTCAAGCCGGGACAACCAAAGCAATGTAAGAACGTGCATGGCCATCACACCAACGCTAAAAGTCATAAGCCACCTGAGCAAAACACAGAAACAGCTCGAACAATGCACTACAGGTTCATGCCAACCGACAAACACTGCCAAGTGCAACACGATCGAGACCAACATTAAAATCGAAACGAAGCACCTCGTCACACCCAGACGAGAGCAAACCCATCTTGTACAGTGCCAACAAAGCACGCACAAGACCACACATGGAAAACACCGCGACAAACATCGCAACACCTACGCCAGCAAGAGACTGTACTGGACCTCAAGGACTCTGGTAACTGTATATCTGGATTTCCATGTATCTCACATGACAATGATCTGATAGCTCAGAAAAGAACTCCGAACATCTCAGAACACTGCTCTGATACCAGCTGTGGCGACCCAGATTCCGGATACCCGGTGCACCCGGTATAAATACCGAATACACGTGATACCACATGGGACCCGCGAGGCCTCCCAAGCGCGGGAAAGCGCCGAAGGGAAAAAGGAGTGCGTGGAATACATTGAAGTCAACAGATATAACAGTAAGCAATTAAAATTCATTACATTGGATTGCTAAAGTAGCAGGAATAAAATTACTTTTTCATTAATAATTTCAATAATTACAATTATACACCAGAGTCCAGCCCAAAGGAAAGACAACAAGTCTAACACAGTACAGACTGACAGAAAGAAACGTACACTGAAGTCGGGGGGAACCCAACGCAGGTACAGCTGGCAGCTACAGCGAACGCGCTCCACCAGGAACAGCATAGGCAGACGGCGAAACCCACCTGAAAAAGGTAGGGGTGAGTCTCTAAACAGAAACTCAGTAGGGGTCACGCGGATCCCCACTGGAAAACGCACAAAGCAACGGAAGCAACTACGGAAACAGCAAGTGCAGCAAAGCAGGAAAAGCTACACTACAAAGCTGTAAACAGAGCAGGGATAGCAGGAGTAGGGAACAGGCTAAGAGCAAGGGGAGCTCAACAACAAAGAAGAGCGAGACCGTAAAACACGAAACACGGCCACCGAGGAGAACTCGGCACCCTAAGCTACTCCAAGCGGCAACAGACGCTCGACCCCAAACTCATACAGTAGGGTAACCCAATCCGTCAGCCAAAGCAAAGGCGAAGGCAGACATCGACGCCGAAAACACAGACAAACACGACTGGAAACGTTGTGCACACAGCCCCACGCATGACTAGAACGTCATGCAAACGACAGAACACCGACCTCGAGTATGGCCATGAGAGGGCAACTCGCAAAGGTCAGAACCACAGCACAAGACTACAGCACCAACTGCGAGTGACTAGTCAGGGCCACGCCCGTCGGCGCAAGTCCCCAGTCCCTGACCACGTGTGCACACACTGACCACCACCTAGGCCAGGCCTCTAGCTAGTATTCCCCTCGGTAGGACGCTACCGTTGGCTGGGGCCCACGGAACTAGCTTAAGAACCGTACGTACTAAACGCAATAGGAAACACCCCTCCACCACTCCCGATGGGTCGGCAAAAGCCTAGGGCTACAACTAGGGGAGGCTCACAAGGCACGAACTCTGAAACATAGGTGCTATAGCACAGACAGCTAAGAAAAGCCCTGTCTCGTGCACAACAAAGCACCAAGGAAGTCAAACAACCACCAACAGACTCAAGACCAGGCAACTAGACCTACGACGTAACGATCCCTGAGTCGAATGACTCAAAGGCAAGATCGTCACAAGCAGCGAAACAAGCCGCCATTCGGTCTAATCCTAAGCCAGCAAAACAACGCTCCGCAGAAAACGACACACGGAGACCTGAGGGAAACACCAAGAACCCTCAGCACACCTGGACACGTAAACCGAGGTAAGGCAACACCTCGAGGCATCTAGAACCAGTGTCTCGGGCTGGACGGAACCGCCAAGACACCCACACACAAGGTCGCCTGTCAACCCCTGGGTCACCCCGGGTTGACCGGAACCAGACCAAACACAAGCAAAAGTAGGATAGGAAAATCCTACCTCAAGCAAGAAGACTCATGGCTACCTTACAACGTAGTCCTAGCCCTCATAGGATGTCGGGAGACATCCACGGGATAACGGGCAGACCACAAGGGCAAGCCAAGACAAGCCAACACCGAAATCATGGAAAACGGGGCACCAGGCATGTAACGCGCCACCCCTAGACCGCTACAAGCATATGACGGTCTAGACCTGGGCCGTTACACCCAAACGATGGACAGACGACATGTCGTCGCACACACACCACCCTAACCACTCTAAAACACAAACACACGAATCAAGGCCAAGTAACGCACAAGGCCAAGTGCGTTACAAGCAAGCAACGCGGCAGGGGAGACGCGCCAGAACCAAACAACGCACAGGGGCAGGCGCGTTACTCACAACGGCACAGCCACCCTCAACCCAGCACAAAACAAAAAAAAATGGCAAGGGGCAAGCACGTTATACAACAATGACGCACAGGGGCACGGCCGTTACACCATCGAACAGCACAACACCCACAACCCTCTGCCAAACAGCATGTAACGGTCCAAGAAGGACGCGTTACACACAAATGACGCATGGGGACAGGCGCGTTACAACCAACAGCACAGCCACCCACAGTCGACCAAAACAGAATGCAACGGCCAGGGGCAGGCACGTTACACTCAAAATAGCGGATGGGAACCCATCCGTCGGGGGAACCGCCTCAACTGTCAAACGTCGGTCAAACGGACAATAACGGCCAAGGCAGGGCGCGTTACTTCCATCTAACGCGCTGGGTCAAGCACGTTAGACCAACCGACTCAACCCCAAAACAAAACGACAAAACGAATGTAACGCGCAGGCTCAGGCGCGTTACACGGGAACGACGCGCCACCCTAGGGCCGTCGCTCACCCAGAAGCCAGAAAACTCAAGAACGCCAAGCCAAATGGCGGTCTATCGTAGGGCCGTCAGAGCCAAGTAACGGCCTCTGAAACGACCGCTACATCAGTCACGGCGAAAAAACATAGGAATCGCCAAATCGGCCCGTTCCACGCCCCATTCATGCCGAAACGCAGGGGAACCAAACCCAAACGACAATAAACAACACAAGAGGGCCAAAACGCCCACATGCAAGCTCAAAAACTCAAGATCTGGGCGATTCTAACGAATCCACCCAAAGTGGGTCACCGAGGTTCCCGGGCTTCTACCGGCCTCGAATGAACACCAAACCACACGAAATCAACGTGGATGGGATCCTAACATCCCAGCGGTCAGTTACAAACCTACTACGTCGCAAACAGTCGCCATTTATCGGCCGACCCTAAAAACCACGAAAATCACGGTTTAGGCAAAACAAGCCCAAACACGATCGTTTCCTAGCCGAACAACGTGCAATGGCAGGGAAAACGGAGAGGACGAAGTGAGGATCAGTCACCCTACCTCCACCGAAGAAACCGTGCCCCGAAGGAACTAAACCATGCTGAAAACCACTCGCGAACTGATTTCACCGATTTTGAATCCACCGAACGGGATCGCACCAGAATCGATCCGATCCTCGCCCCATCGCGCACCTCGACAGCTCCGCCACGTCGCCACCCAACCCCTACACCGCTCCGTCTGCAGCCGGAGGCGAGAGGGAGGGAGAATGGGAGAGAGAGAGAGGAACGGCGAGAGTGAGCAGAGAGAGAGAGGAAAAGAAATAAAAAAGAAAAGAAATTAGGAAATTTTCCTAATTTTCGAAAATTCCGAAAATGCGCCGAAAATGCAAAATTTAAGAAAAATACGTAAAAATAGTCAAAACAACCGGCTCGAAGAGTACATCGTCGCTGCAGCATCCACGAGTTCGAGAATTGACAAACAAACTCACCGTAGGGTTCCGTAACTAGAACGTGCGAAAAACCCACACGGCTTGTCAAACTCAACTCGGAAGCCACCAAAGCGAACCGAAACTCACCGAAACCAATCCGAAACAGATCCGAAAGATCCAACAAAGATCCAACAAGACCTGCAAAGGATCCAGCAAAGTTCCACCAAGGATCCAGGGCATTACACGACCTGTCCGAATGGAGGGGTCGACTCTTCTGATTCCCCATGCGGTTCTGTGTAGAGTTCTGCTGCATACGTCCTCTGCCAGAGTTGACCTGTCTTTTGCCCTTGATTTCATCAGCAATTCCCGAATCCTTTCCTGCTCTTAGTTCATCATTATTTAAGGTGAGACAGTCGTGTACAGTGTGATCAAGCATGCCACAATGAAAGCAATAAACATTCATTTTATAAGAGGCATGGTAGTCATCATGGCTTTTCCTGTTGTGCATGTCAAGACTAGCAGACTTAGGGTTCTGTTGTTGCATGAGAGCCTTCCCTTTCTGCTTACCAATGTGTTTTTTGTTTTTCTGATCAGCATGCGGTAATGGGAGGCGGTAAGAAGTGCTAGCTTCATTCTTACCTTTGATAGAAGTGATGTAGGTCTTGCTTCCGAAGGATCATTGATTTTCGGGTTTGTAACCCGAATCTCCCTCATGATGACTTACTCTTGTTTCCAAGAGTCTGTTCATACTTTCCTTATCCTGCATACACTTAGACAGAGAATCATTTAAATCTTTGATTTCATTCTCCAATGAGGAGACGTGCAGCTCGGTTTCAGCGAGGTCCTCCTCACACATAGCCAATTGCCCATTGAGCATGGCATTAACCCCTTTGTAATTTTCAGTTTCCATTTGAAGTTCATTCAATTTTTAAAAACTGTCATGGGCAGTACCCTTGCCCTTCTCATGAATGGACAGTCTTTGAAGCAACATATCGTTTTGTTCTTTTACCATTTTTATTTCTCCAATCAACCTTTTATCAGGGATTAGCTTGCCCGACATGGTTTGTTTATTAGAGATTGATTTGGGTTGGTTTTGAAGTTGTCTTATGATTACTTCCAACCTAGTGATTTCAGCTTGAAGGATTCTATTTTCATCTGTTAGGCATATAACGGTTTGCTTATTCACATCCAAGTCAGAGTTGAGAGTGTCATTTAGCTCTTTAAAAGCTGAACAACTGTTACAGAGGGAACTTTCATTCTGACAGATTGGTTGGATTTTAAGTTTTCGAGCAGTCTCTTCCAACCTTATGAGTTCATCCTGAAGGATTTTGATTTCATCATTTAGACAAGCAATGTTTTATTTGTGCAAATCCAAGTCAATGGTAAGAGTATTGTTTAGTTCTTAAAATTTGAAACAATTTTCACATGCATGACTCTTACCTTGACTAATCTTCTTCAAGTCCTTTTTCATTCTTTTGTTTTTAGATTTCATCTTTTTGTAATGTTCAATCAACTAATCATATGCTTCCATAATCTCTTCAAAAGTAAAGTCTTCGGAATCAGAGCTTACCTGCGATGAGGATGGATTGCTTGACTGCTCTGATCGGTCAACCATAAGGCATTGATACTCTTGATCTTCTTTTTCATGGAAGTTCATCAACACCTCCAGAGCTTGCTTAGCTGTGCTGCAGTTAGACATAAGATCAAGTAATCTGTCAACAACTGCGCTTTGATTAGATTGAGTGCAGTAATGTTGTTGTTGTGTTTGGCCTTATGTTCAGCTGGCCATTCATTTGAATCTAATGGTAGCTCATTTGGACCAATGTGTATAAGGTTCCACAATTGTGGATCAGTGAATTTGACATAGTCGTACATTCCTCTCATCCATATTGAAAAATCTGAACCATCAAACATCGGAGGAGATGCCTTCGAGATATCTTTAGCAGATGAAGCCATTTACTCAAAATGTACTGAGATCTTTCCCTGCAGATCATAGGATCTAGGAATAGCAGAGCTAGGCTCTGATACCAATTGTTGGTTCCTACGGAGTGTAATCAGATCTAGAAGGGGGGATTGAATAGATCCTATTAATAAATATGGCCTATTTAAATCTTGACCCTTAAACACATAAATCACTTCTATAAACCAATAAAACACTTAGGCATACAGAGCAGCGGAATAGATAGAAGCGGAGCAAGCAATGATGTTAAAGCACGATGCCCAGTTCAGACAGGTCGACACACATGGCAGTGAGGTCAACACTTTTACCGCTGGTCACAACATAGGTCGACACTCCTGCCTGTAAGGTTGACACTTCTTCAGTAGGATCCAGCTATGTAGTGAGCTAGGGTCTACACTTCAGGGCAGTGAGGTCGACACCTCTGACAAGGCACAAAACACAGGTCGACACTTCTTCAAGAGAAATTAAAATCCAAATGAGATGTAATACAATGAACCACAGAGATCTTAGATCAAAGTAGCTAAGTGTTAAATGACTTGCTTAATGAGTGAGAGCTGTGGAGATCACTAAAGTGCATGAGTGTCGAACGAGGTGAATACCCTTGGCAAAGCTTTCACCTTGGTACCCGCGTGCAAGGGTGCAGCAGGCAACCCAAGGAGCTGATGCGGTTAAAGACACAGAAGAGAAAGCAGCTCATACAAAGTATGATAATCCCTTTGCTTGAAAAATGCTCCAAAGCGCCTATAAGCAAGAGTGCTACAAACACTTGAGGAGATACACGTTGGCAACGATAGTGAGGGGATCAAGATTCGACAATTTGTGCAAGCAGAACGCTTGAGTGAGCAGAGAAATTAAATGGCGAAGTATCGCACAAACTTGTGAAATGGGGAAAGAAGTAATAGAACAAGCTCACAATGAATACAACCCACAACACAAGAATTTTAAGGTGGTTCGGTTGTTAGCCCACAACCTACGTCCACCCCACACCAAACTCGGTGTGACTTTCCGGCTGACACAAAGCTTGATCCGCTGAGCAACACAGTTTGCTTACACAGTTCAGCAACACAGCTTGCTTACAAGCTAACTAACAGCTGGAATCACCCAGACGATCTCATCCTCTCTTCCTCTGAAACCACAGAGGGAACCCGTTCCTTAAACAGGGGATCAGAAAAGCTAGATGTATTGGTGCTAGACGAACCGTAACAAATAGAAGCTGAATATTGTAAGTGCAGTGGAGAAGGAATATAGACAATATAGACACCAGCTAAAAGAATGGATCAAGACAACGGAGCTGGTGATTGCAGTTACAAGATTGGATCTAAGGATCCTTTTCTTCAAGCACCGGTAGACTGCCGGGTTTGTCTTCTCTCTCACGGCTGCTCTCTCTTCTTCTACTCACACAACATTGGACTATGTCAACCAAGTGCTGGGCTGCTCTCACACTTTCTTAGGAGTGTTTTTGTTGGATGGTCGAGAGTGTAGCACTGTGTGGACGACAACAACAACTTCTTCAGTTGAAGAAGCTAGGAATAAATAGGTAAAAACTAGTTGTAACGCCAGGAAAAATGGCGCCAAGAAGTCTCTGATGGACCAATGCACCGACTGTATTTTCCCTCCATAATTTCCCTTGAAGCATGCACCAGGGTGAAGTGAGAGCTTGGAGTCTTCCAGGCAAGTTCCATGTTTGACGGTGGCAGCACCTGGAAGAAGTGACTGAGTCTTCTCATTTAGATGCTCAGAGATCTTCTCATTAAATGCTCTTATAGGCCTGCTGTCTTCCCTTGGCTGAGCCCAGCTTTCAGTACAAGGATAGGTACGATGACAGACAGTGTTAAGGAGCAGATCAGATTTTCCTTTAGACAACATCAGATATTCACATTAAATCTCCCTCAGATAAGCAGTCTTCTCATTCTACATAGGTGTACTCTTCTGCGAACATGGCTGGTTGGACAGCCCATTGGTCGACAGCAAGACAGTGGCAGACTGCGGAGTGTCCTATTCCCAATAGCAGACAGTCTGGACAGGCAGACAGATAAGACTGACATCGCGGCAGACTGAAGTGGCTCTTCCAGTTGGATTTCACACGAAAATCATCTCCAAAAGGTAGATAAATGAGTGATAAGATGGTAGAGCAAGGGTCAGACCTTGGGACGTGATCCAGACCCCAAAAACCTTAATTTTAATGATTTACAGTTATTTTTTCTCTCTCTGGATGGCCTACTAATCTGACAGTTTATTTGCTTGAGGATTCTTGGATGAACAAGGGTGTCGACCTCCTGTATGAAAAGAGTCGTTACATCTTAGTAGAATTCAATAGAGCACTTCCTGGAAGTATAAGAGTGTCGACCTCCTTCGAGGTAAGTGTCGAGACATCCTTTGAATATCTTGAAGGCTCATGACCGATGTGTCGAGACTTCACATGACAGTGTCGGGACATGTATGCTTGGTTCCAAGATGTCATCAAGACTGTGTTGAGACAGCATCAAGCAATGTCGAGACATCTGAGCCATGTGCAGGAATAAACACACGAGTGTGTCGACACTTTTCTATTAGTGTGTCGAGACAACCCTTGAAAGGTTTTGAAAATAGCTTCTGCTGGTTACATACACGTTCTGGTTGAACCTAGATGTGTCGACACATTTCTGTTAGTGTGTCGAGACATCCTTTGAAAGGTTTTGAGAACAGCTTCTGCCGGTTACATACACGTTCTGTTTGAAACTAGATGTGTCGACACATTTCTGTTGGTGTGTCGAGACATCCCTTGAACGGTCTTGAGGACGGCTTCTGCTTCAGCTGATTTCTTCCTGAGGTGTCGAGACATTTGTCAGATGTGTCGACACATGCTTTATGTGCAGAGATGTCATCCGAAGGTGTCGAGATATTTTTCTTTTTAATTCAGCCCTTGATTGGAGTATGCTCAGACCTTGATGTATGGACCTTGAGCAACGTGCACAGACCTGATATGGGTTGGCCAGGGATTGCACGGACCTTGATCTGCTTATGTGCTCGGTCCTTAGTTCATTTTCCTTGGCCTTCTTGCATCGACCTTGGTCCTTCTTGCATCGACCTTGGTCCTTCATTCTTATGCAGCCTAATGCCTCATCTGTGTGACTGACTTGATTTCTTTATATCCTTGCAGACACACTTTGTTGCCGGTGTGGGTTTGACCTGAATTGCATGATTGTTTGTTGCTATCAACTGCAGGTCAACCTATATTAATGACTCATAGTTAGACATTATCGAAACAAAAGAATATTATACACAAGCCCAACATACATAGTCAGCCATCATCAAAACACTGGATTTACACATGTTATACACTTGTCCAACAACCTCGATTAGCGTGCCCATGTGTTCAGGGGTCCGGTGACCCTACATGTGTTCCGGGCTTTCTTGTTATGCTCGATCGAGTCACCATGTATCGGTATGAGTGCGGTGGGGTTCCCCCGCATGTCGTGCGTTTCTGCAGAAGATGGTTCCCAACAGGGCTAAGTGTATGGCCTTGGACTGCGAGTCCAGTCATCTAGCCTGGGGCTGGAGGGTTCCCGCTTTTCCCTGGGATGGGGGAATCAGTGTGGCAGCTTGTGAGCTGCCTTGGGAATCGTGCTTCTGTGCTTTCCGCATGGGCCGTGTGTGTGTGGCCTTGGACTGTGAGTCCAGTTGCCCAGCCTGGGGCTGGAGGTCTCTTGAGTTCCCTTTTGAGGGGATGGTCTCGACGGCTCGTGAGCTGCCTCGGTGCCCGTGCTACCGCAGTTTTAGACATAGGGATTTGGCTAGATTGACGGCCTTGTGCTGTTGCGTACGACGGTCTCGACCCCGAGTCTTGTGACTCAAGGACCGTTGGATTTAGTGAGTTTAGAGGACTGTCTAGAGTCCTGTGGCTCGATGCCACTTGGTTCTTCTCGACATTCGCATAGGGTGCGTGCGTGTTTCTTAGAGTTTCTCCTTGGAGAGTGGTCACATCACTGACTCCCCACTAGTCATAGCCTTCCGACACGTGTGTGGTCCCACCAGGGAGTGGTGGCGTGGCTTTACCTGAGAGAGATGGCTTTAGGCTGGTTACCGTAGGGCCTCCCACTGTGGCGGCTCGAGTCCGGGCCGGGAGGAATACCAGCTAGAGGGCCTAACGTCGCGCAGTCAGTCAGTGTGTGCACACGTGGTCGGGGACTTCGGACACGTGCTGACGAGCACTACCCCACCTAGACCCTTGTTCTGTGTTCTGTGGTTACTTGTGCGGTGTCCTTGTCTCCGCCTGGGTTGTTGCAGTGAGACACTATGGACATGCAAAGTTGCACTCCCGTACGCCCCAACTAGTCCAGCATCAACAGCAATCCCAAACTGAAGAAACTGCGTGGAAGAGGGGCCATCCGGACTCCCCGAACGCACATACACTGCCGTGGAGCTATCTCCGGGGTCACGACAGTAAAGAGAACTCAACCCTCAAGAGCCCCACAATCCATGGGCCTCGAAGAAAATCAAATAAGCCATAACTCGCGCTCACAACGGGCTCATAACTGCCCATTTAGGCCTTCAACGGCACGCCCCATGTGCCTTCAGCGGCACGCCCCAATGGCCTTCAACGGCACGCCCCATGTGCCTTCAGCGGTAGGCCCCAATGGCCTTCAACGGCGCACCTTTTGGCCTGATCAACGGCACACCCTCTGTCGCCTTCAACGGCACACTATTTCGGGCCTTCAACGGCACACTATTTCAAGCCTTCAGTGGCACACTATTTCAAGCCTTCAACGGCACACTATTTCAAGCCTTCAACGGCACACTATTTCAAGCCTTTAGCGGCATACTTCTTGGGTCTTCCAGCAGCACACTTGTGAAGGCCTTCAGCGGCACACCTGCGAGGCTCTCCAGCGGTACGCCTTCCTCAGCCCCCAGCGGCACAGCGTTCGGCCAATTCACGCCGGTCAACGCTCGTAGCCCTCGGCACGCAGCGAAAGCATGGCAGGCCCATGCCTGCACCTTGCTGGGCTGTCCTCACCCCACCTACTCCCATCCTCGGCATTCGTCGGCCTGACCAGGGGTATAAGAACCCCTCGCTCCGACAAGTAAAGGAGGAAGAAGAGAGACGAAAGGGACACACCAGGGAACATACAGAGAGAAGAGACGAAGAGAGGCGGGGACACCCACAGGCAAGAGAGGAAGAGAAGAGAGAAGAGAAGAAGAAGGGCTCCGGCGTGAGTCCCCTCCGACGACCACCGGGCAGAAGAGAGAGTAAGAGAGAGAGGGAGCTTGATGCAGCAGGGGAGAGTGGGGGAAAGAGCAGTGGGTTGTCGCCCCTGCTTCGATCTCCAACACTTTCTCCCTTTTTTTTCTTCTTCTTCTTCCCCCGTTCTTTGTTCTTCGGTTGTCTCTCTTGCTCGCAGTCTTAGCTCGAGCATGCTTCACAATGTATTTGACCTACCGTGGTCATTTCCTTTCTTTTATGAATGAAAGTCGCCCTCCTTGGGCTCTCTACTGCTTCCGTTGGTTTGCGCCACCGTGTTCTTGACTGTCCATTTCTTTTCCCTTCTCCGGCGTTTGCTTTGAGTCTTCGCATCGATGGTTTCTTCCGGATGCCGCACCAGCTTGAGTGGTCTGGGGCCACGAATCTCCCCCTGCAAGGCCCAATGCCTTCATCCGTGCTAGCCCCTTGGGCCATTCCCCCCTCCTGTCGAGGTTTTCTGTGGGTTTGATCAACCTAGTAGCCCTGCCCCTGCCAACCCTTTTGGAGCCTTGCCTGGTGCACTTGCACCCTCCCTCAGTGGCACACCCATTTGGGGTTTCAGCGGCACACCCCTAGTCTCCCTTCAGCGGCACACTTGCCGTTTGACCCTGGCCGGCATACCCCCATCAACCTCCAGTGGTACACCCCTCCCTGGTGCCTTCAGCGGCACACCTAATCTCTCTAGCCCGATACGCCTCCCAAACGCCTTGTGCTCGTCCCTGGCCGGCACGCCCTGACTAAACCCCCCCGGTAGACCCTATCCAGTCTTAGAGGTGTCTCCCACTCATCATTTCTTCCGAGCTTTCTGAAGTTTTATAAATCACCCCTGGCACGCACCTCCAGTTGTGGGCGCGTTCCCTTTATCTCCCTTACGCTCGGGTCATAGGGAGATGCTGCCGAATTTTTGGTAGAAATGATAATAATGTCTTTAAAAGGTAAAAGAAACCACGAATGAATGGAACGCTCGGCGATAAAACATTCTAACCGAAATGAGGTACTGCGGGCAACGTGAGAGAAATCAGATTAAATGACGGTGTGATGAATTAAATGCTCAATCTGTAAGGAAGAGGTCGGGGGAAGAGGGAGAAAAGATTTGTATAAACCAATATAAAGATCAAGGAAAAGAAGAAAAGAAAAGCCTTAAAATAAGTAAAGGAGGAGTGGGCCTTGGCCGACATGCCTATCCCAGCTTTCGCCGGTACACCTTGTCAACCCTCCACGGCACACTCCCTTACCTCCTTGAACCCCCCAGCGACACGCTTGGCATGCCTTTCCTCGGTAAACTGGCGCCTTTGTGCACCGACCCTGGCCTAGCCCGGTACATGTGTGCACGGACCTCATTCTCCACGCGCATAGTCCTCGTGACCTGCACTGGCTCTGGGCCCAGGGCTGCACCGACTACAGCGCCCCGCGGGCCGTACAGACTTCGCCCCGTGGGCCGTACAGACTTCGCCCCGCAGGCCGTATAGACTTTGCAGGCCGTACAGACTTCGCACTGCAGGCCGTACAGACTTCGCCCCGCAGGCCGTATAGACTTTGCATGCCGTACATACTTCGCCCCGTAGGCCGTATAGACTTTGCAGGCCGTACAGACTTTGCCCTGCAGACCGCATAGACTTTGCAGGCCGTACAGACTTAGCCCCACAGTCCGTACAGACTTTGCAGGCCGTATAGACTTCCCCCTGCAGGCCATACAGACTTCGCCCCGCAGTCTGTATAGACTTTACAGGCCGTACAGACTTCGCCCCGCAGGCCGTACAGACTTTGCAGGACGTACAGACTTCGCCCTGCAGGCCGTACAGACTTTGCCCCGCAAGCCGTATAGACTTTGCAGGCCGTACAGACTTCGCCCTGCAGGCCGTACAGGCTTCACCCGCAGGCCGTATAGACTTTGTAGGCCGTACAGACTTCGCCCCGCAGGCCGTACAGACTTTGCAGGCCGTACAGACTTTGACCTGCAGGACGTACATATTTTTGCAGGCCGTACAAACTTCGCCCGCAGGACATACAGACTTTCTAGGCCGTACAGACTTCGCCCGCAGGCCGTACAGACTTTGCAGGCCGTACAAACTTTGCCCCGCAGGCCGTACAGACTTCGCCCTGAAGGCCGTACAGACTTCGCCCCCCAGGCCGTATAGACGATGCAGGCCGTACATACTTCGCCCTGCAGGGCGTACAGACTTCGCCCCGCAGGCCGTATTGACTTTGCAGGCCGTACAGACTTCGCCCTGCAGGCCGTACAGACTTTGCCCCGTAGGCCGTATAGACCTTGCAGGCCGTATAGACTTCACCCTGCAGGTCGTACAGACTTCGCCCCGCAAGCCGTATAGACTTTGCAGGCCGTACAAACTTTGCCTTGCAGGCCGTACAGGCTTTGCCTTGCCTTGCAGGCCGTACAATCTTTGCCTTGCCCCTCTATAGCCCAAGGCTGCACCGACTTCGGCCCGCAGGCTGCACCGACCTGCTGACGGCCCAGACCTGCACCGACCTACCTTCAGCCTTGGGACACCCTGCACTGACCCAGCCCAATCTCTATCCGGCACACTCTTTGATACCCTCGCCGGCATGCCTTCAGCCGCCCTTGCCCGGCGCACTCTCTATGCCGCCTTCGCCGGCACGCTACCTACGACCTTTACCGGCACGCTCCTTCAGTCCCCTTTTGGCCCTTCAGCGGTCCACTCCCCACAGAAGTATGCGTGTAATATATAATATATAATAATAATAGTGATAAATCAATAAAAATTACGATGACTAAATACATTTGGATATATATATATATATAACAAACAAAAATTGTGAAATAATAATAATAATGGTGAGAGAAATTTCTAATAATAATAATAATGAACAGTATGGATAAAATCACTCAAAACAAATACATAAAAGGGAAATAAGCAATAGAATATATTTGTAATTTGAAACCCAGATAAAAAAAATGGTAAAATCTACGTTGCAGCCCCGTCTCTCCCATGACCCGGTGCTGAAAGAAAAATAATGCCGCCCTTCCAGGTTGGGCCTGAGTCCTGGGAATTATCCCAAAATGGCCATGACCTGACCTCGATTTGGGCCGACATTCAGATTAAACCAGACTCGTTTCTCAGGCCGGATCCCTTCCGAGCCGCTACTAAAATTGCCGCGCGTTCGGCAGACATTTGAACGGGTTCACCTCGATTCCCGCCGCGTTCCTATTACGGACCTACGTCCGAACATGAAAAGGCCCGTGAGTGACCTACATGGCCGATGGCTCCCATCCCGACATGGTCATAATCCGACATTACTCTGGGCCAATAGTTCATCAATTCTGACCCATTCCTATTGGGATTCGTTCACGCTCTTTCATTGAAATTGCCGCGAACTCGGCATACATTTGTTCGGGGTTGTTTCCATCTACGTCGTACCTTCAATACGGACCTTTGTCTGAATATAAAGTGGTCCGTGAGTGACCGACGAAATCTGAATAGAACGAGATGGCTCCTGTCATCTCTGGACCCTATACATGGGAATATCAATAAGGCCTTTGTGGGCTGTGCTTGGACCTCTAGTCCGTCCCGATTATAGTCATTGTCTGACCCACACCCTCAGCCTATAGCTCGCTTCCTTCGAACATGTTTTGGTTTTGGAATCTAGTCCCGGGACTCTTCCCCATTGCCCTCCGGCACCGGGAACATTAATGATGCCCACGCAAGCCCCGTTTGGACCGCGGGAGGCGCCCCCGGTATGGTCCCGACTCGATCTCGCACCGGGCCAATAAATTCGCTAGTTTCCTGCTACACTAACCAAGATTTAACCGAATGCCTTCAGCCCCTCGGGATAATAAACTTGCCGTACCCCGGCGTACATATGTTCCAGGTCCTCCTGCGGCGATTACGATATTCTCAAGCCGGACACCCGTCCGAATATTAAACGGTCTCCCGAATGACCGACGCGTTTCGAACGTTCGCTTCCCTAAACACAGGGCTTTCCAGCTGATTCAAGGGATATTCCCTGTTGCCCCTTGGCACCGGAAATATTAATGACACTCATGCAAGTCTTGTTTTGACCGCGGGGGGCCCACCGCAGTATGGTCGCAGCTTGCTCTTGCACCGGGCCAACAGATTTACTGGTTTTTGACCGCTCCAACCGAGGCTCAGCCGAACGTTTTCCGCTGTTCCGAATAATAAATTTGCCATATCCTGGCATACATATGTTCCGGTTTTGCCGCGACAATCACACTTTTTCTCGAGTCGGACATTCGTCCGAACATTAAATGGTCAGTACACGACTGACATGACCGCGAATGGTTTTTCTTCTCGCCCCCACGCGAGGATTTCAATACCTCATAATAGACCTTTCATGCAATTAATTTCTTGGCCATGAGGCCTTGAATCCCGGCGATTAATCAAGGGTGTTCCCGCGTATGGGGGATGTAAATGACGCCGTGACCTTTATGGTGCGGTGGGTTTTGGTCCCGACACGAACCACACAATCGTCTGACCGAGTCAGATCGAGCACACCATGGGCTCTTCGGAGCCCGAATAAATTGTCACTCAGTGACTGGCACGCCCACGCACTCAATAGACGAACCACATGAATAAGCAAATTTTAGTGCGTCCACAAGTCTAACACGCCCGGTGGGACGGAAACTACCCTTCATCTCTTCGCCGGGATTCAGGGCCTCATGGCCCCCTAATAAACGATGTTTGCCTGCTTTGATGAATTGCAGGTGCTGTCTTCGCCAGCCCTATGGGGAGAAAATCCAGACTCGACGCAATTGCCTTTGCGGCCTCAAGGACGCTGCTTCGAACCATATGCAGCTTCCAGGAATCATGAGGGCTATTATAAAAAAAAGGGGGAGAAGAGAAAGAGAAGAGAAAGGAGAGGAAATCAAGCCCCCCCCGTTTCCCTCAAGAAGAAAGAGAAGAAAAGAAGAAAAGAAGAAGAGAAGAAGAGAAGAAAAGAAGAAAAAAAAGAGAAAAGAAAGAAGCAAAAAAAAAGAACAGAAAGAATTGGCAGGAGAGGGTTGTACGGCCACGTCCGTCGAGACCCGTGCTGAACAAAGATTACCACTGTGGGGTTGATGCAGTGGAGAAAACCACTCATCCCCTCCCTAAGGGGGTGAGCGCTCTCATGCACCTCCACCCTGGTCAATCATACAAAAAAAGGGGAGAAATAAAGAAGAAAGGAAGAAAAGTTGGCCAGCATCGCCGACTAAAAGAGCAAGAAGAAACCCGGCATCCCGCCCCACTCTAGGAGGTCCCAAGTCCATGATGCAATGACCCCGCTCGTTCCTCCTTCCTGCTGCCTCCATCCGGCACAAAACGGCCCCCGAGTGGATGTTAAAAGACCCAGCGAGCCACAATGATAGCTTGGTGAATGGTTGCCCGCTGTGGGGAATGCTTTATAGCAATGAGGCCAAGCACGACCACCACTCCCGAAGAGAGCATGCACATACCCCGCCATGGGGGATGAGAAGAAGATATATACCCTGCTACAGGGGCATAGGAGGCAAAAAAAGGAAATACACCCCATTCCCAGGGGCACATGAAGAGAATCCGCCCCGACTGAGGGGCACACAAAGCAAAAGCTACACCCCGGCTTCGGGGCATTTGAAGAAGAATCCGCCCCGACCTGGGGACGTAAGAAGAAATAGAGCTGCACCCCGGCTTAGGGGCATTTGATGGAAAAATACACCCCGATATGGGGGCACCTGAAGCAAAAGACACACCCCGCTATGGGGGCATAAGAAGAAAAGAATTCACCCCGGCCTGGGGACACACAAAAAGAGAAACTCACCCTGGCTTAGGGGTATATGAAGATGGAACGTACCCCGGCCTGGGGGCATAAGAAACAAAAGTACACCCCATGCTAGGGGCATATGAAGAGGAATGCACCTCGCCCTGAGGGGCGCAAAAAGTATAAGAACACACTCTGGCTTAGGGGCATTTGAAGAAGAAAGATACCCCGCTAGGGGGCATAGAAGTCATGAAGAATACGCCCCGGCTTAAGGGCATTTGAAGAAGTCACATCCCGCCTCGGGAGCATGAGAAGCATCAAGAATACACCTCGGCCTAGGGGTATTGGAAGAAGAAATATACCCCGCCTGGGGGCATAGAAGCCGTAAAAAACACACCTCGGCTCAGGGGCATTTGAAGAAGCTACATCCCGCCTTGGGGGTATAAGAAGAAAAGAGTCCACTCCATCTTAGGGATATTTGAAGAAGAAACACACCCCGCTATGGGGGCATAGAAGCCATAAAGAATACGCCCCGGCTTAGGGGTATTTGAAGAAGAAGGATACCCCGCCTCGTGGGACATTACAAGCAATGATACACCCTGCTAGGTCGCACAGGAAGCAAACCACACCCCACTCCTGGGGACACATAAAGAGAGTACACCCCGCCATGGGGGCACATGAAGAGAATCCACCCCGACTCGGGGGTACATGAAGCAACAAAGAATGCACCTCGCCTTAGGGGAGTCTGAAGAAAAAGCATACACCCCACTTTGGGGGCACAAGAAGCAAACATTCCCCAACGTGTCGGGGCAGAAGAAGAAGAATCCCCCCCCTCGGGGGCATATAAAAAAGAAAAGCAAAGATACACCCGGTGCCTGGCGCACATGAAGAGAAAGGCACCTCCCTTTGGGGGCACAACAAGCAACAAAGATACACCCCGACTGAGGGGCACATGAAGAGAAATACACCCTTGCGCCAGGGACATATGAGACAAAACTATACCCCAATTTAGGGGGATTTGAAGCAAAGACTTCACCCTACCTCAAAGGGGGGGGCATAAGAAGCGAAAGATATACCCCACCCCGGGGGCACAAGAAGAAAACACACCACACCTTGGGGGTGTAAGAAGCCAAGAGATATGCCCCGCCACGGGGCAGTAGAGGCAAAATGCATTCCCCCCGGGGGCACATGAAGCAACATACCCCTCGCCTCGACAGCATATGAGGCCGAGAGGCTACATCCCGGCTCGAGAGCATAAGAAAGAAAAGATATACCCCACCACGGGGGCATTAAAAAAAAAACACACCCTGGTCTGGGGACATAGAAGCCAAAAAAATATACCCCACCTGGGGGCACAGAAGCGAAGAGGCAAAACACACCCCCTCAGGGGGGATGCATACCAAATGAAGCTACACCCTAACCTGGGGACACATTAAGAGAAATACACTACAGCGTGGAAGCATCAATGAGAAAGAAGAGCAGAATAAAGAAAAAGACACGCACGAGACAGGCGTGGTCTTCGAGCCTGCCTCATCATACAAAAGAAAAGAAGAAAAGGAAGAAAAGACACATGAGGCAGACGTGGTCCTCGAGCCCGCCTCATCACACAAAAGAAGAGAAGAAAAGGAAAAGAAGACACATGAGGTAGACGTGGTCTTCGAGCCCGCCTCATCACGCAAAAGAAGAGAAGAAAAGGAAGAAGAGAACACATGAGGCAGACGTGGTCCCTGAGCCCGCCTCTTCACATAAAAGAAGAAGAGCAGAACCAAAAGAAGACACATGAGGCAGACGTGGTCTTTGAGCCCGCCTCATCACACAAAAGAAGAGAAGGAAAGGAAGAATGCACATGAGGCGAACATGGTCTCTGCACCTGCCTCTCTACAAAAGAAAAAAAAAGAGAAAGAGTCACGAGGCGAACATGGTCTCTGCACCTGCCTCTCTACAAAAAAAGAAGAGAGGAAAAAAAAGAGAGTCACGAGGCGAACATGGTCTCTGCACCTGCCTCTCTACAAAAGAAGAAGAGAAGAAAAAAAAGAGAGTCACGAGGCAGACGCGGTCTTTGCACCCGCCTCTCCTAAAAGAAGAAGAAGAGAAGAAGAGAAAGAACAATCACAGGGCGAACATGGTCCTTGCACCTGCCTCTCCATAAAAGAAGAAGAGAAGAAGTGAAAGAACAATCACGGGGCGAACATGGTCTCTGCACCTACCTCTCTACAAAAGAAGAAGAAAAGAAAAAAAGAGAGTCACGAGGCAGACGCGGTCTTTGCACCTGCATGTCCATAAAAGAAGAAGAGAAGAAGAGAAAGAACAGCCATCGGGGCGTTAAACCAAAAAATATTCAGCCATCGGGGCTTCAAGCCGATAGATATTCAGCCATCGGGGCTTCAAGCTGACAAATATTCGGCCATCGGGGCTTCAAGCCGACAGATATTCCACCGACGGGGCGTTAAACCGACTAAACCTTCCACCGACGGGGCATTAAATTGACTAAATCTTCCGCCAACGGGGCGTTAAATCGACTAGACCTTCCGCCGACAGGGCGCTAAACTGACCAACTTTCAGCCATCGGGGCTTCAAGCTGACAACTACCCCTTCATCGGCCTTCTGGTCGACAGCTACCTCATCATCGGCCTTCGGGTCGACAGCTATATAATCATCGGCTCCTAGCCGACAGCTACCTCATCATCGGCTCCTAGCCGACAGCTATCTCATCATTGGCACCCCAGACGACAGCTTCCCAGTTAAAAAATAGACCTCTCGCTTTGGTTCGGATCCTTCCCCGGCCAGAGAACAAAGAATAAACCTTCCATTTTGGTCCAGATCCTTCTCTAGCCATAGAACAAAAGAGACCCTTCTCTTCGACTCTCACGTCCCGCTACCCAATGCCCCTCTGCAGGGCCATTTCGGCCGGGGCCCACTGTCAGGATTAATCCATCCGTCCCACCGCGCTTCCCGATTCTGGCTCCCGCAGCCCGCTCCCCAGCATCTTTTAGCCCTTATGGCTCACTCCCGTGATATCCCTCGGGTTCTATAGCCCGCTTCCTTAATATCCTTTCAGCCCTTTTGCGGTCTACCTCCCTAATACCTTTACTACCACTACACATATACGTAACAACAATATTTTCCTATGCAAAAAAAAAAACAACAACAACAACAACAAAACAATAAAACAAACACAAAAAAGACAATGGAAACAAAAAAAGAGAATGCATGATTGCCCTGCTTGCATGGTTGCTTAATATAGAATAATACACTTCCTTGAAATTTTCTAGGACCATGTTTCCTTGCTAAATAATATCGCTCCGATTCCGAATGCACGCGCGTCATGGCGTACGCTCGAAGGGAACCCGATTATGGCGAGTGCACACGTAGAGGGGAAGAGTCATGGCCGAATCGCTAAGCCCAACTCACAAAATAAACCTGAGGCAACGCTCCCACACTTAGCACTTAATGTGTTCAATAGCCTTCGACTATAGGGATTGCCCGAATTTCTTCTTAGCACTCTACGGAGACTTGAATTCCTGCATTCGCATGAAAGGTAATCGTGAGGAAAAAACTGCCTACCCCCACTGTAAAAAAAAAGGAGAGAAAAAAAGAGAGAGACACGTGAATCCGAGTAGCCGGGAATCCCCATTGAGACACATGAGGAGACTCGCGCAAAATGGTGAAGCGAATTATAATAAGGATGAAACCTATTAGTCGGGAATCCCCATTGAGACACATGAGGAGACTCGCGTCAAACGGTGGATTCCGTAATAGAATTACAATAAGGATGAATCCTAGTAGCCGGGAATACCCATTGAGACACATGAGGAGACTTGCGCCGAACGGTGAAATCCGCTATCAAAATAAACAGACGGGGGGCTGTGTGAAGCTACCAAAATCGAGAGCCTGAAACATATGTGTAGGCGCTAGAGTGATCCTCGAGTGTCACCAGGAAAACCTGCATATCCCTATGGTTAGAGCTCTTTGTTCACACATTTGCACTACCACGCCACAGATAATTGCCTCAGGTGAAATGCATGAATTTAGGCTATGCATGCAAGACATGCGATATCCTCTTGATGGGTGTACCACCCGTCAATTGTGTCTCGCGGCCCGCACCGCATCTACGAATTATGGGCGACGTCCCTATCCTATCCCCTATAGAGGAAGCTACCTTACTTATATTTATGTTATGCCTGCTAATGAATGCTTGCATGCTTTAAAAAAAGGGGGAAGAGAAAAAAAAATGATGACAAAAAAACAACATAAAAAAAATAAAAATAATAATAACAATAAAATAATAAGAATGTGCGTATACAATAAACTCAATTTTGGCCATCGAAGCCTACTTTCCTAGCATCGGCTCGTAGAGCCCAATCTTGGCCCCCATGGCCTACCTCTTGCCCTCGTGGCTCGTTAGTCCCCAACTTCGGCTCTTTAAGCCCGCTCCCAGCCTTGGCTGTTTTGACTTCCCTTATCGGCTCCTGAGCCGACAGCTTTCAATTATCGGCCCCTGAGCCGACAGCTTTTCAATCATCGGCCCCTGAGCCGACAGCTTTTCAATCATCGGCCCCTGAGCCGACAGCTTTCAATTATCGGCCCCTGAGCCGACAGCTTTTCAATCATCGGCCCCTATGCCAACAGCTTTCAATTATCGGCCCCTGAGCTGACAGCCTTTTAATCATCGGCCTTCGGGTCAACAGCTTTTCAATTATTGGCTCCCATGCCAACAGCTTTCAATTATCGGCCCCTGAGCCGACAGCCATTTAATCATCGGTCTTCAGGTCGACAGCTTTTCAATTATTGGCTCCCATGCCAACAGCTTTCAATTATCGCGGGTCGACAGCTTTTCAATTATTAGCTCCCATGCCAACAGCTTTCAATTATCGGCCCCTGAGCCGACAGCTTTTAATCATCGGCCTTCGGGTCGACAGCTTTTCAATTATTGGCTCCCATGCCAACAGCTTTCGATTATCGGCCCCTGAGCCGACAGCTTTTAATCATCGGCCTTCGGGTCGACAGCTTTTCAATTATTGGCCCCCATGTCAACAGCTTTCAATTATCGGCCGCTGTGCCGACAGCTCTTATATCATTGGCATCCACGCCAGCAGTCACCCGGAGTTCTTCAAAAAAAAAGAGAAAAAAAGAAGGGAAGAAGGGAAGAAGAAAGAAAGAGAGAAGAAAAACAGAACAAGAAAAGAGAGAAGAGAAAAAGATAACAAAAGATAACAAAAGAGAAGAGAAGAAGAAGAAGAAAAGAAGAGAAAAGAGAGAAGAAAAGAAAGAGAAGAGACAAAGAGACCAACAAAGCATGTCAGTTCCCGACACCCCATCGGCACTGACAAAGAGACCAAGAGACTACAAACAATGTCAGCTCCCGGCACCCTGTCGGCTAGTGATGAAGAGACCAAGAGACCAACAAACCATGTCAGCTCCCGGCACCCTGTCGGCACTGACGAAGAGACCAAGAGACCAACAAACCATGTCAGCTCCCGGCACCCTGTCGGCACTGACGAAGAGACAAAGAGACCAACAAACCATGTCAGCTCCTGGCGCCCTGTTGGCACTGACGAAGAGAAGAAGAGACCAACAAATCATGTCAGCTCCCGGAACCTTGTCGGCACTGACGAAGAGAAAAAGAGACCAACAAAATATGTCAGCTCCCGACGTCCTGTCGGCACTGACGAAGAGAAGAAGAGACAAGCAAACCACGTCAGCTCCCGACACTCTGTCGGTGCTGACAAAGAGAAGAAGAGACAAACAAACCCTGTCAGCTCCCGACACCTTGTCGACACTGATGAAGAGACAAAGAGACCAACATACTATGTCAGTCCCCGACACCCCGTCGGCACTGACGAAGAAGAGAAGAGACAAGCATGCCATGCCAGCTCCCAACACCCCGTCGGTGCCGACGAAGAGAAAAGAGACAAGTACACCCACCGGCACCGCCCGGCTCATCCTTCGCCTGCGTTACCCGTGGGTGGGGGGTATTTGTGGACATGTAAAATTGCACTCCCGTACGCCCCAACTAGTCCAGCATCAACAGCAATCCCAAACTGAAGAAACTGCGTGGAAGAGGGGCCATCCGGACTCCCCGAACGCACATACACTGCCGTGAAGCTATCTCCGGGGTCACGACAGTGAAGAGAACTCAACCCTCAAGAGCCCCACAATCCATGGGCCTCGAAGAAAATCAAATAAGCCATAACTCGCGCTCACAACGGGCTCATAACTGCCCATTTAGGCCTTCAACGGCACGCCCCATGTGCCTTCAGCGGCACGCCCCAATGGCCTTCAACGACACGCACCTTTTGGCCCGTTCAACGGCACACCCTCTGCCGCCTTCAACGGCACACTAATTTAAGCCTTCAACGGCACACTATTTCGGGCCTTCAACGGCACACTATTTCAAGCCTTCAGCGGCACACTATTTCAAGCCTTCAGCGACACACTATTTTAAGCCTTTAACGGCACACTATTTTAAGCCTTCAACGGCACACTATTTCAAGCCTTCAACGGCACACTATTTCAAGCCTTCAGCGGCACACTTCTTGGGTCTTCCAACAGCACACTTGTGAAGGCCTTCAGCGGCACACCTGCGAGGCTCTCCAGCGTTACGCCTTCCTCAGCCCCCAGCGGCACATCATTCGGCCCATCCTTGCCGGTCAACGCTCGTAGCCCTCGGCGCGCAGCTAAAGCATGGCAGGCCCATGCCTGAACCTTGCTGGGCTATTCTCACCCCACCCACTCCCGTCCTCGGCATTCGTCAGCCTGACCAGGGGTATAAGAACCCTCGCTCCGACATGTAAAGGAGGAGGAAGAGAGACGAAAGGGACACACCAGGGAACACACAGAGAGAAGAGACGAAGAGAGGCGGGGACACCCACAGGCAAGAGAGGAAGAGAAGAGAGAAGAGAAGAAGAAGAAGGGCTCCGGTGTAAGTCCCCTCCGACGACCACCGGGCAGAAGAGAGAGTAAGAGAGAGAGGGAGCTTGATGCAGCAGGGGAGAGTGGGGGAAAGAGCAGTGGGTTGTCGCCCCTGCTTCGATCTCCAACACTTTCTCCCTTTTTTTTCTTCTTCTTCTTCCCCCGTTCTTTGTTCTTCGGTTGTCTCTCTTGCTCGTAGTCTTAGCTCGAGCATGCTTCACAATGTATTTGACCGGCCGTGGTCATTTCCTTTCTTTTATGAATGAAAGTCGCCCTCCTTGGGCTCTCTACTGCTTCCGTTGGTTTGCGCCACCGTGTTCTTGACTGTCCATTTCTTTTCCCTTCTCCGGCGTTTGCTTTGAGTCTTCGCGTCAATGGTTTCTTCCGGATGCCGCACCAGCTTGAGTGGTCTAGGGCCACGAATCTCCCCCTGCAAGGCCCAATGCCTTCATCCGTGCTAGCCCCTTGGGCCATTCCCCCCTCCTGTCGAGGTTTTCTGTGGGTTTGATCAACCTAGTAGCCCTGCCCCTGCCAACCCTTTTGGAGCCTTGCCTGGTGCACTTGCACCCTCCCTCAGCGGCACACCCATTTGGGGTTTCAGCGGCACACCCCTAGTCTCCCTTCAGCGGCACACTTGCCGTTTGACCCTGGCCAGCATATCCCCATCAACCTCCAGCGGTACACCCCTCCCTTGTGCCTTCAGCGGCACACCTAATCTCTCTAGCTCGGTACGCCTCCCAAACGCCTTGTGCTCGTCCCTGGCTGGCACGCCCTGACTAAACCCCCCCGGTAGACCCTATCCAGTCTTAGAGGCGTCTCCCACTCATCGTTTCTTCCAGGATTTTTGAAGTTTTATAAAAGGTGTCATCACCCCTGGCACGCACCTCCAGTTGTCGGGTTCCTCCACTCCCTGTGGACGCGTTCCCTTTATCTCCTTTACGCTCAGGTCAAGGGGAGATGCTGCCAAATTTTTGGTAGAAATGATAATAATGTGTTTAAAAGGTAAAAGAAACCACGAACGAATGGAACGCTCGGCGATAAAACATTCTAACCGAAATGAGGTACTGCGGGCAACGTGAGAGAAATCGGATTAAATGACGATGTGATGAATTAAATGCTCAATCTGTAAGGAAAAGGTTGGGGGAAGAGGGAGAAAAGATTTGTATAAACCAATATAAAGATCAAGGAAAAGAAGAAAAGAAAAGCCTTAAAATAAGTAAAGGAGGAGTGGGCCTTCGTTGGCACTCCTATCCCAGCTTTCGCCGGTACACCTTGTCAACCCTCCACGGCACACTCCCTTACCTCCTTGAACCCCCCAGCGACACGCTTGGCATGCCTTTCCTCGGTAAACCGGCACCTTTGTGCACCGACCCTGGCCTAGCCCGGTACATGTGTGCACGTACCTCATTCTCCACGCGCATAGTCCTCGTGACCTGCACTGGCTCTGGGCCCAGGGCTGCACCGACTACAGTGCCCCGCGGGCCGTACAGACTTCGCCCCGCAAGCCGTATAGACTTCGCCCCGTAGGCCGTACAGACTTTGCAGGCCGTACAGACTTCGCCCCGCCGGCCGTACAGACTTCGCCCTGCAGGCCGTACAGACTTCGCCCGCAGGCCGTATAGACTTTGCAGGCCGTACATACTTCGCCTTGCAGGCCGTACAGACTTCGCCCCGCAGGCCGTATAGACTTTGCAAGCCCTACAGACTTCACCCTGCAGGACGTACAGACTTCGCGCCGCAGGCCGTATAGACTTTGCAGGCCGTACAGACTTCGGCCTGCATGCCATACAGACTTCGCCCGCAAGACGTACAGACTTCACCATGCAGGCTGTACAGACTTCGCCCCGCAGGCCGTATAGACTTTGCAGGCTGTACAGACTTCGCCCTACAGGCCGTACAGACTTTGCTGGCCGTACAGACTTCGCCCTGCAGGCCGTACAGACTTCGCCCCCCAGGCCGTATAGACGATGCAGGGCGTACATACTTCGCCCTGCAGGGCGTACAGACTTCGCCCCGCAGACCGTATTGACTTTGCAGGCCGTACAGACTTCGCCCTGCAGGCCGTACAGACTTTGCCCCGCAGGCCGTATAGACTTTGCAGGCCGTACAGACTTCGCACTGCAGGTCGTACAGACTTCGCCCCGCAGGCCGTATAGACTTTGCAGGCCATACAAACTTTGCCTTGCAGGCCGTACAGGCTTCGCCCCGCAGGCCGTACAGACTTTGCAGGCCGTGCAGACTTCGACCGCAGGCCGTATAGCCTTTGCCGGCCATACAGACTTCGCCCCGCAGGCCGTACAGACGTTGCAGGCCATACAGACTTTACAGGCCGTACAGACGTTGCCCCGCAGGTCATGCAGACTTTGCCCCTCTATAGCCCAAGGCTGCACCGACTTCAGCCCGCAGGCTGCACCGACCTGCTGACGGCCCAGACCTGCACCGACCTACCTTCAGCCTTGGGACACCCTACACCGACCCACCCCAATCTCTATCCGGCGCACTCTTTGATACCCTCGCCGGCATGCCTTCAGCCGCCCTTGCCCGGCGCACTCTCTATGCCGCCTTCGCCGGCACGCTACCTACCACCTTCACCGGCACGCTCCTTCAGTCCCCTTTTGGCCCTTCAGCGGTCCACTCCCCCCAGAAGTATGCGTGTGACATATAATATGTAATAATAATAATAATAGTGATAAATCAATAAAAATTACGATGACTAAATAAATTTGGATATATATATATATATATATAACAAACAAAAATTATGAAATAATAATAATAATGGTGAGAGAAATTTCTAATAATAATAATAATGAACAGCATGGATAAAATCACTCAAAACAAATACATAAAAGGGAAATAAGCAATAAAATGTATTTATAATTTGAAACCCAGATAAAAAAAATGGTAAAATCTACGTTGCAGCCCCGTCTCTCCCGTGACCCGGTGCTGAAGGAAACAATGCCGCCCTTCCAGGTTGGGCCTGAGTCCTGGGAATTATCCCGAAATGGCCATGACCTGACCTCGATTTGGGCCGACATTCAGATTAAACCAGACTCGTTTCTCAGGCCGGATCCCTTCCGAGCCGCTACTAAAATTGCCGCGCCTTCGGCAGACATTTGAACGGGTTCACCTCGATTCCCGCCGCGTTCCTATTACGGACCTACGTCCAAACATGAAAAGGCCCGTGAGTGACCTGCATGGCCGACGGCTCCCATCCCGACATGGTCATAATCCGGCATTGCTCTGGGCCAATAGTTCATCAATTCTGACCCATTCCTATTGGGATTCGTTCCCACTCTTTCATTGAAATTGCCGCGAACTCGGCATACATTTGTACGGGGTTGTTTCCATCTACGTCGTACCTTCAATACGGACCTTTGTTCGAATATAAAGTGGTCCGTGAGTGGCCGACGAAATCTGAATAGAACGAGATGGCTCATGTCATCCCTGGACCCTATACATAGGAATATCAATAAGGCCTTTGTGGGCTGTGCTTGGACCTCGGGTCCGTCCCGATTATGGTCATTGTCTGACCCACACCCTCGGCCTATAGCTCGCTTCCTTCGACATGTTTTGGTTTTGGAATCTAGTCCCAGGACTCTTCCCCGTTGCCCTCCGGCACCGGGAACATTAATGATGCCCACGCAAGCCCCGTTTGGACCGCGGGAGGTGCCCCCGGTATGGTCCCGACTCGATCTCGCACCGGGCCAATAAATTTGCTAGTTTCCTGCTACACTAACCAAGATTTAACCGAATGCCTTCAGCCCCTCGGCATAATAAACCTACCGTACCCCGGCATACATATGTTCCAGGTCCTCCTGCGGCAATTACGATATTCTCAAGCCGGATACCCGTCTGAATATTAAATGGTCTCCCGAATGACCGACGCGTTTCGAACGTTCGCTTCCCTAAACACAGGGCTTTCCAGCTGATTCAAGGGATATTCCCTGTTGCCCCTTGGCACCGGAAATATTAATGACACTCATGCAAGTCTTGTTTCGACCGTGGGGGGCCCACCGCAGTATGGTCGCAGCTTGCTCTTGCACCGGGCCAACAGATTTACTGGTTTTTGACCGCTCCAACCGAGGCTCAGCCGAACATTTTCCGCCCTTCCGAATAATAAATTTGCAATATCTTGGCATACATATGTTCCGCTTTTCCCGCCACAATCACGCTTTTTCTCGAGCCGGACATTCGTCCGAACATTAAATGGTCAGTACACGACTGACATGACCGCGAATGGTTTTTCTTCTCGCCCCCACGCGAGAATTTTAATACCTCATAATAGACCTTTCATGTAATTAATTTCTTGGCCATGAGGCCCTGAATTCCGACGATTAATCAAGGGTGTTCCCTCGTATGGGGGATGTAAATGACGCCGTGACCTTTATGGCGCGGCGGGTTTTGGTCCCGACACGAACCACACAATCGTCTGACCGAGTTAGATCGAGTGCACCATGGGCTCTTCGGAGCCCGAATAAATTGTCACTCAGTGACTGGCACGCCCTCGCACTCAATAGATGAACCACCTGAATAAGCGAATTTTAGTGCGTCCACAGACACTTGAGACGCTGACTAAGTCGTCAGTGGACGCATCCGGCTTTGCTTCTGGTGGGCAAGTACTCCTGTCACGTGCGATGGGACTCTCCTGTTTCCGAGTTCCGTTTCCCGTCTGCGAGACGTGGCTTCTAGAGCGTTCTAGTGTGCTTTCCCGAGGTGGTGGCCAGGGGCGCTCGGTAGGGATTACCGCGGCCTCGTCTCGCCAGTGTGGGACTGTGCAGTCCCAGTTAGTCGTGCCTGTGCGGGCAGGGTCGCCGTGAGTGTTTCCTCGGTAGGCCTGGTGTTAGAGTGGTCTGGTTCCCGATTGTGAGATCTGGATTTCTCTTTCTGCTTGGCCGGTATAGTAGGAGTAGCTGTAATGCCGAGTTTTGACCGGCCACCGGTTCACTGTTCCTGCTGTAGTTGTAGCTATTTTTCCTTTTCGTTACCACCGTTGTTCTCGGCTGGGGTTCTGCGGGATCCCTACTGAGCCAGTGACAGGAGGCTCACCCCAACGTTTCAGGTGCGGTGGTTCTCCCTCGAGGTTCGAGGATGATGTTCGGAGGTTCTTAGTTGCCAGCTCGCCGGGCCGAGTGTTCACTTGGCATGTGGTACGTTTTACTGTTTTAGACTGTACTTTCTGTTGAACTGGACTCTGCCGCTATAGTTGTTTATTTGTTTCTGTTAATTGTTGAATTATCCTACATTATTTCTTATTTCTTTGTGCCTCCACTCTCATTTTAGCCCTTCCGAGCCAACCGGCTCAAGGGCGGCGGGTCAAGATTCGAATGGTATAGGGTTCTTCCCGGTATCCGGATCTTGGGTCGTCACACTCTCCCTATCTCCCTCCCCCTCTCCCGATCCTGTCCCCCTCCCTCACTCAATCCCTCTCCCTCTCCCTCTCCCCTTCCCCGCTCCCACACTCCCTCTCCCCTCTCCCGCTCCCTCACTCCCTCTGGCCGCCCTCCCCCTCCACGGCCCTCTCTTCCCCTGTCCGTGGCCCCCCTCCCCCTCAAAGACACAGACACAGACACACGCACACACGCCACAGGCCCCCCTCTCCCTCTCCCTCTCCCGTTGGCCTGAGGCCCCCCTCTCCCTCTCCCGTTGCCCCCCCCCCCTCACAGGCACACGCACACACTTGGCGCCCCCCTCTGCCGGCCGGGGGTGGTCTCACACAAGTAGATAAAATAATTAAATTTTATTTTATTTAATATATTTTTGTATTCATCATAGGATAATCGGCCGAGGGAAAGGGAACGAAAGAAACAGAGAATTTTTTACAAATAAATAGTAAGTAAAAATTTAATTTCATTTTTATATGTTGTTTCATTTTATTTTAATTCATGTAATCTTACTCAGATTTATTGTTAAGATGTCTTGTTTAATATTAACTAAATTAGAGAGCAGGTGGGGCGTTGTGGGCACTAAAAAAAATAAAAAAACAGAGAAGAAAGAAACAAAAAAAAGGAACAGCATAGCAAATGCAAGTGTTAATAGATGGAGAAAATCTTGGTGTGTTATCTTTATTTTTTTTTGAAAAAATTTTAAAATGGCTCCAGAAATATCTTAACTTAGAGTGTAAGTCATGGCACTATCTGATTATCCAAAAAAATTAAAGAGGCGACAACCTAGAGGCAAACTCAGCTCAAATCTCTCTGGCCCATTTAAGGCCCTGTTAGTTGATGAGAGATTGAGAGGCGCGTTAGGTTGGGAGCTCAGTCGCAAGTACGGAGGTGGCCGATGGATTATACTTTAGGAATGGCACATCTTAATTAGTTGAGACAAGGAAGTAGAAGGCTAAGTATTAGACAAGATGGGTGGAGGGGCGGGGGAGGTTGGTCTGAGAGGGGGAGGGGCTAGCAAGAGGGGGGTCTCCGGGAGGGTGGAAAATGTAAATTTTTATGCAAATTTAGGTTTTTTATTGTGATCCACCTACCAGATTGAAAGAGCTAGGATTAGACAAAATGTCCCATATTTGATGTGAGGGTTGATTCAGAATCCACGAAATGGAGACAACCGTTATCTAGAAGAGGCTCTTTTTTGAGTAAAAAATTTATGATGACTATTTAGCCCCTTAACTTATTCTTCCATTTCTTATATTCATAGCTGCAGGATTGTACTTGAGGCATGAAGCTTTTATTCCTTTTTTTGTACATATGTTTCTATGATCAGCTTAAATGATAATCGAACCTTTTCAAAAAAAGAAAAGGATATATAGACATGTATGTAGGGAGAGGAGGAAGAGAGGATCGAAGTGAGAGCAAATAAGGACATATATAGCCATGCATGTAGGGACAGAAAAGGGGGAAGAAGGAGATACTGCCCTTTTAACTTTGGGTCAGTTTGTTAATCAAGCAGGGTAAGGGCAAAATAAGCCATCTGTCTTAACCGAGCTAGAAAATATTTGAATGTTCCAAATAGTCATTGAGTAACTAGGCGCGTTAAGTAGAAAGATATGCTTTGGTTGAACATATCAGTACACATAGCCAATGTTTACAAAGTCTGGCGAAGTTGAATGGAATTCATATTTTCTTCAGTTCATTGGGTGATAGACATGTTTATCATTTCTTAAACTTCAGTTATATTTTTGTGTTGTGTTCATTGGCTGCTAGGATCTGCGATGACGGAAAGGGGGGAGGCGCGGTCCCAGATGGAGCTGGCCGCAGGGGCCCTAGACGTGCAACGTGGAGCATCGCCCCTTCGGTAGATGCGGTCCCCGGTACACCAAGAACAGCAGATATTTTTGATTTGTCCACCCAATTTCTCGCATTGGCTCAAGAAGAGCTGCCAGTTGCGCTGTATTGGGAAAGGTTCAGGGATTTGAGCCGTTATGCACCGCCGGCCATGGCGGATCCATGATTTTTGACTCAACAGTTCATTGCTGGACTGACGCCAGAGATTCGTCGGACTCTCATGGCATCCGGGGTCACCGACGTGGAGGTAGCGTTTCGGACGATAGCAATTTTGGAGGTAGAGTTGATGCACGCCCAGGAGCATGGTCGGGCATTGCAATTCCAGCAGAGTCTCCCTCAGATGGTTCAGGAGGAGCCAGTCGCATCCTCTTCTCCTGTACGTGGTCCTCGCCGACTGAACAGGAGGAGGCGTCGGCAGGCAGCTCGGCGTGGTGTAGGGCGTATGCGTCAACGATAGGATAGCATGTTAAGGCAGGCCTCGGAGGAGTTTGTGCAACAGCCAGACGCGAGGCGACCACGGCATGGCTGAGGCGGGTGATTGTATTTTGGCCCTGGCAGAGGCGCTCTCGTATAGAAGTTATGGCTTCAATTTTCATCTAACTTCTGCCAGTCGGGGTATGCCCCAAGACTTTGTACTTTTCTTTTTGTTTAACTGTACCTTTGGGACTTGTATATATCTAGACATAAAATTGTATAAAATTGTGTAAATCATCATATTGTTCAACAGGTTGTGAACATAGCCTCTTTTCCTTGCAGCCACACATAAAATCCAAATCGATAAATTCAGGCTCAATGATGGGTTGTAAATTTATCCAAATTAAAAAATTACATCTTATTATTAACATTGTTGCATTTGTTTAGACAAGCCAAGAAATCTGATCGGATCATTCAGATAATGCCTTGTTATGTCTTTAAGGGCATTGGTAAACAATAGCGTACTTTGACTGTTATTTCTAGAATATAGAGTTCCATTTGTAACAGTCGACTTATAGTAAAAGGTAAATACCCCAAAATTTCTGCTTGTGATTTCAAACATTGTGGATTTTAATTGCATATAAATGTATTTTTAAACCTGATTTTAACAGAAATTTGATGTTGGTCTGACTCAAAAATGTGGATTATTTAGCTTTCATGTTCTTCATTTGAATAATTATGTAAATTGGATGTTATTTAATTTGATGTATGCATAATAATAAGTGAGATGTTATTTAATTTTATGTTATATAAATACATGAGGTATTCCCTATGAGCTGAGGTGCGTGGGTGCGACCTAGCAATACACCCACCTCAGGAGAGCGTGTTAAACCAGTGTCAATGAACCTTCCCGTTCAAGACTTTGGGATTGATGTGTATGTTCTCATTTTTTTACAAGAATGTATATATCTACCTCAAAGTCTTGAATTGTCCCGCTTGGACAGTCTGTGAATGTTTGATCGCACATAGTAATCATTTACTATATGTGTTTGTATGGTTTGTTGAGAATTTCGGTTGTGTCTCCTCACTCTTCTCTGATATATCTTTATTGATTTTGAATGTTTTCTTAACCACTTACTTGTAAGTGTTTAAGAAAACTTCAAAATCAATAAATATTTTTGGTATATCGGAGAAGTGTGGGGAGATGCTGTCGAAATTTTTAACAAATCGTGCAACACATATAGTAAGTGATTGTGTGATCAAACCTTCATGGATTGGTTAAAAAGTGATAATGTAAATAATAGTCCTCTTCCAACTGCAAATGGTTTAAGACGAACGATGTGAGAAAATGGTCGGGCTTATTTTCAGAAGTAATGATTTCAAAGTTATTTGTGTATTAACATTTATTGGGTGTAGGTAAAATATTGACAGATCGTTCATGGATGTATCGTAGAATAGTTGACCAGGTGGTGTCATAAGACTTTAAGCATGGAGTTGAGAGTTTCATTCAATTTACATTGGGGAATCCAAATGCGGCAATAGACCGCGACAGTCACATTAGATGCCCTTGTTCAAGTTGTAGAAACTTGAGGTGGCGTTCACCATGGGATGTGCAACATCATTTGTATAACAAAGGGTTCGTGGATGGTTATACGAATTAGACGTGTCATGGTGAGGAATTCTTGAGGTATGAGCCCGATAATATTGTAGGCACAAGTGGGTGCGTGGATATGGCGGTAGATGTTGCTGGTCCTAGTTTTAATGTTCATGAGGAACATGCATACATGGAAGAAGCGCCGCATAAGACAGCCGGAAGATTTTATGAACTACTTAGGGATGCTGATGAGCCGCTGTGGGATGGTTGTGAATAGCACACTCAGTTGTCTGCAGTGTCACAGTTGTTGAACTTGAAATCTGAATTTCACATCAGTGAGACTTGTTTTGACCGTCTCCTCCTCTTGATCAAGAGTATGTTGTCTCGAGACGAGAAGTTGCCAGAAACTTTTTACCGTGTAAAAAAGAGAGTCAATGAGTTAGGGCTTGGATATGTGAAAATAGATGCATGCCCGAATCACTGTATGCTATATTACAAAGACGATGCAGAAAAAATATCATGTTCTATTTGTCACCATGACAGATTCAAACCTAAGAGAGGGGATAATTCAAAGCAAAAAGGTGTACCTTACAAGGCATTGCGATACTTCCCTCTTGTGCCTAGGCTGCAGCGGCTATATATGTCCTCAAAGAAGGCTCGACATATGACATGGCACACCGAAAGAGTACGACGTGCCGATGATATAATCAGTCATCCTACAAATGGTGAAGCTTGGACTCACTTCAGTCGTACTCATCTTGCTTTCTCAAAGGAGCCACGTAATGTTAGGTTGGATTTATGCACAAATCATTTTAATCCATTCAGTGGTTCAGTGGCATCTTATTCTTGTTGGCTAGTGTTCATGACACCGTACAACCTTCCGCTGGACATGTGCATGAAGCGAGAAAATCTATTTTTATCCTCAATAATTCCTGGTCCAAAAAGTCTCGGAAAAAACTTGGGCATATATCTCAGGCCGTTGATTGATGAGCTCAAATTTTTATGGACTGATGGAGTTGTTACTCATGATGCATGTATGAAGCAAAATTTTATTATGAAGGCTACACTGATGTGGACAATAAGTGACTTCCCTGCATATGGAATGTTATCTGGTTGGAGCACACATGGGAGGTTAGCATGTCCTTACTGTATGGAAGATACCAAATCATTTGTATTGAAATATGGTGGGAAAGCATGCTGGTTTGATTGCCATCGATGGTTGCTACCAAGTGACCATCCTTTTCGAAGGTAAAAAGACTCGTTTAAAAAAAAACTGTTGAAATGCATGAAGCAGACTTGTAACGTTAGTCGGGTCGACATATGGTTACACGGTTTCAAAATTTACCAGATGTAGTACAATTGTCTGGTAGCACACGACAACTCTCTAGCTTTAGAAAGGATCACAATTGGAATATGAAAAGTATTTTTCGGGAATTGCCTTATTGGTCAACTCTTCTTGTATGACACAATCTGGATGTCATGCATACCGAGAAGAATTTTTTTGATAATGTATTCAATACGATCATGAATGTTAAAGGCAAAATAAAGGACAACGCCAAAGTGTGTATGGACTTAAAGATGCTTTGTAAACGTCCAGAACTGGAACTACAGAACATAAATGGAAAAACTGTGCAGCCTAAAGTAACTTACGTGCTTAATGATACACAGATCAAGGAAGTGTGCCAGTGGTTGAAATAGTTGAGATTCCCAGATGGATATGCATCTAACAAAGCCTGTTATGTGAATGTTAATGAGGGAAAAATATATGGTCTGAAAAGTCACAACTGTCATGTGTTTATGGAGAGGATAGGGCCCATTACAGTTCGTGATTTATTATCAAAGCCTATATGGGGAGCACTGACCGAGTTGAGTCAGTTTTTCAAGATTTTATACTCAGATTTGGGGATGTAAAAACTATCGAAGAAAATGTGGTCACAACTGTTTGCAAGCTAGAGAAGATATTTCCTCTGGCATTCTTTGATTTGATGGAGCACCTGGTCGTTCATTTGTCACATGAGGCTATTGTGGGAGGGTCAGTACAATTTCGATGTATGTATCAATTTGAGAGGTATGTGAGAATTTTTCGTTAAGTTACATGTCATCCATGGTCAGTACATGTCATTGTCATCTGACTTGTTGTTGTAGGTATATGCATGAATTAAACATGAAAGTTCGCAACAAGGCGTAGGTGGAGGGTTCGATTGCTGAGGCATATATTCTTGAAGAAATTTTAAACTTTTGTTCTATGTACTTTGAGCCAGAGATTCTAACTCATCGTACTCGACCTCCACGTAATGATGATGGGGGAGTTGATGATTCGTCTGATCGGCTCTCTATATTTAAGCATCCTGGACTTGCGTGTGGACGTTGCTCGACTCGCACGCTCGAAGATAGAGAGTTGTACGCCGCTGAGATATATATTCTTCTGAATTGTATCGAGATTGAACCTTATGCTGAGTAAGTTCTTAACTCACATTTCCAGCAAGTCCATAAGTTGTTCATCCTTCTTCTGTAGTTCATTTAAAGTAGTATTGTATTTATATTGTAGACAATTTGATTCAGAATTAGCATAAAGTATCCAAATATCCAGGACATGGAGATTGAAAACACTACAAGAAAAATAGGAACTACCGATGGTATTTTTCGAGAAGTTTTTTACCAAATGGCTGAGATATCGAGTTAGTGTCGATCGTTGAATATATATGTTTGTATTTACTTATGTTGAGGTAATTGTTATTATTTTAACAACTCTAATTTACATATAGGTTGAACAAGGTCTCATTACTGATCAAAGAGTACAAAAGATAAGTTATGGCCCCTCGAAAGTTGCACGTGCCTATCCAAGATATATTATGAATGGATACAGATTTCATATGAGGGATTATGAACGAAGTAAGTCTACGATGAACAGCGGCATATCTGTTAAGGGAAGTGTATACAATGAAGTGGAATTGGACTACTATGGTATTCTTAAGGAAGTCTTAGAACTTCAGTATTTGGGACAAGACAATCATGTATTGCTATTTAAGTGTCATTGGTTTGATCCTAATTCTGTTCGACATGACACAACTTATGGGATTGTCGATGTCAAACATAGGTCTAAGCTTAATACCTATGAACCGTTCATTTTAGCCGCACAAGTCCAGCAAGTGTATTATTCAAGCTATCTATCATCCAAGAATAAAGATTGGTGGGCAGTTTGCAGGATTAAAGTAAAACTCTTTCCCACTTATGAGTTAAATATGATTGAAAATATCTCAGAGGTTGTCAGTGCTGAATATTTTCAATCAGACGAAGTTGGCGTTGTCGGTTCCACGCATATTAATCTGGACGAATCTGATGAGCCACTGTCATTACGTAAGGGAGATGAAGTGGAAGAAGTCGATCCGATGGAGCTAAATGTTGTGTTAGAGAAGAGGAGGAATCGGATGAAGAGGAATAGTTTGAATTTGATGAGGCTACTATGGATGATGAAGATGACGATGAGTTAGATATATCATCAGCATGAGGGAGGCATATTTTGATAATTTAGTACGATATTCTTACTTTTTTGCATAATTTTTAATAGCATTTGTCTAGCCTTATATAATTATGGATTAATATGTATTAATTGTTTTGTTAGTAATAAAGAAATGGTCCGAGAAGGTTGTACTGGGAGTGGGAGGAGACAGGGCAGTGACAGGGGCAATACTCCCTCCTCTTTGGCGTCTTCTTCGGGCACAGGTAGATCTATTAAAATCGTTAGCTATATAAATATTTTAATTATTTACTAGCTTAAAAGAATTTTTTTAAAGGTCCAAGTGTCGGCTCACGACCACTTGTACATGTGCCGCCCCCACTACCTCCCGTTGCAGGTATGTATATTTTAATTTTCAGCAAAACATTCATTTTACTTGTGACAATTAATTCTTACAAGTCCCAATGTCCTCCCACCACTTGTACAGACTCCACCCCCACCACCTCCCGCTGCGGGTATGTATATTTTAATTTTCAGTAAAATATTCATTTTACTTATGATATTTAATTCTTACAGGTCCCAGTGCCCTCCCACCACTTGTACAGACGTCACCCCCACCACCTCCCGCTACAAGTATGTATATTTTCATTTTAAATAAAATATTCATTTTACTTATGAAAATTAATTCTTACAGATCCCAGTGCTTTTCCAATTATGTATATTTTAATTTTAACAAAATATCTGGTTTACTTATGATATTTAATTCTTATAGGTCCTAGTGCCCTCCCACCACTTGTACAGATGCCACCCCCACCACCTCCCGCTGCAGGTATGTATATTTTCATTTTCAGCAAAATATTCGTTTTACTTATGAAAATTAATTCTTACAGATCTCAGTGCTTTCCCAATTACGTATATTTTAATTTTCAGTAAAATATCCGTTTTACTTATGATATTTAATTCTTATAGTTCACAGTCCCCTCCCACCATGACCACATGTGCCACCCCCACCACCTCCCGCTGCAGGTATGTATATTTTAATTTTCAGCAAAATATTCATTCTACTTATGAAAATTAATTCTTACAGGTCCCAGTGACCTCCCACCACCTCCCACTTGTACAGGGCACACCCCCACCACTCAGCCACATGACGATGCCAGCAGTCATCACGAGGGAGGCACGGCCCATGATAGACGTCGCCTGTGCTGGATCTCCGGATAAATTTATAAGGTTATTACATTCATTATTTAGCCTTCAATTGTTTAATGTGAATATTTTGACATTTACAATTGCAGTTCTAAATTTGAACCTTCCAATGATGTTTGTCATTCTACGGATCTAGTAATGGCACATGTGCTCGGGCCAGCATTGTTGTCTTTCAAAGAATTTCCGATGGGCGTCCGCGATTCATTGTTCAACATATTCTTAGTAATTACGTCATTTAATTCAAGTACTTTCTAAACTCAATTCACAACAGTATACTAACTGTGAAACTTATTTTATTTACAGCGGAGTTATCGATTCACGAGTGGACATGATGCGGTGCGCTGTCGTTCGGCCTGGGAGTCTATTGTGTAGACAAATTACCGAAAGAAAGTACATGCGGCTCATAAAAAGGGTAAAAAAATACTGGTGGGAGTGAAGACCGACAGCTATGGAAGGAGCAACGCCCTATATGGATGAGGAAGGAGGATTGGGACATAGCATGTGACAAATTTTCCGACCCCAAGTGCATAGAAAAGTCCCATAAAGCCAAAGCAAACAAGGCGTCACAATCGGGTGCAAATTTGCATACGGGTGGGTCCGTCTCTTTCGCGGCTCATAAATAAAAAATGGTAAGTAATGTTTCAATTTATGTTCATACATTTTATTAATATATATGACATTTTTTACTATGAATTGTATAACATGTTGTGGAGCTTAATCGAGCTCCGTCGTTCCTCGAGAGGTGTTCGACAGAACACACAAAAAGATGGGGACAGATCAATTTGTGAATGAGAGAGCTCACTGAGTAGCAGTAAGTTTATCTACATATACAACTTCTACCGTCCATTTAAATCGGATTGATTCATATGAAATTGACTAGTTATTTTATTCAATTTGTAGGAAAAATATAGCAGAGCTGTGACAGAGAAGTACGGGGAGGGAGACGCACAGCAGTCGGCGTTGGATCCGGCGGAATGGGTGGCAGCAGCTTGCGTACCGAAGAAAGGCCGGCTATATGGTTTTGGGGAGAGCCTGGACTCTAGCGCAGTAATATCATCGTGTGCGAGTTTAGGCTCTTCCCAAACCAGTAGCAGTGCCTTCAGTATACCTCAACCTGGCCCCAATGCCAGTGACGTCAGAGACATCGTCCGTTCGGAGATGTCTGTTTTGCAGCGGCAGATCCGAGAGATGTCTAGCCAGCAGGCAACCTTGTTGCAGGCAATCACTGGCCTCCTCTCTCGGGTGAGAATTCTCCCTCCTGGATCCACCACCACGGCACAGGCCCCTCAGGTGAGTGTTTTTTAAGCATTTATTTTGGTAGAATTACTCAATTATAAAAATAATTAATTCAAAAACTAAGTGTATTTTAAAAAGTAACTTAGTTTAGAAGAATTCATAAAATTAGGGGTTCGGGGGTCCAAAATGTAAAATATTGGCCTGATTGGCGTGCTGATCGTTCCAACACGACCTAAGAGATAGACGTGACTTGTGAGAGCTGACGGAATCCAAATCGGATATCCGGTTTGAGCCCGACGCTCAAATAACTCAATTCAAAACTAAGTTAGTTTTCAAAAGTAACATAGTTTAGAAGAATTTAGAAAATTCGGGGTTCGGGGGTCCAAAATGAAAAATACGGGCCTGATCGGCGTGCCGATCGTTCCAACACGACCTTGGAGGTAGATGTGACTTGTGAGAGTTGACGAAATCTAAATCGGATATCCGATTTGAGCCCAACGCTAAAAAAACTCAATTCAAAACTAAGTGTGTTTTCAAAACTTATTTAGTTTAGAAGAATTCATAAAATTCAGGGTTCGGGGGTCCAAAATATAAAACACTGACCTGATCGACGTGCCGATCGTTCCAACATGACTTGGGAGATAAAAAAGACTTGTGAGAACTGGCGAAATCTAAATCGGATACCTGGTTTGGGCCCGGAGCTCAAAAGTGCATTTTGTAAATACACTTAGTTTAAAATTAAAGAAAGTCGGGTCCGGGGGTCTAAAATCTGAAATACCGGTCTGATCGGTGTGTCGATCCTTCTAACACGACCTGGGAGATAAAACTGACTTGTGAGAACTGACGGAATTCAAATTAGATATCCGGTTTGGGCCCAGCGCTCAAAAGTGCATTCTCTAAATGTAATTAATTTGAAAGAGAGATAATTAGGGGTTGGGGGGTCTAAAATCTGAAATACCGGTCTAATCGACGTGCCGATCGTTCCAACACGACTTGGGAGATGAAAGTGACTTCTGAGAACTGACGGAATCTAAATCGGATATCTGGTTTGCGCCCGACGCTCAAAGTGCATTCTCTAAATGTAATTCATTTAAAAGACAAATAACTAGGGGTTTGGGGTCTAAAATTTGAAATACCGGTCTGATCGGCGTGTCGATCCTTCCAACACAACCTGGGAGATAAAAGTGACTTGTGAGAACTGACGGAATCTAAATTGGATACCCGGTTTGGGCCCAGCGATCAAAAGTGCATTTTGTAAATGCATTTAGTTTAAAATTAAAGAAGTCGGGTCCGGAGGTCTAAAATCTGAAATACCGGCCTAATCGGCGTGTCGATCGTTCCAACACGACTTGGGAGATGAAAGTGACTTGTGAGAACTGACGGAATCCAAATCGGATATCTAGTTTGGGCCCGACGCTCAAAAGTGCATTCTCTAAATGTAATTAATTTAAAAGACAGATAACTAGGGGTTGGGGGGTCTAAAATCTAAAATATCTGTCTGATCGACATGCCGATCGTTCCAACACGACTGGGAGATGAAAGTGACTTGTGAGAACTGGCGGAATCCAAATTGTATACCCGGTTTGGGCCCAACGCTCAAAAGTACATTTTATAAATACAATTAGTTTACAATTAAAGAAGTCAGGCCCGGGTGTCTAAAATATGAAACACCGCTGTGATCGGTGTACCGATCTTTCCAACACGACCTGAGAGATAAAAGTGACTTGTGAGAACTGGTGCAACCCAGATTGGATACCCGATTTGGGCCCAGCGCTCAAAAGTGCATTATCTAAATGTAATTAATTTAAAAGACAGATAACTAGGGTTGGGGGGTCTAAAATCTGAAATACCGGTCTAATCGGCCTGTCGATCGTTCCAACATGACCTGGGAGATGAAAGTGACTTGTGAGAACTGGCGGAATCCAAATTGGATATCCGGTTTGGGCCCAACGTTCAAAAATGTATTTTGTAAATGCACTTAGTTTAAAATTAAAGAAGTCGGGCTCGGGGGTTTAAAATCTGAAATACCGATCTGATCGGCGTGCCGATCCTTTCAACACGACCTGGGAGATAAAAGTGACTTGTGAGAACTGGCGGAATCTAAATTGGATATCCGGTTTGGGCCCAGGGCTCAAAAGTGCATTTTGTAAATGCACTTAGTTTTAAATTAAAGAAGACGGGCCCGGGGTCTAAACTCTGAAATACCGATCTGATCGGCGTGCCGATCCTTCCAACACGACCTGGGAGAAAAAAGTGACTTGTGAGAACTGGTGAAATCCAAATTGGATACCCGGTTTGGGCCCAGCGCTGAAAAGTGCATTTTGTAAATGCACTTAGTTTAAAATTAAAGAAGTCGGGTCTGGGGGTCTAAAATCTGAAATACCGGTCTGATTGGCATGTCGATCCTTCCAACATGATATGGGAGATGAAAGTGACTTGTGAGAATTGACGGAATCCAAATTGGATACCCGGTTTGGGCCCAGCGCTCAAAAGTGCATTTTCTAAATGTAATTAATTTAAAAGACAGATAACTAGGGGTTGGGGGGTCTAAAATCTGAAATACCGGTCTAATCGGTGTGCCGATCATTCCAACATAACTTGGGAGATAAAAGTGACTTGTGAGAACTGACGGAATCCAAATCGGATATCTGGTTTGGGACCGACGCTCAAAAGTGCATTCTCTAAATGTAATTAATTTAAAACACAGATAACTAGAGGTTGGGGGTTCTAAAATCTGAAATACCTGTCTGATCGACATGCCGATTGTTCCAACACGACATGAGAGATGAAAGTGACTTGTGAGAACTGGTAGATTCCAAATTGGATATCCGGTTTGGGCCCAGCGCTCAATAGTGCATTTTATAAATACACTTAGTTTAAAATTAAAGAAGTCGGGCCTGGGGGTCTAAAATCTGAAATACTGGTCTAATCGGCGTGCCGATCCTTCCAACACGACTTGGGAGATAAAAGTGACTTGTGAGAATAGGCGGAATCCAAATTGGATACCCGGTTTGGGCCCAGCGCTCAAAAGTGCATTCTCTAAATGTAATTAATTTAAAATACTGATGTGAGCTAGGTTAGTTGGGATCTATAAAATCTATGCAGTTATCGATTTGATATTATGTTTGATTTGAATTTATGCAATCTAATAAAATATTTAATTTATCTTCGCACTAATTTTTTTATCTATGAATGAATGTTATTATTTTTTTAATATAGGAGGATCCTTCTACGAGCGACGACAGAGGAGATGAGTAGGGCGGAGAGGATGAGGATATGGACGATCTGGAGGATATTTGTTGAGTTTCTTATGTGTTTTGTTTTTTGTACGTTGGTTTGATTGTGATATTTGATGTATTTTTAATTAAACAAGTTTTTTAAAAAATTTAATTTTTTAAAAAATTAATAAAAATATTTCAAACGGAATTTGAGATGGATTCGTCTGTAGTTAGCGACGGAAATAGAGATGAGCTTAAGTCCATCTGAAACTTATATTTTTTATAAAATATAAGAAAAGTTTCATACGGATTTTATGACGGATCCATATGAAGTTTGCAACGGATAAAGCGACGCACTAAGTCTGTCTGAAATTCAAGATCTGAAGTTAGGCGATGAAAATAAGGATGGAATAATTATGTCTGAAATTTCAGACGGATTTTAGGAGAGTATTTCAGACGGACTATTTGAGACGGAATTTCAGACGGAATAATTCTGTCTAACATTTCAGACGGAGTTTTGGGACGACATTTCAGACGGACTACTTGAGACGGAATTTCAGACGGACTAATTCTGTCTGAAATTTCAGACGGATTGTGGGACGGTATTTCAGACGAACTATTTGAGACAGTATTTCGGACGGAAAATTTGCCGTCTAAAATTTTAGATGGAATGTCAGACGAAATTTTATGTGTCTGAAATTTGTAACTAGGAATATAAGACGGCCATATTCCATCCCAAACCCGTCTGAAATCCGTCCTAAAAGTGACTTCCGACGAAATTTCAGACGGATTTGTGACGGAATCAAGCCGTCGTAAACACCGCCTTTTCTTGTAGTGTCGGTCGGACTGGTTCGATGGTGAATCGGTCCAAGAACCAATTCGATTAAGATCGTTCCCGTCTAATGTTGAAGAATCGGACGAACTGCGGTTCGACCGGTGAATCAGTCCGAACCGGTCCGACCCAATTCACCCTTATAAATTAAAAAAATAAACGTAAAAATATTTATATAATCAAAATGATATTTATGTGTGAATAAATTTATCTTATGATTTATCATTTTATTTTAAATATATTTGAAGTTTAAAAGTTTAAATGAACATAGATGTCAATTGTGAAGAGTGAAGACCAATAAAATATTATAAAATTTTAAGGTCAGTTTATTTAACCATGTTATTATTATTTTTTACTTGTATAAATATATAATCATGGCTAATAATTATAGATGTATGTTTTTTTATTTTGATCATTATACCTTATTTCTTATTGTCTTGGATTATAAAATCGGGTCGAATTATGTATCAATATTATGATGATGTTACAGTTGAAACCGGTTCGATTGAACGGTCCAATCGGTTCAAACTGACCGATTCAGACATCGGTTCGGTTCTGATAATATTGATGTTCATAGATATTTTAACCGCTTATATAAATTAATGTTGTTGAGAAGAAGGCCAAAGTAATAATGTCATATCAAAAGTTTTGAGAGTACAAATATATATATATAGAGAGAGAGAAAGTAAGAATGTAGTGTACTCATATTAACAATTAACGTGTAAAAGAATGGGTCATTGGGAATTCATATATATATAACATCGATCCGGAGCCATATATGTCAAGGAAGTTGATGCGAACTAATTAATTAATTAAAACAGCTTCCCGGCGAGCTCTCTAATGTCCTCGTCTCTACAACAGCAGTGAGAGGAGAGGCCCCTCAGCTCCGACAGGCTCCTCCCCAGCTGCAAGGCCACCTTCAGCTCAAACAGCTCCCCGTCCTCCCTCCTCTCGGCGTCTTCCTCTCCCAAGTTGAACTCGATTTCCTCCTCCAGCTGCCGATAGAACCCGGCGCAGTTCCTGTACATCTCGAACACCATCCCCACCTGCCCTCCGTGCTCCAGCGTGTTGACGACCATGGCGAGGCTTCCACTGACGACCCCCAGAAGCAGTGGCCACGCTCCTGGATTAATGCCAGCGTCTATAAAGCTCGCTCCTACGGCACCTAATCCTGTGAGCAGAGGGCCGGCGGTGGCCAGAACAGAATTAATTCCCAGCGCCCGCTTGGCCTCCCTCACGTACTCGGCCGTGTCGTTCTTCTTCAGCACTCTGAGGACCCCCGTCATCACGCGCTCGAGCCCTTCGCTCCAGCCATTGTTCCTCACTGTCATCCCTGTCCGGCGCCGTTGCCGTGGCTGCTGCGACTGCGCCTGCCGCCGGTGTCGAAGCTTGGGCCACCAGACTGTGGGTTTGACGGCCTCGGGGAACTTCTCGAGCATCCCCGGCAGCAGGGAGAGCGGGTAGGCCTTGTCGAGCGCCAGCACCCTCTCCATGGCGCCCTCGACGTCCGCGGGCGTGGGCCGCCGGCCGAGGGCGAGAGTGGTCTGGATCTTCTTCTCCAGCTGCCTGAACAGACGGGCGGCGTTCCGCTGCTCCTCCGCAAGCTGGGAAGGCTGGATTTTGTTCACCACGAGCAACATGGCCGCGGCCGCGGAGTAGAGGAGCACGGAGGAGGCCTTGAACGCGAGGTGGTGGGGCGAGTGATCCGCGCCTGCGGGGATCGCCGAGAGCCCCGCGGCGACGGAAGCGGCGAGGGTGATGGAGTTGACGGAGCCGAGGAGGAGGGTGTTCCAGTTGTCCCTCTGCGCTCCGATGGCGTCGTGCATACCCGCCCGGTCGGCGGCGGCCTCCATGATCGCGTAGAGCCCGGAGGTGATCGTGACCTGGCCCTCATGGTCTGCACCGCCGGATGTCGACGGCTGCTCCTGATCCCTGCCGGTAGAAGTCGTCGTTCCTTGTCTCACGGTCAAATCCAGCTCGATGGGCACCCTCTTCGGCAACCTCCGGAGAGAGATGCTCGGCGGCATCGCCACTTTGACGGGGGCACTGTGGAGGCAGCTGGCACGGATCCCTCCTCGACAAGGAGCTGAAGAGGGGGCTGATGAAGACGAGTGCAAAAGAAGATTCTGGGCTTGGAGAGTTGCCATCTCTCCCTTCGCGATCTGGATCTTATGAATCGCTTTTGTACGTATCTTTTGCCGGATCTCTGTGGAGAAGGGAGATATATATATGAGATCTAGCAGGCAGGCAGGCTTGGAGAGACGGGAGATTTTTAGAGAACTCCGAGGCTGTCGGTGGCTTGGTGATTCGTTTCGTTTGCGGTGGGGGGTAGGCCTGCTTCATGAGGATGGATATGTATTTATAGTGGAGGCGTTGGACGAGGAGGAGGAGCAGATTCAAGGCTTTGAAGATTGAAATGGCCCTGGGGCAGGGTCGTGAGATTGACCTGGCCATGCTTGCTATCCAAGTTCGTTGGTCCGACAGAAGGAAAACGTCAACTGACTCCGTGTCGAGGACCTGACGCCACCTTCCCCGATGGCGACCGTTAATCTACGGCGTTTCGTGTGCATTTACGCAGTGGGTGCACCTCATTCACTCTTCGCTCATTTTACGGCCAGAACATCGGAGCAAAGTCGGACGAGTAGACCTGTCAACGGATACGGATATTATCCGGACTCGCTTCGATTCATATTCATTTTTTCGGATACGGATAACATCCGAATTCGAATCGGAGCGGATACGGATATTATAATATTCGCTTCGAAAAATATCTGTTCGTAATATTATATATCATATAATACATATTTTTAAATAATGTATTATAAAATAAATGATATTATAGAGAAATTTAGATATTTTATAGGTGTATTTTAATTTAAAATTTATTTTATATATTTTTGACATTTTATAATTATATTTTATATACTTTTAATATTTTATAATTATATTTATATACTTTTAAATTTGAATCGGATAATTCGGATTTTAAAACGGAGAGGATACGGATAGTCAGATATTCGCTTCGTATCCGAGTCAAATCGGAGCGGATCAAAATCGGATAATTCGAATCGGAAAACGGAGCGGATACGGATAGTCATATATTCGCTTCGTATCCGCTCCGTTGACAGGCCTACGGACGAGGGAGCCGAAGGGATGGCCGTCGCTGGATCAGCCCATTAGAAGGGTTGCCGGATCAATCGTCCGTGCCACACCGGTTCAAGCATGGATCGGCTAAGGGAGAGCGCACTCCAATGCCGGATCATGCACGCAAAAGGGGCGCTGGATCATCGTGACAGAAGATGTCGGATCGATTGGACAGGGCCGCGCCCGACCACGCCGGATCGTCCACGCTGGGGAGCGCCGGATAAACCCATCTAAGGGGCTGTCGGTTCACTTGGCTAATAAAAAAAGGAAAAGGCGCGTGCACCTGCACCGGATTGGTCTGCGCATTATGGCGCCGGAGAGGGGAGAAACAACATTCATCCGGGGCAAAGAAAACAAGAGTATAAATACAATAATGGTCCGAGATCAAAACCAAGGGCCAACCATTTTATTGATTGAGAGATAAAAGATACAATCGATATAGCCCTTCACTGGCCATAAAAAGAAAGAAGGAGACACGAAAGAAAACCCACCTACAGCAAGCTTCTTCCTCTCCCTCTCTTCTCAGCTGCGAGCCCTCCTTCTTCTTTCTCTTTCTGATCTTCTCTTCTTCACCTCCATGTTTGTGTTCAGCCGCTCCCTCCCTTTTATAAAGGTGAGAGGGCATGATCCGACGTTGCCTGGAGTGGTGGATCAGCGTGGGCTGGTGGCCCATGCCAAAATCGTGACCTTCACCTTGAATCGGCGTAGCCATCCCGTTTCGGCGCTGAAATGGCGCCGGATCACTTCGTCTATTGTGCTCAACGGAGCCATCTCGAGGGTCTTTGGTATTTCGCCTTTTGCCGTCGGATAGAAAAGTGTCGTTCCTTCTCTAGAGACGTATCGTTGGACGTGCAACGCGGGTTTCAAATCATCCTTTCCGGACGTAGGCTTTGGGTTATCCCGGCGCGACTGATCTCACGCCGGTTCGGGTTGGTTATGACGTTCGGAATATCACCGTCGAGAAGAACGTGTTGACTCTTCTCCTTAGGTGCATTATCGGGTGTGTCGGACACACCCGCAAGTGATCGGGTTTCATCGTCCTTTTCTGGACGCGGATTTAGAGCGGCTCGACGTGATTCTTCAGACGTCGTACGTGTCAAAACTTTTGTCATCGTTTCGGGAGATTTTCCTTGATTTTCGGTGCCAACAGGGCCCAAACACTTTAGTGGGCTGTCACCTAGCTACTAGGTCGAGTGTGTCTCGTGGACCCTTGAACAGAAGAATTAGTGAGTTGCGATTTTCCCCCTCTCTAATATCGATGTTTGCATTACTCTTCACTTTTAAAAAAATAACTATCAAATATTATTATGTTGTCAGTGATCTAATTAATTAATCGCTAGCATCACCTTAACCAATCCATCACCTATGCCTAGTCCAATATATCTTCGCTCTGATTATTCAATCATTTAATTACACCCCACTCTAGCATATGCATGATACCTTGACCTCCACGTGAAAGAACCAACACATTCTCCAGGTATCATTTTTTTCTTCATTTTCTCGAGGGTCTTTTTTCCATGTATACTCGCATATTTTTTGCACACGGATACATATATAAATATATCCATGATTTATATGAACGGTTAAAAATTAATATTTCTGAATATATATATTCAAATAGTTGTGACTATACTCTCACCATAATTAACTTAAGTGTAGTTTAAATGCAGAAATGACAAATATATTCGAGAGTTGACTTCTATATATAGAGATTCGATTGAGATCACATGATCTTGATTCTTGAAGATGTTTTTGGAATTTTTGTACATATTAATTTATTTACATAGCATTTATTCAGGAATAGTGGTTTAAAGTTGAACGTGCAATGACCTGAATTAAGTGTATATTTAGATGTATTCATCAGTGTTATCAGAATCGAACCGAACCGGTCGCACTACAAGAAAATTCGGTTTTAGTGACGGAAATTTGCGACGGATTAATTTCTGTCGTAAATTTGTCTGTAAAGTCTGACAGATATATTTCGTCGCAAATTCCATCTGTATTTCGGACAGAATGTAATCTGTCTGAATATACACCTCAATTTGTGACGGATATTCAGACGGAAAACATTCCGTCTAAAATTACAGATGGAAATAAGCTCTGTCCGAATTGCCGTCGCAAAACCCCCCCCCTCCCGCCATGATCGATCCCTTCCTCCCACCCCTTCCACCTGCCCCCATTCCCCCCCCCCCCACTCTCCCTCTCACTCTCTCTTTCTCCTCTGCTTGCCGTCATCCTCACCGTCGCCGGAGGCGCCACCATCCTCGCCGTCGCCGCCGGCCTCCCTCCCTCTCACCGTCGTCGTCGACAGCCTCCTCCCATCCTCACCATCGTTGATAGGGCATCAAGGGCTACTTCATCATACGTATGGAATGTATTTGTGTATTGGCTTGTATTAGTGTGTTTGTTTGATTTTTTTCATTTGGGCTCCTTTGTAAGGCTTTTAACAAGCCATTGGGCCACATTCCATGTAGAATCCATTAGTGGCTTTCATTTGTTAGGTCCATTAAGGGGGTTATATCATATTGGACCTAAAGACCTTCATTATGGACCTTAAAGCCACTTAAGGCCCAAATGGGCTTTTCCCTCTCATGGGCTATCTAGGTTGGAAGATCCATAGGTTATGTATGGGGTTTATGGGCTTGTGTATGGTTCTTGGCCCATGAGTGGCCTTTGGCCCATGAAGGGGGGCGCCCCCTTCTTTGTCCTTATTAAGCTAAATTAGGTAAGTTTGATTAGAACATGTTGGATGCTTTGACCACATGGGTTAAATTGGATTTGACATCCCCAAGATGGCCTTCACCCCTAGATCTGAGGGTATGGGAGGTCATTTACCAATTTGGTCAATTCCATACAAATACCATATATTTTTCATTTGTTAAAAATTAATGAGAAGAAAATTGTTGAATTGCTAAAGGAGCTTCTTGCGCACCCCCCTCTCCCCTGATGTTCATATTCTTCCTCTAGACCTCCAGGGTGTGATACCCTCTCCTATATTTAGCCTTGTCAATAGATCATAAAGATCCGAAACCCGATCCGAATCCAAAAGTTTTTTCGGATTCAGATCGGATTAGGATTAAAAATGAGGTAGATTTTCAAAGAAATCGGGGCGACTCATTTCTGATCCGAAATCTTTGAATTCGGATCAGAAATCTGGGCGCCATATATCTCTTTCATTTCGGGGCGGTTGTCCCTCGTGCAACCATCGCGATCCCTCCAGGCTCCCAACCCTCTCCTTCGTAGAGTCACCTCTAGGGTTTCTCCCTTGTGATCTTGGCAGCGATCTCGCCTTCCCCGACGCCAACTCCTGCCACGAGAACCCCGCCTCCGCTAGCCTCTTGAGCGCCCCGTCCCCCTTCTCGTCCCCCACGACCACCGTCCTGAGGCACCTCATCCTCGCCTCCCTCAGGATCCCCGCGAAGCCCGAGTCGTCGGATACCAGCACCAAGCAACCCACCAAGCCCCGGTCCATCGCCTCGACCATGTGCTCCCTCAGCGTGCGGTCGGCGGCCTCCGGCCGGTCGGGAGTCTCGCGGACCAGCACCCCGGCGTGCCGCAGCTCCTCGGCGAGGCCGTACCCGACCCTCGGGACAAGCACCTCCCGCGCAGGCCGGAAGTGGTTGACGAGCCGGGAGCGCTGGAAGAAGCGGCGGCCACAGACGCGACAGAGGTGAAGAGAGGGGGCGGGGACGTGGCAGATCGTGGGCAACAGTGAGGAGAGGGGGGCGACGCCGGACGGCTCTCAGCTTTACAAGGTTTCCACTTTTTGCTCTCTTCTTCTTCTCACCCCCCAACCTTCAGATCCTTCGCTTGTTTCGATTTCTCCTAATGGATTTCAAGTGGATGTAGTGGTGGTGGAATCCGACGGGGTGCTAGGTTCCAGGGATTCACTCTTGCTGATCTATCGGGTTTCCAACCGTGATTTCTTTTTCCTCTTTATTATTATTTTTTTTTCATTTTTCAGTTGTGTAATCCGATGGCAAAATCTTAGTTTTCTAGATGTATTCAATATAAAGACGAGGTTTTTCTTCGATCTTCCATGGTTTCCGCTTAGCAGCACCTCTTCAACATTTCTTTTGGTTTTCATATAATTTCACTTTTTCGGTCACCTATTTGTCATTTTCGGGTAAAAGATCAGCTAGTTTTCTACCAAAAAAATAAAAAGGTTTTGGGTTTCGGTTTTCTGGGAGATCTTGATGCGTAATGTTATCAATTTTTGATGTCGATTATGTCTTACTGCGTCTGGTTTGATCCATATGTTTCCTGGGTTAATGTGGTTGCAACTTTATGGCCTATAGGTGAAGGATAACACTGAAGGTAGATAGTTGCTCTGAAGGGTAGGGTTTAAATTTGGGATCCAAAGGCTGAAATGTCAACACCGAATGATGATGGTTCTTCACCTCGATCTCAGGTTGGTAAATGCATCTGCTATTTTTTCGTAAAGCAATATCAATGATTGTTCCTGCAATCATAGTTGTGATATGCTTCTTATTGTTTAGATGATCTCCAGCTATTTTCTTTGCTCAAGTTTGTTTGTAATGGCCATATTAACATGCTGACTTCTTTCCTGGCTAAATCCCCCAATTTGAAGGACAAAGTAGGCTCGGGTTACAGATCCTAGCAGCAGCAGTGAAACGAGTGCCAAGTATGTGGTTGATATATTTGGACAAACACATCCTACTGTTGCAAATGAGATTTTTGAGTGCATGAACTGTGGTATATTAAATGTGTACCATTTATTTGCTTATACGACTGCATATGTTGTTCATCTGTATACATGCATTCTTAGAAAATTGGCATATAATTGAGATGCACATAGGACTACATTTGTACAACATTGTCATGCATGATCTAGTGGTATATTAAATGGTACGCTGGGAGAAGGATAGATTATGTCTGTCTGGAAACCCACATCATGCGTAGAGGCTGGTCCTCCGCCAAGTACCATGGGTCAATTGTGTGTCTAGGTTCTTGCGTTCCTTTCTTCAGTCTAAACTCATGCATATGACATTCATGATCTGATCAATGTCTGCATTCATGTTTATCATTTCCTGATTCAGAGGAATCTAGCAGCTAACTTGATTGAGATGTTCCATGTGTTGACCTTGCAATTGCAGCTACATTAACTTGCATGGTTAGCCTTCTAGACTTATGTTACCATAGACTGCCTGTGGTGGTCTCAAGGTTTGCTGTTCCAGATCAAGCAGGACTAGTTCAGTCATTTACAGTTTGATGATTGATCAGGGTATACTGACAATTGTTTCAACATGAAGGTAACTTGGTCAACAAATTTCTATTCCATATGTGCGACATAAATGGGAACTGACTTCCTTCGGATAAACTAAATTCCTTCTTGCATCTTTGTCAGAATCCTGTTACTAGGTCAATCCTCTCCTTGGATAAACTGTGAATTTCAGTTATTGATCAAAACTAGCTGGTGGAGTTGAGGAAATGATTTATAATGGTAGAGTACAATTATATAGAATCTCTAGCAATCGCTGCAGCTAAGACATTGACATTAAGAAACCATAGTCTTCTCACCCAATTGAATAGACTGTCAAATCTGCAAATTGAATTGAAATTGTTTCAGGGAAATGGTTATGATGATGCCCAGACCACATTTAACTCACCTAACTTGAGGGATTGCCAAATCTAACAAGTGGATTGAAATGTCCAATGGGATGTTGATGTCCAAATTGTTCTGGAAGGTGGATAGATGGGGAACCATAACTGTGAAAAGAAATACTCTGAAGTGCTTTGTTGTTGAGACAAACAATGATAGCTGGTGGCAGTTATGAAGTAAAATATGTAGGAGCGGGGACAAAAGATAGAATGCTCTGAAAGGCGGAGATTAAACAAGTACTGAGCTGCTCCAAGTGCCTTTATTTTTGCATGGTGCTTAGAATCAGGTTGTTTGCAGAAAAGACTTAAGTTCTTATGGTCAAACTCTTCCATAGTTTAGTTGGTGATGATGGAACCTTTTCCAAAATATAGAGAAATGCAGAAAGTTTAATTTTCAAAATCAAGGCGTCAATGTGGCGGGTATATGTATGGGAAAAGAGTTGTCACATCCAGATGATGGCTATTCTGTCAGCAGGCATCATAATGAAGATGTTGATGCTTTTGTAAAGATAGCCTGATGATTTGGGAAGTTTGAGATGCTTGGTTAAATAATTTGAACCCATGCAAATAATTCCATAATATTTTTGTAATGCAACATTATCTTAGTTTTCCTAAACGGTGAAATTGATTATCTACAAACTGGATCATAAATGCCACACTTGTTATTCCTGAGCTTGATAAGAAGTCGTTTTGGCAAGATTCCAGGTACCATACCATCTCCTGTTGCACATTCTATTTTCATTGTATATATTCAGGATCTTTAGCATAATCTCAAGGTATCCTTTAAATATTTCTCAGATGTCTTTGATGAGCAACATTTTGTACATTCTTTGGAGAAGGACATTAAAGATTATCAAGAAGTTGCCTAAAGAACTGGCAACAGCTACCAAGGCTGTTAAACATTTCAGAAGCTGGTCCGGAATTGAATACTATCAAGATGAGATATCCCTGTTGTGGAATGATTATCAGGTACTTGTCCCCAAGTTTATACATAATCAATCTTTCAAAATTTATCTGTTAGACAAAGTTTTACTTCTACTGTATTTGGTGATCTAAGCTCATCCTTGTACAAGTTGTTCGAGCTACCAAATCCGATTCACGCCTTGCCAATAATAATTTGCCTATTGACATTCAGAAGCTGTGCTGTCGTGCTTTTTTCGAGGCACTTCAATTTGCTCCTCGCATCAGAGAATTTGGCAAAGTAACAGTCTTCCTATAAACAGGGAGCTTGCTTTTGGCTTCAAATTGGTTGTGTTCCACCCTTCATTAAGTTTCCATATGGTGCTAAACTTGCAGTTACTGGATCCGAATTTCAATGTAATATGTGTATACTATCTAGATCCGAATTTCAATGTAATATGTGTTTACTATCTAGTAGTGTGGTATGTGGATCCGAAAATAGAACTATTGGATCTCAATTTTGGATCCAAATATATAAATTTAGATCTCCCTATCTCATTTATTATAAAATATATATATTATAATTTTCAGGTAAGATTCGGATCCGAAAAGTTAACTTCGGATTCGGGTCAGATCTGAATCCGAAATGATGTTTTATTTCGGATTAGGATCAGATCCGAATTTTAACATATCGGATCCGGATCCGGATCACAAAGGATCTGATCCGGATCCGATTTGTTTACACCCCTACCTATATTTTCCTTAGCCCCTCTATATTCTATCTCTGCTGTCGCCGCCGCCGTTCGTGCCGCCATCGGGCCGCCGCGAAGCCGCTTCCGAAGTGCTGTCCAGATCTCTATTCTGCTGGATAGAGGCTCACTCCGGGACTTTTAGCTCCCAACTCCCACATCTTTTGGAGTTGAGATTTTTAGAGTAGGTTCCCCTCTTGAACTCAAGCCGTCACAAAAAAAATCCCGTCATCTTCCTTTCTTTTTATATTTTTCCATTTTCGTGTATTTCCACCTTCCAGTTCTATCCCAGTTCAGATCTATGTAATAGCAACTCGTGTTTCCAGGTTTCGACCCCCTTTCTCTTATCTTATTGAGTCACCAATTTTATTGGGGATTCTGTCCATCTAATACCACTTTCACAAATTTTCTTGTGAATTTAGGATCTCTTTTATATTTTCTAAAAAATCACTTCAGATCCCAAATTCTGTTATGTCTCTACTGTCCAGATCCGACCACCCGGTGTAGACACGCCAAAATTGACGTTACTGTGAGTGCATCTCGTATTACCGTGTAATGCCCCAATTTGACCCTCCAATTAACTTTGTTTGAGTTATTTTCCCCTATTTTCTTGGATTTCTCCATTTTCTTTCCCTCTTCTTATTTTTCCCTATGTTTCTGGATTTTTTGGGCAGTTTTCTCTATTTTTTGGAATTCACGACATGAAGTGGGACGTGTTTTAATTAACGGCCTGGTCTGAGGTGCGTTTTGAAGAAAGGACGACTAGAGGCAAAGGCGTCAGTTTCTGGAATTTTCTGGTTTCCAAAACAGAAAAATAAGAATTAACGACCCTCCTTGGGTCGTGTTTTTAAATAACGTCTCTCCCTCAGGCGTCTCTTCATCATTTTTAAATACAGAAAGTTTTTATTGCTAAAATTAAATCCGTGAATTAACGCCTTTGTCCCAGTCGTGATTTCAATTAACGCCTTGACCAAGGTCGTCAATTCTTGTTCAATTCCGAACTCCATCAGCACCCCTTCCCTTCCTCACTTACACTCCTTTTTCACTTGCGAGAGGGTTCCTATGGCTTCCTAATATTGAAAGGACACTTGGAGGAAGGATCCCCCTTTCCGTCCTAACAAAAGTAAGTTTTCTAATTTTTTATGGAATTAATTCTGAATTTCCCTTCCTTTCCTCATTTAACCTCCTTTTTCACTTGGGAAAGGGTTCCTATGACTTTCCAATGTTGAAGGGACACTTGCCTAATGTTTATCTCATTCCAAATCCCACTAAAACATATTTTCCTAATTTCCCTTAGAATTAATTCCGAATTTCAACCCTATAAATAGAATCTCTCTCTCCCTTGTGAAAAATAAAAAAGATCAATTCAAGAGGAGGTGCTGCTGGACCAAAGGCTCAAGGAGGAAGACTCCCATGCACCTAAAAGCTTCATCCATGGAGTTCTTCTTCCTCTATTGAAGATTTGAAGCCTCTACATCCATGGAGTTCTACATCATCTTCTTCCTCCATTGAAGATCTTCATCCCAGCTTGAAGCCAAATTGGAGAAAACCACTAAGCTTTCCCCTCCTATCTCTTATTTTTGCTTTAGTTAATTGCATGCATCGTATCATTTTTTCTTTTATTTCTTTATTGAGATCTTCCCCGATTGTGCACTCTATCACATCTCCATAGTGCAACACTTGCACATCTCCCTCTATTCTCATCATACATCATCTTTTACCTACCCTTTTACATAGGAGTTTAAAGGCCAAACACCAATAAGGTGTGTTCATATCCATACTTTCTATGTCCATATTTACATTTGGATTTGATGCTACACATCTTGGTTTCTAATCCATGTTTGTTTATTAGTGTTTGTTAATTTTGCAAAGGGTAATCAATCAAGGAAAACTCTCTTCATCGGCCGGCCGATAGAAAGAGAAGGTGCACTCACAATCTCCCCCGCATTTAAGGTATTTATATCGCGATCCTCCATTGATTATTTGTTATATCCTTTGAGGCCCTCGCGTCTCTAGCGATCACATTCCCCTTAGCATCCTCTCATGCTCCCCTTTTCTCCCTCTTTTCACATTCTTCTATTCATTTTCTTTTTCCTTTTAATTGTTCTAAGTGGATTTCTTAGAATCTACAAATTGGCGATCACGGTGGGACCATCTTTTATTTTTCTTTTGATTACCCTTTCCCCTTGGGCACCCACGTGTGCCATCTCCCCATTTGCACCCACGGTGCGTCTCCCTTTGTGCTCCACGTAGCACTCTCCCTATGTGATTTGTCACTTTGATAGGTTTTTAGAAATTCCATTTATCCATCTCTTTTTTTAAAAAAAAATGATGAGCATGCTATATCCCTTGTCATGTTTGATTGCCATGATTATTATACTGAGATTGTGAGTGTTTTTCATTTCTGTCGGTATTTTTCATTGTTTGAGCCCTATGGCCGCTGAAGTATTGAAGTAATTAACGCCCCTCTCAGAGGCATCTTTTATCAGTATAACGCCTTACATCAAGGCGTCTTTCACTTGAATAGTGCCTTACTGTAAGGCGTCATTTTTATTATCATTGTTTATTCGTGCTGATTACTGCCATTTGACGCCCCTGCTCCCGGGCGTCCATTCTAGAGAAAGCGCCTCACCCTAAGGCGCTATTTTGCTCTGCTTGCACTATTCACAGCGACTAGCGACTGACGCTCAGACGCTATTTATTGATATAGCGACCTTTCCCAGGTCGTCATTTTGTTCTGTGTTGTTATCTGCTTGATACTGTCTGCTGCATTCATCCTTGCATTGGTTTGGGAGACCTCCTCTCCCCATACTTTTAGGAGTCACACCACCCTCTTGGTGAAGGAAGGACCCTCCATTGAGCACTCCGTCTCATTGGACCGGAAATTCCTAAACCAAGCCTCCATAAGTTCCCGCACCCGTGGATTCCCTCACGGACGCTGGGCAGGTTGTACCTTTGAAGTCCCGGGTTTAGTTGGCCTATGCATGGTGAGAGAGTGTTCCTAGTTGGCATCGGAGAAAACCACATTTGAAACTAGGTTCCCCCCTTGAGTGATCATATCAATTTGCATAAAATCAATTAATTTGCCAAGGTCCAAATAAAAGAAATCAAAGGTAACCCCATCCTAGCTTGTTTGCTATCTATGTGAGCTGTTTTGATTGCACATTGAATTGTTTGGGATACCTTGATAAGAAAGTCAACATGTTTAACTCAATTAATGTTCATGAGGGTGATCAGCCTAGCACATCTTATTCCCTTCAATTTCAACATATTCATCACAACTCTCACCATAATCTTTTAAAGGGACCACGCCCTCATCTTCACGGTTTTGCCCCACCCATGGGCAATATCCAATCCCATGGTCCCTCGCCTCAATCGCGAGCCACTACTCCTACGGGACCGTCTCCTCCCGAAGATGAGAAGGTCTCCCAGATCTTGCATGCATTAGATCATCTCACCCCTCAACAAATCCAAGCCCTTAAGGCCGTTGTTGAGGGTGCACCTCATTCCCCTCATCCTCCTTCCAATCCTACGCGGGTGGCCCATCACCCACTTCCCTCTTCTATTCACATTCCTACCCGGGTAGCCCATCACCCATCTCCTCCTATTCACACTTCTCCTCGGGTGGTCCAATACCCGCCTCCTTCGTCCACACCTACCCCTATTCGGGGGGCCCGTCACCCGCCTCCTTTTATTCCTCCTCCACCACGGCCCCAAGGCCCATTTATTCCTTGCAACCCGGCCCATCCGGGTTCTTCTATGGGTCATCCCATTAATCCCCTTCCACGGCCTTTTTGTGCGGCCCCTCCTTCAAGGCCTTGCCGACCCTCTGTTGCTCAAGTCACACCCCTCCAATAAACTCTTCTCGACAAAGTCACTTTGTTGAAGGAACAATTAAAGAGGGTTACGAGCCCACGGCCCGCTCCTCCTACTCCAGTCAATCCCCTTTATGCGGCTCTAAATGACATTACAAAGATGGAGAAATATTGGAAGGATAGGAGAGACTGCTACGGCGTCGACAGTTCAAGCAAGCAAGAGCCGGTAGATTTCAACGTTCAAGTTGACGCTGTCCATCCTCCACCCATTCACCCCGTTCATTCATATGGCCCTCCGCCTACGCATTCACACTTGCATTCACCACATCATCTGCAATACCATTACATTCCACCACCTACTAATACATCTCCACCATGGCATCCACTTGAACTCGATAATGAAGAACCGGCAATTGAAGAATTCAAGACGGCACATGATGATGAAGCTCTGCAGGCATCCCTTCCGAGTTTTCTTCGTTTTCCTCTCCCTCCGCTACCATTGGATGAACCCCCTGCTCAAGACGATGCCATCGTCCTTAATATAACCCCCGCTTCTAAGACTTATTGGTGTTATGACGAGGGATCAATACTCCAATCACCCATGTCGGCGCACCAAGACATGTCTCCTGCCCCAGACACCGCTCGCCCCATCCGGCGTTTCCTCCGGACCAAACCTGATACTTTTACACCTCCTGCTATACCATCAGCCTCCACAGCACCGGCCTCCGCTAAACCTCCACCTACTATACCATTAGCCTCCATTTCATCAGCTAACCTCCTATTACCGCCACCTCGGCCCTCCATTATACCTTTAACCCATGACCTAGCCACTCCTATTCCACTACTTAACCCTTCACCCTTACCCGTGGCTAATCCTGAGCAGGATTCACCCCTTTTTGCACTTGAGCCAACCCCGACTGCTTCCGAGCAAAGGGAGAAGCTCGACGTGTTTGAACCGCCATTTCCACTCACCCTTTCTCCAACACCTTCCATTATACCTCCACCATCTATGGAACCTTCCGCCTCCGCTTCACCCCCCTTTACTACTCGGAACGGGTGTCCTTCTGTAAGTACTTGTGATGAAGATGATCAAGAGCCGGAAAAGAAAGATTTGGCCGCGGCCATGATGTTCAAGATGCAATAACTTATTTGTCGAATGCCAATCCGGGTTGTTGTGCCAAGAATGGTAGAAGAGGCCAAGTCCCCGCCGCTGCTCGCCAGAAGAGAATGCCAAGCGTTGATGCCGTACAAGTCTATGTCCAAGGGCCAGACAGGGCACCCCTTGTTCCGATCCTTCAATCTGGAACCTTCTATTTCATACAAGGGGCGAACACCCGCTTTGTTCAACACTTTTCAAACACCACAATCCTTGGATATGACAATGCTTCATGCTCTAATTTTCCAATTCTCTCACATTGTCACTCTTCACCCTCCAAGGGAGTTGGCAGTGATTGTTAAAGCTTCATCACAGACTTTGATTTTATCCGGTTGTACACTTTTGCTGCCGTGGAGGGGTAGACATGCTTCCACTAAGGGACCTTCCACCTTCTATTCAACTTCACCCACATTCACATCTATCATCAATTTTTCATGGGCCACTCCACAGGCGAAGAGGAGGATCTCATCCCTCGTATTCTTCACATTCTTTGCATTTCATGCATTCATTGCATCTGTTGCATTGCATCCGCATACATTTGCACTTCTTCTTTCCCGGGTTTCCGGACACGTATCTTCCCCGCCTTCCGGAACCTCCGGATCTTCCGCATTTCCCATCTTATTCATCTTTATCCTCAGGATCTGCGGGTCCCCTTACACTGCCCGGGCATTGCACCCTCTCCAATCTTTCATCAGGGCATCGCGCCCCTTTCCAACCATTGCATCCGGACTCCCCGAATTTCTCTCCCGTCCCCCCAGGGCATCGCGCCCTTTTCTATCTTCTTCCACCGGAACCTCCGGATCTCGCTCTTTGGGCATCGCGCCCCTGCACACCCTCAAGTCCGGATCTTCTGGGCTTCTTACTGATTCTCCTTGGGCATCGTGCCCCTTTCCGTCTTCTTCCTCTGGAACCTCCGGACTTTCTCCCAGGGCATCGCGCCCTTTTCTATCTTCTTCCCCCGGAACCTCCAGATCCTTCACCCCTCTCTCAATCCCTTGGGCATGACGCCCCTTTCCATTTTCTACCCCCGGAACTTCCAGACCTTCTATCTTTCCTCCAATTCATCCTCTTGCTTCTCCGGGACATCATGTCCTTCATTCTTTTCTTCCTTTTCTATCATCTTTTTCCATTCCGAGGGCAACGCGTCCCTCGATATTTCCCTCCGGAACCTCCGGACCCTTCTGATCCTTCTCATCCACTCTTCCCTGGGCACCGTGTCCCTCGGCATCTCATTCCTCCGGAACCTCCGGACCCTCCATCTTTCTTCCGATTCATCTTTCTGCTCCTCCTGGACATCACATCCTTCATTTTCTTCCTCCTTTTCCATCATCTTTTTCCCTATTTCTTCCCTGGACACCGCGTCCTTCGATATCTTATCTCTCCGGAGCCTCCGGATGATTCCTCCTATCACGATTCTCCTCCTTTACTCCCAAACCCTCCGGATCTGCCTTTTCCATCTATCAATTTCTTCTTCCGATTCCCCCTAATCCTGGGTCCGACCCAACTTCTTCCACATCCACTGCCTTGGGCATCTGCCCATTCTCTCACTACTTTCGAGGCTTTAGTCATCACTCCTCCTTCTAATTCTCCGCTTCTTCTGTAGACCTTTCATGTGATCAGGGTCTCCACACCTTAGTGAGGGAGTTCTAGCCCTCGCCTCTCTTCCTTTTTTCCTTATTCGTCTGAGTCTGGTCTTGGCACCACTCCTTCTTGTTAAGCCACTTTCAAACCCTTTGCTTCCAATCCTTTTGACTGCCAAAGAGGACTATCCCACGATGATCAACCTCGCCTCTGACAGCTGCTTCTACAAAGGTTGCAAGGTAACATATTGGCGTAAGTACTCATTTCATGATATCATTATCTCATTGCTTCACGATGATTTTCAAAATAAAGTGCTTCTTAACAAGATTAAGAGTGGTAGTCAAGACCTTTATCCTAGGTCGAATCTTTATCTTTACTAAATCATTCTCAAAACAATCTTTTAGGCTTGTTTTTGTAGCACCTTTGGTAATAAAAACCCCACGCTGGAAATTCAACGTTTTCTCCCTGCTTGTTAAGAGTAACCTTCAGCTGGGCATTCCACACACTTCACGGTGTCCTTAGCCGGCTCCTTTGGTTAAAACACCGTTGCTACTTTGGCCATGCCATGAGAATTCCTGAAAGTCTTTTTCTCTTCTTTACTCGGTCGCTTGCGGGGGCAAGAGGTCGACGGGTGAGATGACCCACCCAGGGTAATCCCCAATACGATAGTTTTCATATGAGTTTTCATGATATACATCTCGCCAAAAGGGCTATTATGAAAATCAAGTCAAAATTTCGATAAAAGTAAAATTATGAATTATGGCATGTCAAGAGTGGCAAAGTCCCCGCAGGGAAAACCCTGGTCGTATGCATGTCAAGGGTCTAAAAATCAAAGGCACAAAGCCTGGCACAACAGACTACCTCTTTGAGGGGAAACACCTTGGAAGGAATTCAAGTCCCGACATCTCCCATCCTGCATAAAGCTTATCCTCAATTATTCTTCTCTTCTCCCTCTAAGACCGAATGTTTCTCGGGTATGGCCTTGGTAGGAGCACCGTTAATCAAGGGCAGTCAGTTATAGGGCGCCACCCTTCAATGCAAGCTCGGTTTTGGATAATTTTAGCGAAAGGGGAAGGAACAAGGACCCCTAGCCAGTGGTTCAAAAACACCCTTTGATACTGCATTAACAATGTCTAAACAAAAAAAAATAAAAAAATCAAAAGAAAAAAAACAAAAAAAGCTTGAATATTTCCTAAGTCAAAATCAAAAAAAATTGAATATTTTCTAAGCCAAAATCCAAAAAAAATTGAATATTTCCTGATCAAATTCCAACAAAAATTGAATATTTTCAAAATTCATAATAAAAATTCAAATATTTTTCAAAATCCACATAAAAATTTAAATATTTTCAAAACTCATAAAAATTTGCATATTTCAAAATCCAAAAAAAATTGCATTGTATTTTTCTGATGGTGCTTTTTGCAGGAACAACAACTTTGCAAGGATCAAGAGCACGGGATGAGTCCTCTCCATTCATTGTCATCTACCTTTTGATTCTTCCCATGTTCACAATTGATCACATCTTCATAATTTACTACACATTACTCCGATTATTCATCTCCAAATCTTTTTTATCAAATCTTGCTGATCACTCAGCCGATGGGCATTATCAGATCTTGATCATTCAACTCCAAATCTTGATTAGCCAAGTTGTCATCCTCATGACAAACGACAAACAATGATGCTATGCTATCTATGCTTTAATGATGCTATCTATGCTATTCTTGAATATGATACATACATGCTATTGATGCTTTGATTCATGCTATGCTTGCTATACTTAAATGCCTTATTCATTGCTTGTTATCTTTTATATCTTGGCTGATGAATCTTTGAGCGCAGGAAGAAGCTCTTGGTCCCACCGACTGGGCATCATCATCCAAGCCCCACGGTGCTTGCACCTCATTTCTCAGTTCCCCCCATGCTCATTGCTATCACCATCCCCCCTGTATGCATTCTACTATATGTTACATACGCTACTAGATTATATCAAGGACCTTGTGACTTTGGTAAATCTGGGATTTGAGTTCCCCTTCATCAAAAATAATGATGATTCCAAAGGAGTCTTAGTCACACGGATAGGCCGTTGAGCCGTCCAAGACTAGGGACGATGGTTCCCTTTTACTAGTTGATGCGTGGATAAACGGGCTTCGGCTTAGTATCGGCTCGCAGAATGGGTTTCTTGACCCAGTCTTGGCAGTTTAACAATATTATCCTTGATTATCTTATATTTTCATTTGTTTTCATTTTTCCTTTTAAACCCAGCATGCATTCATATAGGAGTTTGAAACAATTTTTGGAAAATCATTCTGATAAGCTGATTTGGAGAGTCAAATTGATTTTAATCTTTCTAGATATGAGATATTCATTGCTGATGGAATCCTCAGTTCGTTTTATCACTGTTTTGGGTCATTTTCTCGAAAGCTCCTTGTTTGGATTTCTATCATCTTATCTCAATCCTTTTACTTTGATCCACCTTGGCTGCAGCACGTCCACATTGGCTGGTAACCGCTCCCCAATGGTGAAACCTACAGGTTTGTGACCTGGGGTACTTCCACCGCGCTGGAAGTTGATCATTCTCCTTCGTGCCCGCGTGCACACTCCTCCTCTTATCCAAACATCGTTGATTTCATTGAATGTCCTGGGATTGCTTCATCTCGAGCTTTTGATTTCATTCTCATCAAGTGATGTTGATTGCGTGTCTCATCACACCTTGACATCTACTTTTCAGTTTGCTCTGCTCCCTTGCAAAGCAGACGCCAAGGCGGGGCAGCTGTAGACACGCCATTGACGTTACTGTGAGTGCATCTCGTATTACCTTGTAATGCCCCAATTTGACCCTCCAATTAACTTTGTTTGAGTTATTTTCCCCAATTTTCTTGGATTTCTCCCTTTTCTTTCCCTCTTCTTATTTTTCCCTATTTTTCTGGATTTTTTGGGCAGTTTTCTCTATTTTTTGGAATTCACGACTTGAAGTGGGGCGTGTTTTAATTAACGGCCTGGTCTGAGGCGCGTTTTGAAGAAAGGACGACTAGAGGCAAAGGCGTCAGTTTCTGGAATTTTCTGGTTTCCAAAATAGAAAAATAAGAATTAACGACCCTCCTTGGGTCGTGTTTTTAAATAACGTCTCTCCCTCAGGCGTCTCTTCATCATTTTTAAATACATAAAGTTTTTATTGCTAAAATTAAATCCGTGAATTAACGCCTTTGTCCCAGTCGTGATTTCAATTAACGCCTTGACCAAGGTCGTCAATTCTTGTTCAATTCCGAACTCCATCAGCACCCCTTCCCTTCCTCACTTACACTCCTTTTTCACTTGCGAGAGGGTTCCTATGGCTTCCTAATATTGAAAGGACACTTGGAGGAAGGATCCCTCTTTCCATCCTAACAAAACTAAGTTTTCTAATTTTTTATGGAATTAATTCCGAATTTCCCTTACTTTCCTCATTTAACCTCCTTTTTCACTTGGGAAAGGGTTCCTATGACTTTCCAATGTTGAAGGGACACTTGCCTAATGTTTATCTCATTCCAAATCTCACTAAAACATGTTTTCCTAATTTCCCTTGGAATTAATTCCGAATTTCAACCCTATAAATAGAATCTCTCTCTCCCTTGTGAAAAATAAAAAAGATCAATTCAAGAGGAGGTGCTGCCGGACCAAAGGCTCAAGGAGGAAGACTCCCATGCACCTAAAAGCTTCATCCATGGAGTTCTTCTTCCTCTATTGAAGATTTGAAGCCTCTACATCCATAGAGTTCTACATCATCTTCTTCCTCCATTGAAGATCTTCATCCTAGCTTGAAGCCAAATTGGAGAAAACCACTAAGCTTTCCCCTCCTATCTCTTATTTTTGCTTTAGTTAATTGCATGCATCATATCATTTTTTCTTTTATTTCTTTATTGAGATCTTCCCCGATTGTGCACTCTAGCACATCTCCATAGTGCAACACTTGCACATCTCCCTCTATTCTTCATCATACATCATCTTTTACCTACCCTTTTGCATAGGGGTTTAAAGGCCAAATACCAATAAGGTGTGGTCATATCCATGCTTTCTATGTCCATATTTACATTTGGATTTAATGCTACACATCTTGGTTTCTAATCCATGTTTGTTTATTGGTGTTTGTTAATTTTGCAAAGGGTAATCAATCAAGGAAAACTCTCTTCATCGGCCGGCCGATAGAAAGAGAAGGTGCATTCACAATCTCCCCCGCATTTAAGGTATTTATATCGCGATCCCTCCATTGATTATTTGTTATATCCTTTGAGGCCCTCGCGTCTCTGGCGATCACATTCCCCTTAGCATCCTCTCATGCTCCCCTTTTCTCCCTCTTTTCCCATTCTTCTATTCATTTTCTTTTTCCTTTTAATTGTTCTAAGTGGATTTCTTAGAATCTACACCCGGTACTTGAAAATACTTTTCCTCAGTCAAATCTCTACCAAACCTTTCATACAAATTATCTCTGTTTTCCTCTCTTCGCTCTCTACCACTTTTATGAAGAGCTCAACGCTGAATCGGAGGTCTACAACGCGGTCAACGCCAACTCTCAGGAAAAAGCACTTCCATCCTGAGATTTCGGGTTCTGTCAACCAGCAGATTGGAAATTCGGCTAAGACCATACCTGGATAGCCAATTTTTTCTATCTGACTGTAGATCGAAGAATTTTGAGTTAGATTTCCAACGGCGCCAGTCTCGCGTCAATCCGACAGCGGGGCCGATCGCAGCATCAGTTTTCGTAGGGATGCGCAGGTATGAAACAGAATCAGATCTGTGGGCAGCAACTCCAACCCGCACCAATCGGAGCCTCCTCGCCTTCCGCGAGGCGAACCAGCACGCCACCTTCCTAGGGAGCACCCCTCCGGACGTTCCCGTCACAGCGGTGCCGCTCCGGGCCCACACGGCCCCACTGACCAACACATGGGTCCCACATTCGTGAGTAGGCGTGCCGCCGAAGCTACACAAGAAGCTGCCCGTCAACCCGAACCCGCTACTCCCGGGTCCCACTTTGTAGCCCCTTACCTCCCTGCGTGGAGTGGGCAGTGAAATTGCATTGCTATAATTATTGTGTAGTAATTGTTCCGGGAGTACAAGATCGGCCGGGATCGTCTTCCCCACGCCAGGCGCGTGGAGGTATCGTGTTCGCTCCTTTACTCGGCGTTTGCTTTATTCGTATATACTTGTTTATGGCGCTGCTAGAGAGCAAGATAGGGTAATTAGCTCGCTATATATTGTTATTCACCGCTGCGAGCGAGAGAGTGAACCCGTCCCGTGACCCGATCCGGGTACGAAATTGTGAGTTGACCACCGTAGCTCACTACCGGTTTCTCAACCGTGCACGTCCGTACGCTTCCCTCGTTAGGGACGATCACGAGCTTGCTTAGAGTCCAAGGGTCGCATATCCAATTGGAGTCGAGTTGCGTGTCCGTCCCGCATCAATCATCGTCGTCGGTAAGTCCTCTCCATGTCCCTCTCCCTATCTCCCTCCTCCGCTCCCTCTGGCCGCTCTCCCTCTCCCTATCTCCCTCCCCCTCTCCCGATCCTGTCCCCCTCCCTCACTCAATCCCTCTCCCTCTCCCTCTATGTAATGTCCCGGATTTTTCGGATATTTTTCGGATCATTTTCGTGGGTCATGGAGTCTGTTTTGTGCTTTACGTGTGTTTTTCCCTAATATGCCTTCGGAACGCTGTGCATGGTGAACCGTGCCGTTCTCCGACTCTGGGATGTGACCAGCTCGTTGTGCCCCTCCCGAGGATCGCGGAGGTAATTCTTAGTATTTTTCTGAATTTCTTGAATTTTTGGGTTTTTCTATATATTAACCCTTTTTCTCTCTCCCCTCTCATTTCTCATTCTCTCCCTCTCTCTTCTCTTTCTCTCCCCCTCTCCCCCAGGCGGCCGACAATGGCGGAGGAGGGCGAGACGGCGTGGCTGCGAGGCCATGAATGAGGAACGGGTCGAGGATCGAGGGCCGGTGGCGCGTGGAAGCTCGGCCTCGAGTTCGTGTCCTGGTGAGGGTTTCACGGCATTTTCTTCGAGGATAGGCGTCCATGGCGCGTGAAATCTTCGGTGGAGGTAGGGAGATGGACCCTCAACTCACGTACTTCATTTCCCGTGAGTTTGGTAGGCAGTGGCGAGCCTAGCGTGGGTTTATTGCCATTTTGGGGAAAAACCATTGTTTTAGGGTGTGAGCCGGATCTCCCGTTTCTTGAGGTTTTTGACCGATCTAAGGGCATAGATGCATGCTAGAAGGCTTGGGGATGGATTCCCCTTTGTTTCCCCATCACCTGAGGGTGATTGGGGCGTGGATCGAATTTTTGGGGCGTTTCCCTACGTTTTGAGTTTGGGACGCCTTAGCGGTCATTCCAGAGACCGCTAAGGGCGCCAAGCGGACCAAGGGTAGACCGCTAGGGGTCTCCCTGTGTCAGTTCAAGGCTGGCGGTCACGCGATAGACTGCCAGGGTCCTTGGCGGCCCAGGGTTAAACTGCTAAGACCGCTTGAGTTTCGTGTGTTCCGAGGGTTTAGCAGTCCAGAGGTAGCCCGCTAGCCAGTGCCTCGCGGTCCAAGGGTAGACCGCGAGGGGTCCATGATTTCAGTGTGTGGCGGTCCAGTGTTAGACCGCTAGCCTTGCTTTGGCGGCCTAGAGTTAGACCGCTAGCCATCGTGGCGGTCTAGGGTTAGACCGCTAGGCGATTTCTGTGCTTGCGATGTCAGGTCCGTGTTGTGTTGGTCTCCGGTCGACCCGGTTGTGACCCAGAGGTCGACCTTCGGCCTCGTGAGTGTCCCGGACACCCCATGAGTTCCGTGTCCATGTTTCTGGGGTACCTGGAGGTACCGTGTTACCTCTATTGGTTCCCACGGAGTGCAATCGGATCTAGAAGAGGGGGTTGAATAGATCCTATTAATAACTATGGCCTATTTAAATCTTGACCCCTAAACACATAAATCACTTCTATAAACCAATAAAACACTTAGGCACACAGAGCAGCGGAATAGATAGGAGTGGAGCAAGCAATGATGTTAAAGCACGATGCCCAGTTCAGACAGGTCGACACACAGGGCAGCGAGGTTAACACTTTTACCGCGGGTCACAGCACAGGTCGACACTCCTGCCTGTAAGGTCGACACTTCTTCAGTAGGATCTAGCTATGTAGTGAGCTGGGGTCTACACTTCAGGGCAGTGAGGTCGACACCTCTGACAAGGCACAAAACACAGGTTTCAAGAGTAATTAAGATCCAAATGAGATGTAATACAATGAACCACAGAGATCGTAGATCAGAGTAGTTAAGGGTTAAATGACTTGCTTAATGTGTGAGAGCTGTGAAGATCACTAAAGTGCATGAGTGTCGAATGAGGTGAATACCCTTGGCAAAGCTTTCACCTTGGTACCCGTGTGCAAGGGTGCAGTAGGTGATCCAAGGAGCTGATACGATTAAAGACACAGGAGAGAAAGCAGCTCACACAAATTATGATAATCCCTTTGCTTGGAAAATTCTCCAAAGTGCCTATAAGCAAGAGTGATGCAGACACTTGAGGAGATACACGTTAGCAACGATAGTGAGGGGATCAAGATGAGACAATTTGTGCAAGCAGAACGCTTGAGTGAGCAGAGAAATTAAATGGCGAAGTATCGCACGAACCTGTGAAATGGGGATAGAAGTAATAGAACAGGCTCACAATGAATACAACCCACAACACAAGGATTTTAAGGTGGTTCGGTTGTTAGCCCACAACCTACGTCCACCCCACACCAAACTCGGTGTGGCTTTCCGGCTGACACACAGCTTGATCCGCTGAGCAGCATAGTTTGCTTACACACCTGAGCAACACAGCTTGCTTACACAGCTGAGCAACACAGCTTGCTTTCTGCTGACTAACAGCTGGAATCGCCCAGAGGATCTGATCCTCTCTTCCTTTGAAACCACAGAGGGAACCCGTTCCCTAAACAGGGGATCGGAAAAGCTAGATGTATTGGTGATAGACGAACCGTAACAAATAGAAGCTGAATACTGTAAGTGCAGTGGAGAAGGAATAGAGACAATATAGACACTAGCTAAAAGAATGGATCAAGACAACGGAGCTACTGATTGCAGTTACAAGATTGGATCTAAGGATCCTTTTCTTCAAGCACCGGTAGACTGCAGGGTTTGTCTTCTCACTCACGGCTGCTCTCTCTTCTTCTTCTACTCTCACAGCATTGGACTATGTCAACCAAGTGCTGGGCTGCTCTCACACTTTCTTAGGAGTGTTTTTGTTGGATGGTCGAGAGTATGGCACTGTGTGGACGGCAGTAGCAGCTTCTTCAGTTGAAGAAGCTAGGTATAAATAGGTAAAAACTAGTTGTAACGCCAAGAAAAATGGCGCCAAGAAGTCTCTGATGGACCAATGCACCGGCTGTATTTTCCCTCCATAATTTCCCTTGAAGCATGCGCCAGAGTGAAGTGAGAGCTTGGAGTCTTCAAGGCAAGTTCCATTTCGACGGTGGCAGCACCTGGAAGAAGTGACTGAGTCTTCTCATTTAGATGCTTGGAGATCTTCTCATTAAATGCTCCTATATGCCTGCTATCTTCCATTGGCTGAGCCCAACTTTCAGTACAAGGATAGGTACGATGGCAGACAGTGTTAAGGAGTAGATCAGATTTTCCTTTAGACAACATCAGATATTCACATTAAATCTCCCTCAGATAAGCAGTCTTCTCATTCTGCATAGGTGTACTCTTCTGCGAACATGGCTGGTTGGATAGCCCATTGGTCGACAGTAAGATTGTGGCAGACTGTAGAGTGTCCTATTCCCAGTAGCAGATAATCTGGACAGGCAGACAGATAAGACTGACATCACGGCAGACTGAAGTGGCTCTTCCAGCTGGATTTCTGACAGAAATCATCTCCAAAAGGTAGATAAATGAGTGATAAGATGGTAGAGCAAGGGTCAGACCTTGGGACGTGGTCCAGACCCCAAAAACTTTAATTTTAATAATTTGCGGTTACTTTTTCTCTCTCTGGATGGCCCACTGATCTGACAGTTTATTTGCTTGAGGATTCTTGGATGAACAAGGGTTTCGACCTCCTGTATGAAAAGAGTCGACACATCTTAGTAGAATTCAATAGAGCACTTCCTGGAAGTATAAGAGTGTTGACCTCCTTCGAGGTAAGTGTCGAGACATCCTTTGAATATCTTGAAGGCCCATGACCGATGTGTCGAGACTTCACACGATAGTGACGGGACATGTATGCTTGGTTCCAAAATGTCATCAAGACTGTGTTGAGACAACATCAAGCAATGTCGAGACATGTGAGCCATGTGCAGGAATAAACACACGAGTGTGTCGACACTTTTCTGTTAGTGTGTCGAGACAACCCTTGAAAGGTTTTGAGAACAGCTTCTGTCGGTTACATACACGTTTTGGTTGAACCTAGATGTGTCGACACATTTCTGTTAGTGTGTCGAGACATCCTTTGAAAGGTTTTGAGAACAGCTTCTGCCGGTTACATACACGTTCTGTTTGAACCTAGATATGTCGACACATTTCTGTTGGTGTGTCGAGACATCCCTTGAACGGTCTTGAGGATGGCTTCTGCTTCAGCTGATTTCTTCCTGAGGTGTCGAGACATTTGTCAGATGTGTGACACATGCTTTATGTGCAGAGATGTCATCCGAAGGTGTCGAGATATTTTTATTTTTAATTCAGCCATTGATTGGAGTATGCTCAGACCTTGATGTATGGACCTTGAGCAACGTGCACAGACCTGATATGGGTTGGCCAGTGATTGCACAGACCTTGATCTGCATATGTGCTCGGTCCTTTGTTCATTTTCCTTGCCCTTCTTGCATCGACCTTGGTCCTTCATTCTTATGCAGCCTAATGCCTCATCTGTGTGACTGACTTGATTTCTTTCTATCCTTGCAGACACACTTTGTTGCCGGTGTGGGTTTGACCTGAATTGCATGAGTGTTTGCTGCTATCAACTGCAGGTCAACCTATATTAATGACTCATAGTTAGACATTATCGAAACAAAAGAATATTATACATAAGCCCAACATACATAGTCAACCATCATCAAAACACTGGAGTTACACATATTATACACTTGTCTAACATTCTCCCCATTTTTGATGATGGCAACTATGAGCTATGAGTCATTATGAGTATATTGAAAGTCAGAGATTAAAAGAATGTAATCATAAATAAAAGCACAAAGACCACTTGATTATCTCTCCAGATAATTTACTCCCCACATATTCTTATGCAAGTATTCAAGACTCTCTCCCCTATGCTTTCCATAGTTAATGACACGTACAATTCTCTCCCCCTTCGACATCATCAAAATATCATACTAGAGAGAATATATGGCATAATTAGGAAGGTAGGAGTGAAGGAAATTGCAGCACATCAATTGTTGGAAATTATTAGCACACGATGTACGGTGTAAAAGCGATTAGATACCTGGAGGGAGCAATTTAAAGTGCAGAAACCTGAGATACCTTTCTGAAGATGCTTGAATCTCTCCTCCTGTCGAATGCCAATTGATGGAAGGATATATCTTTCGTAGGCAAATTATGGACAGGTATGATCACAAGCAGTGCAGTCAATATTCCAGAATTCTAGAAAAATGTTGTGGAAATACATGTCAATGATTATACACTTATTAAAGTTGACAAGTTAACGATGTGAACAACCAAAGGCATGGTTGCAGCAGCATGATGCCATATTGCACCCAAAGAACACATTTTTGATTTTTGATTTTTCAAGATTTTTAGTGGTTTTCTATTTTTCAGACTTTTGGGGTTTTCTATGCAATGCATGAGACTTTTTGGATTTTCTATGCAAGATATGTGTGTACATAGTTAAAGAGTGCAGTCCACCCAAATGCATAAAAAACTGAAACCAGTTGAGTTGTAACCATAATGCCAATGATGCTAGGACTTATGGCGGATGCGTATGTATGATGATTCCAATTGTTATGTCCAATGGATGATTGCAAAGTTATACACATGCAACAATGCTAGCAATGACTAATGCAAAAATGTTTCATGCGAGGTAAACACCACGGAGCATCATGATGTGATAAAACAAGAAGGAATGGCATGCTCTGACCATAATTGATAGGAATGTGATGATTTCTAAAGTTAGAAGTCATCAAAGAGTATTGATGCCATTTGACTAGAGAGGGCAAAGATCAGGGGATATTGAAAGACATCTTGTCTTTATAGAAGATGAAGGTTCTTTAACCTGAGACCAACTTCATAAATCAGAGTTATGGAATTTTCAAAATTTTCAGTTATAGAACCCGTATGAACTAGCCCTTACACTTAGATTGGTTTAATGTTAATGAATTCTGGCCTACTCAGTGGAATCACATGAAAATATTTGTATTCATGTTTGATAGAGATGAACCAAAAAATCATATCAACGACAGATTAACCTCCCCTTATCTTACTCATTCAATTCCATTGACTCCTTTGAGAGAAACTCTTTTACAAGGTATTGAAATTAAACAAGCATGAAGACTAAATGGTATTTTTAGACTATTGATGGATGTGCATTAAGCTTTTGCAATCTCAACCATAATATTCATTGAGAACAGGAGAAGATTTTATGAGCAATTAAGTCTAGTGCATGCCTCATATCCGTAAGGACACACATTGTTTAGATGCAAGTATCCCTACATAATTGGTAAGACTGACTGTCATGCTTCAAATGGAACAGAGATAGCATTGTCACCTCATGACATATCGTTCCACATATTCTTGATGAGGGGACATGTTCCTCAGTAACAAGCCATTGCTCTGTCTTATGATAAGCCTTAGTACATAGCAGAGTTAACAAGGGCACTTCATGACATGTCTCATCTCAATTCATTTATGAGGAGGCCTATTTCTCAGTAAGCCAATGTCATTGCTCTGACAATTTTTGCCATTAGAAAACCCACAAAAATAGATTGTTTAAAAACAATACTTGGACAGAAGTTTCTCAATCATAATTGCCTTTGTACTTAAAGTAAACTTTCATATTTCAGAAGGTATAACTGGACAACAACATGACAAAATGGTTTAAGTCTATTAAGCCCGATCACAAACATTTTCAAGATAGTTAGACTTCAAGACACATGAAATCATTAATATTAAACCAAATTTATTCATGTTCGAGACAGTCACAAATCTCTATAAAAGAAGATTCCTCTTCAGGATTTACTCTGATAAATAGCCTTGATAGCAGATAGTGAGTCCTCCAAGAAGTTCAATATAATTTGAGTCCAAGTTGAATCAAAACAGAGATAGGCATTATGATGCGGTGGATTAGTTCAAGAGCATGAATTGAAAGTAGGAATTGGTGATGAGCACTCCCCCTGAGGATGATGCACAGAGCTCAGACTGAAATGAAAATGATATATTCAACATATGCAAGGAAGTGTCGACACATGAATAGGACTATGTTGACACTTGAGCTCAGACAGAGTGTAGATTTCAGCCAGGCTGAACTGAGGGTTAGACCTGACAGGTTGTGAGGTCGACCTTTCTAACAGTAGGGCAGAGTTTTGACTGATTTGTCATGAATGATAAAACTCTCCCTGAAACGATGCAATCTATGCAAGGACGACAGCAAAATGTAGAATGAAGCATGCAGAATTATGATGTTGACTCCCCCTGGTTCCATGCATGGGTTGCAATGAGATGTGCAGCATATGACTTGAATGAATGTAATAAAAATGCTACAAGATGATTATGCATTTTTGTGTTTCTCAAACATGATATGCAATGGAGTGTATGAAACCATAATATTATGCAATCATGGACTTTCTAAAATGCATTCTGAATAGACATGCGAGTTGGTAAACCACGAAATGCAAGAACTCCCCCTGACTATGTGCATAGAGTGTCTGAGTACTGAGTGCATCACATGCAATGGAGTCAATGCAGGGAATTTGATGAATTATTCATATGAACATCTAGACTGTTTGAATGATGGGTTGACCTTTGGTACCTGGCGGAGAACTGAAGTCATAAGACCACCTCACGCATGATGTGGGTTTCCAGACAGAAGTGATTTGACCTTCTCCCAGCTTACCATTTTATATACCAAAAGGTCATGCAAAGTTGGGTCCCTTGATTATAAAATGCATGATGTGGCATGAAGTTTCAAGTTGAAGCTCAAGGACAACAACACCTTTTGGTCTCACCGGGTTCGGCCTTAGTATGCTCTCTCGGGCTGCCAACCCATTACGCCTTTCGGCTCATTTCTATCCTCTTGGGTTTGGTCTCAGTACGCCCTCTCAGGCTACCAACCTGTTTCACCTTTCGGTTCACAGATTTGATTCATTCGTCCCACCCGGACAATCAAATCTACCCATTTGTCCCACCTCTGTAGCACACACGTCCCTACGGGAGTGCCACTTTCTCCTTGCCTTCTGGCATTATAGGACCCTTAAAAAAAAAGACAAAAAAAAAGAAAAAAAAATGGGGTTAAAAAATATTAAGACCCCAGTGGACTTGGTTGTTTCTGTTAGAAGAGCAATCATGGGCAAAAAGGCTTTAACTCGGCTAAGGTGAAAACCCGAATGGGCGTCTTAGACAAAAATGGGTACCCCTTAGTGTGAAAATCTGAAAAGGCGCACTGGAAAAAGCTAAAGGGGGCCAGTCCTGGCGAAAACCCGAAAGGGCGGTAGGGCTGGTAAAGTGATAAAAAAAAGACATGCATGCAAGAGGTTGGAAGTAGAAAACAACTATGCTAAACTCTATCCTTTATTCACTTATGTCATCAAGGGAGCCCGAGACAAGCCCTCGGGGGTAACTCAAACAAAAAAGGGGCGTAAGAGCCCTATGTACAAGAAAATGCCCAAGTTTGTCAACTACGGTGCACGTCCCTCTGCAACTCCGCAAGGCGAGTCTCCCCTTGGAAGATCTCCTCCCGAAGCTCATCAGATTGGCGACGGCATGACTCCGCCTTTGCCTGGACAACACGATGCTCCTCGGCAGCCTCCTGGAGCTCCCTTTGTAGTTCCTCCACTGGGAGAGAGGTCCTCCGGCTATCCCCCTCGAAGCTCGCAAGGTGGATGTCAGCCTCAGCCTGGGCTGCTCGAAGCTCACGCAGCCGCTCCTCCTGCTCCTGGACCTGTAGCTGGGCTCTCCGTCTCTGCTCCTGTGCAAGATGGAGGCGAGCAAACTCGCTCCATAAGCCCTCCAGTTTCGCGGCCCATGCATCTCGGGGAAAACTCAGTCCGTGGTAGCTTCTGGTGAACACCTCCAGATCGGCCCTCAAGGCCTCCACGGAGGGCAGTGGGTCAGCCTGGATCAACTGATCAAGACCCTGCAGGAGCTGGTCAGCGATGGCAACATGTAACGCCGTCCCGAGTGCAGGGGTCTCGGGCCACTCAACTCCAAGGGCAGGGAAATCCATGGGTGTCACGCCTACTCCTTCTACGGACCCTGTTTAAAAAAAAAAGAGAGAGGGAGAGATTGTGAGTGTATCACCACAATAATGTCATAAGAGTAAGACTCCAAGAGTGCAAATTTCAAGGACTCTTACCTGAAACAGTCTCGCTCGTCGGGTTGGGCCCACGAGGAGATCCCTCCATAGGGACTAGTGGGCAACCATCAGCAAGTGCTGGTCCCTGCTCTGTGGATGGTATAGGCGTCGCCAACCTCTCTGTAAAGAAGGCAAGGAATGGAAAGTCTTAGCACTCCGGACATACCAAAAAGCAGAATGAGCACTTCATATTTAATGAAGACATATCTGCCTGCACAAGTGCCTCCTCTTCAATCACAGCAGGGTCATCCCCTGTAGTTGGCTCCATGGAAGGAGAGACATGCAATGACTAAGATGCAAGCCTATCATGCAAAGGTTAAAAAAAAATTTACATACATGTGCCTTGAGCATTTATTCTTTTGACCATCCATTGTTCAGCTCCAAGGCACCCTACACTCAAAATTCTCATTCAAAATTTTTAGGTAACCAAGCTTGCTTGGGTCCTTGTTGGTTAGTAGTAGTTCTAGCAGTTGATCTTCTTTTCTTTGTTCCCTTCTGGTCACCCACTCTCATCCAGGGACAATAATTAGATGTATGTCCAAATTTGTCACAATAGAAGCAACGCACAGGGTATTTATCATTTCTTTTGTGCACATATGCATGGTTCCATTGCGAGTGAGCATGTATACTGTCATGTTGATTGTGAGAGTAGCTCCTACCTCTCAGTTGCCAGCATTCCTGGATTGTGTGGCCAATCTTTCCACAGTGGTAACAGCAAGGAGGGTGATTTTTGTTGAACGCCATGGGGAGTGTCGACCTGTCTGAATGGAGGTGTCGACTCTTCTGATTCCCCATGCGGTTCTATGTAGAGTTCTGCTGCATACGTCCTCTGCCAGAGTTGACCTATCTTTTGCCCTTGATTTCATCAGCAATTCCTGAATCCTTTCCTGCTCTTAGTTCATCATTATTTAAGGTGAGACAGCCGTGTACAGTGTGATCAAGCATGCCACAATGAAAGCAATAAACATTCATTTTATGAGAGGCATGGTAGTCATCATGGCTTTTCCTGTTGTGCATGTCAAGACTAGTAGACTTAGGGTTCTGTTGTTGCATGAGAGCCTTCCCTTTCTGCTTACCAATGCATTTTTTATTTTTTTGATCAGCATGCGGTAATGGGAGGCAGTAAGAAGTGATGGCTTCATTCTTACCTTTGATAGAAGTGATGTAGGCCTTGCTTCCGAAGGATCATTGATTTTCGGGTTTGTAACCCGAATCTCCCTCATGATGACTTACTCTTGTTTCCAAGAGTCTGTTCATGCTTTCCTTATCCTGCATACACTTAGACAGAGAATCATTTAAATCTTTGATTTCATTCTCCAATGAGGAGACGTGCAACTCGGTTTCAGCGAGGTCCTCCTCACACACAGCCAATTGCTCATTGAGCATGGCATTAACCCTTTGTAGTTTTCAGTTTCCATTTGAAGTTCATTCAGTTTTTCAAAACTGTCATGGGCAATACCCTTGCCCTTCTCATGAATGGACAGTCTTTGAAGCAACATATCATTTTGTTCTTTTACCATTTTTATTTCTGCAATCAACCTTTTATCAGGGATTAGCTTGTCCGACATGGTTTGTTCATTAGAAATTGATTTGGGTTGGTTTTGAAGTTGTCTTGTGATTACTTCCAACCTAGTGATTTCAGCTTGAAGGATTCTATTTTCATCTATTAGGCATATAACGGTTTGCTTATTCACATCCAAGACAGAGTTGAGAGCGTCATTTAGCTCTTTAAAAGCTGAACAACTGTTAGAGAGGGAACTTTCATTCTGACAGATTGGTTGGATTTTAAGTATTCGAGCAGTCTCTTCCAACCTTATGAGTTCATCCTGAAAGATTTTGATTTCATCATTTAGACAAGCAATGTTTTGTTTGTGCAAATCCAAGTCAATGGTAAGAGTATTGTTTAGTTCTTGAAATTTGAAACAATTTTCACATGCATGACTCTTACCTTGACTAATCTTCTTCAAGTCCTTTTTCATTCTTTTGTTTTCAGATTTCATCTTTTTGTAATGTTCAATCAACTGATCATATGCTTCCATAAGCTCCTCAAAAGTAAAGTCTTCGGAATCAGAGCTTACCTACGATGAGGATGGATTGCTTGACTGCTCTGATCGGTCAACCATAAGGCATTGATACTCTTGATCTTCTTTTTCATGAAAGTTCATCAACACCTCCAGAGCGTGCTTAGCTGTGCTGCAGTTAGACACAAGATCAAGTAATCTGTCAACAACCACAACTTTGATTAGATTGAGTGCAGCAATGTTGTTATTGTGTTTGGCGTTATGTTCAGCTGACCATTCATTTGAATCTGATGGTACCTCATTTGGACCAATGTGTATAAGGTTCCACAATTGTGGATCAGTGAATTTGACATAGTCGTACATTCCTCTCAGCCATATTGAAAAATCTGAACCATCAAACATCAGAGGAGAAGCCTTCAAGATATCTTTAGCAGATGAAGCCATTTACTCAAAATGCACGGAGCTCTTTCCCTGCAGATCGTAGGATCTAGGAATAGCAGAGCTAGGCTCTGATACCAATTGTTGGTTCCTGTGAGCAACGTCACGTGGAATTTGCCGTAGGAGGTGAAGCGGAGCGCGCGAGGGGCTCGTTTTGCTGCAACACAGAAAGAAGAGAGAAGAGGGATCTCCACGGGAGATTGCTCTGGCAGGGCGTGCAGGATGGATGCAATATATTAAGATATGGGGATTAAACGGCCATGGCGGGAAATGACTCTCCGCGACCTCAGGGGATGGGAAAAGTGCAGAATTTAAGTGACAGTGATTTAAACGGCCATTGCGGGAAGTGACTCGCCGCGGCCTCGAGAATATGAGCAGATATGAGAAGAGTACAGAATACAAGCAACATAAATTTAAACGGCCATTGCGGGAAGTGACTCGCCGCGGCCTCGAGAATATGAGCAGATATAACCACAGCACAGAATATCAGTGACGGAAATTCAAACGGCCATTGCGGGAAATGACTCTCCGCGGCCTCGAGAATATGATGTGATCACCAGGGGCCGAAGATCCCAAAATAAAGAAAGTGATCTTGCCTACCTCAAAAGCGGGAGATGGTGGATTGTTTCTTCCTCTCCCTTCGGCCGGCCGATGGAGAGGGCTTTCCTTGGTTACCCTTCAAAAGAGAAACAAACACAAAACAAGTGGATCAGAAAAGATGGCAGTGTAGTATTAGTCCCTTAATGAAGAATAATAAAATCATGGCAAGACACACACCTAGTTGGTGTTATTTTTAAACCGCTCTCGGACACGAGTAGGAGGAAAATGCTATGATGAATGGGGGATCGTGCAAACGTATATAAAAGAAGACTCCCTTATGAAGGGAGACGGAGAATGCGAGATGATGAATGCAAAAGAACTACGGAAAAAGGGGAGAGAATTGGCATATTGAATGTGCCGATGGCGTGATCCGGCGGAGTTTCGGCAGCATGGGGACGACGTGGAAGCAGAACGGATGGAGCTAGCCTTCCTCTCGCGAGCGCGGGCACCCGAGAAGCCGGCAGAACCTCCCCCTACAAAAGACCCACAGGTTAGAAATGGGATCCGGCAGAGTCTCTGTTTCCTCTGTCGGATCTGAAGCCCCTTCCCTTCGAGGGAGGGGGTCTTCTATTTATAGAGGGCAAGTGGCTTGAGGCGTCCAGGGGACTGGACGCCTCAAGATGGGGGCGTCCAGGACCCTGGACGCCTCCAACAATAAATTAAATATTTTTTATTTTTTTATTTTTAATATTTTCATGAAGGCGTCCAGGAGACTGGACGCCTCCATTTTCGCCCACTGGAATCCCGCCAAAAGCCGTAGACGGTGGGTAGAGCACATGGTTTTGGTGGGTACCTGTGACTCACGAGTGGGCACGTCTAGCTGGCAAGACGTCCCTATATTTTGGATTTTTGCACAATGTCAAATCGGACGGCGGTTCGGCTTGTCCGGGTGTCGGAAATTGAAGGCGTCCAGGCATATGGACTCCTCAAAGTTTTAGATTTTTCTGAAGCATCAAATCGACCAGCGTGCCGGGATTGTCCGGATGCAGAGTGTGCAGGCGTCCAGGTACTTGGACGCCTTCACAACTATTTTTTTATTTTTTATTTTTTATTTTTTTTCATTTTTTTATTGATGGAGGCGTCCAGGGTCCTGGATGCCTCCAATAAAATCTGCCGGACCCCCCCGAAAGGCCGTCGGCAACCATCCGCCAGACATCTCCCTAGTTTCGGAATCTTCCGGTACATCCGATTGGTGGCGATGCCGTACGTATGCCGCATGATTTCCGCAACGAGGTAGTTTTCGGATGCCGAAGAAGCATCACGTTACCTACTCAAAAGGCGAAAGAAGACCCAAGAATGGGAAGCACTCAAGCGATTCGAAATGCGAAAGCCACTACGGGGCGTCATATAATAACATGAGATTTTCTCAGGGTGATGTCAAGAATAGCGTGTCTACAGCAGCCCCACCTTGGCGTCTGAATGGAATGGTATCGAAGTGAAGTGAAATGGAGTGGGAATGGAATGAAAAGTTGATGCCAAGGTGCGATGGGACACGCTTTTGATATTACTGTTTGGAATCTTTCCCGGATTTTCAATGAGGCGGTCTTGAAGAAGGTCTTCAAACTTTGATGATTGCTTGGACGGAGATCAAATAAGGGAGGGGGAGATGTGCGCTCAGGCACGAAATAAAAGGAGACCAACTTCTCAGTGTGGAAGTACCTGGGTCGTAAACCTACAGGTTTCACCTTTGGGAAGCGGTTACCAGCCAATGTGGAAGTGTTGCGGCCAAGGTGGGTCGAACAAGGTAAAAAGTAGAGGAATATCTGAGGGTCAGTCCAAATAAGGGTCTCTTTTGAAAGAACAGCGTAGGGCCATCTCAAGAAAACTCCGCGTTTTATTCGGAGTGGAATATCTCATATTTGTAAGAATTGAAGCATAGTGGTTGTCACAATCGAATCACTTTGAATGATCTTCCGCAATAAAATCAAAGTCCTATATGAATGCATGCTGGGTTTAAAGAAAATTTAAAACAAACTAAAATAGAAAATAGCCTAGGATAATATTATCAATTCGTTAAGAATGGGTCAGGATACCGGTTCGGTGAGCTGACACTGAGCTGGGACTCGTTTATCCACGCACCAACTCACTGAACGGAACCGTCGTCCCCACACTATCACAAATTAATGGCCTATCCGTACAACCCAAATTCTTCTGAAATCATCACCGTTTTTGTTGAAGGGGAACTCAAATCCCATATTCGTTCGGGTCGCAAGGTCCTTGACATGTTCTAATAGCGTAAATATCATATAATATGATACATGACATGGTGGGACTAATCACCGAACGGTGGTACACAAGGTGGGACAGTGGCGTCCGTTAGTAAAACCTGTACAGATTAATAACATCAGAAAGCAACAGAATCGCACCACAGTACAAGGGAGATCCAGACAAAACACGGATGACTGACCACTGATGTGACGCATTTCATCCTTTAGCGCCTCTCCTTTCCTATAAATACTCCCTTTAGGCTAGTTCAGCCAAATGCACCAAGGAGTGGGCTTAGAAGCTTTAAGGGAGGAGGAGAAGAAATCTGGGCGTTTCAAGATGGAAGGCGAGTCTTCCCGCCTTATGAAGAGGAGCATGCCTAGCAGTGAGATCAGGCAACTTTCCGACCTCGAAGTTCATCTGAGTGGGATGATCCAGTCGCATAAGGTAAGTTGATTTATTTCAAATTTTCCGCACGAACTTTCTTTTCACTTCTTTTCCTTCCTTGTTTTCTTCCAGCCACACCCTCTTTTCCCAGGCCCAAGGAAATTTTCCAAGCTGCCATGGCTTTCGAAACTCACTTCCAACATCTCCATCGGCATGAGGGCCATAATCACGAAGTGGCATCTGCAAGGGCTCCTTATCCACGCCAAGCACTACGAGAAGATTCGCATGCACTGGGCGGCTATGGGCGCATTGGTGGAGATCTGGCATCCCCAAACCCACACTTTCATCTTCCCTACCTTCGAGGTGACCATCCTCCTCGAAGAGGTGGAACTTCTGCTCGGACTGAAGAAATTCAAGAGTGACGGGAGGATAAAGGTCATGCGGATGCTTACAAGGGTGACTTTCGAGAGTGTCCTCGGAAGCTTCATGCCGCCTGGTGCTGCGAGGAAGGCCAAGACTCAAAAGGGAATTGATCTGCAAAAGCTCGCGGAATGGGTCAGGGACGCCCTGAGAGGGTCACCAGACGATGACCACCTGGAAGGAATCATGAAAGGGTTTACCATCTGTTTGGCGGGTGCTCTCCTGTTCCCTTATACCGACAACATAGTGGAGGAGGACCAATTGAGTGCCATCTGCGGGATTTGGAGTGGAAAGAGGGTGGGACCCGCCATCCTTGCCTACCTTTACAGTGGCCTTACTGCCTCCATCATGGGTAAGCCTCCTTTCGGTTGCGCACTTCTTCTGAATTGCTGGATTGATTTGCACTTCAAATTTGACCACCGCGAGGGGATGCCAACTGCTTCGAAGCTCTTCCAACAAAGCCCCCTTTATCACATAGCCGATGTGCTAGGCTTCGGTGGTACCATAGCGAACCGTGTTCCGTGGCTGAGGAGACGTGAAGACTGGCGGTCTCACTTCAGAAGCATGACGCAAAGCTTTTTTACTTGTGCACCGGCATGCCTACTCTCACGCGAACTCCTCGCGAGGTGTTCTCCCGGAGCTGAACTCCAACTGATTGGCGCGACGGAGTTTGTTCTTTATAATGTGCATCGGTGCTGCATCCAAATCGGCACTCCACGCCACTTGTTCCCACCGTTATCTGACATTGCTCCTCTGACGAAGAGGGAGTTGGGCACGGAAGCGGATGCGAAGGAATCGAAGGCCATCAAAGTACCATGGAAGACAAGTGATGCGGGAAAGTCATTAGCGCATGTGGAGGAAGAATGCGAGCTATGGAAGGCTTATGTAACCGAACTGGGGAAATTAAGGCCTAAAGCGCCTAAACCCCTAATGTAGCTCACTCTGCTTTCTAATGGAATAAAATGTGAAACTTGGGAATGTGCGAAGTTTGGGTTTCTAAACTTTCCTTTTTTTATTATTTTTTTCTGTTTTCATTTTTTTTCTTTTGATGCGTCCAAATAAGTGGACGTTTTATTATATAGTAGTAGTATTATTTATTTATTATTTATTATTTCTTTTTTTTGGAAAGCGTCCAAATAAGTGAACGCTTTTAAATAATAAAAAAATATTTTTATTTAATCTTTTTCCTTCATCTTTTGTATTTTATTTTTTATTAATTAATTAGTTTACTTTTTGAACGCATCCAAGCGCTTAGACGCTTTTATTATTTTTATTTTATATATATATATTTTTTTATGCACGCGTCCAACCTCTTGGACGCTGTAAAAAAAAATTTTATCCTTCACGCCTTCATTTTTTTATTATTATTAATTTTTTTAAAACACGTCCAAACGCTTGGACGCTTTTTTTTATTATTTTTGATTTTTTTTCAAAAAAAAATATTTTTTATGGACGCGTCCAATAAAGCAAATTTCAAATATATGAGAGGCCGCCCACGCGGCCTCTCACACTCTCGCTCTCTTCCTCTCTCCTCTCTGGCTCATCTCACATTCTTTGACCTTCTTGTCCTTAATCTGGGCCTATGGAGCGCGGTGAAGCGAGTCAGGGAGGTGAGAACCGAAAGCGGCTCGCCCGTCGCCCGCGGAGAACGCGGGATCAGGCTGAGGCGGTCGCTGTGGAGGAGGAGGAGGTTCCTTTGGCCTTGGAGGGGCCCGAGGACGCAGGAGAGGATGAGCGCGACCCGGTAAGCCCCTTAGACCTCCTCTTTGTTGCATTATTGAGTGATTTTAAGCGTAAAATGGGGCGAGAGATGGCGTTCTGGAGGGAGGTGGGTGTGAGAGGAGGAGGACTGTTGAGGCGTCCAACCGAGTGGACGCCTCCATGTTTTATTATTATTATTGTTGTTTTTTATGTATTTTTTATTATTTACGGAATTAATTAAATAGGATAAATGAAAAGAGGCGTCCAGACCCCTGGACGCCTCAAATAATTTTTTATTTTATTATTATTTTTGTGATTTAAAAATAAAGAAAATAAAGAGGCGTCCAGGACCCTGGACGCCTCAAAAAAAGGTAATTAAAATTTTTTTTTATTATGTTCATTAATTACAGCCCTGTTTTTACTGATGTGATTTTTATGTTTGTTCTTTGTGGTGTGCAGGGCGTGATGAAGAGCCGGATCAGCTGGTCCTTGGTAGTCGCGGTGTACTGAGGGCTACCAGACTTCCAGAGGGCACGGGTGGACGCCATGGGGTTTGGGGCGTTCCAGAGGATTGAGCCTTTCCGGCTCGACCTTCCCCTTATCCAGGCGCTGAGGGAGCGGTGGCATGTGCCGAGCCGAGCGTTCCTGATGCCCTGGGGGCATATGGTGCCGACATTGGAGGACGTAGCTCGGATCACCGGGCTACGAGTGGACGGAGAGGCGGTCAGCGGGGTTACCTACCCCGACTACAGAGAGAGCGCCCTGGACCTGCTGTGGCTGTAGACGAGCGCGACCGACAGAGGCGGCAGGGTGGTTGGCCGAGTGGATATCATGGAGGCGCTCGAATTCGAGGACCCGCAGCAGCGGGTTAGTGAGAGTGGAGCAGAGTTCAAGGCACGTCTTGAGGGAGATGCTCGGGCGACTTTTAATCAGGACCCGAGCGAGCGGGAGCTGGCGGACTTGGACCTCCGGAGGTTCCTCTTCTTCTTACTGGGCCACCTTCTGCTGGGGACAAAGGGGGACGGCATCCATTGCCGCTTCCTCGGGATCTTAGCGGACCTGGACCGAGTGGGGGACTACGCGTGGGGAGCAGCTCTACTCACCCATTTGATTGCCGATCTCTCTCAGAGTACAGAGAGGGAGACGATAATTAGTGGATTCGCACCTTTTCTCCAGGTAAACATTTTATTTATGCATTTTACCGTAGTTACAAATATGCAATTACTTATACTAATGATGTATCATGGATGAAGGTATGGAGCTACTACTACTTCCCGATGGGAAGAGCCAGGCAGTGGAATAGGAGAGTCGTGCCCCTAGCGCGGCGGTGGAGGCCGGTCATGGTTGCGACACTCCACTGCTACCAACTGGCGTCGCTTCGACGTGAGCTGATCGAGTACCCTGAGGCCATGGTATGATGCGTATGATTTTTTTTATTTTATGCATATGATTTAATTGAGTAAAATAGTAACTAATATGATGCATGTATGGCGATGCAGGTGGTGTGGAGGCCCTACCTGGGCATGGCCGATGCTGGCCAGCCTTGGGTCATAGCGGGCCGTCCTCGTTTCAGGCGGGACGTGTGGTCCATTGCCTGAACGAGATCGAGCTGATGCGGCTTAGGCTGGTCATGAGGACGTTGGGGCTAGCCCAGGAGTGGGTTGACGTGGACGAGCCGAGCCATGTCGGGCGGAAGACCCGAGGCAAGGCGAAGATCATCGACTGGCGCACGCGCTTCCCTGCACAGTACCTAGACTGGCAGCAGGGTGGCGTCCCGGTGGTGTCCCATGTACAGGACAGCACCGACTACCTGCGACGGTACCGGGCCACGTACGCGGAGCACCTACACCTCGGTGGGGTGACAGGGGTAAGTGTGAGATGAAGATTTTTCCTTCTCTATATGCATATGCATGTGACACTAACTTATGTGCATAAATGCAGGATGCTCGTGATAACATTATTACCGACCTGCGGGCCCAGCTGGCGGACGCCAGGTAGTAGTTGGCGGCCATCCGGTACGAGTTGGAGATCCTGGCCAGTCTATGCAATGTATTATGCATTTTTTTGACCTGGATTTTTTGATGCTTAGCCTCTGACTGTCGTTTGCTCTTGTGTTTCAGCGTGCTCATCAAGCAGCGGCAGCCGAGATGGCTGGCGGAGCGGGTTCTAGTTCGTGGGGCCCTCCTCCGGAGGTCTCTTCCCTCCAGGAGTAGCTGGCGCATGCGGTGGCCCGGGCTGAGGAGGCCGAGCGCGAGCGCGCGGCTCGAGTGAGTGCTTGCTTGACCCCAGCTCTCCTTCTAGTTGCTCTTCTTCCTTTACCAATCTTTTACGGGTCATGCGGGCTTTGGCAGGTGGCGGAGATCCGGGATGCCCTGGCTCGTGCAATCCGTGCCGAGCAGGAGCGCGACGCTTGGGCGGCAGAGCGTGACGCCCGGATAGCGGAGCTAGAGGAGGAGCGACGGCGGGAGGCTGAGGAGCTTCCTCGCGACGTGCTGGAGCTGCGGATTGCCCTCGAGGTGTCGAGGAGAGAGGCAGTAAGAGAGAGGATGGAGAGGGAGAGAGAGAGGGAGAAGAGGAGGGCCTTAGAGTCCCAGATGATGGAGCTCCGAGTGAGTCTTGGTACAGCGGAGGGGAGGCTACGGGAGAGCGAGGAGTGGTACCAGAGGGCGAAGGAGCGCGGGGCGCGACTTCGTCAGTCTGGTTCATTTTCTGTAGGCAGCTTCTTGGTCTCCTCGGCGGAGGAGCGGCGTCATGCCTTTGAGGCCGACGTGGCACCATAGGGCGAGGAGAGCACCGCTTCTCAGAGTTCGCGGAGGCCCCCTAGGGATCCCCGTCATAGGAGGGAGGAGAGAGATGACCATGAGGGTGGTAGCGAGAGTTAGAGAGTTGCTTGTACACCCCACCTTCCTCACTTTATGATGTACAACTGACTATTTGCTTATGTGAAATGAAATGGTTCCTTCTGTTGTGTGCACTTTCCCTTTCCCACGCTTCTTTTATTGCACCTGTTCTTTCGAGGCTCGCTTCTCGAGACCTTACCTTGAAAAGCAGGGAATTACGCCTTGCACGGAGGGATCCTCTTTTTTTTTTCTCTTTTTTTGGGCGCGTCTAGGCTCGAGGACGCGTCTTAACTTTCAAATTCAAATTTAAAGCGCCAGGCGACCCTTCTTCTTCCATGCCTTGCCCGCAAACGAGCCCGCCTCCCGTCGAGGTTTGCTCGCCTATCTTCGTCTTCTTCCACTCTCAATCGATGGAGTTTGGTGGGCCAAATCGTGGTGAAGGGAGAGAGGGGCGAGGAACTCCTTGCCCGAGGAGGGACGCGCAAGAGCATGGAGAGGCGTCCATGGAAGAGGAAGGGTCCCTTCGGGCACTTGAGGGACCCGAGGGTCCCGATGGCACGGAGGGAGGTGAACACGGCCCGGTAGGTCCTCCGATCTCCTCCTCTTTGATTCGTTTTGAGTTTTGAGCGAGCCGTGTGAGAGGGAAAAAGGGTTCGACGAGTGTTGCACTCAAATGATGGACGCGTCCTTGACAGGATACGCGTTCTCGTTGTTTGATGTAAGACCCTCTTTTCTTGATGCATGGCATGGCGAGGACCCCGAGCTTGGCCGATGAATGGGCGAGCGCTGATGAGCCGAGCCGTGTCAGGAAGGAGAGTCGCGGCAAGGAGAAGCTCGAGGACTGGCGCATACATCTCCCTGGACAGCAAGGGAGCGTACTGGTGCAGGACAGTGCCGACTTCCTACGGTAGCGGCGGGAGAGTCTTGTGGGACCTCTCCAATCTGGGGATGTGCGTGACATCAACGGCTTGCGTGCCCAACTAGCAGAGGCTAGGCGGTAGCTGACCGTCACTCAACAGGAACTGGCGATCCTGGTAAGTGAAGTGTTGCATTTTTTTTAATTTTTTTGTTTTAAATTTGGAGCTTGGCTGATGGCCATTGTTTGTTTGTCCAGCGTGCCCAGCGGGCAGCGATGACAGGAATGGCTGGCGGTGCATCTTCCAGCTCCTCGGCCCCTTTCCTTGAGATTGCCTCCCTCCGAGAGCAACTTGTCGATGCGGTGGCGCGCGCGGCTCGGGCTGAAGAGGTGCGTGATGCCTGGGTAGCGACTATAACGGAGCTGCGGCGTCACAGTGAGGAGAGGCCACATCCGGACATCCTAGAGTTGAGGGTGTTCCTCTAGATGGCCAAGAGAGAGGCGGAAAGAGAAAGGCTAGAGAGGGAGAAGGAGAGAGAGGACAGAAGAGCCATGGAGGCCCAGGTGAGGGAGCTCCAGCTAGGCCTTCGAGCTATGGGACAGAGGCTAGAGAACATGGAGGCAAATTATGAGAGGGCACGAGAATTCGGGGCGCGACTCCGCCAGTCTGGCCATCTTTCCGTCGGTGGCTTCTTCGCCACGCCAAGGGATCAGTAGCTAGCCGCTGCTGTGGAGCAGGTATCATAGGATGAGGGAACTGCTGCTTCACGGGGCCCCAGAAGGCCCCTGAGGGACCCTCACCTCAAGGGAGAGGAGAGGGACGCCTAGAGGGATGAGTGTGAAGGTGATGGCGAGAGTTGGCAAGCTAGCATACGCCTCCTCTCTATGATGGTGATGTTTATGACAGTTTATGTAGACTTATGAATGGAGAGATTTGATTTCCTGCCGCTTATTTGTCCTCTTGTGCGTTCCTTCTTCCTTACGCTTCTTCACTGTTCCCATGTGACATGCTTGTCGAGACCCCGTCCGAAAATGGGGACTCATATCTCGCTCCGACCGTCTTTCACACGGAAATCTGCTGCCGAAGCCAATAATGACGGCTCTAGCCTCTTCTCCTTTATGACCTTCCAATCTTTCCGGACGACCTCTACAGCATGACATGGCATCCCTAGACTGAGTCATCATATCGCACCATCAATCAATTACCCTGCGAGCGGTGAAGTGACTCATATGGGACCGCAAGGAAGGTGCCTTATCACGAGGGTTATCGTTAACAGCAATGTAGGTAGTCTTGACTCGCCCTTCTCTCATTTCTATAAATATCGTCCTCGTTCGTCTCCCCAGGGGCACCGGTAGCCAACAAGTTTCCATGAAAACGGAAGAACTAAGGGTTCTAAGGTTCAAAATGGAGGGTGAATCTTCCCACTCTTCGAAGAGAAGCAGGTCCAGTGGTAGCAGTTCCAGGAGGCTCTCAGACCTCGAAGGGCACTTCAGTGAAAGGACCCAATCGTAACCCGTAAGATGAGCTCGCTCGTCTCTTCTTCCAGTTCCTTCTTCCTTTTCTTTCTGACAAAACCCCTCCTTGTGTATGCGCAGGGTGTGATGAAATCACACATTCCATGGGAGTTGGTAGTGGCCGCATACCGGGGTCTCCCGGATTTTCAGAAGGCCAGGCTAGACGTGATGGGGCTTGGAGTCTTTCTTCGGATCGAGCCAATCAGGCTCGACCTTGCCCTCGTCCAAGCATTGCGCGAAAGGTGGGATCCAATGAGCCGTACTTTCTTGATGCCTTGGGGGCACATGGTGCCTAGCCTGGAAGCTGTGGTTCGAATTACGGGCCTGAAAGTGGAAGGCGAGGGGCTGACTGGCATTACGTACTCCGACTACCGAGAGGCTGCCCAGAGGTTACTAGGGGTGGACCTAGATGATCACAAGAACAGGTCCATAGCCAAGACACCTATCATGGAGACACTGGGGCTTACTGATGTTCGTCTTCGTGATGACGAGTCCTTGGAAGAGTTCATGGAGAGGACTGAAAGGGGATGCCACGCCGTCTATTGCGTAGATGCGAGCAATTGGGAGAGGGCCAACATGGATTTGAGGAGATTTCTCTTCTTCCTGTTGGGAAAGCTGTTACTGGGCTCGAAAGGAGACAGCATCCATTGCCGCTTCTTAGAGTTCCTGGTAGACCCTGAGAAAGTGGGGTGATACGTCTGGGGAGCAGCCATGCTGGCGCATCTATTTACGGGCCTGTCTGAAAGGGCAGACCGAGAGATAACAACGAGTGGTTTCACGGCATTCATCCAGGTACCCGGCTTCTCTCTTAGCTTCAACCGTATCTTTTTTTTTTTGATGATGTTCCTAACACATGACAAGGCAGATGTGGAGCTATTATTATCTTCCAATGGGAAAGGCCCATCATTGGCGCCCGATGGCGGTGCCGTTGGCGAGGCGATGGCAGCCCATCATGAGCCCGGCCCCTATGTCCTACCAGTTGATGGTGATAAGACGCGAGTTGCAAGAGTTCCCTGCAGCAATGGTGGTTATCAATCGCCATCCAGTTTATTTTTGTGTTGTTTTATCCTTCTCGTAAATAGAAAGATTTGCCTGACTTAGGTGATCTGGAGGCCTTATGCGGGCATGACCGACGCCGATCAGCCTGGGTCATAATGAGCCGTGCCCAGTTCGGACGCGACCTCTGGATGCATTGTTTGAACGAAATCAAGCCACTTCGGCTACGATTGGCCATGAGGACTCTAGGGCTTTCCCAAGAATGGATGGACATGACTACCACACCACGTGTCGGGAGGAAGACGTGTGGGCCGGCGACCTCCGTTGATTGGAGAGTGTGGTTCCCTGAGCAATACAAGGACTGGCGACGGGGTGGCACTCCCGTGGAGTCACATGCTTAAGACAGGGAGGATTATCTGCGCCTTTATAAGGTGATGTATGTAGAGCGACTCCATCCTGAAGGGACCGTGGAGGTGAACAACATTTTTTTATTTTTTTTTATTTTTATGTTAACCTATGTCCTGGCCATAGGATGTTCGCGACACTATGATAGCGAACCTGCAAGCTCGCCTGATAGGCACGGAGCGGTAGTTACATGATACTCGCGCCGCCTTGAGTTCTTCGGTAAGCCTATATACACACGATCATAGACCAAGATTTCTGACGTTAGGTCCTCAGTGTTGCCTTATGTGTGTTGCAGCGCGCTCAGCTTGATGCGGCTTCCTCAGTAATGGGGGCGGATGGTGTCTCTTCTAGTTTGTGGATCCCCACTTCCGAACTTGATTTGCTTCATGAGCAGCTTGCTCATAATACGCAACGAGCCGCAGAGGTAGAAGACATGCTCTCCACCCAGGTGAGAGTCTGGTCATTGAATTTCACTTATTCGTGCCTCCACATATCTAAAATGATGGTTATGGCAGACGAAAGAGGTGCAAGATGCACTTGCTCGCACCGCGCAAGGGGAAGCCAGAATAGCGGAACTGGAGGAAGAGTTACGGCATCGTCCAGACGATGGCTCTTCTCGGGACGCCGTGGAGCTGAGGATCACCCTTCAGCTGGAGAGGGAGGACCGCGAGAGAGAACGCGCGGAAAGGGAAAGAGACACCAAAAGACGGAGAACCGACAGATTGGCTAAGAGGGAGGAGCGTAGGGCCATGGAGGTCCAACTGTTTGAACTCTGAACCAGCCTCAGTCTTGCTGAACAATGGCTGAGAGATGGTGAAGAGCGCTACCGTAGAGCACGAGAGCGTGGCTTTCGTGTTAGTAGCTTCTTTGCTGCCCCTGTCGATCGACGGGGAGCAGAGACGGGAAGAGGGGTACAGAGCAGTAGAGGCACCACCTCGCTTGCTTTAGCAACACCCTCCAGGGTTCTTCGCCTGGAGAGTGGAGAAAGGGGTAACACTGAGAGAGGGGACGGGACTTAATGTACAATTTCTAGAAGAAAATAAAGGAAGGAATGTTCAGTTTCATGTCTTCTGCCTTCATTTCTGCTTTTCAATCCTGTACACATTACTCAATTAAACAAGTCAATTTTTCCGTTCTGACTTGTCCCCTTGCTCAAGAGTGGGTGATTGTTTTGAGACTAGCCTTGATAATGAGTCACGGGGCCAAGCCTTTATTAATTAAGGCAAGAGCAAAGATGATGAATGCAACATACGGGCACACAAATGGGAACATAACGTAAAAATATAGCACACAAATGAGATCACACGGATGCATTTTTTTGTGTTGTTTGTTTATGCTTTTTTTTGAAAACTTTTTTAAATATTTTTTTGTTTTTTTATTATTATTTTTTTGAAAGACACGTTATTACAATCGGCATGGTTCTTGGACCAGAGGTGCTTAAATCATCCTTAAGTAGCGTAAAGCAGGGTTAACGCGCTCCAAGGGAATCCTCGCTTGGACTTACTCGACGGAGCCCTTCGGGGGGCCTCTTAATCACAAACATTACCATTTTTTTTGTACATTTTTGTAACTAATGCCTGGAAACCATCCTTATGGCACCTGACCTATATGAAGATAGGTTTTCTCACTAACCTCTCGGGTATCCTGCGTGTACATCTAGATTGATTTGGGCCCCTAGACCCCTCAAGTGATAATCCTACCGGTTAAGACTTAACCTGATGACAAAACTGTCATGCCATGCTTAGGCTCCCAGTTGCTTCCGACCACAAGGAGACACCAAAAGAGTGTTCAGGGTAAAGGATTTGCCCGACCCGGGTCTATTTCCTCACAACTCTAGATGGTATAAGATGGAACACCTTGGAACCCTAACGGCCAACCGCGCGACGCTGACCTGGAATCAGATGCCGTCGCACCTATTGGTGACGCGCTTGCATTGACCTAAGCCTGAGGTTGATGTAAGAAGTCATCAAAGTGGTAGATAGAGGTCTTGACTGGCCAGAAACACCGAGACTCCTTCGCAGTGACGGCTTTTGCTCTTCGAAGTAGACAAAAATGTGTGTTTTACAAAAAATGGCGTCGTTTGCCTTAGTGGGGCGCGCCTCTCGGGCATTCCATTGAGCTTTCATCTTTGAGGGGAGAAAGAAGAGTAAGGTGGGGTAAACCTTCCGAGAGGACCGGCAAAACTGTTAACCCGACGAGCTAACCGCGATCTACTGGACCTTTCCCTTTTGAGCGACTTCGGACCAATCCTCGAACACACTTACGTTGTCCCTTTGTAGGAATTCCTTTGTTTGGGGGGTTTCGTTTGTCGAAATCAGGCACGGTCACGACCAGGCTTTTGACTTTAATTTTTCTCTTTCGACCCCCCCCCCTTTTTTTTAGGGAGGTATGAGAATTTGATATGTGGGAATCCCTTTTATATGCCTGCGGGGACACTGCCCTCTTCTCGTGCTCTAACTCGGGTTCGAGGAGATGAATCCTACTCTCGCCTTCGGGATATTGCGTTTCGGTTCCCTTATGCTCAGCATTTTAAGGGCGCCGACTGTCTCATTGGGTCGAGAAAGGAGAGAACAAAGATTACGACTTTCTTGGAGACCTTCGAGCACAGCCCCATGATGAGCAAAACTACCAATTTTCTAGCTAAAACAGCTGCGTGTGTGCGTTGCCTTCTTTTAATGGGCATAATCCGACATGACCGGACATGAGTCTCCACAGTTCTGGCAGACCAAGACCCGAGACCTACCAACCTCAATGGGTCATATCTTAATATGAAGGATAGATGTAAAGACCTGACCGCATGATAGACACCATGCATCAGTTCTTTTTTCTTTTTTTTTCTTTTTTTCTTTTTTTCCTTTTTTCTTTTTTCTTTTTTCTTCTCTTTTTTTTTCTTTTTTTTTAGGCTCCCCTCGGGTTCCGTTCCATTCGATCCCAAAAGCGGGGTACGGGAGTGAGCGGGGGTTAACCCTGAGTTACACTACAAAGATCGAAGAGTGAATTCCAGCTCGCTAGTCCTCGTACCATGCCAGTTGTTACACTTATCTAAGGGTAGTATTTCTTAAGATAAAGTCTGTTCCAAGGGTGGGATAACTCGGTCCCTTCGGCATTGACTAGCTTGTAGGCGTTACCGGGGTACACGGCTTGAATCACATATGGTCCTTCCCAATTGGGTTGGAGCTTAGAACGCGGCCCTCCAGGTTTGACAAAAATTCTTTTCACGACCATCTCGCCAATTTTGAATTTTCTCTCAATGACCTTCTTTTGGTAAAAGCGAGCGAGTCTATTTTGATAAACACGTGCATGCTCGGCAGCGGCCAGCCGCTTCTCGTCTAAGAGTTCCAATTGGGCAAGGAGTGAATTACGACGTTCATCGAGGGAAAATTCCTCATCCAATTGTACCCTGAGAGAAGGGATCAGAGTCTCGTACGGGACTACCGCTTCCATCACATAAGTAAGGGCAAACGGAGTGTGCCCGATGGGGGTACGGATTGAAGTGCGATAGGTCCATAGAGTTTCGATAAGCTTTTCTGGCCAGTCTGAAAACTTATTAGACTCGCGGGTTTTCTTTATGATTTTGATCAATATTTTGTTGGTGGCCTCTGCTTGGCCATTACCTTGTGGGTAATAAGGTGATGAATGATGCAATGCGATTGCGTACCTTTTGCAGAGGTCTTGAAGATCCTGAGAAATGAACTGTGTCCCATTGTCGGTGACGATTGTGCTTGGGACGCCGAACCTGGTGAGGATGTTATTCATGATGAACTTACAGACTGTTGACGCCTTGATTTCTGCATAAGCTTCGGCTTCGGCCCATTTGGTGAAGTACTCCGTCGCAGTGAGGATGAAAGATTTCTGTTTGGTGAGGGAGTTAGGATCACCTAGGGGACCAATGATGTCGAATGCCCACATGGAGAAAGGCCATAGGGAGGATATTGGATGAAGTGAGGAAGATGGTGAATGAATCTTGTCGGCGTGAAGCTGGCACTTGACACACCTACGGACATAAACAGCACAATCCTCTTCCATAGTGGGCCAGTAAAAGCCTTGCCTAATGATCTTCTTAGCGAGCATTTGGCTATTTACATGGCCACCGCATACACCTGAGTGTGCTTCCTCTACACATTCCAGATCTCATCGTCATCAAGACATCTTAATAGAACACCCGTAAGGCTTCTACTGTACAGTAGACCTCCAACCAATGTGTATTTCTGGGCCACCCTTCTTATGGCTTTCTTATCTTTTATGGTGGCTCCTTCAGGGTAAGACTAATCTTTACAATACTTGACAATTTCATAGAATCATGGTTTCTCCTCGTCAGCCAGTTCTTCTTCGACTTCTGCCAACATGATCTCCCTTTTCTCGAGAATTTCTCTCTCCTGGACCTTCCGTAAGACTCTTTCTTTGATTCTTCAGAGGCACGGGTCTTGAACGGCAGGGACAAGACGCTTGTAGAGGGTGATGGATTTAAACCATACACCTAGAGGGAATCTGAAAGATGAGGCCAAGGAGGCGAGGGCATCGGCCAGAATATTCTGTTCGCGAGGGACATGGACAAAGATCAGTTTGGTGAACAATTTGGCATAGGCGGAGACCAACTCCTGATAAGGCTTGAGTTTAGGATCAAGGGTGCGATACTTGGTAAGCACCTGGCGGAGAACAAGTTGACTATCACCCATGACTCACAATTCGGTGATATAGAAGGAATGGGCCAGTTCTAGACCAGCTAGAAGAGCCTCATACTCAGCAATGTTGTTGGTGACTGAAATGCGAGGTGAAAGGCCTATGGGATGGTAACGCCTTCGGGCGTTAGAAGGACAATGCCAATACCCTTCCCTTGGGAATTCAGAGCTCCATCAAAATACAACGTCCACATTGGCTCATCAGATTGGGTGATGGACATTAGTTCCTCATCTGGAAACTCTGATTGGACAGGATCGAACTTGGGGAGAGGATGATGAGCGAGATGCTCGGCTATAGCATAGCCTTTAATTGCCTTTTGCTGGATGTAGGTGATGTCAAACTGAGATAGAAAACTCTGCCAGCGTGCTAGCCTATCAGTAAGGACGGACTTCTCTAGAAGGAACTTGATAGGGTTCATGCGAGCAATCAAATAGACTTCATGAGCCAGAAAGTAATGCTTTAATTTCTGTACTACCCAAACGAGGGCAGCACGGGTCTTCTCAATGGTGGTGTACTTTTGCTCACAGGGGTTGAGGAGTTTGGACAGGTAGTAGGTTGCCCGTTCCTTACCTTCTTCGTCGGCTTGTGCGAGGATGGCTCCCACGGAGTCATCCAAGACTGAGATGTAAAGGAACATAGGTTTTTCTGGTTTGGGTGGAATGAGAACGGGTGGACTAGCCAGATATTCCTTTAACCCTTCAAAAGTTTTCTGGCATTTAGAATCCCAGTGGAATTCTACTCCCGGCTTGGTCAACTCGTAGAAAGGTCTACACATTTGTGAGTGTTGAGACACAAATCGACGAATGAATTATAACCTCCCAATTAAACCTCGAACTTCCCTCAAATTTTTGGGAGGCGGCATGTCCCTGATGGCCTTAGATTTGTTAGGGTCTATCTCGATCCCCCTTTTACTCACAATGAAACCCAGTAATTTGCCTGATGATACACCAAACACACACTTCTTCAGGTTCATTTTCAATTGGAACTCCCTTGATCTTTGCAATACCTTAGCCAAAACTTTCGGATGTTCCACCCTGGTTCTTGATTTCACCAATAAATCATCACATACACCTCCAGATATATATGCATCATGTCATGAAATATGGCCATCATAGCTCTTTGGTAAGTAGCTCCAGCATTCTTTAACCCAAACGGCATGACCACATAACAATATGTTCCCCATGGTGTAGTGAATGACGTCTTCTCCTGATCCTCTTCTGCCAAACGAATTTGATTATATCCGAAAATCATCTATGAATGAGAGGGTCTCATAACTTGCCGTGTTATCGATTAACACGTCAATGTGAGGCAAGGGAAAATCATCCTTTAGGTAGGCGCGGTTAAGGTCCCGGAAGTCGATGCAAATCCTGACTTTTCCATCCTTCTTCATGACCGGGACAATATTCGCCACCCACTGAGGATAAATGACGACTCTAATGAACCTGGCATTGTGGAGCTTGTCGACCTCTTCTTTCATTTTTAAAGCCATCTTAGGGTGGAAATGCCTTAACCTTTGTTTTACTGAGATGGACCCTGGTTTTAGAGTTAAGCGATGTTCAACCAAGGTGGAATCCAGACCTGACATATCCCCGTAGCTCCATGCAAACGTGTCCTTATACTCTTTGAGAACTTCAACTAATGCCTCTTCTTCAGAGGGTGGTAAATTATCACTTATGATGACGATCCTAGGGTCTTCCTCAGTTTCTAAGTTGACTTCTTTGGTGGACTCTTCTACGACGGCTGACGGCTCGTCGAATCTCCTTATTCCACTAGCATATGCGCCAGCCGCATCCTCATATTCTTCATCCCCTTGTTCAATAGGGTATTCTTCATCGATGATTTCATAAACCCCATATCCTTCATCAATCACACAATTGTCCTCACATTCTATCTCCGGTAGTTGGATGGGTTTTTCTAGCAGCTGAGGGATGGCAAGAAGGGCCTGACACCTGGTGGCTAAATCCAGAAGGAATCGACGAGGGGTCTGCTTACCCTTAGATTTCTTTGTGGATTCTACCCTTGACTCATTATTCCTAGGTTGACTGGGTTGTCCTACGGATGAAGAAGAAGCTAAAGAAGATGCCGAAGAATGTACAGGGAAGGACCCCTCAGAGGAGGGGTAGAAAAGGTCGCTCATAGGACCTTGGATGGGTGGCCCGCAAGGCGGGACGCACTCGTGGGAGATGTAGGAGATTTCCTCAACAACGATATGTTGTTGAGGAGTTTGAAAATTGACGTTTTTTTTCGTTTTCATCTTTGATGACAAAACAATGAAAGGAGGTCGGAGGAGAGAGAAAAGTGGTTATGGCTAAAGGATTGGGAGGCTCGTAGAGCAGGTCATGATTGAAAACCTGGCGTGGGTTGAGAAACCCGCGCAGGTACGTAAGTAGAGAAGGGGACCTGGGAAGATCATCAGACAACCGTCTGGCCTAGGAAGATGACGGCTAATGAGTCATCGGTGGTGATGGTGATGGCGGATGAAGATCCGCTGGTGACAGGGTCCTTCTGGCGAGGACGAGGATAGTTTGGAACCTTGGCAACAGTAGTGATATTCTCTGGCATTTCGGAGATCAATGGCGGTCCTTCAAGCTGTGGAGGCGAGAACATCCTTTCCAGTGCAACGGAAATATCCCGTATATCAAACTACTTGTCCCATTCGCATTCTGGATCTTTGATCTTGCCTCTTTTGGTGACCCTCGGATATTTTTCAGCCAAATACATAGCATGTGATCCCCCATGTGCTTCTTGCGGGTAATCCCCCATCTGAATAACGGGCCCTTTGTTGAAGTGGTTTGATAGGGTCCACGTCAGGGGCTTCCAATCCGCCTTGAGTGGTCCTTTCAAGCTTAGGCCAAACTTGCGGTTCAGCCTGATCTCCTTTGGTGGTTTCAACCTACCTTGTAGTTGCGCGCCCAGACCTTTGCCCTGTTGATAGTCGATATTCCTCATAATCTCCCAACCTTTGGAATGAAAAGGGAGATATGGTGTTGTTGCCTTGATCGGCTTCTTTGGTGCTAGCGGAATGTGAGATGAATCACACACATCCAGCAGCGACAATATGGGCCGATGAGACGGCCAAACAGAGGACAGAGAGGTGTTGATAGCATCCACCGTGTGAAGGACAGGTGTACTGACCACTTTAATAATTCTCCATGTAGTGCCCCAGAATTTATATAAGTATTTTCTAGATTATTTAATAATTTTCTGGAATTTATTTGTAATTTATAAGGGCTAAAAAGAATTATAAAAAAAGACTATTTGAACTTTTATAAGGCCCAATCAATTAACCTAGCCTATTTAAACAAATCAAAAGGGTTTTTAAACCAGGCCCATTAAGTTTAGCCCATATTCTAGAGGATTATTAAGCTTATCCACGAAATTTAAGGATAAATACTAATTATATAGAATAACTGAATAATAGAGTTTTATTAATTTAGAACTCCGTACTCGTTGAATGTAACGGCCTATCGCACGACCGTCACAAATATGTAACGCGTAGGCCTTAGACCGTTACATCCTGTGAGTTCCGTAAGTGAAGAACTTGCAAAAAGATCAGAATTTGATGATCTTATCCACTAAGGATCGACTTGGGGAGAGTTATAATGTTACTAAGGACTCTTAGAGATTGGGATTTGATGAAATAAGGACTCTAAACTTGATCTAATCCTCAAACCCTAGTCTAAACTCTATAAATAGGGCACAGTTCTGAACTGTGCGACCCTTACTTTTTAGGCGTAAGGAAGCAAGGTAAGGAGTCATTATCTCAGGTAAGTTCTTTAGAATAATTTGTTCACAATACTTTACGCTAACTCCCCTCCGAATTTCACGTCTTTAGATCAAGAGGTCGTGGAGTTAGAACCCAAGGAAGTTGCTGGAAAAGTCACAAGAGAAGAAGGAGATCTAGGGCAAGGTTCTCTACCAAATTCAGGAACTACAGTCTAAGTAAGAGGTAGGTTATCTCATGAATGGAAAAAACAACTTGATAGGATTAAGAGCCTCTATTTTGATTGGATTTCATGTATGCTAGATCATCAATTTCATGTTTTACTAGTTCTTATGCATATCATGTAACTCTTAGCCCTAACTAAAGATTAAAGACTTGACTATCCATCTATTCATCAATACCCATGCATGTAGTTAGCATATACTTTGTTATCATGTCTAGAATAGACATGATATTTGATTAAGACATGATGTGAGTTGATCTCTTAGCTTCTATAGTTGTTTCCTGTTAGCAGAGACTGTAACGCATCACAGAAGGACCGTCACTTCCATGTAACGGCCCCACGACAGACCGTTATACTCCCTGATTGGGTTTGGGCTTCACGGTTGATTATAACGCGCTTGGACAGACGCGTTACATTCATGTAACGGCTTGATCCTGACCGTCACAATCACAGTGACGCCCCATCTCCAGACCGTTATATTCTGTGTTCTGTCAACCCCAAGATAGAATATAACCTGCCAATATTATTATTGTTAATGCCTAGTTATCTAAGTTTTAACCCGATCATATGATTTTAAGGTTATTTGATCATCCATGATAGGTATTGCATGTTTTGATATCTCACCATTACTTTGAGTTATGTTAATTTCATGAAGCCAAACTCTATAGTTTTGTAATTAGAAGCATGATTTTGACAGATGAATTAATAGAGTTTTTATCATGGTTTCACATCGATATATGTATATATATTCTTTCTCTATCAATAGAGTCAATTCTATAAGTACATGGCACATATTCCGGTATGTTGTCATTAGTTCACACTTTGCACTATAGGAACACAATCTTGGACATGAGGACCTCTCTATTGGATATTCCTTCCAATGGACTAGGAAATCATTATTTCAAGGCCTCCGTAATTCTCCGCGAGCCTGGGATTCCCACTAGGACGCCGAGTTGGTTGTACCAATGAAAGCCCATTATTAGAACACTCTATCGTGGTTTTTGATTCTTGAAATGTAACGGCCTTGAACTGGACAGTCAGGATCACGTAACGGTCCAGTGCCAGACCGTCACATTCCTCTGGGTCTATTTTTATCCTTCTGGACTCGGATCACAGTAATGGCCTATTGCTGGCGCGTTACATAATGTAACGGCCCAGATAATGACCGTTACATAGCTTGTTTATGCTAACCCAAGGTTTGACCAAGGGTTAATATTCCAATGATTCTAGACAAACCTTGATGATCTAGAACTTGTCATATTGCTTAAATTGATCTAAAAGAAATGGAAGTTAAGGAAAATACCGTTATGCTGTCGATTTATTCTATAAGCATAACTTAGTTTAAATGTCATTCTTGATCTCATATATATTCAACATTGAAGCATTCATTCATTGATTATTGTTATCATGGAATTATTGGAAGTGCTATATTCTTGGCCATACTTTACTGTTATACTGCGTGGAAGTAGCTTAATTTATAACTGAAGATGCGATCGAGCACTGATTGTGTTCAAGGGCTCTATGCTAGTCCCCTCGGCTGATTGCCGGAAACATACTATTTTATAAATCATGGGGTATGATGTTACAGGCGTCGCATTACGCTGGGAGTACTATTTCTATAAATAAGTGAAGATCCACGGCACGACATGACATTCTTGCTTGATATTCCACAGAAATTCATGAACTATGTACTCAAAAGAGACTAGTGTGATGAATATGTGACTTGCTAGTACAATCTCGTTACATTCTTGTTCATGGAAGGCCAATATCATGTTCTTGTTATATTCTTGCTAGCTCATTCTTGATCATTCTATCTTACATGGTTATCTTGTTTCTATTGATTTGATTGCATGATTGATTCGCATTCGCATGATTTTACCTAATTTCTTTAGAGCTAAAATGATAATTACTTAAATAGTGCCTTCATGTTGATGCAAAGATACCTACTGGGCAAGTGTGCTCATGACCTATTTTCTAATGTTTTTCAGGAGATGGAAATAGTTCGGATTCGGATTCGGGCTATACTAGTAGCGGGTCCGGAAGCGAGTGAAAGTGTTATAAAGATGAGAGTGAAGACTTAGGAAGTTAAAGTGTCTAGATTGAGTCAATGTAATTTTCCTATTTCTTGAGTCTAGTAGAATGAAAAATCAAATTTGTGATTGTATTATGAATATTGATCATTTATGAAATAAAGTTGAAGTTTGATTTAATCCTGTGCAATTGTATTTACTTGTGTGTTTGTCTCGCGCTTTGATTGATTCTTGCTTGCAAGAGGCTTACCATGCCGGCTGTTCGCGCTCCCCGAGCGAGTCTTCTGCTGTAATAAAGGCTCGGGACTTGACAGTTAAGTTTGTATCAGAGCCTAAGTCTCAGGACTTAAGGAAAAGAGTCATGTCATGGAATAAGTCCAAGGTTAAGGACCCCTACCTATGAACTAAGGAAAAAAAATTCCACACCCATGTGAAGATTGGGTAGAACTCGGGATAAGATAACTAATTAGCTTTAAGAATTATTGTGTTCATTCCAATTTCATGAGAAATAACAAGTTGTTATTTTCTCTCAGGTACCCTATTTTTTTGAATGGCTCATCGTGTAGATTGGGACGGTATGCAACAAACTGTTGCCGGCCTTACCCAGGCACTACAAACTATAGCACAAGGTGGTGCGGGGGCAAGGGCAGGAGACCTTCATCGCAATTATCGAGTCTAAATCCTCCGTGTTTCTATGGATCTTCCAATCCAGACGAAGCAGAAAATTGGATCGACGACATGAATAGGATATTTGATGTTATTCAATGCACTGATCAGGAGAAAGTCCGTCTAGCAACGTTTCAGTTAAATAAGGACGCCCGTACTTGGTGGAAATCGGTTCCGGCACCTCCAGCCGATGCGCCACATACATGGAATGTTTTTCTCACTTTATTTTGTGCCAAATATTTCTCCGAGCATGTAAAGGAAAGGAAGGCTATGGAGTTTGCCTCCCTTCGTCAAGGGATGATGTCCGTGGCAGAATATGAGTTGCAGTTTTCAAGGCTAGCACCGTATGCACCACATTTGATTAGTATAGACTTATTAAAAGCAAACCGATTTATAGACGGGTTACGGCCCGGTTTCATTCAACAACTGGGGACACAAAATATCCGCACTTATGCGGAGATGGTTCAAAGGGCATATTTATGCGAGAGGACCTTAGAGAAGCTCGAAAGGTTGAAAGGAAAGGGAGAAGAATCTAGCCGGCGCTCTGATCGGCATTATAAGAAGGAGAAGTTCAACATCACAGAACCATACAAAAGCCGTGATAATAAGAAAAGATCAAGGAACGGGAACGGTGGAAGTTCTCAAAAGAGTAGTAAAAATGTGAAGGAAGAAAAGGAGCAAGTCGCCTCGGCGTGCACCTTTTGTGAGAAATTCGGCCACTCGACTGAAGAATGCTGGAAGCGCCTAGGTGCTTGTTTGCGTTGTGGAAGTAGGGAGCATCGTGTAACAGATTGCCCCCTTATGAAAGACCAACCAAATAATGGAGGACGTAGGAGGCAGGCTCGCCTCAATGCAGTTATAGATGAAGAAGAAGCGCCCAGGGATCAAAATGATGGGCTCATGGAAGGTACTCTTCAAATCTGTTCTCGTCTTGCATTCGTGCTATTTGATACTGGTGCTTCTCATTCTTTTATCTCCACCACTTTTGCAAAAACCTTACCAACTGCATCAGTTCCCCTACCTTCAGATCTCGCTATTACTACACCTTTAGGATCTAGAACTAAGCTTACCAAGTATTATCCCGATTGTGAGGTGGTAGCAGAAGGACACAATCTCCCCGCAAACTTAGTATGCCTTGATATGAAAGGTTATGATGCCATTTTTGGGGTAGATTAGCTTATAGACCATGATGCTTACATCAACTGCCGAAATAGAATTATATCTTTCCGAATGCCCGGTCTTCCAAGATTTTCTTTTCTTGGCATCAAATACAAAAAGCATCCTACCATTATATCTTCTCTTCACGCTTGCAAGCTTATCTCGCAAGGATGTGAAGTTTTTCTTGCTTCAGTCATTGTCACCGAATCTAAGGAAATTATCCTAGCAAACATTCCTATTGCAAATGAATTCCCGGACGTGTTCCCATCTGAACTACCTAATTTAGCGCCCGAGAGGGAAGTAAACTTTACCATCTAACTCATTCCAGGTGCGGCACCTGTTTCTATAGCCCCTTACAGGATGTCCCTGTGGACGCACTTTTCGTTTACTTGTTATTCTCTTGTTGGTTTATTCATTTATTAAGTGCGTGGGCGTGCCAGTCACCGGAGTGACAATTTATTCGGGCTCCGAAGAGCCCATGGTGCGCTCGATCTGACTTCGTCAGTCGATTGTGTGGTTCGTGTCGGGACCAAAACCCGCCGCGCCATAAAGGTCATGGCGTCATTTACATCCCCCATACGGGGGAACACCCTTGATTAATCGCCGAGATTCAGGGCCTCATGGCCAAGAAATTAATTGCATGAAAGGTCTATTACGCGACATTGAAATCCTCACACGAGGGCGAGAAGAAACCATTCGCGGTCATGTCGGTCATGTGTTGACCATTTAATGTTCGGACGAATGTCAGGCTCGATAAAATCGCGGTTGTCGCGGGAAAACTGGAGCGTATGTATGCCAGTATATGGCAATCTATTGTTCAGGAGAACGGAAAAACGTTCGGCTAAACCTAGGCTGGAGCGGTCGGAAACCGGCAAATCTGTTGGCCCGGTGCAAGAGCAAGCTGCGACCATACTGCGGTGGGCCCCCCGCGGTCGAAACAAGACTTGTATGAGCGTCATTGATATTTCCGGTGCCAAGGGGGCGACGAGGGAATATCCCTTGAATCGACTGAAAAGCCCTATGTCCGGAGAAGCGGGCGTTCTAAACGCGTCGGTCATTCAGGAGACCGTTTAATGTTCGACCGGGTGTCCGATATTGGGGATATCGTAATCGTCGCGGAAAGACCGAGAATGTATGTGTGCCGGGACACGGCAAGTTTTATTATTCCGAGACACTGAAAACGTTCGATTGAATCTCGGCTATTATATCCGGAAACCCATGAATCTATTGGCCCGGTGCGAGATCGAGTCGGGACCATGCCGGGGGCGCCTCCCGTGATCCAAACGGGGCTCGCGTGGGCAGCGTTAATATTTCTGGTGTCGGAGGGCAACGGGGAAAAGTCCCGGGACTAGGCTTCGGAACTGAAAACGTGTTCGAGAGGAACAGGCTGTAGACCGGAGATATGAGCCAGACGATGACCATGATCGGGACGGGCCCGAGGTCTAAATATGGCCCACGGAGGTCTTATTGATATTCCCATGGGAGGAGTCCAGGGGTGGCGAGAGCCGTCTCGTTCTATTCCGATTCTGTCGGTCACTTGCGGACCTTTCCATGTTCGGGCAAGGGCCCGTATTGAGAGCGTGACGGGGGTGGAGGCGACCCCGTACCAATGTATGCCGAGTTTACGGCAATTTCAATGAAAGAGCGGGAGCAAATCCCGATAGGAACGGGTCGGAATTGGTGAGCTATTGGCCCAGGGCAATGCCGGCTCACAACCATGTTGGGGTAGGAGCCACCGGCTATGAAAGTCGCTCACGGGCCTTTTCATGTTCGGACATGGGTCCGTATTAAGAACTCGGCGGGAATCGACGTGAACCCGTTCAAATGTCTGCCGAACGTGCGGCAATTTCAGTAGCGGCTCGAAGGAATCGACCGGAGAAACGAGTCTGGTTTAATCGGAATGTCAGCCCGAGGCGAAGTCAGGCTATGACCATTTTGAGATGATTCCCTAGGCTCAGGCCTAACTCGTAGGGGCGGTATTGTTGTTCCTTCGGCACCGGGTCACGGGAGAGATGAGGCTACGAAGCGGGTCTCATTGTTTTATTATTATTTAAGAAGTGTTATCATTACCATTTGTAGATTTATAGATATATTTGGGTGGGTTCTTTATTACCATTTATTCATTTTCCTTGTGATTGATTCGTTTATTATGGTTAACATTAGGTTTGTTATTATTTTGTTCGTTTTGTTATCATTCATTTACTTGTCATTTTTGTTGAGTCTGTTATTATTATTTATTTATCTTGGTTATCATTTACTTTGTCTATTTATCGTTATTATTATTTCTTTTATCCTTACTATTATTATTGCTTGTTTCTTTATCATCCTTATTTATTTGTTCTTTTTTTTGGATTTGTTATTTATTATTATTATTATTATTACTCATATTTTCTAGAGAGAGAATGGGCCATTGGAAGGCTAAGAGGAAGGCGTACCGCTGAAGGGCTGGGAGCTGTGCCGCTGAAGGGCTGGAAGGGCTATGCCGCTGAAGGGCCTGGGGCTGTGCCACTGAAGGGCTGGACGGGTGTACCGCTGGAGGGTTAAAAGGGTGTACCGATGAAGGCCAGGGGCGTACCGCTGGAGGGTTAAAAGGGTGTACCGCTGAAGGCCAGGGGCGTACCGCTGGAGGGCCAAGGGAGCGTGCCACTGAGGGGCTAAGGGAGGCGTGCCGGGGAAGGGCTGGAGCGTGCCGACGAGGGGCTGAGGGAGGCGTGCCAGGGAAGGCCCGTAGGGGCGTGCCGGCGAGGGGCTGGCTGGAGCGTGCCGGCAAAGGGCCAAGCAGCCGTGCTAGGGGGCGTGCCGGCGAAGGGCGTGGGGAGCGTGCCGCTGAAGGGCTGAGCAGCCGGGCTAGGGGCGTGCCGGCAAAGGGCGTGTCCTCCTCCGTTCTTATGTCTTTTCTCTTTTCCTTTTCTCTCTTCATTTTATTAAGTTTGCATGGGTTTCTTCTCTCTTTCTCTTGATGATCTTTCATTCTTTCTCCCACAAGGACGAATGTTCAAGTTGTTTAGTTATCGTTCGATTTGGCTCTCTTTGTGTTGATTACGGTTCCCTTGCATCGGTTAAAGCATTTTACCGTTGTTCTTTTCGTTTGTTTGTTGCTGTCTCTTGTCTTTTAATGTGTTATAATTTCTAACGAAAATTCGACAGCATCTCCCCTTAACCCGAGCGTAAGGGAGATAAAGGGAACGCGCCCACATGGAGTGGCGGAACCCGACAACTGGAGGTGGGCACCCGGGGGGGGGGGGCAGCAACACCTTTGTAGAACCTCGGCAAACACGAAGGAAAGCAACGGGGCCTAAGGCCTGTGGAATTGGATGAGGCAGACTGGGTTTCGGCCAAGGCGTACCGGGCTGGGGCATGGCCAAAGTGTGTGCCGCTGAGGGCTTAAAGAGTGTACCGCCGAGGGCCTAAAAGGGTGTACCGGCCAGGGGCCAATGGGGTGCACCGCTGGGGGTCAAAAGGAGTGTACCGGCCAAGGGCTAAGGGCCAAAGAGTGTGCCGGCCAAGGACTCAACGGGGTGTACCGCTGAGGGTCAAAAGGGTGTGCCGGCCAAGGGCTAATTGGGCGTGCCGCTGAGGGCCAGAAGGCGTGTACCGGGCAAGGTGGAAGGATGGGCATACCGGCCAGAAGGGCTAAGGGTGGACCGGGGATGTTGGTTGGCTAAGCCGAAGGAAATCTTGGTAGGGGGGAAAGACGCTCAAGGGGCCTCAGGATAGAAGCGTTGGGCCTGGGTGTCCAAGGAGAAACGGAAGGGCGTCTCCCTTTAGTCAAATGAGCAGAAGTAGCAGCGGGGAGGTGGAAGGGCAGCAGGCCGTTCCCCCCTGCTCTTCTTCTCTTCTTTCTCTTCTTTTCCTTCTTCTCTTCAGGCGGTGGCGGCGGGTAGAGCGGCAATTTTCTGCCCTCTCTTCCTTTCCTCTCTCTTCGCACAGGCGACAACGGTGGGTGGAGCGGCGAGCCCTCTCCCCTCTCTTCTTCTCTTCCCTCTTCTTCTCTTCTTTTCTTTCTTTTCTTCTCTTCGCGCGGACGATGGAGGATGGAGCAGCAGGGGGGAAGCTTCCCCTCCTCTTCTTCTTCTCTTCTTCTTCTTCTCTTTGCACGGATGGCGGTGGACGGAGTAGCAGGAGGGAGCCCTCTCCCCTTCTTCTTCTCTTCTTCTTCTTCTCTTCGCACGGACGGCGGTGGACGGAGTAGCAGGAGGGAGCCCTCTCCCCTCTCTTCCTCTCTTCCTCTTCTTCTCTTCTTTTCTTCTTCTCTTCTTCTCTTCTCTTCTCCCTCTGTGTGTCTGTCTGTGTGGATGCCCCCCCCCCGTTCGCAGCGAAGAAGAGGGGTCTTATACCCCCCGTGGCGGGAGCCTTCGGAGGCGGGAGGCGTCCGAAGTGCATTTAATGGGAGTTGACTCCCTTGTCTTGGGTGGCAGGAGGAGTAGGCAACGTGTCTCAATCCCCGGCCGACACCTCGGGCAGCCCATTGCGCGCCAAGGATTCATAGGGCGTGGGCATCACGTCGTCCTGCCGGAGCATGCCGCTGAACGGGTGAAAGCCCGTGCCGCTGGAAGCCTGCAACAGCGTGCCGCTGGAAGAGCTCGCAGGCGTGCCGCTGAGGAGCCTAAAGGGCGTGCCGCTGGAGGGTCGACGGGCGTGCCGCTGAAGGGCCTAAGGCGCGCCGGCGGAGGCCAGCGGGGGTGTGCCGGCGAGGCGCTCCCTGGGCGTGCCGCTGGGGAGGCACGAGGGCGTGCCGCTGAAGCGCGCCAAGAGCTGTGCCGCTGAAGGGCGTGCCGCTGAACAGGGCAAAGGGGTGTGCCGCTGAAGGGGCTGCCAGGGCGTGCCGCTGAAGGCGTTGAGGGCGTGCCGCTGAGGGCTGCCAGGAGTGTGCCGCTGAACGGCCTGAGGGGAGCGCGCCGCTTAGGGGCCTGGAGGGGGCAGAGGGGCGTGCCGCTGAAGGGCTGCCCTGGGGCGTGCCGGCGAAGGGGCTGAGGACGCGCCGCTGAAGGGCACCCTGGGTGTGCCGCTGAGGGGCACATGGCCGTGCCGCTGAAGGGTTAAAAGGGCAGTTTGGAGCCCGTTGTGAGCGCGAGTTGTGGCCCGTTTAATTTTTTTCGAGGCCCATGGGTTATGGGGCTCTTGTTAGTTGATTTCTCTTAACTGTCACGACTCCGGGGACGGCTTCACGGCAGTGTGCATATTTGGGGGTCTGGACGACAAATCTCTCCGGGGCTTCTTCACTCGACGTCGTTGTTGATGCGAGGCCGAGCAGGACATCGGGGTGTGCAATTTTCGGTGTCCACAGTCCCCCACAGAACTCAAGGAATTAAAGAAGCAATTACAGGAACTTCTAGACAAGGGTTTTATCAGACTTAGCACATCCCCTTGGGGTGCGCCGATTCTATTTGTCAAGAAGAAGGATGGTTCTCTCAGGTTATGCATTGACTACCGGCGATTGAATCAACTTACAATCAAGAATAAATACCCATTGCCACGTATTGATGAGCTCTTCGATCAGCTTCGGGAGCAGAATATTTTTCTAAGATTGACCTAAGATCAGGTTATCATCAGCTTAGAATCAAAGAAGAGGACATTTAAAAATCGGCTTTTCGAAGTCGTTATGGCCACTATGAATTCGCGGTAATGCCGTTTGGGTTAACTAATGCCCCAGCAGCATTCATGCAACTTATGAACAGTGTCTTCCAGCCATATTTAGATCAGTTAATCGTCGTCTTCATCGATGATATCCTGATATACTCCAAGACTAAAGAAGAACATGAAGAACATCTAAGAATAGCTTTGCAAACACTTAGAGAACACAAGCTATATGCCAAACTCAATAAGTGTGAATTCTGGCTCAAGGAAGTCTCATTCCTAGGCCACATCATTTCAAAAGAAGGTATTGCTGTGGATCCTTCTAAGGTAGAAGCTGTCAGAGATTGGAGCCGACCAACGACTGTATCTGAAGTCAGAAGCTTTTTGGGTCTAGCAGGTTATTATAGAAGATTCATAAAGGACTTTTCAAAGATCGCGATTCCTTTAACTAGACTTACTAGAAAAGAAAATCCTTTTATCTGGTCGAAGGACTTTGAAAAGAGTTTCCAAAGTCGTAAGAATCATCTTACAACAGCCCCTGTTTTGTCACTACCAATAGAGGGTGCTGGATTTGAAGTATATACGGATGCATCTGGAATTGGCTTAGGGTGTGTCCTTATGCAAGATGAAAAGGTGATTTTCTATTCTTCAAGACAATCAAAACGTCATGAAGAAAATTATCCTGTACATGATTTAGAATTTGCAGCAGTTATCTTCGCCTTGAAGATTTGACGTCATTATCTTTATGGAGAAAAGTTCACTGTCTATTCAGACCATAAGAGTTTGAAATATTTATTTTCTCAAAAAGAGCTTAACATGAGGCAGAGGAGATGGTTGGAATATCTTAAAGACTTCGATTTCGCTATTCAATATCATCCTGGCAAGGCGAATGCTGTAGCAGATGCACTTAGCAGAAAACCAATTGGTATGTTATCAAGTCTCATGATTAGTTTGACTAACCTTGTTCCTCAATTTGCTCAATTGAATCTAGATGTTGACATTAAGGAAGATAATTGTTCCATGGCAAATATCCGAGCTCAACCAACATTGATTGAGGATTTGGCCAAGTTACAAGAGGATGACCCAATTTTACTGGAAATTAAGGCCAATATTGAACAAAGACCGGATTTTTCTATATCCGAAGATGGAAGAATGCTATTCAAGGGCCGAATGTGTATACCCGATCATGAAGATACAAAGAAATTGATCTTAGAAGAAGCACATAAATCAAAGTATACCATTCATCCAAGAGGTAAAAAAATGTATCAGGATCTCAAAAGAAACTTTTGGTGGCCCAATATGAAGAGGGAAGTAGCTGACTTCGTATCTCGGTGTCTCACATGTCAACAAGTGAAGGCGGAACATTTCAGACCCGCAGGTAAATTGCATCCCTTAAGTATTCCGGAATGGAAATGGGAGAGCATAGGAATGGATTTCATTATGGGACTACCTAAGACAAGAGGTGGACACGATGGAATATGGGTAATTATAGACCGATTGACTAATTCTGCACATTTTATACCAATAAAAAGTCGATGGTCTGTAGATATTCTAGCAGCACTATACATAAAAGAAATTGTCAAGTTACATGGAGTCCCTGTCGCTATTGTATCAGATAGAGATCCCCGATTCACATCACAATTCTGGAAGAGCCTGCAACATTCACTTGGGACTAGATTGAATTTTAGCACCGCTTTCCATCCACAAACTGATGGTCAAACAGAAAGGACAAATCAGGTGGTAGAAGATATGCTCAGGGCTTGTGTCATTGATTTTGTAGGAAGTTGGCATGATCACTTGCCTTTGGTAGAATTTACATATAACAACAGCTATCAAGCAAGCATACAAATGGCACCTTTTGATGCTCTATATGGGAAAAGTTGTCGATCACCAATATGTTGGAATAAAATAGGGGAAAGGCAATTTCTAAGACCCGATTTAATCAGGGATTCTACAGAGAAAATCAAGCTCATTCAGGAAAGGATGAAAATGGCACAAGATAGGCAGAAATCTTATGCTGACAATCGAAGGCGCGACTTGGAATTTCAAGTAGGAGAACATGTATATCTAAAGGTTTCTCCGGGTTGTGGTATTCGAAGATTTGGCATTAAGGGAAAGCTAACTCCAAGATTTATCGGTCCATTCGAAATCCTCGAAAGGATCGGTGAAGTGGCTTATAAATTGGCTTTGCCACCACAGTTAGCAGGAGTTCATGACGTATTTCACGTCTCGATGCTGAAGAAGTATGTGTATGATCCAGATCACATTATCACTTATGACAATCTGGAGATTCAGAAGGACTTGACATATGAACAAACGCCAATGAAGATTTTGGAACAAGAAGTACGTCAACTCAGAAATAAGGTCATTCCTATGGTTAAGATTCAATGGAAGAAAGCATGGCCTTATGAAGCAACATGGGAAACAGAATCGGCCATGAAGAAAATATTCTCAGAATTATTCAACTGTAAGTACACTCTCCATAATCCATGTGTTGAATTTGGAGACCAAATTCTTTTTAAGTGTGGGAGGGTGTAGTACCCCAGAATTTATATAAGTATTTTCTAGATTATTTAATAATTTTTTGGAATTTATTTGTAATTTATAAGGGCTAAAAAGAATTATAAAAAAGACTATTTGAACTTTTATAAGGCCCAATGAATTAACCTAGCCTATTTAAACAAATCAAAAGGGTTTTTAAACCAGGCCCATTAAGTTTAGCCCATATTCTAGAGGATTATTAAGCTTATCCACGAAATTTAAGGATAAATACTAATTATATAGAATAACTGAATAATAGAGTTTTACTAATTTAGAACTCTGTACTCGTTGAATGTAACGGCCTATCGCACGACCGTCACAAACATGTAACGCGTAGGCCTTAGACCGTTACATCCTGTGAGTTCTGTAAGTGAAAGAACTTGCAAAAAGATCAGAATTTGATGATCTTATCCACTAAGGATCGACTTGGGGAGAGTAATAATGTTACTAAGGACTCTTAGAGACTGGGATTTGATGAAATAAGGTCTAAACTCGATCTAATCCTCAAACCCTAGTCTAAACTCTATAAATAGGGCATAGTTCTGAACTGTGCGACCCTTACTTTTTGGGCGTAAGGAAGCAAGGTAAGGAGTCATTATCTCAGGTAAGTTATTTAGAATAATTTGTTCACAATACTTTACGCTAACTCCCCTCCGAATTTCACGTCTTTAGGTCAAGAGGTCGTGGAGTTAGAACCCAAGGAAGTTGCTGGAAAAGTCACAAGAGAAGAAGGAGATCTAGGGCAAGGTTCTCTACCAAATTCAGGAACTACAGTCTAAGTAAGAGGTAGGTTATCTCATGAACGGCAAAAACAACTTGATAGGATTAAGAGCCTCTGTTTTGATTGGATTTCATGTATGCTAGATCATCAATTTCATGTTTTACTAGTTCTTATGCATATCATGTAACTCTTAGCCCTAACTAAAGATTAAAGACTTGACTATCCATCTATTCATCAATACCCATGCATGTAGTTAGCCTATACTTTGTTATCATGTCTAGAATAGACATGATATTTGATTAAGACATGATGTGAGTTGATCTCTTAGCTTCTATAGTTGTTTCCTGTTAGCAGAGACTGTAACGCATCACAGAAGGACCGTCACTTCCATGTAACGGCCCCACGACAGACCGTTATACTCCCTGATTGGGTTTGGGTTTCACGGTTGATTATAACGCGCTTGGACAGACGCGTTACATTCATGTAACGGCTTGGTCCTGACCGTCACAATCACAGTGACGCCCCATCTCCAGACCGTTATATTCTATGTTCTGTCAACCCCAAGACAGAATATAACCTGCCAATATTATTATTGTTAAAGCCTAGTTACCTAAGTTTTAACCTGATCATATGATTTTAATGTTATTTGATCATCCATGATAGGTATTGCATGTTTGGATATATCACCATTACTTTGAGTTATGTTAATTTCATGAAGCCAAACTCTATAGTTTTGTAATTAGAAGCATGATTTTGAAAGATGAATTAATTGAGTTTTTATCATGGTTTCACATCGATATATGTATATATATTCTTTCTCTATCAATAGAGTCAATTCTATAAGTACATGGCACATATTCCGGTATGTTGTCATTAGTTCACACTTTACACTATAGGAACACAATCTTGGACATGAGGACCTCTCTATTGGATATTCCTTCCAATGGACTAGGAAATCATTGTTTCAAGGCCTCCGTAATTCTCCGCGAGCCTGGGATTCCCACTAGGACTCCGAGTTGGTTGTACCAATGAAAGCCCATTATTAGAACACTCTATCGTGGTTTTTGATTCTTGAAATGTAACGGCCTTGAACTGGACCGTCAGGATCACGTACGGCCCAGTGCCAGACCGTCACATTCCTCTAGGTCTATTTTTATCCTTCTGGACTCGGATCACTGTAACGGCCTATTGCTGGCGCGTTACATAATGTAACGGCCCAGCCAATGACCGTTACATAGCTTGTTTATGTTAACCCAAGGTTTGACCAAGGGTTGATATTCCAATGATTCTAGACAAACCTTGATGATCTAGAACTTGTCATATTGCTTAAATTGATCTAAAAGAAATGGAAGTTAAGGAAAATACCGTTATGCTGTCGATTTATTCTATAAGCATAACTTAGTTTAAATGTCATTCTTGATCGCATATATATTCAAAATTGAAGCATTCATTCATTGATTATTGTTATCATGGAATTATTGGAAGTGCTATATTCTTGGCCATACTTTACTGTTATACTACGTGGAAGTAGCTTAATTTATAACTGAAGATGCTATCGAGCACTGATTGTGTTCAAGGGCTCTATGCTAGTCCCCTCGACTGATTACCGGAAACATACTATTTTATAAACCATAGGGTATGATGCTACTGGCGTCGCATTGCGCTGAGAGTACTATTTCTATAAATAAATGAAGATCCACGGCACGACATGACATTCTTGCTTGATATTCCACAGAAATTCACGAACTATGTACTCAAAAGAGACTAGTGTGATGAATATGTGGCTTGCTAGTACAATCTCGTTACATTCTTGTTCATGGAAGGCCAATATCATGTTCTTGTTATATTCTTGCTAGCTCATTCTTGATCATTCTATCTTACATGGTTATCTTGTTTCTATTGATTTGATTGCATGATTGATTCGCATTCGCATGATTTTACCTTATTTTTTTAGAGATAAAATGATAATTACTTAAATAGTGCCTTCATGTTGATGCGAAAATACCTACTGGGCAAGTGTGCTCATGACCTATTTTCTAATATTTTTCAGGAGATGGAAATAGTTCAGATTCGGGCTATACTAGTAGCGGGTCCGGAAGCGAGTGAAAGTGTTATAAAGATGAGAGTGAAGACTTAGGAAGTTAAAGTGTCTAGATTGAGTCAATGTAATTTTCCTATTTCTTGAGTCTAGTAGAATGAAAAATCAAATTTGTGATTGTATTATGAATATTGATCATTTATGAAATAAAGTTGAAGTTTGATTTAATCATGTGCAATTGCATTTACTTGTGTGATTGTCTCGCGCTCTGATTGATTCTTGCTTGCAAGAGACTTACCATGCCAGCTGTTCACGCTCCCCGAGCGAGTCTTCCGCTATAATAATGGCTCGGGGCGTGACACTCCCATTGTAAGGAAACTTTAAGCACTGATGGTTGGTGGAAGGCACAGCATCCATGGCTTCAATGTAGGGGTGACCCAGTATGGCCTTGAATGTGGGGTCCATGTCGAGGACATGGAATTCTGTGGAGACTGACACAGGGCCTAGCTCTGCCTTCAGGATAATCATCCCTTGTGGCGGCCTTTTGCTATTGTCATAACCTGTGACTCTGATCGAGGAAGGTCTTATCTGTTCCTCGTCGACCCCACACAACTGAAGAGTGCTCATGGAGATCACATTTATGGACGCACCCGTGTCTACAAGGCACAGGTTTATGGAGACTCCATTGATTTTTATTGAAATGCACAACGCATATTTCCGAGCTTCCTTGGGAGCGAGCCCGTAGTTGTGGAACGTGATGGCCGGTTGTGTGTCTGTTGGTGTCAGGACGGCTGAAATCTTCTCTATAGGGAGGTCTTCATTCACCATGACCTTTTGAAGATATTCCATTAAGGCCGCCTGATGGGACGTGGACCTTTGAAGCAGCTCGAGGATGGAGATCCGAGCGGGCGTCTTATCCAGATGTTTTAACAAATCATACTGTGTCCCAGGGATGGATTTTTCTTGCTGTTCTCCATTGTCCTTCTCTGACTGAGCCTGATCGGGGTTCTGACTATTCTGGGAGAAAACTCTGTGAAAAATCCTTCCACTCCGGAGCACCATTGCCTGCGGCTTTTGTACCTCTATGGGGGTAGCTATGGGTTTTAACAGAGGTTTGAGGGGTAGGGGTAGAGGAATGGTTGATGAAGCCGGAGTAACGATGGGGGCAGGGATTCTGACGAGGGGTTTGTTCGGTGGAGGCATGGTGGAGGTAGAGGAGATATCATACGGACTATGAAGGATAAGGGGTTCAGAAGGTGGAGGTGGAGGCAAAGTGGACTAAGGCTTGAGATGGGTAATGGTTTTGAGATGGGTGATTGGTGATGAGTGGTTTTGAAGGCATTGGTGGAGGTATTGTGGAGACAGATGGGATCACGTATGGTTGACGGATGATAAGAGGTTTGGAAGGCATACGTGTAGATGTAGTAGATGTGGATGACAAAATGGAGGAGTGAGAGAAGATGAGAGGGTGTGAGGCATAGTGGAGGGTGTTGGCTGATAGATCATTGGTGAGTTAATGGGTGGGGTGCGAATGAGAGGGCGTGATGGTGGTGGAAATGGTGAAGGTGGTACCGGGCAAGGCGAGGGGGTTGCATGACGATAGGGTTGGCGGTAGCAAGAATAGAGGTACTTTCTGGGTGCCACACCTGCTCTCTCCCGACTTCCGGGAAGGAGGAGATGGGGTTGACCTGGTGATTGGGCTATTGGTGCTCCGGCAATGGATTCTGGATTATGCCCATGTTGGGTTGTTGCTGTTGTGCCTGCTGAGGCTGTTATTATTGTTGTGGTTGTTACTGTGGCTGCTGTTGTAGTTGTTGGAACTGTGGCCTAGGAGGAGGTATCCTAGCTTTGAGAGTGGCGATGTATCGCCTCATTTCATCCCAGTCAATTCCGCCTTCATCATTCGTATCGTGGATGTAATCTTTAAACTGAAAGCAGTTCTCTACTGTGTGTCCTGGCTGCCTGTGATAGACGTAGTATCTGGAGGTATCAACATTCGGAGGCCACACGAGCCTTTCCCTGGGCATGATGAGTGTGTTTGAGGCCATGAGGGCGCTGAAAATATCTGCCAAAGTTTCTGGCAATGGTGGGTAATAGGCTCTCTTGGGACCAATCGGCCTCCTTTGTTGCTGTGGGGGGCCATAATTCCCTGGGGGTGAAACTTGGTGGTACTGAAGTGGCGGTTGTTGTTGCTGAGGTCTGGGTTGTTGCTGGGGTTGAAGTGGTTGAGGCATATTATTTTGGGGGGGATTGTTTTGGGGTGGAGGACGAGAGGGAAAAGAACCTTGTTGGAGGGGAAATCGGGGCATTTGCGGAAGCCTTGGGTTGAGTGCATAGTTGGCATTGTTGACTGCACTCACCTGCTCATTTGTCACCACCCCTTCTGTCGCTCCACTTGGGACACCAGTGCCTATCTTTCTGATCACCTTGGGCATCGGCGGCTCAAACATGTGCATAATGGGGGAGTCTTTTAACTGGGTTTGGACATACCGGGTCCTTTCATAGAGTTCCTCCATTGTGGTAAGTTTGTTCATGGCCAGGACGTGCCTGAATTGTGGGGTTGCATTGGACACAATCATCTTTACTTGTTCAGGCTCTGAGAGGGTATCTCTTATTCTTTCTGCCAGGGACCTCCATCTGTCGGCATAGCGGACAAAATCTTCGTCGGGCTTCATTTTCTCGGCCACTAGGTCGGTAATGGAAAGAGAGGTACCGACCCTATCCCGATACTTTTGCAAGAATCTTCTTTGCACCGTATCAAAGTTCTCGGCCTCGCCAGGCTCCAAAGAATAGAACCACTCTAGCGCAGGACCATCCAATGATCTCCGAAAGAGGTATGCCATGGATCTCTGGTCATTTTGCTAATAGGAGGATTCATACATGAAATCCTTGAGGTGAATAAAGGGGTTGCCAGTGCCATTGTACCTGCGGTACGTGGGCATTTCAGAGGGAGGAAGATGGATCACCGAAAGGATTGGCAAAGCAACCTCCGGGGTGGATTTCACGTCCACCATTTTCTTTAAATTTTGAAATTATTCGTCCATTCTATTGAACCTGTTAAGGAGTGACTGGGCAAGCTCCTCGGGAGGTGAAGTGGCACCTACCACTGGGGAGGAAAATGTCTCCCAGAGACTTGAGGAGGAAACCCCGAATGAGAGGGAGCTGCCAGGCCGCCGACAGTTGGCCCCGGCTGGAGCGGTATGTGGGGAACAGCAGGGGTTTGAGATTGTGAAGGGAATTGGAACGAGGGTGGTTGTTGGCTCGCCTGCCCTTGAAGCGAGGGAGACTGGATGGCTTGCGCCGGTGAAGGAGATGGGATGGCCTGCACCGACTCTTGGAGGGGTGTGATGGCTGGAGTTGACTCTTGGGGGGCGGGAGAAACAGATTTCCCTTTCAGAATGGCCTGGAAGGCCCGGAGCTGTTCAGAGGTAAGCTCTGTGTTGGCGAGGACACCTAGCAAAGATGAGATGTCATGTGGTGGGGATGTGTCCCCTGTGGTAACCTGCACCTCACGTGAGGGCTCATAAGAAGGACCCGAGTCCATAGCATGGACTCACGGCTCGACTTATTGACCACGACCAGGGTGGTTCTCTTCAAAAGACTCGTGAGCCATGCTCAAAGGTTTTTCGGAACGCAAAAAACATACACCAACAAGCAGATAGCAAAGATTATCAAACAAGTGAATGCCTTTACACCCACTTTTTTTGTTTTGATTTTGATAATTTTTTTTGTGTTTCGAACCAGATCTGAAGTTCACACAAAAATAGGGACCCTAGTCAGTTTTTTGTTTCACCGTCGTGTCAACTAGAGTCTCTCGTCTCACCACGAATGAGTCGACTAACTCCGGGGAACTTCAATGGTACAACCAGCCCAGTGAACGAGGAGGGAATCCTTCGCTGTCGGGGACTTACGGAGGTCCCGGTGGAGGAGATTCTAGTCTGTCGAGAGAAATTCCCAAACGGAGAGTCCTTCCTTCACCGAGAGAGGGTGATCCTTAGAAAAAATAAAAAAAACTAGAAAAGGGGTGGATGCATGCGATGAAGTGCTGAACAGATATACAGAATATAAGAAGACAACAGAGATATCAAAGATATAATCAACACCCAATGAATCACAAGGGACTAGGGGCGAAGTGCACGAGGTGCACGAGGGATAAGAACTGAAAGTGCTACTGTGAGCACAACTGGAGCGCGCGAGGGCGCAAAGGTGGAGGAGCACACGGCGGTGCCGAACTTGCAAGGGTAACCGAGGGAAGGCGAAAGTTGTGTCCCACCGTGATCGCCAATCTGTGAGCGACGTCACGCGGAATTTGCCGTAGGAGGCGAAGCGGAGCGCGCGAGGGGCTCGTTTTACTGCAACACATAAAGAAGAGAGAAGAGGGACCGTCACGGGAGATTGCTCCGGCGGGGCATGCGGGACGGATGCAATATAATAAGATATGGAGATTAAACGGCTATGGTGAGAAATGACTCTCCGCGACCTCGGGGGATGGGAAAAGTGCAGAATTTAAGTGACAGTGATTTAAACGGCCATTGCGGGAAGTGACTCGCCACGGCCTCGAGAATATGAGCAGATATGAGAAGAGTACAGAATACAAGCAACAGGAATTTAAACGGCCATTGCGGGAAGTGACTCGCCGCGGCCTCGAGAATATGAGCAGATATAACCACAGCACAGAATATCAGTGACGAAATTCAAACGGCCATTGCGGGAAATTACTCGCCGCGGCCTTGAGAATATAACAGATATAAGAAACAGAATATAAGAGACAGAAATTTAAACGGCCATTGCGAGAAATGACTCGCCGCGGTCTCGAGAATATAACAGATATAAGAAACAGATATAAGAACAACGCAGGATATAAGTGACAGAAATTTAAATGGCCATTGCGGTAAATGACACTCCGCGGCCTCGAGAATATGATGTGATCGCCAGGGGCCGGAGACCCCAAAATAAAGAAAGTGATCGCGCCTACCTCAAAAGCGGAAGATGGCGGGTTGCTTCTTCCTCTTCCTTCGGCCGGCCGATGGAGAGGGCTTTCCTTGGTTACCCTTTCAAAAGAGAAACAAACACAAAACAAGTGATCAGAAAAGATGACAGTGTAGTATTAGTCCCTTAATGAAGAATAATGAAATCGTGTCAAGACACACACCTGGTTGGTGTTATTTTTAAACCCCTCTCGGACACGAGTAGGAGGAAAATGCTATGATGAATGGGGGATCGTGCAAACGTATATAAAAGAAGACTCCCTTATGAAGGGAGACGGAGAATGCGAGATGATGAATGCAAAAGAACTACAGAAAAAGGGGAGAGAATTGGATTATTGAATGTGCCGATGGCGGGATCCGGCGGAGCTTCAGCAGCGTGGGGACGACGTGGAAGCAGAACGGATGGAGCTAGCCTTCCTCTCGCGAGCGCAGGCACCCGAGAAGCCGGCAGAACCTCCCCCTACAAAAGACCCACGGGTTAGAAATGGGATCCGACAGAGTCTCTCATTCCTCTGTCAGATCTGAAGCCCCTTCCCTTCGAGGGAGGGGGTCTTCTATTTATAGAGGGCAAGTGGCTTGAGGCATCCAGGGGACTGGACGCCTCAAGATGGGGGCGTCCAGGACCCTGGAGCCTCCAACAATAAATTAAATATTTTTTATTTTTTTATTTTTAATATTTTCATGAAGGCGTCCAGGAGACTGGACGCCTCCATTTCTGCCCATCGGAATCCCGCCGAAAGCCGTAGACGGTGGGTAGAGCGCGTGGTTTTGGTAGGTATCTGTGACTCACGAGTGGGCGCGTCTAGCTGGCAAGACGTCCCTATAGTTTGGATTTTTGCACAACGTCAAATCGGACGGCGGTTCGGCTTGGCCGGGTGTCAAAAATTGAAGGCGTCCAGGCACCTGGACGCCTCAAAGTTTTGGATTTTTCTGAAGCGTCAAATCGACCGGCGTGCCGGGATTGTCCGGATGCAGAGTGTGGAGGCGTCCAGGTACTTGGACGCCTTCACAACTATTTTTTTTATTTATTATTTTTTCATTTTTTCATTTTTTTTATTGATGGAGCCGTCCAGGGTCCTGGACGCCTCCAATAAAATCTACCGGACCCCCCCCCCCCGAAAGGCCGTCGGCAGCCATCCGCCAGACATCTCCCTGGTTTCGAAATCTTCCGGTACATCCGATTGGTGGCGATGCCGTCCGTATGCCGCATGATTTCCGCAAGGAGGCAGTTTTCGGATGCCGAAGAAGCGTCACGTTACCTACTCAAAAGGTGAAAGAAGACCCAAGAATGGGAAGCACTCAAGCGATACGAAATGCGAAAGTCACTACGGGGCGTCATATAGTAACATGAGATTTTCTAAGGGTGATGTCAGGAATAGCGTGTCGATAGTTCCTACAGAGTGCAATCGGATCTAGAAGGGGGATTGAATAGATCCTATTAATAACTATGGCCTATTTAAATCTTGACCCCTAAACACATAAATCACTTCTATAAACCAATAAAACACGTAGGCACACAGAGCAGCGGAATAGATAGGAGTGAAGAAAGCAATGATGTTAAAGCACGATGCCCAGTTCAGACAGGTTGACACACAGGGCAGTGAGGTCAACACTTTTATCGCGGGTCACAGCACAGGTCGACACTCCTGCCTGTTAGGTCGATACTTCTTCAGTAGGATCCAGCTATGTAGTGAGCTGGGGTCTACACTTCAGGGCAGTGAGGTCGACACCTCAGACAAGGCATAAAACACAGGTCGACACTTCTTCAAGAGTGATTAAGATCCAAATGAGATGTAATACAATGAACCACAGAGATCTTAGATCAAAGTAGCTAAGTGTTAAATGACTTGCTTAATGTGTGAGAGCTATGGAGATCACTAAAGTGCATGAGTGTCGAACGAGGTGAATACCCTTGGCAAAGCTTTCACCTTGGTACCCGTGTGCAAGGGTGCAGCAGGCAACCCAAGGAGCTGATGCGGTTAAAGACACAGGAGAGAAAGCATCTCACACAAATTATGATAATCCCTTTGCTTGGAAAATGCTCCAAAGTGCCTATAAGCAAGAGTGCTACAGACACTTGAGGAGATACACGTTAGCAACGATAGTGAGGGGATCAAGATGAGACAATTTGTGCAAGCAGAATGCTTGAGTTAGCAGAGGAATTAAATGGCAAAGTATCGCACGAACTTGTGAAATGGGGATAGAAGTAACAGAACAAGCTCACAATGAATACAACCCACAACACAAGAATTTTAAGGTGGTTCGGTTGTTAGCCCACAACCTACGTCCATCCCACACCAAACTCGGTGTGGCTTTCCGACTGACACAAAGCTTGATCCGCTGAGCAGCACAGCTTGCTTACACAGCTGAGCAACACAACTTGCTTTCTGCTGACTAACAGCTGGAATCGCCCAGAGGATCTGATCCTCTCTTCCTCTGAAACCATAGAGGGAACCCGTTCCCTAAACAGGGGATCGAAAAAGCTAGATGTATTGGTGATAGACGAACTGTAACAAATAGAAGCTGAATACTGTAAGTGCAGTGGAGAAGGAATAGAGACAATATAGACACCATCTAAAGGAATGGATCAAGACAACGGAGCTGCTGATTGCAGTTACAAGATTGGATCTAAGGATCCTTTTCTTCAAGCACCGGTAGACTGTAGGGTTTGTCTTCTCTCTCACGGCTGCTCTCTCTTCTTCTTCTACTCTCACAGCATTGGACTATGTCAACCAAGTGTTGGGCTGCTCTCACACTTTCTTAGGAGTGTTTTTGTTGGATGGTCGAGAGTGTGGCACTGTATGGATGGCAGCAGCAGCTTCTTCAGTTGAAGAAGCTAGGTATAAATAGGTAAAAACTAGTTGTAATGCTAGGAAAAATGGCGCCAAGAAGTCTCTGATGGACCAATGCACCGGCTGTATTTTCCCTCCATAATTTCCCTTGAAGCATGCGCCAGGGTGAAGTGAGAGCTTGGAGTCTTCCAGGCAAGTTCCATGTTTGACGGTGGCAGCACCTGGAAGAAGTGACTGAGTCTTCTCATTTAGATGCTTGGAGATCTTCTCATTAAATGCTCCTATAGGCCTGATGTCTTCCATTGGTTGAGCCCAGCTTTCAGTACAAGGATAGGTACGATGGCAGATAGTGTTAAGGAGCAGATCAGATTTTCCTTTAGACAACATCAGATATTCACATTAAATCTCCCTCAGATAAGCAGTCTTCTCATTCTGCATAGGTGTACTCTTCTGCGAACATGGCTGGTTGGACAGCCCAATGGTCGACAGCAAGACAGTGGCAGACTGCGGAGTGTCCTATTCCCAATAGCAGACAGTCTGGACAGGCAGACAGATAAGACTGACATCGCGGTAGACTGAAGTGGCTCTTCCAGTTGGATTTCTGACAGAAATCATCTCCAAAACGTAGATAAATGAGTGATAAGATGGTAGAGCAAGGGTCAGACCTTGGGACGTGGTCCAGACCCCAAAAATCTTGATTTTAATGATTTACGGTTACTTTTTCTCTCTCTGGATGGCCCACTGATCTGACAGTTTATTTGCTTGAGGATTCTTGGATGAACAAGGGTGCTGACCTCCTGTATGAAAAGAGTCGACACATCTTAGTAGAATTCAATAGAGCACTTCCTGGAAGTATAAGAGTGTCGACCTCCTTCGAGGTAAGTGTCGAGACATCCTTTGAATATCTTGAAGGCCCATGACCGATGTGTCAAGACTTCACATGACAGTGTCGGGACATGTATGCTTGGTTCCAAGATGTCATAACTACTGTGTTGAGACAGCATCAAACAATGTCGAGACATGTGAGCCATGTGCAGGAATAAACACACGAGTGTGTCGACACTTTTCTATTAGTGTGTCGAGACAACCCTTGAAAGGTTTTGAGAACAGCTTCTGCTGGTTACATACACATTCTGGTTGAACCTAGATGTGTCGACACATTTCTGTTAGTGTGTCGAGACATCCTTTGAAAGGTTTTGAGAACAGCTTCTGTCGGTTACATACACGTTCTGTTTGAACCTAGATGTGTCGACACATTTCTGTTGGTGTGTCGAGACATCCCTTGAACGGTCTTGAGGATGGCTTCTACTTCAGCTGATTTCTTCCTGAGGTGTCGAGACATTTGTCAGATGTGTCGACACATGCTTTATGTGCAGAGATGTCATCCGAAGGTGTCGATATATTTTTCTTTTTAATTCAACCCTTGATTGGAGTATGCTTAGACCTTGATGTATGGACCTTGATCAATGTGCACAGACCTGATATGGGTTGGCCAGGGATTGCACGGACCTTGATCTGCTTATGTGCACGGCCCTTAGTTAATTTTCCTTGGCCTTCTTGCATCGACCTTGGTCCTTCATTCTTATGCAGCCTAATGCCTCATCTGTGTGACTGACTTGATTTCTTTCTATCCTTGCTGACACACTTTGTTGCCGGTGTGGGTTTGACCTGAATTGCATGAGTGTTTGTTGCTATCAACTGCAGGTCAACCTATATTAATGACTCATAGTTAGACATTATCGTAACAAAAGAATATTATACATAAGCCCAACATACATAGTCAGCCATCATCAAAACACTGGAGTTACACATGTTATACACTTGTCCAACAACCTCGATTAGCATGCCCGTGTGTTCAGGGGTCTGGTGACCCAGCATGTGTTCCGGGCTTTCGTGTTATGTTCGATCGAGTCACCGTGTATCGGTGTGAGTGCGGTGGGGTTCCCCCGCATGTCTTGGGTTTCTACAGAAGATGGTTCCCGACGGGGCTAAGTGTATGGCCTCAGACTGCACGTCCAGTCATCCAGCCTAGTGCTGGAGGGTTCCCGCTTTTCCCTGGGATGGGGAAATCAGCGTGGTAGCTTGTGAGCTGCCTTGGGAATCATGCTTCTGTGCTTTCCGCGTGGGCCGTGTGTGTATGGCCTTGGACTGTGAGTCCAGTTGCTGTTCGAACACATTTTATTTTATCTGATTTATTTATTTATTTATTTTATTTATTTTATGGATTTATTGGCGTGCCAGTCACCGTGGTGACGATTCTTATTGTGCGCTCGATCTGACTTGGTCAGTCGATTGTGAGTGATCGTGTCTGGACTAGAAGTCCGTCATATCCTGAACGCTATGACGTTAATTACGTCCTCCCTGAGGAAGACAACCCTTGATTAAACGCTAGAGGTAGGAGGAAGACAGCGGTAAAGCCGTATGCTCAAAGGAGACAAAGTTCATCTGTTTGCAAGACGTTAAATGTATTCGGGCAAAGCAGGGGTTTGTTAATTACGGGGACAAATCCGACGGTATATTCCCACCATCTTGGATGATGCCAAGTGGGGAATAGGAAACCACCCATGCAGTGGCAAAGTGGGAACCGTAAAGGATCGGGCATAATTGACCCGGAGTCCGAATAGGGACCCGCATGCCATGGCAAGCCCCATATGGGTGCGGTAGCACGTTTATATCCCCCCTTCGAGGGGACCATCGGAGGGCATACAAAGGCATGACTCCGTGGGCCGACGGGGTTGAGAGATAATATCACAGTGACCTGGCCAGGTGTGTGTGAATTTCGGCAGCATGTCCCCTTGACTTGGATTGTGCCAAGAGAAGATAGGTCATCACCCACGGAATGCCGGGATGACAACCGAATGAGGATGGGCACCGGGCCCCGGGACATCGCTTGCCTCTGTTTCATCGGTCAATATCCCCTTGAAACCCTTCAGAACGCATGTAACGACATGGCCCTTTAGGTTCATAAGGGTGGAACCCGGATCGGGAATGAGGGCTGTAGGGGAGGGAGGTCCTCCCCATTACTGTATCTTCTCAGATCATTCATGACGGTCTCATGGCAGTGGGGAGAAAGTCCCCTGACTGGGCTTCATTGGGCCAAGAAGAGGGGTCTCGGCGTGGCTTACTGGTTGGCCAAGGGGAGCTCTCGGTGTGGCTTTTTGATTGGCCAAGGGGGCTCTCGGCGTGGCTTACTGGCTGGCCAAGGGGGGTTCTCGGCGTGGCTTCTTGGTTGGCCAAGGGGGCTCTCGGCATGGACATTTGGTGGATGAAAGGGGCTTCTCGGCGCGGCCCTTTGATTGGCCAAAGGGGGGGCTCTCGGCCTAGGCATTTGGTTGGCCAAGGGGGGCTCTCGGCCTGGGCATTTGGTGGATGGAGGGAGCTCTCGGCACAAGGCTTCCCGGCGCGCTCATGGCCGCGCCGGGAGCCTAGCGCCGGGAGGCTGTGGGCTGTGGGTGCTTCACAAAAGGACTTGTCGTTTAGCTGAAAGGAGGGGAAGGCCTCTCGGCCTTATGGTTCTCGGCGGGGAAACTCGCACGCCGAGAAGATGAATATACAGAAGGATTTCAGGGTTTCAGAGCTCAAAAACGATGCTCTGTTTCTGGGATTTCTGGGTTTTATGGCTCAGATCGAGGCCGAATCGGGGGAGTATGAGGAGATTTCACGAACACCTCTGCTGGAAGGATGCCAAGGGATCTGAGAGGCCAGATCATCAGGAGGAGGAGAGACCATCATCGGGGCTGAGTAGCCTTTATCTGTATACTGCCAGACGTCTGGGGGAGTCAAGAGATGGCTGTCTCTGATCCCCCGGACTAGCATGGTATCATCTGGGAAGCAGATCTGCAACGAGAGAACCCTTGATGCTGAGACCTCAGACCCTAATCATTCAACGATTGGAATGGGGATCCAGGGTAGCATTCGGCCTTTATCTGTATACTGCCAGACGTCTGGGGGAGTCAAGAGATGGCTGTCTCTGATCCCCCGGACTAGCATGGTATCATCCGGGAAGCAGATCTGTAATGAGAGAACCCTTGATGCTGAGACCTCAGACCCTAATCATTCAACGATTGGAATGAGGATCCAGGGTAGCATTCGTCTACGGGTTCAAATGCATCATTTATAGCCGGCGGGCCAGGGAACCAAGAGATTGATGTCTCTGGTTCCCGGACAGCACAAGGGGCTTGAGGAACAGACTCAAATACATACGGAGGGCATGCTATTGAAGCGGGAAAAAAGAAGAGAATAGAACCCAGCAACCCATTGAACAAGGGTGGGGGTTCTACCTTCATCCCCGTTCGAAGAACAGACCTGACTCCGAAGCCTGAGTCATTTCGCCCATGGGGCATTCATACAAACAGTATGCATACATATGGAGACAAAAGAAGATAGTATTGCCCAAAATCCATCGCGGCCATTGCATTTACTTCATCTCACCATCATTTACATCGAGAAACATAGAGGGGAGGAACAGGGAAAGAATCGTATGAATAATCTAAACATCAAGACTTCGACTATTACATACGGAGAATCAGTAAAAAGAAGAAAAAGAAACATCGAACATGGGGGGGGAGGGTGGAGCATTGACTCCTCTCCCTCCCCCTATCAGCCCACCTGGAGCCCTTCTTCTTTCCTTTCTTCTGCTTCTTCTTTCGACGGAGACTCTCTCCCTCTCTTTTCCTTTCTCTTTCTCTTTCTGACTATCTGTTCGCTCTTTTCTTCTTCGTCTCTTTCTTCTTTTCTTTTCTGTCTATCCTCTTTCTTGCTATCTCGCTGCTTCTCTCTTCGAAGGGAGGGGGTTTTATAACCCTTTTCCTTCTCGACAGGCATCTTCACGGCGCGCTTGAGGCAGGCTTCCCGGCGCGCTCGAATTTGATCTCTCGGCGCCAGTATCTGGGCTTCGACATGGGCTTTCGGCGCCACCTTCATATAGGCCCACTTGGGGTTTCTTTAAATGTATCATCATCCCAAAGGGTCTATCATCTATGAAATATCTTGTATTGAAATCGCGATTGCAATCTCCATCAGTTCGCAGACGGGGTTTCATCAGTCCGTAGACAGGGGTTTCATCAGTCCGCAGACAGGGTTTTATCAGTCCGTAGACAGGGATTTCATCAGTCCGTAGACAGGGTTTTATCAGTCCGTAGACAGGGATTTATCAGTCCGTAGACAGGGATTTCATCAGTCCGTAGACAGGGTTTTATCAGTCCGTAGACAGGGATTTATCAGTCCGTAGACAGGGATTTCATCAGTCCGTAGACAGGGTTTTATCAGTCCGTAGACAGGGATTTCATCAGGATTGTCATCTGAACGGTGACAAAGCCGGGTATCATCTTATCAATATCGTCACTCTAATGGTGACGAGCTCGGACATCAGCTTTAGTCTGGGAAGACCTCAGCCGGGTGTATAATCTGTGTAGACGATTCTTCTTCTGCTCTATCTTTTCAGGGGCCTTTACCATCTTCATCTGCCGGTGCCGGCTTCATCTTTATCTCATATTACTTCCGTCAGTAAGCCGACATCTGACTTACCCTGACATATCATCTGTGACTTCTTGGACGAAGCAGTAGTACAGCTGGAAGGTCTCATTAGTCGAGTGACTGCTGCTTTATCAGTGCTGCCGTCTGAGTGACATTGGCACCGGGCATCGGCTTTGGCCGACAAGGGCTTTAGCCGGGTGAAAGGTTGATAAGCTTCATCATTAGTCTTTCACTGTTGGTCAGACCCTCTTTTCAATTATGCTTCCACCCTTGTTCATTTTCCAGGTGTCAACAAATGCCCCCCACCTGCGGGCGGCGTAAGCGCAGAATAAGCGCCACGGGGGTTGCAGGTGTCTTTTACTATTGGAGGGTATCTTCCTCAATTTGTCTTCAATTCAGTTCTCAGACCTGATCATCTCGCTGTAACAGTATTCTGCACATCGATGTTTCTTCTCTTCATATTTTCTGTCATTATTTTCAGCATTTGGGGCTTTTCGGCCTGCAGGACCTCCCTGCGCGAAGCTTCTCGGCGCAGGGGTCTCTCGGCGCAGCCTGGTTGGCCAGGCTCTCGGCCTGGACCTTCTCGGCGCGCCCTGGTGCAGGGGGTCTCGGCCTGGGGTCTTCTCGGCCTGGGGGCCTTCTCGGCGCGCCCTGGCCGCAGAGGGGCCTCGGCCTGGGGGCTTCTCGGCCTGAGGGCTTCTCGGCGCGCCCTGGCCGCAGGGTGGCCTCGGCCTGGGGGCTTCTCGGCGCGCCTTCTGGCCGCCGGGGGCTCTCGGCCTAGAGGTTCTCGGCGCGCGTTTTACCGCGCCGAGACCCTCGTCGCCTGGGCCCCTATTTAGGGCGCCGACGGCCTTTTTTTCTTCATTCTTCACCGTTCTTTCTCTATCTTCAGTTTTTTTTCATTTCCTCTCTTCGGCGCGAGCCGTCTTCGTCCTCTCGACCGTGGCCGCGGGTCCTTCCATCCTGGGTGACGTCTTTTAGGGATTCAATCCCTTTGCTTCCGGGATCACCCCCTCTTGGTTGGTGACTCCCTATTCTTTTTGGGCAGATCCCGAATAAGGGGAGATGCTGCCGAAATTTTTATAGGATCTCATGTTGCAATCTTTATAAGACTGACTTTTAATCCACATTTCTTCTTTTGTTTACAGATATAGCAATGGCTTCTGGCTCTGCTGCTGCGTCTTCCGGAGCTGTTGGAGCTTGTTCATCGGCCCAGCCAGACATATCTCGGGCCACAGTGAATTGGTTGAACGTGCACAGCCTAGATTACGGATATGATAGAATAGCTTCAGTTGACGAATCATCTGATTCTGAAACTGACACAGTGTCGACGGCCCGGGTATACTCCACGGCGACCGAGACATGCTTCAGGCGGGATAATAACTACCGGCCAGACTTCCCGAAGGATCGCCACTTGATGCCGTTCATCCGGACCTTCACAGTGGGTGGCTTGCGAGATTATCGGATAGCTCGCGTAGTTGAAGCTGCCATCCTTGCCGAGCGGGATAGCCTGAAGGAATCAGTGTATCGCAGCAAGGCTATATATCTTCCCGGGGAGAAGCGGGACTGGGACGCAGTCCTTGGAATATCGGAGCTAGAACCGGAGAAAAAGATGCTGACCCGGGCACCGGAATTTACACCTGCTCGGTGGGACAATGCTGGCGGCCGAGTTCATAGGGAGAAGCCCGGCTATGGTATGTTCCTGGCACCTATAAAGTGGGGATATCGCGAAGAGCCCTTCGTGCTAAATTGTTCGGCTATTCAGTTCAAGTACCATTTGTCGGCTGGTTGGTTCGGAGACTGCAAGATCACTGACTCCCATCTATTCCGAGTAGGGGCAGTAGAATTTACCGAGTTTGTTCTGACGGAATATGCCCCTCTGCTGATCAGAGCGGGAGTATACCACAGTGTTTTCGCTTCCAGATTCCGATATCCCATCTCCAGGGGGTTATGCTGTGGGATGTTTGAAGTGTTCTGTCCTTTGTTCAACACTTTTTATACAGCAGAGGGTGAGACATCCCTAGACCTCTGGAGTTTATCACGGCTCTCCGGTCTGCCTATTGACGGTGAATCGTATGAAGAAGTCTGCTTGGCAGACTCCGAGAAAGACAGCTCTGATGGGGAAGGCAAGTATTCCCTTGGCTTCTCTTACCGATATCTGATGAAGGTCTATCGCTCCATTTGTCTGGCATATAGTAGAGGATCCTCCAAAGGCTATCATCCCCGAGAGAAAGGTAGCAAACTGAGGGTCCGGATCGGGCAGTGGCTCCAGTACTTCTTCGATGGTCCCCTGAAATATGTAGATTTCCCCTCCATGGGCCCTGTTGCGAGCAAGCAGATAAGAGCTCCCCGCTATAAATCGGCACTGCCATATTCATTGCGCCATGCGGGCAAAGGTGGTCCCAACCCGGCAGGGGTAGATCCCATCACACACTGTGCAGCTTATTTCACATTCTGGCTGTGTACTTTTGCTCTTCCACAAGGGGACGAGACAGTCATTCGGCCAAAGGCCATATATCCAGCTTGTCAGATGGCCTGGGGGATGAAGCTGTCGCTCTGCCCAGTGGCCCTGTGTTTGATTTATAAATCTTTGGGGGACCTGCACAAGCATCGGACTCCCCGTTCTTTGAGGACCGTGGGTCCTTTTCATTTCTTCAATGCCTGGGTCTGCAGTATATTCCCTGAATTAGCTCCGAGAACCTTGCAGGCGGATACAGTGTTACCCAGGATGATTGAATTTGCCAGCGCTGAGCCTGGTCCCTTTTATGATCAGCTATTTAAAATAAGGGGCCGACTGATAAAAGTACCAGTGGACGCCCCTGGCAGCATACATTTCTGGAGCTTGGCAGCAGGTTCAGCTCCTTTGATTGATCCTCAAAGAGAGTGCAAGCTGGAGGAGATAGAGACATATATCCACCCTGTCTCAGGGGTCAACACTGCTCGGCCAATCTTGGAACCGGAGCTGGTGAGATGGCCCATGGCAATTCGGCCCAGTGTTTTGGTTTACAGAAAGGGTGGCCTGCTTCTGTTGGAGCCATACTATCCGTTCCGATTTGGGCGGAACTTTGGTTATGACCAGCACATCCCTACATCAGTTGCTCAATTTCCCCTGGGTAGCAGGGCCAAGCACGGGTCCACCATTGTCGGCGACGGCCGGTTGTGGTGGGATTTCTATCATCGTCAGGACGACGCAATCTTCAGGGTGCCCACCGTCTCCAACCGTGTTCCCCGGGTAACATCAGAATATATCAAATGGTGGAACATTCGGACCGGCTTTTTCAGGGATGGCAGGGGTGCTTTCTGGGATGTGGCAGAGCGCTCTTTCCTGAAACAGCAGCCTGGGCCGGTGTTTGAAATCCCCGAGGCCCATTTGAGAAAGCTTTATTCGCAGAACCCGAGGGAGGCAGAGAACTATCTGGCCCAGTGTCGAGCTCTGAAGGAAAAGAATTCTGAGCCGCCCGCTCCTGTTTTTGCCGCTATTAACGAAGACAGTTTCGTAAAGACCCTGAAACATCTGTGCCATATAGGAGATGATCGCTTGGAGGCACAACAGTATCCATTTCCTGTTGAAGAGCCGCTCCCGGCAGTAGCTCATTGGAGGAGTCCAGTTGATAAATTTCATCCGTATAGGATGTTTGTACGCCGGGAAGATAGAACTCAGACGTATTATAAGCAAACGTCCTGGCTGTTCATTCTGCTGAATTTGCATGGATTATCTGCAGAAAGCCCGATAGCTGGCATTTTGAACAAGCCGCTGTTTATATCATTTCATTATGTCGATGGCTGGGGGATGGACCATCTTGACTTGTTTCGCTGCCTTGATTTTCATGGCCATAATGACCTGGCAGCTTTAGTGGAGAAATGCCAGATATTCGGCGATGTTTGCTGGCTTATCAAGGAGGCTGCTTCCCGCTCCAAAGAAGTGGCTTATCTGTACTGGCCGCTCTCTGTATTTTATGATGGACCAGCAGGTATAATCTTTTCCTTTCTGACTGCAGTGTTTTCTGTTTAGCATCTGAATTTTGCATCTATTGATCCCATCATCTTTCTGCCGTTCTTAACAGACCGGCCCGACATAAAGCGGCAGGGGCTCTACAGGAAGATTATTGCGCAGGCCGAGAAGCCCACTTATTTTGAAGTCCCTGTAGCAGCACCGACTACTACTCCCCTGCCTCCTGGCAAGAAGAGGAAGGCTTCTGCAGTCAAGGCTGCGGTTGGGAAGGCCAGGAAGGCCAAAAAGGCCCATGTTCAACAATCGGCTTCGATAGCGATGGACACCGGGACCCCTCTCCCTGACATTCCCTCATTTGATGAGTTCGAAACTCAGAGGGAGGCTGCTCAGGCATCAGTTCAGGGTAACATCAATATTCTGCCATTGCATTCTTCATTCTCTCTTGCTGGATTTCAGAGGGGTGTTTAAATCTGACCACTCCTTTTTGCACAGCTGAAGAGACAGTCATGGCACCTTCTGTGGTGGAGACCAGATTGCCTTCTCCTACGCCGGCTAGTGAGGCGGAGGGTAAGCATGCCCTTTTCATCTTTTTCTGTTCATTTCAACTGCTTTTCATCGTCCCTCTCACAGGCTTTTCTTTATAGTGCTGGCCGGGGAGGAGACTGAGATTACAGGAGCGGCTGGTGACATTACTCAGCCGCGGGAGGGTTATAAGACCCAGGCGAAATGGGGCCCCGCTCCCGGAAGGTGCATAGTTACCCGGTCTTCCTCCAAGCAGATGTTAGAATTGATGGCCCCGCCCATGGACAGAGTAGAAATCTCTTCCGGTAGCTCTGCGGCCGCTTCTGAGGCAGGTGGAGAAGAAACAGATTTCAGCGGGAGTGACACGGAGGATGCCTCCAAACCAGAGGCCCCATCCGTATGTACCGCCATTGTTTTATCATTTACACCCTCCAAGCTGCTGGTGCCATCTTCTGGAGAAGAATTACCAGAAGAGTTCGCCGCTCTGGATACCGAGGCAGATATAACTCCTCCTTTTGTGGTTTCATCAGCAGAGCTTTCTTCTTCCCTGCAATCTTTTGAGGGTATTGGCATCACTTTAGAAGTGAGTCTTTTCCCTTCATGGTTTCATTTTCCCCATCTTTATCTGCTGCTTGACGCTGCATTGATCCATTCACAGGAATCCCCTGTTGCCCCCCCGGCTACGAGTGCGGCCGTTGAAGCCACTTTATCTGGCACCTTGGCTATTGTTCTTGCTTCGGCAGCCGTTCTTGAGATAATTCGCCCTGTGCCTGTGAGGGTGCAGTCCTCCACAGACTTAGCATCATTGGACCTGCGAAATGCAGGGGAAGGTCCGGCTCTCATCAAGGCTTTGGATTTCAGAGCTGAAATGGACCCAGCCAGGGGTTCTGCCTTTATGCCAGCTGCAGTGATGACCATCGCTCCAGAATCAACAGTTCCCACAGTATCGGTCATGGAGAGCGAACCTTCGCCTCTTCAGACCGTGGCCCCCGCAGCCTTGACATTGCAGGGGCTAGGCACCGAAATGGAAGAAGGAGAGGTATCTGTTGCAGAACTGGGAGTATCGCCTATAACGGCCACGGAATCTGCTTCCGTATTTTCAGAATCTGAGGAGGAGATGCCTGAAGTTGCATCTGAGAGTATTCCGATGGCCGCCTCCGAGGAGATGGAGGTGGAAGATCTCCCGGCCACCTCAGAGGTTATGGGCGGAGCTCAGTTGGTGGCTTCGGCAGACCTGCCGTCTTCTTCTTCGCAGCCGGATATCACCCTATGGGCGGATATAGACAGTGAAGTAACTTTTGAAGTAGCTCCTCTTCCTTCGCCTGGCTTCACTTCCCCTGAAAGTTTTGTCTGGCAACATCTGGGCATGCTGCGTCAACTGGTGGAGTCCCAACCTGGACTAACTTATTCACAGTTGAAGGAGATAGCCGGGCGCTTCACCGCCGGCTTACAGGCGATGGGATGTCCCACAGAAATATGGGCCCAGCGGGTTCTTTTGTTGTTAAAATTTGTTCATCGCCGGGATTTCTTGACACACATCATGTCGGACAGATTGGCAGCCTTGAAGTTGCAAAGAATGGAGTGCAAGTCCGAGCTGGCAAAGATGAACTCTATCCTTCAGGAGCGACAGCGTCAAATGCAGTCTTTGGCGGAGCGGGAGCATTTCGTGCGCGACCGGATAACTATCCTGGAAGCTGAACTGTCTGATCTCCGAGCTGAGCTGCCACAGCTAACAACTTCTCGACCGCAGCTCGAGGAAGAAGCAGCTTTATTAGAGGGGCAGGTGGCATCCTTTCGAGACCAGTCTGTTCGACTGCAGGAAGAGGAGGCTCGGCTTCATGAACTAGGAGCCGCCCCTTCTGTGGGTCTTCTGGCATTTGAGGATATCTTCCGGCAGCCATGAATCATTTTCTTTTTTCTTTTTTTTGCTCTTTTGTGATACAATGTCCCCTTGGGGCCCTTCATGTACTCACTTCTTAATGAAAGGAAAAATTTTGCTTTGTGTGTATCCACCTTCTTTTCCATGTGGTTTTATCACTTCAGGGAAGTGGGGTAGTGGTTTTAGCAACCCCTCATGCGGATGGCTCGTATCTGGTAGGAGAGCGTCCACCCCTTCAGAGAAAGGATGGGGAACTCGCTCCACCGCGTGACGGCATCCGAAGAGGTGCTTAAACCGGATTCTGTTGGTAGCGGCAAACGTCCCTCTTGGCAATATGTGCTGTGAGGGAGACAATTTGCAGGAATGTGAAAGAAGGGGTCTTATCAGAATAGACGGAAAGTCTAGACTGGGTAGAGGTTATAGCAGGTGGGATGATTACAGGATACGTGGTTTTCATCAAGACAGGCGTAGGGTCTGAACTGAATAGGGTTTTATCATTGATCGGGCGAAATGACAGTCGATCAACAGCTGGTTTCATCATCGATATTGGATTTATATCGATGCAAAAAGGATTTATAAGTTTCCTCAGAATAGACGAAAGGTCTAAATTGAGTAGGGTTTCATCATTGATCGGGCGAGGTGCCAATCGATCAACAGTTGATTTCATCATCGATATTGGATTTATATCGATGCAAAAAGGATTTATAAGTTTCCTCAGAATAGACGAAAGGTCTAAACTGAGTAGGGTTTCATCATTGATCGGGCGAGGTGCCAATCGATCAACAGTTGATTTCATCATCGATATTGGATTTATATCGATGCAAAAAAGGATCTATAAGTTTCCTCAGAATAGACGAAAGGTCTAAACTGAGTAGGGTTTCATCATTGATCGGGCGAGGTGCCAATCGATCAACAGTTGATTTCATCATCGATATTGGATTTATATCGATGCAAAAAGGATTTATAAGTTTCCTCAGAATAGACGAAAGGTCTAAACTGAGTAGGGTTTCATCATTGATCGGGCGAGGTGCCAATCGATCAACAGTTGATTTCATCATCGATATTGGATTTATATCGATGCGAAAAGGATTTATAAGTTTCCTCAGAATAGACGAAAGGTCTAAACTGAGTAGGGTTTCATCATTGATCGGGCGAGGTGCCAATCGATCAACAGCTGATTTCATCATCGATATTGGATTTATATCGATGCGAAAAGGATTTATAAGTTTCCTCAGAATAGACGAAAGGTCTAAACTGAGTAGGGTTTCATCATTGATCGGGCGAGGTGCCAATCGATCAACAGCTGATTTCATCATCGATATTGGATTTATATCGATGCAAAAAAGGATTTATAAGTTTCCTCAGAATAGACGAAAGGTCTAAACTGAGTAGGGTTTCATCATTGATCGGGCGAGGTGCCAATCGATCAACAGCTGATTTCATCATCGATATTGGATTTATATCGATGCGAAAAGGATTTATAAGTTTCCTCAGAATAGACGAAAGGTCTAAACTGAGTAGGGTTTCATCATTGATCGGGCGAGGTGCCAATCGATCAACAGCTGATTTCATCATCGATATTGGATTTATATCGATGCAAAAAAGGATTTATAAGTTTCCTCAGAATAGACGAAAGGTCTAAACTGAGTAGGGTTTCATCATTGATCGGGCGAGGTGCCAATCGATCAACAGCTGATTTCATCATCGATATTGGATTTATATCGATGCGAAAAGGATTTATAAGTTTCCTCAGAATAGACGAAAGGTCTAAACTGAGTAGGGTTTATCGCAGGTGGGACTTTGCCAAGAAATGCGTAGGTTTTATCAGGGCAGACGTAAGGTCTGAGCTGGATAGGCTTTAGCAAAACGGTGATGGGCTTCATTGTTGGTGGGATTTGCGAATGGGGGTATGTGGATTTTATCAGGGCAAACGTAAGGTCTGTCCCAGAAAGGCTTTATCATCGGTGGGGCATGGAGCCATATGACCGACGGAAGGTTTTACCAATGAAGGCAGATGAAGGTATCGTGCCGGTTGACACGGAACTTTTTGAATTACCATATTACTGACCCAAGTGCCCTTTCGGGTTTTCACCAGAGCCAGCCCCCTCTTGCTTTTGTCCACGCGTCCTTTCGGATTTTCACGTGGCGGGGTACCCGATTTTGCCTGCAGTGCCCTTTCGGGTTTTCACCACAGCTGGGTTTTAGCCATTTTTGCCCTCGTTCAGAATGCCTGAACAAGACTGGCGGGGTATCTCTATTTTTAACCCCATTTTGTTTCTTCTTTTCTTCTCCCTTTCTCTTTTTTTTTTATTGAAACTTTGATTCTATAACTGATGGGCGCAGCTTGTGCATATATCATCATTGATGTGGGTGCAAACATCAATGCAAGGGTTTCATAGGTCTCATCAGGATAGACGTAAGGTCTAAACTGGACGGGTTTCATCGCTGATTGGGCAATGCGCCAATCAATCAGCAACGGGTTTCATCATCGGTATTGGGTTTATACCAATGCAAGGATTTTTATAGGTTTGATCGGGATAGACGTAAGGTCTAAACTGTACAGGTTTTCATCGCTGATCGGGCAGTGCGCCAATCAATCAACAACAGGTTTCATCATTGGTATTGGGTTTATACCAATGCAAGGATTTTTATAGGTTTGATCAGGGTAGGCGTAAGGTCTAAACTGGACATGTTTCATCGCTGATCGGGCAATGCGCCAATCAATCAGCAACGGGTTTCATCATCGGTATTGGGTTTATACCAATGCAAGGATTTTTATAGGCTTCATCAGGATAGACGTAAGGTCTAAACTTGACAGGTTTCATCGCTGATCGGGCAATGCGCCAATCAATCAGCAACGGGTTTCATCATCGGTATTGGGTTTATACCAATGCAAGGAAATTTTTTATAAATTTCACCAGGATAGACGTAAGGTCCGAACTGGGTGGGTTTTATCACGGCGGGACGTAAAGAGCTATGCGGGTTTCTTCGTGGTTACCACATTACCGACCCAAGTGCCCTTTCGGGTTTTCACCAGAGCCAGCCCCCTCTTGCTTTTGCCCGTGCGCCCTTTCGGGTTTTCGCACGGCGGGGTACCCGATTTTGCCTGCAGTGCCCTTTCGGGTTTTCACCACAGCTGGGTTTTGGCCATTTTTGCCCTTGTTCAGAATGTCTGAACAAGACTGGCGGGGTATCTCTATTTTTAACCCCATTTTTTTTATTTCTTCTTTTTTTTTTATCCCCCCCTCCCTGTTTAGAGGGTGTCAGACCGTGACGACACAAGATCACGATAAGTGGTAGCCTGGTTAGGACGGAGTGTCACTATACCAAGGAAAGGATATCTCGGCTAGGGCGGAGTGCCATTAGACCAAGGAAGGGTAGTTCGGCTAGGGCGGAGTGCCGCTAGACCAAGGAAAGGATATTTCGGCTAGGGCGGAGTGCCACTAAACCAAGGAAGGGTAGTTCGGCTAGGGCGGAGTGCCACTAGGCCAAGGAAGAGGTATCTTGACTAGGGCGGGGTGCCACTAGACCAAGGAAAGGATATCTCGGCTAGGGCGGAGTGCCACTAGACCAAGGAAGGGTAGTTCGGCTAGGGCGGAGTGCCACTAGGCCAAGGAAGAGGTATCTTGACTAGGGCGGGGTGCCACTAGACCAAGGAAAGGATATCTCAGCTAGGGCGGAGTGCCACTAGACCAAGGAAGGGTAGTTCGGCTAGGGCGGAGTGCCACTAGGCCAAGGAAGAGGTATCTTGACTAGGGCGGGGTGCCGCTAGACCAAGGAAAGGATATCTCGGCTAGGGCGGAGTGCCACTAGACCAAGGAAGGGTAGTTCGGCTAGGGCGGAGTGCCACTAGGCCAAGGAAGAGGTATCTTGACTAGGGCGGGGTGCCGCTAGACCAAGGAAAGGATATCTCGGCTAGGGCGGAGTGCCACTAGACCAAGGAAGGGTAGTTCGGCTAGGGCGGAGTGCCGCTAGGCCAAGAAAAGGGTATCTCTTGCCCGATTACTCGGGGAATATCAGCTGTGCAGCATGATACAGCTTCAGGTGTTTACCGTTGAGTGGTGAGAATTGGATCTCCCCTCGATGATTAACAACTATGTAGGCCCCTCCTTCGTAGACCCTTTGTATCACATATGGACCTTCCCAATTGGGATTTAGCTTTCCCTTCGGGTTGGACGCCATGACTTCTTTTTTCTTGACCATGACAAGGTCACCTTTCTTGAATTCTCGCCCTTTTACGAGTTTGTTGAATGCGGTGGCCATGCGGGCCTGATACATCTGGATATTCTTCTGAGCTTGGAGACGCTTCCCTTCCAATTCAGCCAATTCTTCTAATCTTCGTTCTGCATTGGTTTGTTCGCCATGGGCTAGGTCGTATTGGACTGCCACTCTGAGTGACGGGACTTCCAGCTCTAGTGGGACTACTGCCTCTGAGCCGTATACCAAGGAGTATGGTGAGCACCCTGTAGGTGTTTTGAAGACGGTGCGATACGCCCACAGAGCTTCATACATCTTTTCTTCCCAATCCTTCTTATTGGCACTGACGACTTTGGCCAGCAGGGTGCACAAAGTCTTATTGAAAGCTTCTGCCAATCCATTTGCCTGTGGATTGTAAGGAGTGGAAGTCCTCCATTCGATCTTATATTTCTCGGCAAGCCGATAGACTTTCTGATTTCTGAAATGACTCCCATTGTCAGATATTATTCGGCTGGGGATCCCAAACCGGAAGATGATGTTTTGCTTGATGAATCTAGCGACCAACTCACCAGTAACTTCTCTTAGTGCTATAGCCTCTGCCCATCGGGAGAAGTAATCTGTTATGGCCAGTATATACTTATGCCCGGCCGAGGAAGTCGGTAGTGGACCGACTACATCAGTTCCCCATTGTGCAAACGGCCAGCTAGGGACTGTAGGGTGCAGAATCGTAGGTGGCCTTCTAGGCACAACAGCATGCTCCTGACACTTCTGGCATGACTTTGCAAATGTGCAGCAGTCTTCAAACATAGTGGGCCAATAGTAGCCCAGCTTCTTGATTTCTATCTTCATCTTGGGGCCAGCCTGGTGGGCACCTGCTGTCCCAGCATGTACTTCTTTCATCGCTTGCCAAGCTTCCTCAGTGGACAGGCAGCGGAGCAGAATCTTCTTGCGTGCATCTGCCATTATTCGGAACAGAGTCCCATTCCTGAATTCATAAGAATCTTTGATTCGCAAGAGTTTCATCTTTTCTTCTCTTTTCTGCGGCAGCTGTTGGTGTAAAAACCATTGTAGCAGGTGTTGTCTCCAATCAGATGCCTGTTCTGTACTGATCGTGGTGACTTCATTTTCTTCGGGGCAGCCTTCTAGCATGCTGGGGACTTGCCGCCGATTTATGACAACAATGTTCAGTGTCTCATCTGGTGGGACTGCTATTGAGCTGGCTAGCTTTGCCAATGCATCAGCCTGGGCATTATGTGCACGGCCCACATGCTTGAGCTCAATATGATAGAATTTCGCCATGAGGCGCACAGCTTTTTGGTGGTAGGGGTTCAACTCCGGCTTTCGCACTTCGAACTCACCTTGGATTTGCTTTATTATCAACATTGAATCCCCGAATACCTGAAGCATCTGGATACCCATGTTGAGGCTGATATGCAGTCCGATTATCAGAGCTTCATACTCGGCTTCATTATTAGTGCAGGGCTTGTTTATAGAACAGGAAGTATGCACAACCTCCCCATCTGGCGATTTCAGCACAATACCGGCTCCGGCTCGTATTCTGATCTTTCCATCGGAGTCCGTCTCTGTTCTAGATGCTCCGTCAAAGAACAGCTGCCACATAGTTGACTGAGCCTGGCAGGCTTCTAGTGTCTCATCATCGGGTAACTCAGTCCCCAACATATCATTCTCTGGCACAGTATGTTCTGCGAAGAAATCGGCCACAGCCTGTCCTTTTATTGCCCTCTGGGGTATATACGTGATATCGAATTCCATCAGAATTACTGCCCATTTGCCCAACCGGCCTTTCAGTACTGGTTGAGTCAGTATGTATTTGAGTGGATCTGCTGCAGATATCAATCTGATTTCATGTGACAGCATATAGTGCCGGAGCTTTTTAACGGCAAAGACTAGTGCCAAGCATGTCTTCTCTATATAGGTGTAACTTTCTTCAGTTCTGATCAGCCTCCTACTCAGGTAGTATAGAGCCTGCTCTTTGCCTTCTTCATTTATCTGTGCTAGCATTGCCCCCAGGGAATAGTGTGTGGCTGCAATGTACAGTATCAGGGGTTTGCCCTTAATAGGTGCCCCCAGCACTGGAGGGGTTTTGAGATATTCTTTCAGCTTCTCAAAGGCCTCCTGACAGCCATCGTCCCAGAGGAACGGCACATCTTTCATCATGAGCTTGTGAAAAGGGTGGCATTTCCCCGACAGATTTGATATGAATCGTCGGATGTAGGCCAAACGCCCTTGTAAAGATCTCAGCTCGTGGAGATTCCTTGGTGGAGGGAGCTCCTGGATAGCTTTAATCTTGGATGGGTCAATCTCAATGCCCCTATGACGGACAATGAACCCAAGGAATTTTCCACTGGACACGCCGAAGGCACATTTCATAGGATTCATTTTGAGCTCATATTTGCGCAGCCTCTGGAACACTACTCTCAGATCCTGCAAATGGTCTTCTTTTCTGCTGGTTTTCACCACCAGGTCATCAATGTAGCACTCTACCTTTTTGAAGAGCAAATCATCAAAGATCTTTGTCATAGCTCTTTGGTAAGTAGCGCCGGCATTCTTGAGGCCGAACGGCATCCTTTTATAGTGGAATATCCCCTTCGGAGTGCGGAATGCAGTGTGCACTCTGTCTTCTTCAGCGATCCAGATCTGGTTATATCCGGATGACCCATCCATGAATGACAGGGCTTCATGGCCAGTGGTTGCATCGATCATTACTTCAGTGATTGGCACTGGGAAATCATCCTTCGGGCAAGCCTTATTCAGGTCCCTGAAATCTACACATATTCTGATCTGCCCATTTTTCTTCTTCACGGGCACTATATTGGCCAGCCATGTAGTATATTGGTTCTCTTCAACAAAGCCCACATTGATCAGCTTGTCGACTTCTTTGTTGATCTGATTTATCAGTTCGGGACGCATTCTCCTTGAAGGCTGCTTTACAGGGCTTGCCCCCGGGTTTATCGCCAATCGGTGCTGTGCCACATCAGAGCTCAGTCCCGGCATCTCATCATATGTCCATGCAAAGCAGTCTCGGAACTCTTTCAGAAACTGTATGTACTGTTCTCTGGCAGCTGGTTCTAGCAGTGCACTGAGGAATGTCGGCCTTGGTTCATCTGCTGACCCCAGATTCACTTCTATCAGCTCATCGACGGTGGCCTGGCCTCCGTCCTCAACTTCGGGTGGGGCTTCTTGCAAATCAATAAAGCCTCCCGGGATATAATTCTCTTCAGTTTCATGTTCTTCTGTATCGTCATCCTGCTCATCAGCGGATGTCGGCTTATCATATAAGGCCGATACCATCGGATTCTGTTCAGTCTGCCCCGAGGACGAGACTGGTTCAGAAGAGAATTCAAAAGTGGAATCTTCCGCTCTTAGGGATCTTTCTGTTGCAGGCTCCCCTGAAAGGTCATCTTTCTGTAGAGCCCGGACTTCTTCCAGAATGCGCTCAAATTCCAGGCATTCTCTCAGTTCTTTGGCCATCTGGTCTTCATCCGGAGTTCCCGTATCAAATTGTGCTTCGGCCTGGAATAGATCCTCCTTGCAGGACGGGTCCTTCCAGCACCGACCCCTCTTAGTTTTATCAGACATCCCTGCTTCTGGCTGGTCATCTTGGGCTTCATTGTCTGTTATGGTTTGATACATAATCTCTTCATCCTCAAAGGGATATTGATCATATCCTAACCCAGGGGAGTCTCCATGCTGGTAGAAGGTAGAGATGACATCCACCTCGGCTTCATAATATTCTTGAAGGGTATAACCCAATCCCGGATGCTGTGTGATCTTCCTCAGTTCCTTATTATCTCGAGGCGGATCCCATAGCTCCCTGAATGCTTTCTTCTGGGCTGCAGATTGTAGTGATGGCATTTGCATCTTGGAGAACATCTGCGAAACCCGCTGGGTAGTATACTCCAGGCCTGTAATCGGCACCATCTGGTTTGCGGCTTCTTCAGGGACCATGCAGTCTTGATCATCTTCTTCGACTGCCTCCCCGGTGTAGAATATGGTAGGTGGCTCGCAGAAGCGAGGGATTTCCATAGTCTTCAGTGGCAGCACTGTTTGGTATTCTAGGCTGGCGACGGGTTTGATTAAACCTCGTGGGACCTTCACCTGTATGCACCTTTCTTTCATTTCTTGATCAGTGCTATCTGGATGGATGCTAGGAGGGGTGATCCGAGCAAAATCATCAGCATAAGAGATGTGAGCTACTTCATGCTTTTCAACATAGCCCCTGGGTGGCGGTGGAGACCAAGCTTTTGCCTTCGTCGCCGGCTTCTTCTGGCTGATTACAGCCTCTTTCTTTTCATCCTTTTGTGACACCTCGGTGTAGTAGGATGCATCGAGCATATGGCACTCGAACACTTCAAAGGGATGTAGGTCTGCAAACACCCTTTCTTCCTTTCCTTCATGGCAGTATTTTATGCATTGGTGTAGCGTGGATGGCACTATCTGGTATTCATGCAGCCACGGTCTCCCCAACAGGGCCTTATACGTGGTGTTGGAGTCGATCACATAGAATCGTACCACGGTAGTGAGGTCGCCCAATGTGAGGTTGAAATCAGCCACCCCGAGAGGTGTTTCACATTTCTGGTTGAACCCAGCAATCTTCATGTCTCTGACCTTGGTAAGCTGCAGATCAAAGTAGTATTTCTGATAGATGCGATACGGGAGAATATTTACAGCAGCCCCGGGATCTATCAGTATCCTGCTCAGCGACTGACAGTTCAGGGAGCCCCTCATATACAACGGTCTGTTGTGACTGGCATTTGGGATCAGCATATCATCTTCTGTGAACGTGACTGATGGTCCAGCATTCACTTCTGCCAAGAGTGCTTCATATTGTGCCGGCGACTGCAGGGCATCCACAATTGCTTGGCGGGCCTCTTCACTCAGAGAGAGTATCTCCCAGATGGAGAATCTGGTGGGGAGCTTCTTCAACATTTTCATGATTCGACTGCCAACCCGAACATTAGACAGCCTCATCTCCTCTGCCCACCGGGGTCTTGGAGGTTCGTGTGGTGCCTGTGGCCTTTGCTGCCCAGTCCCAGTTTCATTTTCTTCATCGGTCTCCCGGAGGGCTTCTTCTGTAATGACTGCCCTTGGTTTTGCTAGAGGGCTATTTTCCTCATTTTCTTCATGCTGTTTCTGCTTTCCGGCTGCTGTCTGCTGGCACTTATTGCTTTTAGCTGGAGCAGTATGAGACGGCTGCTCGTTTTCTAAGCTGGACAGGAACTCCAGGAATGAAGGGGCTCCTTCTGCTTTATCTTTTCCTTGGTACAAGCTGGCAGGGGGAGGAACCTGGACACCGCGCACCTCTGGTTTTGGGATTTGATAGGGTTGCTCCCCTCTGAACATAATATTATGGTTAGCTGGTGGCGGACGCCCCCATTTTCTCCCAGAACGTGTTGCATGGGCTGAGGTAGAGGCCTCAGCATGATTGGCTTCTAGCGGGACATCTGATGCTTCTTGTTCATCATCCTCCCCGGGCAGGGAAAAGAGTACCGACAGAGTATTGCATTGTACTGTCGTGACCTTCTTTCCCTTTTTGGCCTTAGGCCGTCTCTTCTTTTTCTGGGAAGTTGGCTTTGCTAGTTCCTGCCCCCAGAAGGACTCAGTCTTATCTTTTCTTTGTTCTGCTTCCGGCTGCTCTTCAATTTTCAATTCTTCGAGCTGCTCCCAGAGTATACAGTCTTTCACCAACAGGTGTTTCGGCTTTTTCTGCTCATACTCATCAAGCTCATTAATATATTGCTGCAGACGCCTGGTCGCAGGACTTTCTTCTTTATGTGCAGGGAGGGGAGTTTGTCTCCTCCGGTTGCGAGTATGGATCCGGATGACTGGTCCGGTCTCAACTGCAGGCCATATTGGCTTTATTGGAGGCGACTCAGGCCTTGGGGTGACACCCCGGATAACTGCTCCGTTGGTTTTAGCTGCGGGAGTCTTCTTTCTACTTTTTGTGGGTACCGTCTGCCATCCTTCCTGATCTCTCAATGGGGTGAGGAGGCAGGCTTCATAGGTGTGCCTGGTGCATTCTTCAATGGCTTCCTTAGGCAGCTGTTGATAGATTGAGATCATATTAGCGGCCACCCTCCAGGGCGGAAGCTCATGTGGCCGAGGAGGCTTCACCTGGTAATCTCCCAGCTGCAGTTCACCCTTCTTGACCATTCCTTCCATGATATCTTTGAAGACATAACAGTCCTCAATTGGGTGCCCCAACACCCGGTGAAATGGACAGAACATCGGATCATCTTTCTTTTCTGCATCTTCGGGCTTCTTCGGTTCAGGCAATGTTACCTTATTGAACTTATATGCCCAGTTAAATAATGCTGCAGTCTTATCCTTGGGAAAAGAGTAAGCCCTTCTCATCCTGTCCCTCAGAGAGACTTTGTCTCTTCTTTCTGCTGTATCTGCCATCGGGGGAGCTTCATCTGCCCCTTTCTTCCCTTTTTGTTGCTCAAAGGTTCTAAAATCGACGGTGTTGGCCTCAGAGTGTGACGGCCGCCGATCATTGGATTTACCTTTTGGCATGGCGGGAGCATTGACGGTCGGACGTTTGGACAAGAACGCCTCGACCTCCGCCACTATATTGTTCAGTCGGTCAAATGTTTTGACATCTGCACCGATCATTTTTTCTAGTACTTCCCTCCTGAGGTTCTGCTTGCATATCTGCACTGCATCCTCCTGATGAGGAGGTCTTCTGCATCTCATGGCTAGATTTCTCCATCTTTTGATGTACTCCAGTGCAGTTTCATCCTGTTTCTGCCTAGTAGCATACAGTTCTGCTATTGTGATTTCCCTCTCCGTGACATGAAACCTGTCGCGGAATTTTCTCTGCATATCGGGCCAATCAACCACTGATCCTGCTGACAAGCTTGAATACCATTCAAAGGCCAACCCAGTGAGGGACGAGCCAAAGAACTTGAGCAGATAGGCTTCATCGACTGCTAGGTCGCCCATGATGGTAGTATAGTAGGCTATATGCTCTCTGGGGGAGCCCTGGCCATTGAATTTCTCAAACTTTGGCGGCTTGCTGACGCCTGGAGGTAGTCTTTTGGCAGCATACTGGGGAGGATACGGTACCTTATACACATCATAGGCACTAGTATCACCTCCAGTCTTTTCTGACAGCTTCATTTCCACAATTCTTTCAATCATCTGCTTGTGGGCTACAGCTGGATCTATATCTTCTGGAAGAAGTGGGCTTGTTGCTGGCTGTGAGGAGTTGTCATCACAGTGGCGCGCAAGATGGGCGCGGTAGGCTGCGTCTGAGACACAGAGGGCTGAGCTATTGTTTGCTGTGGAACAGGTTGACTTGGTGCTTTGCCCTTATCAGCTAAGAGAGGATTAGCCAGGATAGTTGTTTCTGTGGAGCTGGATGTCTGCCCCGCAGGTTCAGCTTGCTTCGAGACTGATGTAGCTTCCTGTCTCTCATTGAGCTGTCTTCGGAGAGCATTGATCTCCTGTTGGTATCTTCTGAACATCATCTGGATCATGGGATCCATGGTTGATGGAATTTGTATATCTTCAGAAGTCCCTTCAGCATCATCAACGAAGGGGTTATCTCCATCTTCCGCTGTTACCACATTAACTGTCATAGTGGTAACCCTGCGGGCTTCATCATCAATTTTGATTTTATCTTTTGCTGCCTGGCCTCTTCTTGTGACAGGACCAGGTCTAGTTGCCAGCCTGAGCAATTCCTCTGGCTGAGTTGGTAGTATATCCTGCCCCCTGGCCAGTCCAGCCATATTGCAGGCGAAGATTCGCATCTTTCCTTTCCGCCTGTAGACCTTTCTTTTTATTTGACTAGGATATCTGAGCCGGTCAAAGACCGATATTCTTTCTTTGGCTTCTTCCTCGTACAGGTCTTCTTCATTATATCCGACCCTGGGGCCTTCTTCATAGTCATTTGAATCGGAGGAAGAGGCTTCGATCATCATTTCTTGGAAGGTTTCTCCTTCTTCATCATCCCTGATGCCCAAGGCACGGGATAGTCTTTGCTGGCCTAGGGCAGAGCTCCCTAGGTAGTGGAAGTAATCTTGGACTACTTGCTTAGTCTCCTCTGGGTCGCGCCTTTTCGGCTCAGGTCGGAGCATCAGTCTGTCCTGGCCCTTTTGCTGCCGGGCTAGTCTTGTCACCCGAGCATTCAGATGTTCGGCCCTGGGATATTTGAAGATATCAGCCTGTCTGGCACAGGCTCCTGATCTTCTTGCAGTAAGCATAGTGACTGGTTCACTTCTTCTCATATCGCCAACTTGGCAGCGGTTGGCAGCAGCATTGTAGCTCTTCTTTTCCCATCTCTTGCCCCTGGCCATGGGATGGGTGTTGGTGAAGTTTTCCCTGGTCTCATATCTTCCGCCCCTCATCATGGGACGAACAGCAATCATATTTCTTTCTTGACCCTCAATCTCATCTCTCTTCCCCCGGGTCCTGGGGTGGGCAGCAGTAGCATTTCTTTCATCTTTCTTCATCTCCCTTCTGCCCCCTGCTCTGAGGCGGGCAACAGTGACATTAGTGAGGTTCTCTCTGTCTTCAGCTGGGGCCCAGCTTTGGATCTCTTCGGTCGCCAGACCTGTTTGTATTTTGCTGGCTTGGGCGCCAGCGGCTTCCTTTCAGCAGCTTCCCAGTTGGCCCTCCTAGAGGCCAAAACCTGGAATTTGTTGTCAGTTGGGATGGTCGGGACGATTCTGTCCGGCCGGACTCCCCTGGGGCGACCGTCGAGGTTCGCCCTAATAGCACCCATCATTATCGTCTTTCCGGAATTGGAAAGGCGACGATCAACAGCAGTAGACCGGCTCCTCCGGTTGGTTTTCTTCCCCTTCTGGGCAGCAGTGGGGACCATGTCCCTTTTCTGGACATGATGGACGTAGCAGGCGACGGCCGTGGGGGCCGTTTTCTTCGGTAAGCCATCCTTGCGATCAGCGGCCTCCACTGGGGCGTTTGCAGCAGCGCCTTGCTCCTCGTTATCGACCTGTAGAAGGTCGGTGTAGACAACGCCCAAGCAGTTGGGCAGCCCGACAGCTGGGGGAAACGAACCGAACGCCAGTGGTACCGCCAGGTACCCCTCCTGGACGTGCATGTCCACCGGTTGCTTGTCGAAGCATACAGACGCGATTTGTGTTGTCATCGTAGTTTCCTGGAAACAAGGAAACACACGGAATCAGAAATTTGAGGGGGGCCCGCTGGGCCTCCTACCTTAGCGTAAAGATGAAGGGAGACTCCGTCCCACCGGGCGTGCCAGACTTGTTCGAACACATTTTATTTTATCTGGTTTATTTGTTTATTTATTTTATTTATTTTATGGATTTATTGGCGTGCCAGTCACCGTGGTGACGATTCTTATTGTGCGCTCGATCTGACTTGGTCAGTCGATTGTGAGTGATCGTGTCTGGACTAGAAGTCCGTCATACCCTGAACGCTATGACGTTAATTACGTCCTCCCTGAGGAAGACAACCCTTGATTAAACGCTAGAGGTAGGAGGAAGACAGCGGTAAAGCCGTATGCTCAAAGGAGACAAAGTTCATCTGTTTGCAAGACGTTAAATGTATTCGGGCAAAGCAGGGGTTTGTTAATTACGGGGACAAATCCGACGGCATATTCCCACCATCTTGGATGATGCCAAGTGGGGAATAGGAAACCACCCATGCAGTGGCAAAGTGGGAACCGTAAAGGATCGGGCATAATTGACCCGGAGTCCGAATAGGGACCGGCATGCCATGGCACGCCCCATATGGGTGCGGTAGCACGTTTATATCCCCCCTTCGAGGGGACCATCGGAGGGCATACAAAGGCATGACTCCGTGGGCCGACGGGGTTGAGAGATAATATCACAGTGACCTGGCCAGGTGTGTGTGAATTTCGGCAGCATGTCCCCTTGACTTGGATTGTGCCAAGAGAAGATAGGTCATCACCCACGGAATGCCGGGATGACAACCGAATGAGGATGGGCACCGGGCCCCGGGACATCGCTTGCCTCTGTTTCATCGGTCAATATCCCCTTGAAACCCTTCAGAACGCATGTAACGACATGGCCCTTTAGGTTCATAAGGGTGGAACCCGGATCGGGAATGAGGGCTGTAGGGGAGGGAGGTCCTCCCCATTACTGTATCTTCTCAGATCATTCATGACGGTCTCATGGCAGTGGGGAGAAAGTCCCCTGACTGGGCTTCATTGGGCCAAGAAGAGGGGTCTCGGCGTGGCTTACTGGTTGGCCAAGGGGAGCTCTCGGTGTGGCTTTTTGATTGGCCAAGGGGGCTCTCGGCGTGGCTTACTGGCTGGCCAAGGGGGGTTCTCGGCGTGGCTTCTTGGTTGGCCAAGGGGGGCTCTCGGCATGGACATTTGGTGGATGAAAGGGGCTTCTCGGCGCGGTCCTTTGATTGGCCAAAGGGGGGGCTCTCGGCCTAGACATTTGGTTGGCCAAGGGGGGCTCTCGGCCTGGGCATTTGGTGGATGGAGGGAGCTCTCGGCACAAGGCTTCCCGGCGCGCTCATGGCCGCGCCGGGAGCCTAGCGCCGGGAGGCTGTGGGCTGTGGGTGCTTCACAAAAGGACTTGTCGTTTAGCTGAAAGGAGGGGAAGGCCTCTCGGCCTTATGGTTCTCGGCGGGGAAACTCGCACGCCGAGAAGATGAATATACAGAAGGATTTCAGGGTTTCAGAGCTCAAAAACGATGCTCTGTTTCTGGGATTTCTGGGTTTTATGGCTCAGATCGAGGCCGAATCGGGGGAGTATGAGGAGATTTCACGAACACCTCTGCTGGAAGGATGCCAAGGGATCTGAGAGGCCAGATCATCAGGAGGAGGAGAGACCATCATCGGGGCTGAGTAGCCTTTATCTGTATACTGCCAGACGTCTGGGGGAGTCAAGAGATGGCTGTCTCTGATCCCCCGGACTAGCATGGTATCATCTGGGAAGCAGATCTGCAACGAGAGAACCCTTGATGCTGAGACCTCAGACCCTAATCATTCAACGATTGGAATGGGGATCCAGGGTAGCATTCGGCCTTTATCTGTATACTGCCAGACGTCTGGGGGAGTCAAGAGATGGCTGTCTCTGATCCCCCGGACTAGCATGGTATCATCCGGGAAGCAGATCTGTAATGAGAGAACCCTTGATGCTGAGACCTCAGACCCTAATCATTCAACGATTGGAATGAGGATCCAGGGTAGCATTCGTCTACGGGTTCAAATGCATCATTTATAGCCGGCGGGCCAGGGAACCAAGAGATTGATGTCTCTGGTTCCCGGACAGCACAAGGGGCTTGAGGAACAGACTCAAATACATACGGAGGGCATGCTATTGAAGCGGGAAGAAAGAAGAGAATAGAACCCAGCAACCCATTGAACAAGGGTGGGGGTTCTACCTTCATCCCCGTTCGAAGAACAGACCTGACTCCGAAGCCTGAGTCATTTCGCCCATGGGGCATTCATACAAACAGTATGCATACATATGGAGACAAAAGAAGATAGTATTGCCCAAAATCCATCACGGCCATTGCATTTACTTCATCTCACCATCATTTACATCGAGAAACATAGAGGGGAGGAACAGGGAAAGAATCGTATGAATAATCTAAACATCAAGACTTCGACTATTACATACGGAGAATCAGTAAAAAGAAGAAAAAGAAACATCGAACATGGGGGGGGGAGGGTGGAGCATTGACTCCTCTCCCTCCCCCTATCAGCCCACCTGGAGCCCTTCTTCTTTCCTTTCTTCTGCTTCTTCTTTCGACGGAGACTCTCTCCCTCTCTTTTCCTTTCTCTTTCTCTTTCTGGCTATCTGTTCGCTCTTTTCTTCTTCGTCTCTTTCTTCTTTTCTTTTCTGTCTATCCTCTTTCTTGCTATCTCCCTGCTTCTCTCTTCGAAGGGAGGGGGTTTTATAACCCTTTTCCCTTTTCCTTCTCGGCAGGCATCTTCACGGCGCGCTTGAGGCAGGCTTCCCGGCGCGCTCGAATTTGATCTCTCGGCGCCAGTATCTGGGCTTCGACATGGGCTTTCGGCGCCACCTTCATATAGGCCCACTTGGGGTTTCTTTAAATGTATCATCATCCCAAAGGGTCTATCATCTATGAAATATCTTGTATTGAAATCGCGATTGCAATCTCCATCAGTTCGCAGACGGGGTTTTATCAGTCCGTAGACAGGGGTTTCATCAGTCCGCAGACAGGGTTTTATCAGTCCGTAGACAGGGATTTCATCAGTCCGTAGACAGGGTTTTATCAGTCCGTAGACAGGGATTTATCAGTCCGTAGACAGGGATTTCATCAGTCCGTAGACAGGGTTTTATCAGTCCGTAGACAGGGATTTATCAGTCCGTAGACAGGGATTTCATCAGTCCGTAGACAGGGTTTTATCAGTCCGTAGACAGGGATTTCATCAGGATTGTCATCTGAACGGTGACAAAGCCGGGTATCATCTTATCAATATCGTCACTCTAATGGTGACGAGCTCGGACATCAGCTTTAGTCTGGGAAGACCTCAGCCGGGTGTATAATCTGTGTAGACGATTCTTCTTCTGCTCTATCTTTTCAGGGGCCTTTACCATCTTCATCTGCCGGTGCCGGCTTCATCTTTATCTCATATTACTTCCGTCAGTAAGCCGACATCTGACTTACCCTGACATATCATCTGTGACTTCTTGGACGAAGCAGTAGTACAGCTGGAAGGTCTCATTAGTCGAGTGACTGCTGCTTTATCAGTGCTGCCGTCTGAGTGACATTGGCACCGGGCATCGGCTTTGGCCGACAAGGGCTTTAGCCGGGTGAAAGGTTGATAAGCTTCATCATTAGTCTTTCACTGTTGGTCAGACCCTCTTTTAATTATGCTTCCACCCTTGTTCATTTTCCAGGTGTCAACAGTTGCCCAGCCTGGGACTGGAGGTTTCTTGAGTTCCCTTTTGAGGGGATGGTCTCGGCGGATCGTGAGTTACCTCGGTGCCCGTGCTACCGCAGTTTTAGACCTAGGGATTTGGCTAGATTGACGGCCTTGTGCTGTTGCGTACGAAGGTCTCGACCCCGAGTCTTATGACTCAAGGACCGTTGGATTTAGTGAGTTTAGAGGACTGTCTAGAGTCCAGTGGCTCGATGCCACTTGGTTCTTCTCGACTTTCGCACAGGGTTTGTGCGTGTTTCTCAGAATTTCTCCTTAGAGAGTGGTCACATCAGTGACTCCCCACTAGTCGTAGCCTTCCGACACACGTGTGATCCCACCAGGGAGTGGTGGCGAGGCTTTACCCGAGAGAGACGGCTTTAGGCTGGTTGCCGTAGGGCCTCCCACTGTGGCGGCTCGAGTCCGGGCCGGGAGGAATACTAGCTAGAGGGCCTGACGTAGCGCAGTCAGTCAGTGTGTGCACACGTGATCGGGGACTTCGGACACGTGCTGATGAGCACGACCCCGCCTAGACCCTTATTCTGTGTTCTGTGGTTACTTGTGCGGTGTCCTTGTGTCCGCCTGGGGCGCTGCAGCGAGACACTTGAGGCGCCGCCTAAGTCGTCAGTGGACGCATCCGGCTTTGCTTCTGGTGGGCAAGTACTCCTGTCACGTGCGACGTGACTCTCCTATTTTCGATTTCCGTTTCTCATCTGCGAGACGTGGCTTCTAGACCGTTCTAGTGTGCTTTCCCGAGGTGGTGGCCAGGTGCCCTTGGTAGGGATTACCGCGGCCTCGTCGTGCCAGTGTGGGACTGTGTGGTCCCAGTTAGTCATGCCTATGTTGGCAGACTTCTGCGGCAGGGTTGCCGTGAGTGTTTCCTCGGTAGGCCTAGTGTCAGAGTGGTCTGGTTCCCGATTGTGAGATCAAGATTTCTCTTTCTGCTTGACCGGTACAGTAGGAGTAGCTGTAGTGCCAAGTTTTGACCGGCCACCAGTTCGCTATTCCTGCTGTAGTTGTAGCTATTTTTCCTTTCTGTTACCGCCGTTGTTCTCGGTTGGGGTTCTGCGGGATCCCTACTGAGCCAGTGACAGGAGGCTCACCCCTACGTTTTAGGTGCAGCGGTTCTCCCACGAGGTTCGAGGATGCTGTTCGGAGATTCTTAGTTGCCAGCTCGCCGGGCCGAGTGTTCACTTGGCATGTGGTACGTTTTACTACTTTAGACTGTACTTTCTGTGGGACTAACTCTGCTGCTATAGTTGTTTATTTATTTCTGTTAATTGTTGAATTGTCCTATATTATTTCCTATTTCTTTGTGCCTCCACTCTCCTTTTAGCACTTCCGAGCCCACCGGCTCGTGGGTGGCGGGTCAAGATTCGAATGGTATCGGGTTCTTCCCGGTATCCGGATCTTGGGTCGTCACACTCTCCCTATCTCCCTCCCCCTCTCCCGATCCTATCCCCCTCCCTCACTCAATCCCTCTCCCTCTCCCTCCCCCGCTCCCACACTCCCTCTCCCGCTCCCTCACTCCCTCTGGCCGCCATCCCCCTCCACCGCCCTCTCTTCCCTTGTCCGTGGCCCCCCTCCCCCTCATAGACACACACAAACACGCACACAGACACAGACACAGACATAGACATACGCACACACACCACAGGCCCCCCCTCTCCCTCTCCCTCTACCGTTGGCCTGAGGCCCCCCTCTCCCTCTCCCGTTGCCCCCCCCCCCTCACAGGCACACGCACACACTTGGCGCCCCCTCTACCGGCCGGGGGTGGTCTCACACACGTAGATAAAATAATTAAATTTTATTTTATTTAATATATATTTTGTATTCATCATAGGATAATCGGCCGAGGGAAAGGGAACGAAAGAAAGAGAGATTTTTTACAAATAAACAGTAAGTAAATATTTAATTTCATTTTTATATGTTGTTTCATTTTATTTTAATTTATGTAATCTTACTCAGATTTATTGTTAAGATGTCTTGTTTAATATTAACCAAACTAAAGAGCAGTTGGGGCGTTGTGGGCACTAAAAAAATAAAAAAATAGAGAAGAAAGAAACAAAACAAGGAAGAGCATAGCAAATGCAAGTGTTAATAGATGGAGATAATCTTGGTGTGTTATCTTTATTTTTTTTTTGAAAAAATTTCAAAATGGCCCCCAAAATATTTTAACTTAGAGTGTAAGTCATTGCACTATCTGATTATCCAAAAAAATTAAAGAGGCGGCAACCTAGAGGCAAACTCAGCTCAGATCTCTCTGACCCATTTAAGGTCCTGTTAATGGATGAGAGATTGAGAGGCGCGTTAGGTTGGGAGCTCAGTCGCAAGTACGGAGGTGGCCGATGGATTATACTTTAGGAATGGCACATCTTAATTAGTTGAGACAAGGAAGTAGAAGGCTAAGTATTAGACAAGATGGGTGGAGGGGCGGGGGAGGTTGGTCTGAGAGGGGGAGGGGCTAGCAAGAGGGGGGTCTCCGGGAGGGTGGAAAATGTAATTTTTTATGCAAATTTAGGTTTCTTTTTGTGATCCACCTACCAGATTGAAAGAGCTAGGATTAGATAAAATGTCCCATATTTGATGTGAGGGCTATTTCAGAATCCACGAAATGGAGACAACTGTTATCTAGAAGAGGCTCTTTTTTGAGTAAAAAATTTATGATGACTATTTAGCCCCTTAACTTATTCTTCCATTTCTTATATTCATAGCTGCAGGATTGTACTTGAAGCGTGAAGCTTTTATTCCTTTTTTTTGTACATATGTTTCTATGATCAGTTTAAATGATAATCGAACCTTTTCAAAAAAAGAAAAGGATATATAGCCATGTATGTAGGGAGAGGAGGAAGAGAAGATCGAAGTGAGAGCAAATAAGGACATATATAGCCATGTATGTAGGGACGGAAAAGGGGGAAGAAAAAGATACTGCCCTTTTAACTTTGGGTCAGTTTGTTAATCAAGCAGGGTAAGGGCAAAATAAGTCATCTGTCTTAATCGAGTTGGAAAATATTTGAATGTTCCAAATAGTCATTGAGTAACTAGGCGCGTGAAGTAGAAAGATATGCTTTGGTTGAACATATCAATATACACAGCCAATGTTTACAAAGTCTGGCGAAGTTGAATGGAATTCATATTTTCTTCAGTTCATTGGGTGATAGACATGTTTATCATTTCTTAAACTTTAGTTATATTTTCGTGTTGTGTTCATTGGCTGCTAGGATCTGCGATGACGGAAAGGGGGGAGGCGCGGTCCCAGATAGAGCTGGCCGGAGGGGCCCTGGACGTGCAGTGTGGAGCATCGCCCCCTTCGGTAGATGCGGTCCCCGGTGCACCGAGAGCAGCGGATATTTTTGATATGTCCACCCAATTTCTGTCATTGGCTCAGGAAGAGCTGCCAGTTGCGCTGTATTGGGCAAGGTTCAGGGATTTGAGCCGTTATGCACCGTCGGCCATGGCGGATCCATGATTTTTGACTCAACAGTTCATTGCTAGACTGACGCCAGAGATTCGTCGGACCCTCATGGCATCCGGGGTCACCGACGTGGAGGTAGCATTTTGGACGGCGGCGATTTTGGAGGTAGAGTTGATACGCACCCAGGAGCATGGTCGGGCATTGCAATTCCAACAGAGTCTCCCTCAGATGGTTCAGGAGGAGCGAGTCGCATCCTCTTCTCCTGTACGTGGTCCTCGCCGACGGAACAGGAGGAGGCGTCGGCAGGCAGCTCGGCGTGGTCTAGGGCATAGGCGTCAACGATAGGATAACATGTTAAGGCAGGCCTCGGAGGAGTTTGTGCAACAGCCAGCCGCGAGGCGACCACGGCATGGCTGAGGCGGGTGATTGTATTTTGGCCCTGGCAGAGGCGCTCTTGTATAGAAGTTACGGCTTCAATTTTCGTCTAGCTTCTGCCAGTCGGGGTATGCCCCACGACTTTGTACTTTTCTTTTTGTTTAACTGTACCTTTGGGAGTTGTATATATCTAGACATAAAATTGTATAAAATTGTGTAAATCATCAGATTGTTCAACAGGTTGTGAACATAGCCTCTTTTCCTAGCAGCCGCACATAAAATCCAAATCGACAAATTCAGGCTCAAGGATGGGTTGTAAATTTATCCAAATTAAAAAATTATATCTTATTATTAACATTGTTGCATTTGTTTAGACAAGGCAAGAAATCTGACCGGATCATTCAGATAATACCTTGTTATGTCTTTAAGGGCATTGGTAAAAAATAGCATACTTTGACTGTTATTTCTAGAATATAGAGTTCCATTTGTAACAGTCGACTTATAGTAAAAGGTAAATACCCCAAAATTTCTGCTTGTGATTTCAAACATTGTGGATTTTAATTGTATATAAATGTGTTTTTAAATCTGATTTTAACCTAAATTTGATGTTGATCTAACTAAAAAATGTGGATTATTTAGCATTCATGTTCTTCATTTGAATAATTTTGTAAATTGAATGTTATTTATTTTGATGTATGCATAATAATAAGTGAGATATTATTTAATTTTATGTTATATAAATACATGAGGTATTCCCTATGAGTTGAGATGCGTGGGTGCGACCTAGCATTACACCCACCTCAGGAGAGCGTGTTAAACCCGTGTCAATGAACCTTCCCATTCAAGACTTTGGGATTGATGTGTATGTTCTCATTTTTTTACAAGAATGTATATATCTACCTCAAAGTCTTGAATTGTCCCGTTTGGACAGTCTATGAATGTTTGATCGCACTTAGCAATCATTTACTATATGTGTTTGTATGATTTGTTGAGAATGCCGGTTGTGTCTCCTCACTCTTCTCTGATATACCTTTATTGATTTTGAGTGTTTTCTTAACCACTTACTTGTAAGTGTTTAAGAAAACTTCAAAATCAATAAATATTTTTGGTATATCGGAGAAGTGTGGGGAGATGATGTCGAAATTTTCAGCAAATCGTGCAACACATATAGTAAGTGATTGTGCGATCAAACCTTCATGGATTGGTTAAAAAGTGATAATGTAAATAATAGTCCTCTTCCAACTGCAACTGGTTTACGACGAACGATTTGAGAAAATGGTCGGGTTTATTTTCAGGATTAATGATTTCAAAGTTATTTGTGTATTAACATTTATTGGGTGTAGGCAAAATATTGACAGATCGTTCATGGATGTATCGTAGAATAGTTGACCAGGTGGTGTCTGTAGACACGCCGTTTTCACGTTTTTCGTGAGTAAATCTCATATTATATCACGACGTCCCAAAGTGGCTTATGCATTTGATTTATGTGGGTGATTAGCCTTTTTTTTAGGATTTTACATAAAAAAATTCGAAAAAGGTGAGAAAATATAAAAAAATGAGAAAAGCTTATAAAGAAAAAAACATAAAACAATGAGAAAATCAAAGATACAAAAAATTAAAAAGGGTTATAAAAAATACAAATAAAATTTGAGAAAAGGTTATTGTATAAAATATAAAAATGATAAAAGCTTAAATATATACATATGTGTGTATATATGAAAACAAAAAAAAGAGAAATCAATACCAATATATATATATATATATATATATATATATATAATATATACATTAATATTACTTGATCTAATCTTTATCATCACTAATATATCTCTATTATTCTTAATCACCTCTCACCCTTATCACTTCGTTACCTCTCCCTTTCTTTCTTTTCCAGCAGCCCATCTCCCTCTCTATCCTTTAATTTGTTTTCTTCTTATTATTCTCCGGCAGAGAGAATCTAGATCCAACACACTTCCCCACCTCTCTCTTGTCACCCTCTTATCCCCCCTATTCCCACTTTCTTTTGTTCCCCAACACCCCACTCTCCACTCCACTGCCAGAGAGAACCCACGCGAACTCCCCCTCATCCTCTCCATCTCCCATCTTCCTCCTCTGCGAACACCACCACCCCTCCCTTCTTTCTACCACCTGCAGAGCCGCCAACAACCTCCTGCATGCACCGCCGCTCCCTTCGTCGCCCGTTCACCGTCGTTTACACCCGCGGCCTTCATCGTCACCACGACACCGCCACTTCGCCCTTGCCGTAGACGACGCACACCCGAGACCCTGCGCCCTCCGGCCATCTTGCTGTGAGCTCGTCCACCGCCGCCTGAGCTACCTCCGTTCGCCTCAACCTCCACGTCTCGTCCGTCTCCACCGTGAGGCCATCTCACCCCGCCGTCGTCTGCACACGCTACTACCGAGATTACCTCCGCCGATGCCCCGAACCGCCGTGAAGCTCCCGACGCCGCTGTCTCTTGCCATCCCATGCCCGTCGTGAAGCCGTCGTCCACAAGCGTCCTCATCGCCGTGCATGCATTGTGAACCCGTCGTCGTCCACCGTCCGACCGGCGGCCATCACACCAGTTCCCCTGCCGCGACGCCACGCGAGCCACCTCCCAGCCGCCTGCGACCAAACCACCGCCCGTGAGTCCACCCTGCATGCACTCCACCACCTCCATAGTCGCCTCACCACGCTGTGAAGACCGCTGATCCACACCCGTCGCCGCGCCGACCCCGTCTCCGCGACCTCCCCTTTAGCACAACGCCACCATCCTTCGCAGCGCCTCTCTCTTCGCACGCCCCCCCCCTCTCTTCCTCTTTCTCTTCTCCGCGTCCCCTCCTTCTCTCTCCCTCTTCCTTTTTCTCCTCCTCTCACTCCCCCTCTCTCTCTGCCTATCGCGGCTCTCTCTCCCCTCTCACCCCCTCTCTTTCTTCTCTCTCACTCCTCTCGTCTTTCTCTTCCTCGCCGCGACGCGGCTCTCTCCCTCTCTTTCTCTCTCTATCTCACCCTTCTCTCTCTTCATCCCCTCCTATCCGTTTCTCTCTCTCCCTCCGTGTTTGTCTCTTCTCTCTCCCTCTGCCTCTCTCTGCCTTCGCCCCCCCTCTCTTCACTTTTTTATTTTTTATTCTCTCCCGATCTCTCTCTCCTACGTTTCTCTCTCTCTCTCTCTTAATCTCTCTCTCTCTATCTATCTCGCTAATCCCTCTCTCTCTTTTCATTTTTTTTATTTTTTTACTCCCTCTTTCTCCTTTCTCTCTCTCCTTCTGTCTTTGTCGCAAGCCCCACCTCCCCTCTCTTTCTTTCTCTCACTTTGTTTTTTTTCTTCTCTGTTGCTCTTCACATCCCTGTGCACCACACACACATGCACAGTTTCACCTTTACACTGCACACACTGCACGCCTAGGCACTCTTTCACCTTCACACTGCACACATTCATGCCGTTCACCTTTCATTTTTAAGCATGCACCATATACACAGAACTCTTGTAATTTCTGATTTTATTAGTATGTTAATCCTGTCATCTTTATATATATAACTACATACATATACTTAAGTATCTATGCATATACATATCAAGTAGAATATATATATATATATATATTAGATATACATATATTATATACTTAAACACATATGTAAATATTATATTTATTTTTATATGTATATTTTTAACATAAGTATGTGTGTATATTTATATATATGGCAATCTTGTTTTGGTTCGTACTAATTTGTTATCTTTTTAAAAGTGCAGAAAGAAGAGCGACCCTCGGCCCCGTTAGTGTTCCCCCGTTTCCCGTACACGGGGAGGTCGTTTCGTCCCACCTTCGCTCGCCCCGTGCTTGTGTTGCCATCAGCGGCTTCTTTTCTCGTTCTTATTATTTTATATTTTTTTAGTCTGTTATTCAGTTATTATTGTCTTATCTCATAGTTGTTGCTATATCATTGTTCTGATGTAATTTTTGTATTTGTTTGTTTTACAGGGTAACCAACTCAAAAGCCCTCTTTTTTCGGCCAGCCAAACGAAGAGGAAGAAGGAGCCCATATCATCCCGCGTCAAAGGCAAAAGCGATCAACCAGTTTGGGGCCCTCGGTCCCTGGCGATCACACCACCAAACGCGTGCTTGTAGTAATTTTTATTTTATGTCTATAATACCCGCGGATAGCTAAATCCCGCACCGGTCTGTTTGTACTATAATCGGTCGCGGTGAGTCATTTCATCGTGGTCATTTACTTTCAGCACTTCCTTTCTGCACTTTGTTATATTATTGTTAAAACCCCGCAGAATCAATGTCTTGCGGCGGTCTGTTTACTCTCTGTTATATTTTTGCTATTATAACTGTGTGAGGAGTGATATGCCGTTCCAAATTCTGAGTCTACGTGTGTTTTTGTGTCCGCCAATTTCTACTACGTAGAGTCCGAGGATACGAACTCGGTATATGAAAAAATGCTCTCGAATGGTAGGTCACGCCTACCAGGAAGGGGTTCAGTTTGCGCGAGAGGGTCTTCGGATCCCTATCTCCGCCACGTACCGGAGTTCGGTAAGTCTAGGTTCTCCGCGTTCCCTTACAGAGTACCCCTTTCGGGTCGTACTCTCCACCTTTTTTTCCATATCACCCCCCTTTACACACGCGTTTTCATCATATTTTTTTCTCTTTCACTCAGAGAGGGAGAAACCCCATCTCTCTCTCTCAGTCCACAACGTGACACGTTCACAGTGTCGTAAGACTTTATGCATAGAGTTGAGAGTTTCATTCAATTTGCATTGGGGAATCCAAATGCAGCAATAGACCGCGACGGTCACATTAGATGCCCTTGTTCAAGTTGTATAAACTTGAGGTGGCGTTCACCATGGGATGTGCAACATCATTTGTATAACAAAGGGTTCGTGGATGGTTATACGAATTGGACGTGTCATGGTGAGGAATTCTTGAGGTATGAGCCCGACAATATTACAGGCACAAGTGGGTGCGTGGATATGGATGTAGATACTGCTGGTCCTAGTTTTAATGTTCATGAGGAACATGCATACATGGAAGAAGCGCCGAATAAGACAGCCGAAAGATTTTATGAACTACTTAGGGATGTTGATGAGCTGCTATGGGATGGTTGTGAAAAGCACACTCGATTATCTGCAGTGTCACTAGGGCTGTCAATGGGCCAGTCCGGCCCGATAGGCCCGCGGGCTTGGCCCGATTTCGGGCCGGGCCGCAAGGTCATTTTCGGCCCGCGGACTTTTAGTCAGGCCTAAAAGCCCGGCCCGACTTGACCCGCGGGCCGGGCTCGGGCTTTGAGTTTGGCCCGCGGGCCGGCCCGGCCCGTTCTTTTTTTTTATTCCCACATCAAAATTTAAAAATTATTTAGTTAAAACTATGTTATTTTACTTAATGATAAATTTTAAAACTCTATTTTTACATAAATTATGTAATTAATATCAAAATTTTAATTAATTTAGTGAGATTATATGCTTTATATTATTATTTTTATTATTTTATTTAAATTGCCGGGCCGGGCCTTAGTCGGGCTTTGAAATTTTTACATAATGTCGGGCCCGACCCGACCCGGCCCGACATAAGTCGGGCCCGGGCCGGGCTCGGGCCTTAATGTTGAGAAGTCGGGCCCGGGCCAGGCCGACCTAAGCCCGGCCCGGGCCCGGCCCATTGACAGCCCTAAGTGTCACAGTTGTTGAACTTGAAATCTGAATTTTACATTAGTGAGATTTGTTTTGACCGTCTCCTCCTCTTGATCAAGAGTATGTTGCCTCGAGACGAGAAGTTGCCAGAAACTTTTTACCGTGCAAAAAAGATGGTCAATGAGCTAGGGCTTGGATATGTGAAAATAGATGCATGCCCGAATCACTGTATGTTATATTACAAAGACGATGTAGATAAAATATCATGTTCTATTTGTCACCATGACAGATTCAAACCTAAGAGAGGGGACAATTCAAAGCAAAAAGTTGTACCTTACAAGGCATTGCGATACTTCCCTCTTGTGCCTAGGCTACAGCGGCTATATATGTCATCAAAGAAGGCTCGACATATGACATGGCACACCGAAAGAGTACGACGCACCGATGATATAATCAATCATCCTGCCAATGGTGAAGCTTGGACTCACTTCAGTCGTACTCATCTTGCTTTCTCAAAGGAGCCATGTAATGTTAGGTTGGGTTTATACACAAATGGTTTTAATCCATTCAATGGTTCAGTGGCATCTTATTCTTGTTGGCTAGTGTTCATGACACCGTACAACCTTCCGCTGGACATGTGCATGAAGCGAGAAAATCTATTTTTGTCCTTAGTAATTCTTGGTCCAAAAAGTCCCGGAAAAAATTTGGGCATATATCTCAGGCCGTTGATTGATGAGCTCAAATTTTTTTGAACTGATGGAGTTGTTACTCATGATGCATGTAGGAAGCAAAATTTTATTATGAAGGTTACACTGATGTGGACAATAAGTGACTTCCCTGCATATGGAATGTTATCTGGTTGGAGCACACATGGGAGGTTAACATGTTCTTACTGTATGGAAGATACCAAATCATTTGTATTGAAACATGGTGGGAAAGCATGCTGGTTTGATTGCCATCGACGGTTGCTATCAAGTGACCATTCTTTTCGAAGGCAAAAAGACTCGTTTAAAAAAAACCTGTTGAAATGCATGAAGCAGACTTGCAACGGGAGTCGGGTCGACATATGGTTACACGGTTTCAAAATTTACCAGATGTAGTACAATTGTCTGGTAGCACACGATAACTCTCTAGCTTTGGAAAGGATCACAACTGGAATAAGAAAAGTATTTTTCGGGAATTGCCTTATTGATCAACTCTTCTTATATGACACAATCTGGATGTCATGCATACCGAGAAGAATTTTTTTGATAATGTGTTCAATACGATCATGAATGTTAAAGGCAAAACAAAGGACAACGCCAAAGCGCGTATGGACTTAAAGATGCTTTGTAAACGTCCAGAACTGGAACTATAGAACGTAAATGGAAAAACTGTGCAGCCTAAAGTAACTTACGTGCTTAATGATACACAGATCAAGGAAGTGTGCCAGTGGTTGAAACAGTTGAGATTCCCAGATGGATATGCATCTAACAAATCCCGTTGTGTGAAGGTTAATGACGGAAAAATATATGGTCTGAAAAGTCACGACTGTCATGTGTTTATGGAGAGGCTAGTGCCCATTGCATTTCGTGATTTATTGCCAAAGCCTATATGGGGAGCATTGACCGAGTTGAGTCAGTTTTTCAAGATTTTATACTCAGATTCGGGGATGTACAAACTATCGAAGAAAATGTGGTCAGAACCGTTTACAAGTTAGAGAAGATATTTCCTCTGGCATTCTTTGATTTGATGGAGCACCTGGTCGTCCATTTGTCATATGAGGCTATTGTCGGAGGGCCAGTACAATTTCGATGGATGTATCAATTTGAGAGGTATGTGAGAATTTTTCGTTAAGTTACATGTCATCCATGGTCGGTACATGTCATTGCCATCTGACTTGTTGTTGTAGGTATATGAATGAATTAAAAAGAAAAGTTCGCAACAAGGCGTAGGTGGAGGGTTCGATTGCTGAGGCATATATTCTTGAAGAAATTTTAAACTTTTGTTCTTTGTACTTTGAGCCAGAGATTCTCACTCATCGTACTCGACCTCCACAAAATGATGATGGGGGAGTTGATGATTCGTCTGATCGGCTCTCTATATTTAAGCATCCTGGACGTTCGTTCGGACGTTGCTCGACTCGCACGCTCGAAGATAGAGAGTTGTACATCGCTGAGATATATATTCTTCTGAATTGTATCGAGATTGAACCTTATGTTGAGTAAGTTCTTAACTCACATTTCCAGCAAGTCCATAAGTTGTTCATCCTTCTTCTGCAGTTCATTTAAAGTAGTATTGTATTTGTATTGCAGATAATTTGATTCAGAATTAGCACAAAATATCCGAATATCCAGGACATGGAGATTGAAAACACTACAAGAAAAATAGGAACTACCGACGGTATTTTTCGAGAAGTTTTTACCAAATGGCTGAGATATCGAGTTAGTGTCGATCGTTGAATATATATGTTTGTATTTACTTATGTTGAGGTAATTGTTATTATTTTAACTACTCTAATTTACATATAGGTTGAACAATGTCTCATTACTGATCAAAGAGTACAAAAGATAAGTTATGGCCCCTCGAAAGTTACACGTGCCTATCCAAGATATATTGTGAATGGATACAGATTTCATACGAGAGATTATGGATGAAATAAGTCTACGATGAACAGCAACATATCTGTTAAGGGAAGTGTATACAATGAAGTGGAATCGGACTACTATGGTATTCTTGAGGAAGTCTTAGAACTTCAGTATTTGGGACAAGACAATCATGTATTGCTATTTAAGTGTCATTGGTTTGATCCTAATTCTGTTCGACATGACACAAGTTATGGGATTGTCGATGTCAAACATAGGTCTAAGGTTAATACCTATGAACCGTTCATTTTAGCCGCACAAGTCCAACAAGTGTATTATTCAAGCTATCTATCATCCAAGAGTAAAGATTGGTGGGAAGTTTGCATGATTAAAGCAAAACTATTTCCCACTTATGAGTTAAATATGATTGAAAATGTCTCAGAGGTTGTCAGTGATGAATATTTTCAATCAGACGAAGTTGGCGTTGTCGGTTCCACGCATATTAATATGGACGAATCTGATGAGCCGCTGTCATTACGTAAGGGAGATGAACTGGAAGAAGTCGATCCGACGGAGCTAAATGTTGTTGTTAGAGAAGAGGAGGAATCGGATGAAGAGGAATAGCTTGAATTTGATGAGACTACTATGGATGATGAAGATGACGATGAGCTAGATATATCATCAGCATGAGGGAGGCATATTTTGATAATTTAGTACGATATTCTTACTTTTTTGCATAATTTTTAATAGCATTTGTCTAGCCTTATATAATTGTGGATTAATTTGTATTAATTATTTTGTTAGTAATAAAGAAATAGTCCGAGAAGGTTGTACTGGGAGTGGGAGGAGACAGGGCAGTGACAGGGGCACTACTCCCTCCTCTTTGGCGTCTTCTTCGGGCACAGGTATATCTATTAAAATAGTTAGCTATATAAATATTTTAATTATTTACTAGCTTAAAAGAATTTTTTAAAGGTCCAAGTGTCAGCTCATGACCACTTGTACATGCGCCGCCCCCACTACCTCCCGCTGCAGGTATGTATATTTTAATTTTCAGCAAAACATTCGTTTTACTTGTGAAAATTAATTCTTACATGTCCCAATGTCCTCCCACCACTTGTACAAACTCCACCCCCACCACCTCCCGCTGCAGGTATGTATATTTTAATTTTCAGCAAAATATTCATTTTACTTATGATATTTAATTCTTACAGGTCCCAGTGCCCTCCCACCACTTGTACAGACGTCACCCCCACCACCTCCCACTGCAAGTATGTATATTTTCATTTTTAGTAAAATATTCGTTTTACTTATGAAAATTAATTCTTACAGATCCCAGTGCTTTTCCAATTATGTATATTTTAATTTTCAACAAAATATCTTGTTTACTTATGATATTTAATTCTTATAGGTCCTAGTGCCCTCCACCACTTGTACAAACGCCACCCCCACCACCTCCCGCTGCAGGTATGTATATTTTCATTTTCAGCAAAATATTCGTTTTACTTATGAAAATTAATTCTTACAGATCCCAGTGCTTTCCCAATTACGTATATTTTAATTTTTAGTAAAATATCCATTTTACTTATGATATTTAATTCTTATAGTTCACAGTCCCCTCTCACCACGACCACATGCGCCACCCCCACCACCTCCCGCTGCAGGTATGTATATTTTAATTTTCAGCAAAATATTCATTCTACTTATGAAAATTAATTCTTACAGGTCCGAGTGACCTCCCACCACCTCCCACTTGTACAGGGCACACCCCCACCACTCAGCCACTTGACGATGCCGACAGTCATCACGAGGGAGGCACGGCCCATGATAGACGTCGCATGTGCTGGATCTCCGGATAAATTTATAAGGTTATTACATTCATTATTTAGCCTTCAACTGTCTAATGTGAATATTTTGACATTTACAATTGCAGTTCTAAATTTGAACCTTCCAATGCTGTCCGTCATTCTATGGATCTAGTAATGGCACATGTGCTCGGGCCAACATTGTTGTCTTTCAAAGAATTTCCGATGGGCGTCCGCGATTCATTGTTCAACATATTCTTAGTAAGTAATTACGTCATTAAATTCAAGTACTTTCTAAACTCAATTCACAACAGTATACTAACTGTGAAACTTATTTTATTTACAGCGGAGTTATCGATTCACGAGTGGACATGATGCGGAGCGCTGTCGTTCGGCCTGGGAGTCTATTGTGCAGACAAATTACCGAAAGAAAGTACAAGCGGCTCATAAAAAGGCTAAAAACAATGCTGGTGGGAGTGAAGACCGACAGCTATGGAAGGAGCACCGCCCTCTATGGATGAGGAAGAAGGATTAGGACATAGCATGTGACAAATTTGCCGACCCCAAGTGGATAGAAAAGTCCCATAAAGCCAAAGCAAACAGGGCGTCACAATCGGGTGCAAATTTGCATACGGGTGGGTCCGTCTCTTTCGCGGCTCATAAATAAAAAATGGTAAGTAATGTTTCAATTTATCTTCATATATTTTATTAATATATATGACATTTTTTACTATGAATTGTATACCAGGCTGTGAAGCTTAATCGAGCTCCGTCGTTCCTCGAGAGGTGTTCGACAGAACACACAAAAAGACGGGGACAGATCAATTTGTGAGTGAGAGAGCTCACTGAGTAGCGGTAAGTTTATCTACATATACAACTTCTACCGTTCATTTAAATCGGATTGATTCATATGAAATTGACTAGTTATTTTATTCAATTTGTAGGAAAAATATAGCAGAGCTGTGACAGAGAAGTACGGGGAGGGACACGCACAGCAGTCGGAGTTGGATCCGGCGGATTGGGTGACAGCAGCTGGCGTACCGAAGAAAGGCCGGCTATATGGTTTTGGGGAGAGCCTGGACTCTAGCGTAGTAATATCATCGTGTGCGAGTTTAGGCTCTTCCCAAACCAGTAGCAGTGCCTTCAGTATACCTCCACCTGGCCCCAGTACTTCTGCCAGCGACGTTAGAGACATCGTTCGTTCGGAGATGTCAGATTTGCAGCAGCAGATCCGAGAGATGTCTAGCCAGCAGGCAACCTTATTGCAGGCAATCACTGGCCTCCTCTCTCGGGCGGGAATTCTCCCTCCTGGATCCACCACAACGGCACAAGCCCCTCAGGTGAGTGTTTATTAAGCATTTATTTTGGTAGAATTACTCAATTATAAAAATAATTAATTCAAAAACTAAGTGTGTTTTAAAAAGTAACTTAGTTTAGAAGAATTCATAAAATTACGGGTTCAGGGGTCCAAAATGTAAGATATTGGCCTGATTGACATGTCGATCGTTCCAACACGACCTGAGAGGTAGACGTGACTTGTGAGAGCTGACGGAATCTAAATCAAATATCCGGTTTGAGCCCGACGCTCAAATAAGTCAATTCAAAACTAAGTTAGTTTTCAAAAGTAACATAGTTTAGAAGAATTCAGAAAATTCGGGGTTCGGGGATCCAAAATGAAAAATACGGGCTTGATCGGCGTGTCGATCGTTCCAACACGACCTGGGAGGTAGACGTGACTTGTGAGAGTTGACGAAATCTAAATCGGATATCCGGTTTGAGCCCGACGCTAAAAAAACTCAATTCAAAACTAAGTGTGTTTTCAAAACTTATTTAGTTTAGAAGAATTCATAAAATTCAGGGTTCAGGGGTCCAAAATATAAAACACTAACCTGATCGGCGTGCTGATCGTTCCAACACGACTTGGGAGATAAAAATGACTTGTGAGAACTGGCGGAATCTAAATCGGATACCTGGTTTGGGCCCGGAGCTCAAAAGTGCATTTTGTAAATACACTTAGTTTAAAATTAAAGAAGTCGGGTTCGGGGGTCTAAAATCTGAAATATCGGTCTGATCGGTGTGCCAATCCTTCTAACACGACCTGGGAGATAAAACTGACTTGTGAGAACTGACATAATCCAAATTGGATATCCGGTTTGGGCCCAGCACTCAAAAGTGCATTCTCTAAATGTAATTAATTTAAAAGAGAGATAACTAGGGGTTGGGGGGGTCTAAAATCTGAAATACCGGTCTAATCGACGTGCCGATCATGCTAACATGACTTGGGAGATGAAAGTGACTTGTGAGAACTGACGGAATCTAAATCGGATATCTGGTTTGGGCCCGACGCTCAAAGTGCATTCTCTAAATGTAATTAATTTAAAAGACAAATAACTAGGGGTTGGGGGGTCTAAAATATGAAATGCCGATCTGATCGACGTGCCGATCCTTCCAACACGACCTGGCAGATAAAAGTGACTTGTGAGAACTGACGGAATCTAAATTGGATACCCGGTTTGGGCCCAGCGCTCAAAAGTACATTTTATAAATGCGTTTAGTTTAAAATTAAAGAAGTCGGGTCCGGAGGTCTAAAATCTAAAATACCGGCCTAATCGGCGTGCCGATCGTTCCAACACGACTTGGGAGAAGAAAGTGACTTGTGAGAACTGACGGAATCCAAATCGGATATCTAGTTTGGGCCCGACACTCAAAAGTGTATTCTCTAAATGTAATTAATTTAAAAGACAGATAACTAGGGGTTGGGGGTCTAAAATCTGAAATATCTGTCTGATCGACATGCCGATCGTTCCAATACGACCTGGGAGATGAAAGTGACTTGTGAGAACTGGCGGAATCTAAATTGGATACCCGGTTTGGGCCCAACGCTCAAAAGTGTAGTTTATAAATACAATTAGTTTACACTTAAAGAAGTCAGGCCCGGGGGTCTAAAATCTGAAACACCGGTCTGATCGGTGTGCTGATCTTTCCAACACGACCTGAGAGATAAAAGTGACTTGTGAGAACTGGTGGAATCCAGATTGGATACCCGATTTGGGCCCAGCGCTCAAAAGTACATTCTCTAAATGTAATTAATTTAAAAGACAGGTAACTAGGGGTTGGGGGTCTAAAATCTGAAATACCGATCTAATCGGCCTGTCGATCGTTCCAACACAACCTGGGAGATGAAAGTAACTTGTGAGAACTGGCGGAATCCAAATTAGATATCCGGTTTGGGCTCAACGTTCAAAAGTGCATTTTGTAAATGCACTTAGTTTAAAATTAAAGAAGTCAGGCCCGGGGGTCTAAAATCTGAAATATCGGTCTGATCGGCGTGCCGATCCTTCCACCACGACCTGGGAGATAAAAGTGACTTTTGAGAATTGGCGGAATCCAAATTGGATATCCGGTTTGGCCCAACGCTCCAAAGTGTAATTTTGTAAATGCACTTAGTTTAAAATTAAAGAAGACGGGCCCGTGGGTCTAAAATCTGAAATACCGATCTGATCGGCATGCCGATCCTTCCAACACGACCTGGGAGATAAAAGTGCCTTGTGAGAACTGGCGAAATCCAAATTGGATACCCGGTTTGGACTCAGCGCTGAAAAGTACATTTTGTAAATGGACTTAGTTTAAAATTAAAGAAGTCGGGTCCGGGGGTTTAAAATTAAAGAAGTCGGGTCCGGGGGTCTAAAATATGAAATACCAGTCTGATTGGCGTGCCGATCCTTCCAACATGACCTGGGAGATGAAAGTGACTTGTGAGAACTGACGGAATCCAAATTGGATACCCGGTTTGGGCCCAGCGTTCAAAAGTGCATTTTCTAAATGTAATTAATTTAAAAGACAGATAACTAGGAGTTGGGGGGTCTAAAATCTGAAATACCGGTCTAATCGGCGTGCCGATCATTCCAACACAACTTGGGAGATGAAAGTGACTTGTGAGAACTGACGGAATCCAAATCGGATATCTGGTTTGGGCCCGACGCTCAAAAGTGTATTCTCTAAATATAATTAATTTAAAAGATAGATAACTAGGGATTGGGGGGTCTAAAATCTGAAATACATGTCCGATCGACATGCCGATTGTTCCAACACGACATGAGAGATGAAAGTGACTTGTGAGAACTGACGGAATCTAAATTGGGTACCCGGTTTGGACCCAGTGCTCAAAAGTGCAATTTGTAAATACACTTAGTTTAAAATTAAAGATGTCGGGCCCGCAGGTCTAAAATCTGAAATACCGGTCTGATCGGCGTGCCGATCCTTCCAACACGACCTGGGAGATAAAAGTGACTTGTGAGAACTGGCGGAATCCAAATTGGATATCCGATTTGGGCCGAGCGCTCAAAAGTGCATTATCTAAATGTAATTAATTTAAAATACTGATGAGAGCTAGGTTAGTTGGGGTCTATAAAATCTATGCATTTATCGATTTCATATTATGTTTTATTTGAATTTATGTAATCTAATAAAATATTTAATTTATCTTCGCACTACTTTTTTTATCTATGAATGAATGTTATTATTTTTTTAATATAGGAGGATCCTTCTGCGAGGGGCGACATAGGAGATGAGTAGGGCGGGGAGGATGAGGATATGGACAATCTGGAGGATATTTGTTGAGTTTCTTATGTGTTTTATTTTTTGTACGTTGGTTTAATCGTGATATTTGATGTATTTTTAATTAAACAAGTTTTTTTAAAAAATTTAATTTTTAAAAAAATTAATAAAAATATTTCGGACGCAATTTGAGACGGATTCGTCTGTAGTTAGCGACGGAAATAGAGATGAGCTTAAGTCCGTCTGAAACTCATATTTTTTATAAAATATAAGAAAAGTTTCAGACGGATTTTATGACGGATCCGTCTGAAGTTTGCAACGGATAAAGCGACGCACTAAGTCTGTCTGAAATTCAAGATCTGAAGTTGGCGATGAAAATAAGGACGGAATAAGTATGTCTAAAATTTCAGACGGATTTTAGGAGAGTATTTCAGACGGACTATTTGAGACGGAATTTCAGACTGAATAATTCTGTCTAACATTTCAGACGGAGTTTTGGGACGACATTTCAGACGGACTATTCTGTCTGAAATTTCAGACGGATTGTGGGACGGTATTTCAGATGGATTATTTGAGACGGTATTTTGGACGAAAAATTTGCCATCTTAAATTTCAGACGGAATGTCAGACGAAATTTTATATGTCTGAAATTTGTAACTAGGAATATAAGACGGCCATATTCCGTCCCAAACCCGTCTGAAATCCGTCCCAAAAGTGACTTCTGACGAAATTTTAGACGGATTTGTGACGGAATCAAGCCGTCGCAAACACCGCCTTTTCTTGTAGTGTCGGACGGATCGGTCCGATGGTGAATCGGTCCAGGAACCGGTTCGATTAAGGCCGTTCCGGTCTAATGTTGAAGAATCGGACGAACCGCGGTTCGACCGGTGAACCGGTCCGACCCAATTCACCGTTTAAAATAAAAAAATAAACGTAAAAATATTTATATATTCAAAATGATATTTATGTATGAACAAATTTATCTTATTATTTATCATTTTATTTTAAATATATTTGAAGTTTAAAAGTTTAAATTAGCATAGATGTCAATTGTGAAGAGTGAAGACCAATGAAATATTACAAAATTTTAAGGTCAATTTATTTAACCATGTTATTATTATTTTTTACTTGTATAAATATATAATCATGACTAATAATTATAGATGCATATTTTTTTATTTTGATCATTACACCTTATTTCTTATTGTATTGGATTATAAAATCGGGTCGAATTATGTATCAATATTATGATGATGTCACAGTTCAAACCGGTTCGATTGAACGGTCCAATTGGTTCAAACTGAACCAACTCATTGATCGATTCAGACACCGATTTGATTCTGATAACATTAGTATTCATGGATATTTTAACCGCTTATATAAATTAATGTTGTTGAGAAGAAGGCCAAAGTAATAATGTCATATCAAAAGTTTTGAGAGTACAAATATATATATAGAGAGAGAGAGAAATTAAGAATGTAGTGTACTCATATTAACAATTAACGTGTAAAAGAATGGGTCATTGGGAATTCATATATATATAACATCGATCCGGAGCCATATATGTCAAGGAAGTTGATGCGAACTAATTAATTAATTAAAACAGCTTCCCGGCGAGCTCTCTAATGTCCTCGTCTCTACAACAGCAGTGAGAGGAGAGGCCCCTCAGCTCCGACAGGCTCCTCCCCAGCTGCAAGGCCACCTTCAGCTCAAACAGCTCCCCGTCCTCCCTCCTCTCGGCGTCTTCCTCTCCCAAGTTGAACTCGATTTCCTCCTCCAGCTGCCGATAGAACCCGGCGCAGTTCCTGTACATCTCGAACACCATCCCCACCTGCCCTCCGTGCTCCAGCGTGTTGACGACCATGGCGAGGCTTCCACTGACGACCCCCAGAAGCAGTGGCCACGCTCCTGGATTAATGCCAGCGTCTATAAAGCTCGCTCCTACGGCACCTAATCCTGTGAGCAGAGGGCCGGCGGTGGCCAGAACAGAATTAATTCCCAGCGCCCGCTTGGCCTCCCTCACGTACTCGGCCGTGTCGTTCTTCTTCAGCACTCTGAGGACCCCCGTCATCACGCGCTCGAGCCCTTCGCTCCAGCCATTGTTCCTCACTGTCATCCCTGTCCGGCGCCGTTGCCGTGGCTGCTGCGACTGCGCCTGCCGCCGGTGTCGAAGCTTGGGCCACCAGACTGTGGGTTTGACGGCCTCGGGGAACTTCTCGAGCATCCCCGGCAGCAGGGAGAGCGGGTAGGCCTTGTCGAGCGCCAGCACCCTCTCCATGGCGCCCTCGACGTCCGCGGGCGTGGGCCGGCCGAGGGCGAGAGTGGTCTGGATCTTCTTCTCCAGCTGCCTGAACAGACGGGCGGCGTTCCGCTGCTCCTCCGCAAGCTGGGAAGGCTGGATTTTGTTCACCACGAGCAACATGGCCGCGGCCGCGGAGTAGAGGAGCACGGAGGAGGCCTTGAACGCGAGGTGGTGGGGCGAGTGATCCGCGCCTGCGGGGATCGCCGAGAGCCCCGCGGCGACGGAAGCGGCGAGGGTGATGGAGTTGACGGAGCCGAGGAGGAGGGTGTTCCAGTTGTCCCTCTGCGCTCCGATGGCGTCGTGCATACCCGCCCGGTCGGCGGCGGCCTCCATGATCGCGTAGAGCCCGGAGGTGATCGTGGCCTGGCCCTCATGGTCTGCACCGCCGGATGTCGACGGCTGCTCCTGATCCCTGCCAGTAGAAGTCGTCGTTCCTTGTCTCACGGTCAAATCCAGCTCGATGGGCACCCTCTTCGGCAACGTCCGGAGAGAGATGCTCGGCGGCATCGCCACTTTGACGGGGGCACTGTGGAGGCTGGCACGGATCCCTCCACGACAAGGAGCTGAAGAGGGGGCTGAAGAAAGAAGATTCTGGGCTTGGACTTGGAGAGTTGCCATCTCTCCCTTCGCGATCTGGATCTTATGAATCGCTTCTGTACGTATCTTCTGCCGGATCTGTGTGGAGAAGGGAGATATATATATGAGATCTAGCAGGCAGGCAGGCAGGCTCGGAGAGATGGGAGATTTAGAGAACTCCGAGACTGTCGGTGGCTTGGTGCTTCGTTTCGTTTGCGGTGGGGGTAGGCCTGCTTCCCAAGGATGGATATGTATTTATAGTGGAGGCGTTGTACGACGAGGAGGAGCAGATTCAAGGCTTTGAAGATTGAAATGGCCCTGGGGCAGGGTCGTGAGATTGACCTGGCCATGCTTGCTTGCTATCGAAATTTGAAACACGCTGGTCCGATAGAAGGAAAACGTCAACAGACTCCGTGTCGGGACCTGACGCCACCTTCCCGGATGATACCGCCTGCGACTGTTAAATCTACGGTCGTGTGCATTTACGCAGTGGAACGTGCGAAGGCCACCTGTCGAAGAAAGACTATGAATTATAGATCACCGGTTTATTTGACGCGATCTAATTAGACATCATGTTCTCTCTCAGAATTAAATAAGTTATACGTTTTTGAAAAAAAAAATATCTCGATTTTTGAAGGAAAATTTATTAAATTTGACGAATAAGAATACTGAATTCCTCGTCGATCCCATCTCATAATTAAGTATGACTGTCAATAGGTCGGGTCGGCCCGACGGGCTCATAGACCTGACCCGAAATCGGGCCAGACCGCAAGGATTTTTTCGGCCCGTAGACCTTTAATCGGGCCTAAAAGTCCGTCTCAATTATGCTCACGGGTCAGACTCGGGCTTTGAGTTCGGCCAAAGGGTCGGTGTGGCTCGTTCTCTTTTTTGTTCTCCCTTCAAATTTTAAAAATTACTTAGTTAAAATTATGTTATTTTACTTAATTAAAAATTTTAAAATTTTAAAATTTTATTTTTACACCAATTATGTAATTAATATTAAAAATCTAATTAATTTAGTGAGATTATAAGTGTTATATTATTAAATATATTAATTTTTATTTAAGTTGTCGGACCGGAACGTACTTTAATCGGGCTTTATAATTTTTTAATAATATCAGGTCTGACCTAACTCTACGTAGCTCGGACTCGGATCAAGTTCATACTTTAATCTAATAAATCATACCCAGATTGAACCAACTTAAACCTGGCCTGAACCGAATCCATCGACAGCCCTATAATTAAGTCGATCTCATTATTAACTACCGTCCAGATAGGTACACACAGAGATGGGGGGCCGACCCCTCGGCCGCGCGCACCCTGCCAAGCCCCGCCCCCGCCACCTCTCCATGGGGTTGTCATCACTGTTCGGCGCTCGTGCACCCCCTACCACACGTGGTCATCCACATGATAGGATCCTAAAAGTTTTTAGTATCTTTCTCGTATACTCGCTCACAAATAAAGATGATGATTAACACCGCATAGTATTCGATTCTATGCACAAATAAGTGCAATCAAATAATTTTTTTATCTTTTCTCATGTGACTAATTATTAAGTTATTCACAAATGTTGATGAGTCATCACTAAAAGCTTAACGTTAGACATCTACAATTTTATTATTATTTCTAAAAAAGAGATATTTTTTCATGCAAGTTGCCATCATTTCACTTTTTTTTTTCAAGAAATACGTTCGTTCGAAAGACCCCCCTGCAGGGAGCATACGTACTTTCTTTTGATTGCTTGTAGCACAACAAAACGAGTCAAAATTTTGCCCAATAGCTTTGAACGCCCACAAATATTGTGGTTGGACTCGCTTCCGAAAAAGTGGGTCAGTAGACTTTAGGTTTCAATCTTGTTGGGCTCGCGCGACTCCTGCGGCCTAGTTCATTGACACCCACTAATTAGATTGTATTAGGTCAAATTACGTACTTATAAAAGAACTTTATTTAAGAACATCTAAAACTTTAACTAATTGGTAACTTGGTCCTTCAATCATTTCTTCAACGCAACATTAATTCCTCAGCAAATTAACCCAAAAAAGTACTTCCAAAAAAAAACTAAAAAATACTCTTGAGCATGGAGCTGTTCTTCCCGTCCGGTAGTCGCGCGGGCGGGTCGAGGCTTGGAAGAGATCCCGGGGGGGGGTGAACATGCACGAAGAACCATCACGAGGTCAAGGCAGGGGGGCAGTTGACGTCTTCTTCCCTGCCCCTGTCCCGACAGATTCAAACAGCGTGGCCGAGTCAATATTTCAATCTTAATTCCAAGCTTTGAACAACCTGCAGCAGATCGAGAGCTCCCCCATAAATAATGCAGCAGATCGAGAGCTCGCCTAGCTACCCACCACAAACTCAACGAAAGCTCAAACGTACAGCTTCACAAAGAATTTCCATATTCTCCCTCATCTGCAACGCTCGTTCCTCTGATCACCTCCCAATTGCACTAGCAAAACGAAGGTATATATATATATATATATATGTATATCAAACCCTAGGTAGCTAGATCATCTCACAGAGGGTAATAAAGAACAGGAGGCAGAGATATATGGTATGGCAACCCTGCAAGCCCAAGGTCTTCTTCTTTATCCTCGTCTTCCTAGCTCCCGGCAAGCTCCATTCGGTAGAAAGTTCCATGGCGCCACTGCTAGCCTCCACAATGACCCCATAAGTGCTGGGACGCCCAGCCTCTCTCTCGTGAAGGTGCCGAAGAGGGTGGCCGTGGACGAGGAGTACTTGATCTTAAGACAAGGGTCGACGACTTCCGCTACAAGGGATCGGGAAAAAGCTTCTACATCTGGTGTATACGATGAGGACCTGGTCGTCACCTCCAAGCTCTACGCGATCATGGAGGCTGCCGCCGACCGGGCGGGCATGCATGACGCCATAGGAGCACAGAGGGACAACTGGAACACCCTCCTCCTCGGCTCCGTCAACTCCATCACCCTCGCCGCGTCCGTCGCCGCCGGGCTGTCGGCGATCCCAGCAGGCACAGCGTCGCCCCACTACCTCGCGTTCAAGGCCTCCTCCGTACTACTCTACTCCGCGGCCACGGCCATGTTGCTCCTGGTCAACAAGATCCAGCCCTCCCAGCTGGCGGAGGAGCAGCGGAACGCCGCCCGCCTGTTCAGGCAGCTGGAGAAGAAGATCCAGACCACCCTCACCCTCAGCGGCCGGCACGTGCCCGCGGACGTCGATGACGCCATGGAGAAGGTGCTGGCGCTCGACAAGGCCTACCCGCTCTCCCTGTTGCCGGGGATGCTCGAGAAGTTCCCCAAGGCCGTCGAGCCTACAGTCTGGTGGCCCAAGCTTCGTCACCGCCGGCAGCAACAGCCACAGCAACGCCGGACAGTGAGGACAGAAGGGAACAATAATGGCTGGAGTGAAGGGGTCGAGCGTGTGTTGACGGGCGTCCTCAGAGTGCTGAAGAAGAACGACACGGCCGAGTACGTGAGGGAGGCCAAACTGGCACTGAGAATTAACACTCTTCTGGCAATCTCTGGCCCTCTCCTCACAGGATTAGCTGCCATCGGAGCGAGCATGGTAGATGCTGGCCGCAACCCAGGGGGGTGGCCGCTGGTTCTGGGGGTTGTAAGTGGAAGCCTCGCCATGGTCGTCAACACGTTGGAGCATGGAGGGCAGGTGGGGATGGTGTTCGAGATGTACAGGAACTGCGCCGGGTTCTATCGGCAGGTGGAGGAGGAGATCGAGTTCAACTTGGGAGAAGGGGACGTCGAGAGCAGAGAGGACGGGGAGCTGTTTGAGCTGAAGGTGGCTTTGCAGCTGGGGAGGAGCCTGTCGGAGCTGAGGGGACTCTCCTCTCACTGTTGTTCTGGCGACGAGGTCATTAGAGAGTTTGCTGGCAAGCTATTTTAGTTTCAGCCTATGATTAGTTCATTGAAATTTCTGATATTTAATTATCATTGGAAGCTGGTTTAATTTGTAACATCAAAAATTAACACACTTTACTTGCTACATATATCGAGACAATAATAATATTTATATTTGTTGATTGAATGCTGTAATATATATATAGTAGGAAGTATTGTATCAACAATTGATGTTGCAAAACTATTTATTAACTTTCTGAAGTTTGATGTTAAAAACAAAAAGGGCTGCTGACCCATTTTTTACGCATTCATTATTAATAAAGCTAATATGTTTCCCATCTCCGTACTGTCAATTTTTCCCTCGGTAATATTCTAGTTGAAATATTACGTACCTGTAGAGATAGGAAGGTGTTCATCTTGTCTTGTACTACACTTTTAAAATATTTATTGGGGAAGAGCAATCGACTACCCAAGAAAATTTACGATCATTAGAGAATGACATCAAAAGGAGCCATGGGAGTGATCCCAAGAGACAACCCTCCGATGCTTAATTCATAATTATCCTGAAGAGTAAATAGAGAACTAAAGGGACAGAGAATAGAAGAGGGAAAGAGGGGGAAAGTTGAGAACTTGTAGCCTGGAGAAGATGCTCGGAGAAGTCCGAGAGTACTCGGAGTCAGGAGGAAAAGATCCATGAAAGGTACTCTCCCTTCCTACTATCCGATTGGAGTCTCTTTCGATGGCGAGCGTGCATGGAGCTCTCTTCCTCTCCCTTTCCACTGGAGATGGGGTAATGGTGATCCTGGTCCCTCCTTCTGCGTATATGTTCCCTCTCTTTCTTGTTCGTCTGTCCTCTTCCCTCTAGGTCCCACTGGGGACCTATTTATACAAGGAGTGATAGTGTGTCTGACTTAACAATGGCGTCATTCATAGAGTGGTGTCCTGCTCGATCGTGAAGATCTCCCGTCGCCCACTCATCTGCTCTCGGACGAAAGATCTCGTGGCAGATATCTCCGTGACGTAGGTGTGACCCGGTCCTCGTCGGAGTAATTTCATCGATGCAAGCCCCAACGTTTACCCATTGGCGAGCTTCGCGGCGTTCAGGATGCACGCTTGCGAAGATTCCGCTCAAGAATTGGAGAAACTTGCGTGGGCTAGAGAAGCCTTCATGGGTCTTGGTTGGGCCGTGTCTATGGAGCCACGACTGGTCGAGGTATACCACTATGGACTTGGCCGCCCTGGTCGATAATGGATCGGGCCGCACTGAGCCTGGCGAAATTTTCCCTCCTCACTAGTCCCCTACTCCCAAGCACCGAGGGTGCTCGAAGCTCAGGAGGAGTCATACGAGGTCAGCCAAGGGAGAATGTCTAGCAGAATCTTCTCGAGCTTTCTCATTTCTCTGTATTAGGAAATCTCGTTGCTTGCTGCCTTTCTTGGTATGCAAGGTAGCCCCCCCGACACGTGTAGGGTGATGTCACCGGTGTCATTTCGCGCCTGGAGAAACAAGTTGTTGCATGTGTTGGAGTGGCGATTGGATTTTCCACCAGATGTACTGGCGGTGGCGGTTGAGTCCTCGACCGGGCCAAGCATAGGGTGACCATCTCTGAATTCTGAGGGGCGCATCCCGTCTCTCACCAAGAGAGGAGGAATGCTCGGGTGCCATCCTCTAAGAAGTATCACGAAGGGCACACCTAAGGGGTAGTCGGTATCGTACTTGTGACCAGTGAGACCATCAGATGACTGACTCTATTTTTGAGGGGAGTTAGTCTCTATTTAAGAGGAGGAAACGTCTTGTCTCTTGAAGCTATATATATATATATATATATATATATATATATATATATATATATATAGCCACCCTTTGTTTTTTCGAGAGAAGAGTATGTTTATACCCTTAAGTAGAGAAGATTATTGCCTACCTCTTGGAAGCACGGAGCCACCAGAGATATTTTCGAGGGGAGTGTACGCCTATCTCTGGGACAGGAGCGAATTATTGCTCACCTCTTGGAAGCTAAAAAGCCACCCTTTATATTTTCGAGGGGAGCGTACGTCTGTCTCATAAACAAGAGAAGATTATTGCTCACCTCTTGGAAGCACGGAACCACTAGTGACATTTTCGAGAGGAGCGTACGTCTATCTCCTGAAGAGGAGAAGATTATTGCCTACCTCTTGGAAGCTGAAAAGCCAACTTTTATATTTTGGAGGGGAGCGTACGTTTGTCTCCTAAGGTGAAGAAGATTATTGCTCGTCTCTTGGAAGCACGGAGCCACCAGTGGTATTTTCGAGGGGAGCGTACGTCTGTCTCCTGGACAGAAGAAGATTATTGCTCGCCTCTTGGAAGCTAAAAAGTCACCTTTATCCTTGTCCGAGTAGACTTCTAGCGAGTGCTTGCCCTCTTGTGTGGCTGTCGCATAATTCTTCATGGACCTCTCGGATAGTTTGCTTGGCTTCGGAGAGGAACAAGCATTTGAAGAGAGATGCCAATGGTGAACGCCTGAAGAGGCACCTGTTGACAAGCGTAAAATGTGCTGGTCGGGCTCTTATTCGCCGGGCCTCTGAGCGATCCTTAGGCAAACGTTGATGAAGAAGGCAGTCGAGGATGGGGCCCACCCATGATGGCTCTTAGTCGATGGCATTCACTTGAGGCTCAGGCTCTTGCGGTCGGGCTGACTGGGCATGGACACTCAGTTCAACGCTATACGTTGTTCTCCTCGCAGCGTCACAAGAGCGAGGAAATTCGTCAGTGTCATCAGGGACTCCACTCCGAACGTCCTTCAGAGGAGGGTGTCCTGAGTGCCTTACATCAGCACTATCGTGGAGATGTTGACGTCCAGACGAGGGATGCGGAGGGCCTCCTTATGGAATCAGGCAATGAAGTCCTACAAGGGTTCTTCGTGGCCCTACCTAATGGCGAGCAGGCTTACCACAGATCTGACCTTCTTTTTGCAGCGATGAAGTTCTCCTTGAATAACTTTTTCAGCTGCTCGAAGGAGGTTATGGTCCCAGCGGGTAGTGCCTTGAACCAAGTCCATGCATTCTCCCGCAGGGTGGTGATGAACATCAAACACTTCACAGCATCTAAGGTCCAGTGAAATACCAAGTTGGACTTGAAGTTATGCATGTGGTCAACTGGGTCAAAAGTGCCGTCATATGGAGTAAACGTCAGTAGTTGAAACTTCGAGGGGATCGGCGTCTCCATGATCTACCGGAGAAGGGAGCATGGAAGTCGGAGTGGTCGTCGATTTGCCCCTTGGTTCGTGCTGCCTGGAGGATATCATCCAGGTAGCGAACCTTGCCCTTGAGCTCGCGCTTGACCTCCTCGTAGCATCGTAAGCATTGCGCCATCTCTGGGTTGGAGTGCAGCAGGCTGGTGGGACACTGCGACAGTCAATTGCACAAGCATCGAGAATGTACGACCAAAATAAGGGGAAACACTACTCGGCATCCCACTAGCTCGAAATCGAGCATTTAAACCAAACATCGCCGCCCGAATTGACAGATTCGTCTCACACCCCCAAAACATGTTATTTAACCCAAAAAAATGAAAAATCGCTCAAACTCCTCCCATTCGGCATGAAATTATGGGAAAATAAAGTACAAGTGTTAGGGATCCGTCCCCCTACCTCTTCCGAAGAAATCACGCGAATCCGGTGCCGATTTGCATAGAAAATATCTCGTTCCACACTCGATTCTTCAAGAAATCGTGAAAACTCTCGCCCTGATGCCACCTCCCGATCCACGCCCTGGTCTTCACCGCTCGTCGTCTGTGTCATCCTCCACCTCGCCTGCCGGTCCCCTCCGTCGGCCGCCGAGAAGAAGAGGGGGAGAGAGAGAGACGTGAGAGTGAGAGGGTGAGAGAGCGTGAGTGAGAGAGGGGGGGAGAGTGGCGAGAGTGAGTGAGGGGGAGAAATGAGAGGGGAGGGGGTTTTCAAAACATTTTTTGTTATATATATGTTTTCATTCAATTAGAAAATTCGCAGTAACTCCGAAAAATCTCAAAAAATACATTCTGACTCAAAAATTAATTCCAAAAAAAGGTTAGGCCACTCCACACGTCACCACGGACCCAAAATAATTCACGTTCACACCACCAAAGGGTCCGATAATCTGATATTAAAGTCCGAAACCAGCACGGACACAATCCGCAACCCGCGGGAATATAATCCGAGAACCCGGGGACATTACAACGGGTCGGCTGGCGATGGCTACCATGGGACTGGCGTTACTGGGCAATGTTGGGCCATACAATTTTTCCCCTCGGATAGATTTTTAAAATCTACAATTAATCATAGAGGACTTTAAAATATAATTTTAAAGATCACTCGTTAGTTAAAATACATTATGATTGAGATTCTAAATCTCAACTCAAACATCACTATCATTGTTATAAAAGAAAATGTGCATTTCAAAATACATCTTACTAACCAATTATTTTCAAATCCACTCTCAGATCTCCTTAGAGGTGCAAAAGTGGTAGCAAGCGGGGACTAGCATTTGGTACCTAACAAATATTGCGATTTATTTTTTGCAAAGTGAGCGTTTAACTCTCTTGAGATCTCCTAGGTTAACTAAGTGATATCCCACATGGTTTGACAGCTTTTGGGTTAACCCCCATAAAAAAGTGGGTGAGGTAGAGAATGGTGGGTGAGGGGCAAAAGCGTATCTTTACGCACCGAATTTAGTTATCTCACCTCCGGAGGTGGGATAGGTTAATTCATATTAATCTAAATTAATTTAATTTTAAGTGAATTTGTTAAATCTATCATTTGTAAAGTAAAATGTGGTAACTTTAGAATAAAAATGAATTAGTCTTGAGATAAACCTGAAACAAAGTTGGGCTTAAACACATTCCATGATTAGAGGGAGTGATGGCAAGGGGGTGATTGCTGTCACTTGTTGACTCTTGGTTGTCTCGGTCAGTAAGGGCCGCTTTGTTAATCGGGCAGGGTTATCGCAAGCGACCTATGAGAGTTGGTTGTGTTAACCGACTCCGATTAACCTCCTTGTGTGTGAGCATGTGAGGAGAGCGGTGGGGCCCACCGACTCTCTCTCATCCGCTCCCTCATCTTAATATGTTATCAAACAAACCCTGTCACTTTGATAACAGAATAAGGGAGAATATGATGAGTTATTCCGTCTACTCACCCTTAACCTAGTTTGATAGCAGGGTTAAGTTATTTGAAGTCAGTAAGGAATAAGGCCCTTATTCTAGGAGTAACTCATTCTACTATTTCACATGGAATGAGTTATTCTCAGAGTAAGAATAAGTTGTCAAACTCAAAAAGGATAAACCTAAGGAATAATTCACTCTGACCAACCTCATATAACTTATCCTAACCTATTATCAAAGTGGCCAAAGGTTAACCCGCGTGTTTAGGAGGACCGCATACATTTGCTCTAACTAACTAATTTGACTCTGGGCCAGATCCACTGAAAGTACTTGGGCCTGCTTGCCCTCGGGCTGCCACCAGTAAAGCCATTGACCGCTTGGTGGGCCTCGGCATCTAGCCTGGCTAGTTGGGCAGAATTACGTAGATTAATTAAATAAAGATAATATATTATTCTCTATATTAATCAATCTAAAGTTAATTTTAAAAAAGTACAATAAAAATATATAGGATGAAATATGAATTTAATGGCAGTATACATAATGATAAAAAAATATAACTATAAATAAAGTACTTCTGGAGGCATACACATAAACCATCTATTTTGGAAACTAGTCAGTCGGATCGGATTCGAAGTTCTCTCTTGAACCAGGAAACCTAACAGACCGAAACGACTTGCTATCGCAGGCCATCTAAGATGGTGGTGGTGGTAACTCTCTTTGAAACCGAAAAAATGTAAACATGTAGTCATTGGACGGGTAGGGGTTGGAAAAAAACATTGCAAAAAAGAAAAGGAGCTAAAAACAAAAAAAAAAGTGAATCTCCGTTAAATCACCCGGGTGGGTGATAGTACGGTGTCCACAGTGACCCGATCCCCGGATTGTCGATCTCGGTGGATCCAATAGTGACGAATTTTTTAAAAAATTTTACATTAAAATCATTGTTAGAGATAAATTAATAAAATATTATTATTAAAAAATATTATTAGTCATATCAATGAGGTAATTTAAATAATGTATAAATATCATTTAAGCGTCATTTTATTAAATTTTTATCAAAAATAAATGATATGTATGTTAATAAATATGATATTTTTACATAATTTAAATTTACGTATTGATATATCTGTTAATATATTTTTAAGAATAATTTTTTTATAAATTCATCTCTAATAATAATTTTCACGTAAGAAAACCCTTTTTTAACATTGAGAAAGGTTTTAGAGTTTGTAAAATAACAATAAAAAAGAGGGTGAGATGGGTGGCGATTTTGAGGAAATTGGGGTTGCGATTAAAGTTGGCTAGAAAATTAAACATAGAATATTACAAGTGTTTGATTTTTCTTGTTAACTGTTCATTATTTTTTCTAATTTTGAAAATTTTAAATGATTTTCTCACTTTTCAATTTTAATTAGTAATCTTAATGACATTTTAAAATATAATGTTTATATAATTATAATATATTTAATTAATAGAATCTAAAATAATTTAAATGTCACAATATCCCAACTATACTCATCTTAACTCATTTATTTTTATTTATTTTTATTATATCCTAATAAATATACTATAGTTATCTAAAAATTATATTTAAAAATGATTAAGATTGTTAATCAATGGATAAGGTTTTCACCAATAAGATAAATGTGAAACTTGATTACTCTTTGGGCGGCTGTCAATATTTACTTCTCGATATGTCATTAATTTAGTTTATATTTTTTGAATTGACCACTTTTATATGCACAGATTTGTTCCGTTGCAAAAGAACTGTTAACCATATATCTTCATAAACATACGTAGATAATACATGAGGTCCGGTATACGATGGTTGGAGAGGAGGTAGTTTTTGACATTCTTTCTGTAGCTTCATTATCTCTTGTGTTGCTTCAAAAGACTATTCGAAAAGTTTCGAGCTCATTGATTGTCGAATGTGTCTAATGTTTTAAGACAATTTATGAATAAAATATCTCATGAATTTTTGACATTACTATAGATTTTCCTATCTTTGAGGGCCTCTTTGATAATAGAATTGTCGGGGATATAGTATACGATGATAGAGAAGTGGAGGTGGGGCCCACACTTCCCCCTCTCACACACATACCGATTATTTGACCCCGGGCGACTTGTTCGACCGTCCGGGGTCGAACACGCTATTCTAATTCAAAAAATAAAGATGCCATGAGTGAATTGACTTTGTATGTAAATGAGATAGGTATTCCTGCATGTTGTTAGAGAACAATAGAAAGTTATCAATATAGTTAGCAAAGAAGTGGGTATAGGACTTAAAATTTTCGTCAATTTTCTGTTGAAACTATGAGGGGGTATTCTTAGAGTCCAAAGGGAAGGATTAGTCATTCATATAGGCTGTAGGGTGTTGAAAAAAAATTTCAGATTCGAATCAAATTTCTAGATCCTATTGATCCATTGACATCCCAATGCTTAGTGAGACTCACGTCCTCTTAACTTTCTATACAAAGAACACCCCATCTAATGACCTAGAAAAATTTAAAATAAAAATCAGATTCAATGAATAGTGTTTTATCTATTTTTTTCTAAATTGATTCTTTTTATTTTAATTTTTTTAGACTGTGAGATGGAGTTGTGTATTGTAACGGTAAGATTAATCATTTCAAATCTCGATCTCAGACCCGAGTCTAAAATGACCCCCTTTCGCCCTTAGTTTTCTTGAGCTCGCCCCTGTTCGACTCCTCGTCTCTCCTTTCTCCCTCTAGGGTTGTCTTCCATCTCTCGAGTGCCCCGTGTCTCCTAGTTAGCGACGGCGATGTCCCTCCTCATCGTCGACGGCGGCGTGCAGGTGAGATCGCCTACTCCCTCGACCTCACTCTCCTCCATCGTGCCCTCCACAATGCTTTCTCCTGCTCTCTAGATCTAGATCTAGACGGCAACAGCGACAACGTTTCCTCTATATCCGGCCTCCGTCTCCAAGAACAAGTCATCCGTCACACCTCCATCCTTTGTCCTATGCCACCTCTCAACTCCTGGTTTGCTTCTCTCTCTCTCTCTCTCTCTCTCTCTCCACTAGGTGAGGTGTCGACGTCAGAGGAGGAACCCCCCTCTGGCACCCTCTCTCTACTCTCTCGATCGCTCTCTGATCTCTCTCTCTCTATCTCTGGTCGCAAACTTGTTTGCTATTTTGTTTGCTTTGTTTGATTGCTTTAGAGTTTGATTAGTGTTGCAGATTTGTCTGCACGATGTGGTAGATTAGTTTGCATGGTTTCCTATGCATTTAGTCTTTTCCTGTTACTTGTAAAAAATTGCATGTACCTGATGCTTGGGAAGATCATGGTTGTCCGGACGATTGCTTAGGCGACACTGACCAGAAGCCCTTATGAGACTATAGGCGTTATCCCCCAGAAGGTGACCAAGACGCCCTCGTAGGCATCCAGACACCTCAAGTCTAAGTTGTGAATCCAAAAATCAAAATCTGAATCCTAAATTTAATTTATATTCAACCAACATGCAGGTTAAATTCATGTCAGATGTGTACTCAAAATTCAAGATATGAACCCAGAATAATTATGAATCCAGCCCACATGTCAGTAATCTTGAAGGCTAAGATGTGGATCAGATCCGGATTCAAATTTCAAGTTCATATCCAACCCACACGTGAGATAAGTTGGAGCCTAAATTATGGATCCAATGTCCAAGATCTGATCCGAAATATAATTTTGGGTTAATATTCCGGATCCAAAATAGTCGTGGATCTTGGGTTTGAGTCGGATTCGGTTCCTATGATTTTGGGCATGTATCAGATCCATTATACACCCCTAGTTGAAGGTGAAGATACGGATCGAAAATATGATCCAGATCCAAAATCCAAGTTCATATCCAACTCATATGTGAGATAAATTGGAGCCTAAGTTGTGGATTTCAAGATTCGCATTCAAAATATAATTTTGGGTTAAGTTCAAATCTAGGTACAAAATACTTTGGGGTTTTAGGTTTGCCTCAGATCTAGTTCCTTTGTTTTCGGATCCGGATTTGTATCTTGCATAATCCTACCTACATACGGTCCATTGACACCCCTAGGGGGGTGGGAGAGAGAGAGAGAGGCCCCCCTTCGGTGCCATAACCCCCACTCATTGCAAAGAAAGAGGGAGAGAGATCGTAGGGAGAGGGGGAGATAGAGAAATAGGGAGAAGGATAGTTTGGGTATTTTCAAAGTGTCTTTGATGGGGATGTGCCGTAGATAGGAGTGTCAATGGGTCGGATCCGAGTCGGATCCTTTGTGATCCGAATCTGGATCCAATAATATCATATCTGAATCCGACCCGAATCCAAAATAAAATATTGTTTCAAATTCTGATCCGAATCCGAATTTAAAATTTTGGATTCGGATCTAAACCAAATCCTATTATGTATATCTTTAATAGCTAATGAGTAAGGGGATCCGAATTTACATGTTGGGTTAAATTTGGATCCGAATTTTTGGATCTAAATACTAAAAGTGCATTGACATCTGGTAAAGTATGCACTGGATATTTTAAAGAGTTATTTTTCCACCACTTTAAAATATCTAAATTATCGTCTAGTTTTGATGGTTCATCTAGGTAAACATCCAAATCAGATTTTTCTGATTAAATTAATGGAGACTGGTGAAGATACTGGTCAAACTCCATGTACATAGATGTTAATGCACTTCTTGAAGATGAGACAATTTTCCTCTTTGACACACTTGTCATAGAAGATGCACTCATAGTAACAGTGTTACTCTCACCTGATTGGCTTTGTCTTCTAGTGACATATGTATCATAAAGATTTTGTAGCCGTATTTTCACCTCTGCTATCTGCCCATCAGCTTCATCACCATAAATCTTTTCAAAAAAATACTTTCCCATGATCATTTTAAAACGTGGATCCAAAACAGCTACAATTACAAGAAGAGTATTTATTTTTTTCCAATACTTCTCAAATTTCAAAAGCATCTGTGAAGCCATCCAAGAAATGAATGAGTCATCATGAACACACCACTCTTTTAAAAAAACATGAATTATGCAGATATCTCTAAAGAAAAGATTAGAAGTTGGAAACTTAGTCCTCGAGAGTCTCTCAGCCACTTCATAAAAAACACTTAAACATTCAAGAACCAACTTAACATTTTTCCATTCATTGGCGGATGGTGCATAAGGATAACCTGGATCATATAATTGCAAACATGAGAAGACATTTTCAAATTCAATAGCCCTCTCTAACATTAGATACGTAGAATTCCATATCGTGGACACATCTAAAATGAGAGACTTCTGAGGACCTCTTTCACTTTTTGCAACTTTCATGAAGTTCTCCTTCCTTTGTTGAGAGGATTTCACATATTTTACACTTTCGCGTACTTTGAAAATGACCTCATCAAGCTCTTTCAAACCATCTTGCACAATCAAATTTAAGACGTGCACACTACATCTTAGATGAAACCATGATCCATCAAGAGGTAAAAATTATGAAAAGGTTGGATCATTTAGTAACATCTTTACTGTTTTGTTGTTAGCACTTGCGTTATCTAACATAATTGAGAATAATTTCTTATGAATATTCTACTCTAACAACTTGTAAGTAGCACCTTAGCTATCTATCTATAACCATGAGGAGCTTCAACATACTCAAAGTTGAGAATTTACTTCCTCAAATTCCAATCATCATCTATGTAATGGCACGTTAGACATAAGTAGCCATCGTTGCCAATGGAAGTCCACATGTCTGAAGTTAAGCTTACTCGACATTTGAGACTCTCAAGTGAGGAATAAGCCCTCTCTTTCTCTTTGACATAAAGGTTCATACAATCTGACTTAATTATGTTACGAGACAACAGCTATAATTCAGGTTGTATATTCTTTAAAAAATTTCTAAAGAATGCATGCTCAATCATTGCAAATGGATACTGATGGATAATAAACATCTTTGTAAGATCTTCTCTACTTCTCTCATTATCAAACACAAAGGAGAACTTTTCAGTTTCAGTTCCAGTGCCTACTACATCTCCTTTACTTCATTTCAAACTTTGAACATCAAAACAACGCATAATGTGGTTACTTAAATATTTTGTTCCACTTGAACTTTTTTCAGCTAATTATTTTTGACAATATTGACAAATGACCACAACACTTCCATCTTTATTTACAACCCTCTCAAAGTCTAACCAAATTTTTGACCTTAATTTTCTCCCTCTATGTGGAGGTTCACCAGACGGTTGAGTAACACTTACTTCTGTATTATCTACATCAAATTTTGTATTCTCTGAACCACTTGCCATGATTTTAAATCAAAATGACACTATAATCTACACCCTTCATAATAGCAAAAAAAAATCAGAGATAATTAGTAACAAATAGGTTCAACCAGAACTTAAATTAAACACTTGATAGAAATAAGGATAAAGCTGTTAAGAGTCAAGGCTCATTCAGATGTACAACCAGCAATCATAATATCCAGACTGTCATTCACATAACCTGGTATTAGGCGAAGGTTTAAGTCCAAGGACTCTCCTCACGCAAAGTGTGATGCTGCACACCTTTTGATATACTAGTGGTGATTTAACGGAACTGAGATGAATATTTTTTTTTGGATAATAAGGAAGATATATATTACGTGATAAAGTTTGCATACTGGGTATTACAGCCATGATTAACAGAGGTCGAGAAGTAGTTTCTCCTCAGTTGGAGGGCTTCTCTGGCCAAATTGTGGGCAACTTTGTTAACAGTCCTAGGAACAAAACGAACTGTGGTGAAGTTGGAGATTAACTTCCTGCAGTCCTGGATGATGGCCGCAATCCTCCATGGAGTTGAGAGGGTGCCGTTGACGTAATCCACCACGTTCTTGGCGTCCCCTTCAACAACGATGTGCTGCTGGAAGGAGGCCGCTAGCTGTAAGGCTTGAAGGAATCCCATGGCCTCAGCCATTTCCGGAGAGGATACATTGGGGAGGAATGATTGTGCACTGAGACCTGGACTACCTTCCCCATGTATGAGGACCAATCCTGTCGCTCCTTGGCCTTCGAAGAAGGCCGCATCCACCTGGATGATGGGAGTTGAAGCTTGCCTGAATGTTGCTTGGATGTCCGGTTGGGTTGTCAGCTTGGGACTGTCGGCTTGGGTGGACTGCCAGGCTGCATGGTTTTGTAGGGCAAGCTTAATAATGTTGTTAGGATGAATCTCTTGGCCTTCAAATATCTTTTTGCATCGGGTAATCCATAGTTGCCAAATAATAGCCAAACACATAGAAAGAAAAGTTAGATCTGAGGATCGCGTGGAGAAAGGAGGCCCGGACCATTCTAGTATTCTGTCTGCCAGGTCCTTGTGGTCCTCGTCAGAATGATAATTTAGTGGGGAAAGTAACCAGGTGGCTCTGGCTTTGTTGCATTGGAATAACATGTGTTGGACTGTTTCCTCTGCACTCTCACAAACAGGGCAGTTGGGGTTAATCCCTTTGATACTTCTTGCTATCCTGGACTTGACTGGGGCCGCATCCACAATACATTTCCAGAGGAATATGATCACCTTTGGGGGGATGAGGTTGCTGCATCTTGAGTTCCATAATATATGCCAGATGTGCTGATTGTCTGAGGAAGATGGGGGAAGAGACTTTTCTGAGAGCATCCGGTATGCTGACTTGATTGTAAAAACTCCATCTTTGGTATATTTCCAGATCTTTTGGTCCCCCTGGGTGTTTGGATGAAGAGGAAGAGGCACCGAGAGGATGTCTGTGACTGTTTCTTCCTGGAAGAGCTCATTGAGGATGGGCCGGTTCCATTGATTATGAGAGATCAGCTGAGAAACCAGTGTAGGCCGGCTGCCTGGTATAGTACCCTTCGGGGCAGGGGGTCTTAGCCTGTCGGGGATCCATTTATCCTCCCAGATCCCGGTGGTCTTACCATCTTGGATCAGTGTGAAAGATCCCTCCTCGGCTTCTTTCCTGACAGAAAGCATAGCTTGCCATATATGAGAGCATCTGGCTGGTTTCTTTGCTGTCCAGAAATTATTACCTTTCAAGTACTTGGCTCTTAGCACTCTGCCCCATAGGGAATTTTGATCTGTGATGAAGCGCCATAATACCTTCAGTATCGCCGCTTTGTTGTAATTGGCAGGATCTCTGAACCCCAATCCTCCGACTTTCTTGTGCAGTTTTAGTTTTTCCCACTTGCAGAAATGAATTCGGTGTTGATGGGCTTCGGCTCCCCACCAGAATTTACATTGAACTGTATTGAGGGCCTGAATTATACCTTTTGGGAGAAGTGAGGTGCCCATGATGTGTGCTGGAATGGAGGATAGAGTAGTCTGGATGAGCATGGCTCTCCCTGCCGGGGATAGAGTCTTGCATTTCCAATTGCTTAACCTAGACCGAATTCTGTCCTCAAGGAATTTATATTGTTGAATTCTTCTCCGCTCTGGCCAGATGGGAACCCCTAGATACATCTCGTTTCTGGGGAGGCTTTGTATGTTTGTGCTGTTGGTAATGGAACTTCGGATGGGAGTCGTGACATTTGGACTAAATATGAATCCAGATTTTCTATTATTGGTGTGTTGTCCTGACCAAGCTGCATACCTGTGGAGAGCCTCCATATATTCCTGGATCTCCTTTTCTTCGGCCATCCCAAATAGAAACACATCATCAGCATACATAACATGGGTAATGGAGGGGGCCCGATTATTAACTTTCAGTCCCCTGATTTTCCCTTCTTCCTCTTTTTCCCTGAGGATGTTAGAAAGAACATCTGCACAGATAATGTAGAGATATGGAGATAGAGGGCATCCTTGCCTGATTCCTCTGGACGGAACAATGTGGCCTGTTGGTTCTCCATTTATGTTGATAGAGAAAGAGGATGTACTAATGCACTGTTTCACTAAATGTCTAGAACATGGAGAAAAGCCCAAGGAGGCCATTGCATCATCAATGAAGTTCCATTCAAGGCTATCATATGCTTTGCTGATATCCACTTTTAGGCCGAAAAAACCAGATCTTCCTTGTTTGCTTCGGATTGACTGCATCAGCTCTTGAACCAATATAATACAGTCGGATGTTGACCTACCTGGCAAAAAAGCACATTGGTTAGGGGAAATGATGTTGGGGAGAATGGTTTTGATTCTGTTGGCAAGGATTTTGGTAGTGACTTTGAGTAGAACATTACAAAGGCTGATGGGACGGAATTCAGGGGGAGAACATGCAGGGAGTTTTTTAGGTATGAGGGTAATATGGGTGTGGTTGAGATAGTGTGGTATGTGGTGTGTGTGGAAGATGGAGGTAATGAGTTCTACACATTGGGCTTTTAGTACAGGCCAACATTTTTGGTAGAAAATAGGAGGGAAGCCGTCCGGTCCGGGGGATTTCCTAGGTTTCATGGAAAACAGGGCAGCTTCAATTTCGGGGATGGAAGGGGTGGAGTGGAAAAGGGTGTCCTGGGAGTGGGAGATTGTATTGGGAGGAATGGGGAGATGGTTGGTGGGGGGGTTGAGTTGGGAGGAGGTGTATAGGGTTTTGTAATGATGTATGAAGCAGTCTTTGATGGCTTGGATGTCCCCGGTCCATTGGTTGTTTGGCAGCTTGATCCATGACAGCCTGTTACTAGACCTTCTATTCAGCACTTTGGTGTGAAAGAATCTGGTGCATCGGTCGCCCTCTTTTAACCAGTGGGCCTTTGCTCTTTGTCTCCAGAATTCTTCTTGCAGCTTCACCTTGTCCTCAAGATAGCTCTCAAGCTTGGCTTCCTCCTTAATGCTGTCTTCAGAGATTGGGAGTGAACGTAGTTGTTGCAGTTGTTGGGTCACCTCCTTGATCTGTTTAATGGGATTGTTGAAATTTGCCCGCCTCCAAGTTTTGATACTATCCTGGAGATGCTTCATTTTTTGTTGGAAATGTGAGACAAGAGGGGGAGAGTTAAGCCATTTCTCCTCAAGTATTGTAGCCAGATCTGCCCGTTGAAGCCACATTGATTCAAATTTGAAGGCCTGTGGTCTGTGTTTCTTATTCCGAAGTAGATTTGTATATATTGGGCTGTGATCACTGGCAATCCTGGGGAGGTGGTGTACAGAAGCCTGTGGAAAAAGCATTCTCCATTCCACGTTTGCTAATGATCTGTCAAGCCTCTCTCTAATGTGCCAAGGAGCCTTTCTGCGGTTGGTCCAGGTATATGCTGGTCCTTCGTATCCCAGGTCTAGAAGACCAGTAGTGAGAGCGAAATTTTGGAAATCTTCAAGCTGATGATAAGTGATTGGAGACCCACCAGCCTTCTCCTTCTGCTCCATTATGGAATTCATGTCCCCCGTGATGAGAATGGGCCCATTGAAAGAGCAGATGTCTTCAGCTAAGTCAATCCAAAATTGATGTCTGTCGGATTTCCTGGCCGGGGCATAAATGCAGTATAATCGCCATAAAGTTGAAGGGGGGTGCTCAATTGCCAGAGAGATCCAGTGGGTGTTGACATGAAGAGCCTGGATGTGAAGTGAGGGGTCCCACCAAACCCATAATCCGCCAGCTTTGCCCTCCGGGTTGCAGAATACATGGGAGTCTGGATGTTTTGTGTGGAAGAAGGTGGAACTGGTATTGTGAGAAGCCTTGGTTTCAGAGAGAAAGAGAATGTCCGATTTTATGGCGTGGGTTATTTGGTTCAGGTAAGGAATTGTGGAGGGCCCACCCACCCCTCTACAATTCCAGGACAATATTTCATTTTGGACTGTGCGGCTCATTGAGGTCAGCCGCGGGGACCTTATTATTGGGAGGGGAGACGGTGGACTGAGGAAGGTGTTTCTGTAATATCCCGGACCTTTCGGATCCTTCTTCGTGGATCCCGGATCTGGTTTTCGGAGTGTTTGGCTCCGTTGTGTCCGAAATCTCGTTTCGGACAACTTTCATGTTCGGATCGGCGCGCTCCGGAGTTGTTTCGGAGGCCCGGAGGCGTTCCGCGACTTTTCCGTGTGTGTTTTCCGATTTTCGATGTGTGTTTCGGCTTTTCCTTCGGAAGCTCGCTGCGGGCGAACCGGGCGGTTCCCCCAGGCACGAGTGGTACCATTGCGATCGGTGCGTTCCGAGGATTCCGGAAATGTATTTTTCTATTTTTCGGTATTTTTCTAAAAATTCGGATTTTCTATAAAGCCCTAATTCTTTTCTTTTTCTTTTCTCCTTTCTCTTTCTTCTTCTTCTTCTTCTTCCTCCGTTTCTTCCCACCGTGACACCCTCCTCTCCCTCTCTCCCATTCGGACGCGGCGAACCCCTCTCCGGCTACGGACGGCGGCGGGGCGACGGCGCGGACGTGTGGGCAGCGGCGAGGCGAGCTCGTGGGCGTGCGGCGGGCGTGGGAAGCGTGGGGAGTTCGTGAAGTTTAAAGCGTTCTTCGTGATTCGTGATTGATTCGGCGGAGCATTTGCTCCATTGAGGTAGGGTGACGTTCCTTAACCTCATGCCGATCTTTTCCGCGATTTATAGGCCGCGGGGAGGCCGAGAGGGGATCGTTTGAGCATTTTTGGATTTTTCCATGATTTGGGGAGAGCTCGCCCGATCTATGGATTTGATGCATGATTTCGTGTTTTGATGGCCTAGAATCATGCTAGGGATCCCCAGGGGTTTTCCCCTTTGTTTTCCCCCTCTCCTATGGAGGCATGGGGGCGTGGTTAGAATTTTTGGGCGTTTCTACCGTTTTCGGCCGCGGACTGAGAACGCGCTATACTCCAGTAGCGCGTTCTTGGAGGTCGCTCTGCCCTGACCGAGCGCGTTCATCGGAGAAGATGAACAGGAGGCGGTTCCTGTCGCGCTATGGGGTCCTAGCGCGATCAGCCTTGTCGCGCTAGGCATCCCTAGCGCGACATGCCTTGTCGCGCTAGCCGTCCCTAGCGCGACATGCCTTGTCACGCTAGGAGGCCCTAGCGCGTTCTTTCGTGTCGCGCTAGGTATCCCTAGCGCGATCTGGCTATTGTTGGGTGTCCCCTTGGGCCGTGTGTGCGTCCCGGGCACCCCGTGGAGTTCCGTGACCGTGTCTTTGGTGTCCGGAGGTTCCGTTTGCCTTGGTCATGAGTTTGGCTGTGGGCGATGCGTCCGTTTTTCTCCGACCGTGGCCCCGTTTGACGGAGCTAGTGCGTGGGGTGGTTCCCACACGTTGTCGGACTCGGACGTCGTTTTCCGTTGACTCGAGAGTCTACTCCTTCAGTGACCCTCCACTAGTCGTAGCCCACCAGTACGAGGTGCTGGTCTCACCTGGGAGTGGTGTACGGGCACCCACCTTTCGAGACGGTTTGTGGACCGGTTACCGTAGGCTCCTCGTCTTAGCCAGAGTCCGGCTGCGGGGGAAAACCGGTCAGAGGGCCAGACCTAGGACGCGTGGTCTGTGTGTGCACACATGGTTGGGGGCGGTTGGACCCACGTCGACGGGCGTGACCCCAGCTAGTCACTTGTTTGTGTTTACTTGTACGGTGTTTGCGCCTCGGGTAGGACCTACCACGTCAGGCGGTTCACCTGCGGTGCGGTGTAAGACGTCAGGGGACGCTACCGGCTGTGCTTCTAGTGGGTGGTACTCCTGTCGAGTACGGAGTGTCAGACTGTCAGTCGTGTGTTTCCGACCTTCGGGTTTTGGCGGTTCGACCGTTGAGTTTCGGTCTTCTCGTACCGTGGCACGTGTGTCGGTTTCTGTGCCGTAGGGTCTAGTTCTGTAGAGTACAGGGCTTTCCTTTCCGAGGTACTTTCCTACCGCTAGAGTAGTGTTTCTCGTTTTACGAGGTAGGGTTCGAGTGATCCCTACTGAGTCTTGTTCCGAGACTCATTCCATGCGTGTTTTCACCGTGTTTCAGATGAGACGCCACCTTCGGGGAGCGCGTCAGGAGCGCAGCGTGGTGCGGGTGTTCAGAGATAGTGCCAGAGGTCAGAGCCGGGGTATGCCCCGTGTAGCTGTACTTTCCTTTCTTGTCACTGTACTAGTCGCGGACTACTGTTGCTGTTGTTGTTATTTCTATTGTGGACCATGTAAAATATTAATTAATTTCCTGCTTATTATTATAACTGTTTAATTTCTGCAATTACTTGCGATACTTGTGTAGTCTCCACACCATCCTTTTAACCCTTCCGAGTCTTCGGGCTCGTGGGTGGCGGTGCGAGTCTCGGGTTATCGGGCCTTCCCGGTAATCGGATTCTCTGGTCATTACAGCTGGTATCAGAGCGCGGTTGTGGAATTACATGAGAGTCATAGGTAATTTTAGTGGTCCACTAGTCCACAACGATGACGTACAGGTGACGCTGGCATTGGGCACCGCATGTTTGTTTTAACCTTGTCCGTTTTTCGTGTTTTCTGTCTTTTACTTCAGGAGCGAGCATGGCGCCGAGGCGGAGCTCTCGCTCTCAGCAGGGGCAGTCGGCTGGAGGTCAGGAGATCCAGCAGGGGGTCCAGAGGGACCAGGAGGAGCATAGCAGAGTTCCGGGAGCTACCGAGGCCGCAGATCCTGCGAGAGTTCCGGGGGCCGAGGATTTCTTCCGAGGCATGTACCATCTCATGTCTCAGCAGTTCGGCGGAGAGGCTGGTGAGGGCTCGTCTGTCAGGGGTGGGCCCGGCCGAGCAGTGAGGGACTTCATACAGTTCCATCCACCTTACTTTAGCGGCCAGGCAGACCCTGATGCGGCTCGTGATTGGCTTGATGAGATGGAGCGGGCGTTCAGCTCAGCGAGGAGTACTGCCGAGGACAGAGTTGGGTTGGCCTACAACCAGTTGCAGGGTACGGCTCGGAGGTGGTGGTCTTCCGAGTGGAAGACGTCCTTTCAGCTTCGTCCACTTGAGCAGATCGAGTGGGGTGACTTCGTTAGTGCTTTCGAGCGTACGTACTGTCCAGACGTTGTTGCCACGCAGCGGATGCGGGAGTTTCTGGAGCTGGTGCAGGGTGACATGTCCGTGTTGCAGTACAGGGCCTGATTTATCGAGCTGGGTCGGTACGCACCTCACATCATGGAGCATGAGAGGGTGAGGACCACACAGTTTGTGCAGGGCTTGAGGCTGGAGCTGAGGCACCATTTGATCGCGAACGGGGCCACCGATCTAGAGACAGCGTCCCGTGTTGCGATTTCCTTGGAGATGGATATGCAGAGGACTAGAGGACCGATCAGCCAGGGGCAGTCCTTGTCAGGTCACAGCCAGCAGTCGGCTACCCAGCAGCAGGGTTTCTTCCAGCATGCGTCGGGTGGTTCAGGAGTACCGGCATCGGCAGCTTCGGTGACAGGATCTGCGTCCTTTGGCTCGAAGGTCAAGAAGTTCTTGAAGAAGAATTTCCGTAAGAAGCACAAGGATCAGGGGCAGGCTTCATCGGGCAGTGTACAGCAGCCGATTTCCTTGCAGCGTCAGGGATCAGTGGGTGGATCGCGAGGACCTTGTCCACGATGTGGTGGTACCCACCCAGGCAGGCAGTGCACGGCGCCGATTATCTGTTTTCGGTGTGACCAGCCAGGGCACATGGCGCGTGACTGTCCCCAGAGACCGCCGCAGCATCAGTTTCCTCAGCAGCAGCAGGTTCCCCAACAGCAGAGGCAGCAGCAGCAGCAGCAGTGACAGTATCCGCCGCTACCCAGGTCAGCTAGCGTGGGAGGCAGGCAGAGGGCTCGGGGCCAGATCACGCACATGACCAGGGCAGAGGCAGTGGCGTCGCAGCTCGTGGAAGGTACCGTTCAGATTTTGGGTTGTGCGGCTCGGGTTTTGTTTGATTCTGGCGCGTCTCATTCGTTTATTTCGGAGGATTTCGCGTCGAGCGTCGAGGAGCCGGTGACCCAGTTGTCCTGTGATTTGGCAGTGGAGTTGTCCTCGGGTGATTTTATGATCACTCCGTATTGCTTCGACCAGGTTCCGGTGTGGATCGATGGGCGGAGTATGCCAGGCAGGTTTTATGCGTTGCAGCTTCGGGATTACGATGTGATTCTAGGCATGGATTGGCTCGAGACTCATGGAGCGGTGGTGGATTGTGGAATGAAGAGGGTCTACTTCCAGCATCCGAGCAAGAGGACTTCTATTTCCAAGGTATCCGTTCCACCTCTTCTCGATTCCTTATCTCTGCTGTTCGAGCCCGTCGGTTGCTTGATTCCGGTTGTCAGGGTTTTCTCGCGTCAGTGGTTGTGTCTGATCGGATGGAGCCGGATGTCGAGGACATTGCGGTGGTGTGCGAGTTCCCGACGTTTTTCCCGAGGAGTTGCCTGGATTACCTCCCCAGCGGGAGATCGATTTCGTGATCGAGGTTGTACCTGGTACGGGACCTTTGGCGAAGGCTCCCTACCGTATGGCCCCCGCTGAGTTGAGGGAGTTGAGGGCGCAGTTGCAGGAGCTGCTGGCCAAGGGGTATATTCGTCCGAGCTTTTCCCCTTGGGTGCGCCCGTGTTGTTTGTGAAGAAGAAGGACGGTAGTCTGCGGTTGTGCATTGACTATCGGCAGCTGAATGAAGTGACCATTAAGAACAAGTATCCGTTGCCGCGGATTGATGATTTGTTCGACCAGCTTCAGTCTGCGCGAGTGTTCTCGCGGATTGATTTGCGGTCCGGTTACTATCAGCTGAGAATTCGCGAGTCCGATGTGGAGAAGACTGCATTCAGTACGAGGTACGGGCATTATGAGTTTTGGTGATGCCGTTCGGGCTCACCAATGCCCCTGCAGCCTTCATGGACTTGATGCAGAGGGTGTTTCATCCGTATTTGGACCAGTTCGTGGTCATTTTCGTGGATGACATCCTTCTTTATTCTCGGTCTGCTGAGGAGCATGCGTACCATTTGGGTGTGGTGCTGCAGACGTTGCGAGATCACCAGTTGTATGCGAAGCTCAGCAAGTGCGAGTTTTGGCTCAGCGAGGTGCACTTTCTGGGGCACGTGATTTCTGGTGATGGTATTTCCGTGGATCCCGCCAAGGTCGAGGCTGTGATGCAGTGGCCGAGGCCGAGGTCGGTGACGGAGATCCGGAGTTTCTTGGGGCTTGCGGGTTATTATCGCCGGTTTATCCAGGACTTTTCTCGCATTGCGACCCCGATGACGAGGCTCACGCGGAAGGATGTGCCTTTCGTTTGGTCTGAGGAGTGTGAGCAGAGCTTCAGGGAACTGAAGAGATTGCTCACCTCGGCTCCGGTGTTGGTTTTGCCTTCTGGATCGGGAGGTTTTGTAGTGTGTACAGATGTTTCCGGCATTGGATTGGGTGCTGTGTTGATGCAGCATGGTAGAGTGGTGGCTTATGCATCTCGGCAGCTAAAGCCCCATGAGGAGAACTACCCCACCCATGATCTTGAGTTGGCGGCGGTGATCTTCGCGCTAAAGATCTGGAGGCATTATCTGTACGGTGAGAAGTTCGAGGTGTTCACTGACCATCAGAGTTTGAGGTACGTGTTCTCGCAGAGAGATCTGAACCTCAGACAAAGGCGTTGGATGGAGTTCATGAAGGATTATGACTTCACCCTGTCTTATCAGCCAGGCAGGATGAATGTCGTCGCCGATGCCTTGAGTCGGAAGGTTGCAGTCAGTACCTTGATGTTGAGGAAGTGGAGGCTCTGGGAACAGGTGTCTGAAGTATCTTTCAGGCTTAAGATTCCCCAGGAGCCAGGGTTGGCAGTGCTTGCGAGTCTAACTGTCACTCCTGCTATCCGTCGTCAGGTGACAGAGGCTCAGCATGCGGACCCTGAGTTGCCCCGGATTCTTGCGATGGCTGATGTAGAGCTCGGCGAGGACGGTGCTGCGAGGTTTCGTGGCAGGCTGTATGTCCCAGAGGAGGAGCAGGTTCGTCGTGCGGTGTTACGCGAGGCTCATGGGAGCAGGTACACTGTGCACCCGGGTGCGACGAAGATGTATCGGAACTTGCGGAGGTAGTTTTGGTGGCCTGGCATGAAGAGAGATGTCACAGAGTTTGTGGCCAGATGCCTGATCTGTCAGCAGGTGAAGGCGGAACATCAGCGACCAGGAGGTACTCTCCAGCCCTTGGATGTTCCTGCTTGGAAGTGGGACCATGTGACCACGGATTTCGTGGTGGGATTGCCGAGGACCCCGAGTGGGCAGGACAGTATTTGGTTGCTGGTGGATCGGCTGACGAAGGTGACTCGGTTGTTACCGGTCAAGGTCAGCTGGAGCGTGTCTAAGTTGGCTCGTCTTTATGTGGAGCGGATCGTGCCGTTGCATGGGGTTCCCATTTCGATCGTGTCGGATCGGGATCCGCGCTTCACTTCTGGATTCTGGAGGAGTTTCCAGCGAGCTCTTGGCACGGAGTTGGCATTTAGCTCGGCGTATCATCCACAGTCAGATGGTCAGTCTGAGAGGACCATTCAAACCTTGGAGGACATGCTGAGATCCTGCTGCCTGGAGTGGCAGGGGAGTTGGATTCATCACCTACCGTTGGTGGAGTTTGCCTATAACAACAGCTATCATTCGAGCATCGGTATGGCTCCTTATGAGGCATTGTATGGGCGTCCTTGTCGGACTCCACTTGATTGGTTTGAGGTGGGTGAGCGTGTTTTGACGGGACCGGAATTGGTGCAGCAGTGTGTGGAGGTTGTGCACCTGGTTCGTCAGAACATGTTGGCGGCCCAGAGTCGGCAGAAGAGCTATGCTGACCGTAGGAGGCAGCCTCTCGAGTTCGCCGTGGGCGATCATGTGTTCTTGAGAGTTTCTCCGATGAAGGGGGTGATGCGTTTTGGACGGCGTGGGAAGTTGAGTCCCCGCTATATTGGTCCTTTCGCGATTGTGGAGCGCATCGGTGAGGTTGCTTACCGGTTGCAGTTACCTCCTGAGTTGGCGTCGGTGCATGACGTGTTTCACGTCTCGATGTTGCGGAAGTATATGCCCGATGACTCTCATGTGCTCGAGATTTCTGTTTGGCCTGAGGTGACTCCAGATCTTTCTCTCCCAGAGTTTCCGATCCGCGTGGAGGATAGGCGAGAGCAGCGCCTGCGGAACAAGGTCATTCCCTTGGTGAAGGTCGTGTGGCAACGACACTCTGGTGGTGAGGCTTCGTGGGAACGTGAGGACGAGATGCGTCAACGGTTCCCGTATCTGTTTGAGTGAGTCTCCCTCTTCTTTCCCCTTGGGTTGTTCTCAATTTCGAGGATGAAATTCCTTAAGGGGGGAGAGCTGTAATATCCCGGACCTTTCGGATCCTTCTTCGTGGGTCCCGATCTGGTTTTCGGAGTGTTTGGCTCCGTTGTGTCTGAAATCTCGTTTCGGACAACTTTCGTGTTCGGATCGGCGCGATCCGGAGTTGTTTCGGAGGCCCGGAGGCGTTCCGCGGCTTTTCCGCGTGTGTTTTTCGATTTCCGGTGTGTGTTTCGGCTTTTCCTTCGGAAGCTCGCTGTGGGCGAACTGGGCGGTTCCCCCAGGCACGAGTGGTACCGTTGCGATCGGTGCGTTCCGAGGATTCCGGAAATGTATTTTTCTATTTTTTGGTATTTTTCCAAAAATTCGGATTTTCTATAAAGCCCTAATTCTTTTCTTTTTCTTTTCTCCTTTCTCTTTCTTCTTCTTCTTCTTCTTCCTCCGTTTCTTCCCACCGTGACACCCTCCTCTCCCTCTCTCCCATTCGGACGCGGCGAACCCCTCTCCGGCTACGGACGGCGGCGGGGCGACGGCGCGGACGTGTGGGCAGCGGCGAGGCGAGCTCGTGGGCGTGCGACGGGCGTGGGAAGCGTGGGGAGTTCGTGAAGTTTAAAGCGTTCTTCGTGATTCGTGATTGATTTGGCGGAGCATTTGCTCCATTGAGGTAGGGTGACGTTCTTTAACCTCATGCCGATCTTTTTCGTGATTTATAGGCCGCGGGGAGGCCGAGAGGGGATCGTTTGAGCGTTTTTGGGTTTTTCCATGATTTGGGGAGAGCTCGCCCGATCTATGGTTTTGATGCATGATTTCGTGTTTTGATGGCCTAGAATCATGCTAGGGATCCTCAGGGGTTTTCCCCTTTGTTTTCCCCCTCTCCTATGGAGGCATGGGGGCGTGGTTAGAATTTTTGGACGTTTCTACCGTTTTCGGCCACGGACTGAGAACGCGTTATACTCCAGTAGGGCGTTCTTGGAGGTCGTGCTGCCCCGACCGAGCGCGTTCATCGGAGAAGATGAACAGGAGGTGGTTCCTGTCACGCTATGGGGTCCTAGCGCGATCAGCCTTGTCGCGCTAGGCATCCCTAGCGCGACATGCCTTGTCGCGCTAGCCGTCCCTAGCGCGACATGCCTTGTCGCGCTAGGAGGCCCTAGCGCGTTCTTTCGTGTCGCGCTAGGTATCCCTAGCGCGATCTGGCTATTGTTGGGTGTCCCCTTGGGCCGTGTGTACATCCCGGGCACCCCGTGGAGTTCCGTGACCGTGTCTTTGGTGTCCGGAGGTTCCGTTTACCCTGGTCATGAGTTTGGCTGTGGGCGGTGCGTCCGTTTTTCTCCGACCGTGGCCCCGTTTGACGGAGCTAGTGCGTGGGGTGGTTCCCACACGTTGTCAGACTCGAAAGTCGTTTTCCGTTGACTCGAGAGTCTACTCCTTTAGTGACCCTCCACTAGTCGTAGCCCACCAGTACGAGGTGCTGGTCTCACCTGGGAGTGGTGTACGGGCACCCACCTTTCGAGACGGTTTGTGGACCGGTTACCGTAGGCTCCTCGTCTTAGCCAGAGTCCGGTTGCGGGGGAAAACCGGTCAGAGGGCCAGACCTAGGACGCGTGGTCTGTGTGTGCACACGTGGTTGGGGGCGGTTGGACCCACGTCGACGGGCGTGACCCCAGCTAGTCACTTGTTTGTGTTTACTTGTACGGTGTTTGCGCCTCGGGTAGGACCTACCACGTCAGGCGGTTCACCTGCGGTGCGGTGTAAGACGTCAGGGGACGCTACCGGCTGTGCTTCTAGTGGGTGGTACTCCTGTCGAGTACGGAGTGTCAGACTGTCAGTCGTGTGTTTCCGACCTTCGGGTTTTGGCGGTTCGACTGTTGAGTTTCGGTCTTCTCGTACCGTGGCACGTGTGTCGGTTTACGTGCCGTAGGGTCTAGTTCTGTAGAGTACAGGGCTTTCCTTTCCGAGGTACTTTCCTACCGCTAGAGTAGTGGTTTCTCGTTTTACGAGGTAGGGTTCGAGTGATCCCTACTGAGTCTTGTTCCGAGACTCATTCCCTGCATGTTTTCACCGTGTTTCAGGTGAGGCGCCACCTTCGGGGAGCGCGTCAGGAGCGCAGCGTGGTGCGTGTGCTCAGAGATAGTGCCAGAGGTCAGAGCCGGGGTATGTCCCGTGTAGCTGTACTTTCCTTTCTTGTCACTGTACTAGTCGTGGACTACTGTTGCTGTTGTTGTTATTTCTATTGTGGACCATGTAAAATGTTAATTAATTTCTTGCTTATTATTATAACTGTTTAATTTCTGCAATTACTTGCGATACTTGTGTAGTCTCCACACCATCCTTTTAACCCTTCCGAGTCTTCGGGCTCGTGGGTGGCGGTGCGAGTCTCGGGTTATCGGGCCTTCCCGATAATCGGATTCTCGGGTCGTTACAGTTTCGATGTAGGATATCTATCTCTGGCTGCATGTTTGAGGTTTTTACTTCTAACATGATATGGGGGTTCCTGGGGGGGGGCCTGGGTGGAAGGAAACAATGTGATGCATTTGGTGTTCTGATTTTATTCTTTTTGGGATACTGGATTGGTGGGGGATGGGGTCGGAGATAGTCTTCCTTTTGCCTTTGGAAGGATGAGGGTGAGGTGCCTGTGGGTGTTGGGGGAATGGGGGACAGGAGTGGGGAGTTGTAGGAGAATGTGACTGAACAGGGTGTTCGTAGGAAGGTGGGTGGTTGGGTGACTGAAAGGGTGGGTTTGGGTTGCGGAGGTTATTGATGGGTGGGGCGAGGAGTGGAAGGGAGGGAAGAACCTGGGTGGGGGGTACATTATCCTCAGGGGGGGGTATCTGGGCGGAGATAGGAGGGGGGGGAGAGGTAAGGAGTTGGTTGTTTGTGGGGCCAGGTACACTGACAGGGGAGGCCTCTGAGCTTTCACGCGGGGAGGGGCTCTCAGCAAATAGAACTTTTTTACATGTGGGGGGGGGGGGGGGTGATGCCTGCTGCTGATGCTGAAGCTTCGCCTGTGGAGGTACTCTCCCCTCTACTGAATTGCGGTGAGGAAGATCTGGTTTTGCTGATATCCCTCTGGCTGGTGGGAGGGGAGGAGGGAGAAGCCCGCAGCCAATCCCCGAACTCAAATTCGATCATTTCCAATAGTTCCTGCCTTAGCTGTGGGGGGTACCCTTCCTTTATATTCCGTTTCAGCTCTTCCAGCTCCTTACAGCTCTCAGCCTCGTGGTCCAGGCGACCACAGTAATAACAAAACCAGGGTAAACGCTCATAGGCAACTTGGAAGGAGCGGATGGAATTATCCGGTAGTCGGGCTTGTATGTTTATCTTGAGGGCTTGGTGAATGTTAACCGAGACTTTTATGCGGGCGAAACAGCCCCATGAAGATACTTCTCTGGGAATGGAGGGGTAGGGATCTCCCAACTGTGAGGCAAGGGCACCTACGGCCTCAGGGGTGAGCAGCTCCTCTGGTAAGTCGAAGATACGTACCCATAAATCTGCTCTGCTGAGGGAATATTGGGATGGCGCCATGTAGGCTTCACATCTTTGGATCAGCATAATCTCTTTCTTGAAGAACCATGGAGACCTTTGCATATGAGATCGACTTCCTCAGGTTCGGAGAGACGTACCAGATAAGAATCGCTGGGGTAGTCTATGAGCTGCCACTCTCCTTTGGGTTTCCACAGATTTTCCATCCACTCTCTGAGGCCTGCCACTCGGATCTTGGATTTTGACAGGATTTTCACTACTATCGAACTTCTCCAGCGATTGCCCTCCGCCTGGACAGGATGTGGTACATCAATGATCGTGGAGACTTTCTCTTTAACCATCAGCTGTCTGAATCTTGCGCGAATAGTCTCCTCGTCTTCTTGCATAAGCTCGTTGTTGTCGTCTGCCATTACACCGGTGGAAACCAGGGGCAAACCAGACCAGAACGGGAAGTATAGGATGTGGGCGGGGCGGGGGGGGAGGGGGGGGGGCAAGGAGGGCTAGGCGCTGGACGAAAGAGAGAAGAGAAGGCCGATGATGGAGATTTGAGGTTTGGGAGATGGCTTAGGTCAAGGAAAAAGAGGGGTGGGGAACAAAGATAAAAAAAGGGGGGGCGGCGAGCTCACAAGGAGCCGCCGAGGAGAAGTGGAAAGGGAACCGAGAAAAAGAAGGAAGGAAACCGACCAAGCCCTAAAGGCGGATGGGTCAAGGGTTCCGGAGCGAGGCCGCACCGAAGAGGAGGGGAGGGGGGGGCAGATCGGGGGAAGGGAAGGTTTCCGGCAAACTCCCGGGAGAGTAGCCGAGGGTTCCGGAGAGGGATCTCCGACGGGTACCTGAGATGAATATAAAACCAGTGAAGATGGCTATATGCATTGATAGCTAGGCCTTTCATATATAGGTACATATGATCGATTATGTATGAACCACTGCAACTAATTTGTCAGCATGTCGGATGGCCTATATACGTGCATATATATTGTCTAACATTGATAGCTAGGCCTTTCATATATAGGTACATATGATCGATTATGTATGAACCACTGCAACTAATAAATCTCCAAGATAGTCAAAAAATAACATAATAGTGCAGCACTTGTAAAGCAGGTTTAAATGTGATCTTACCTACTCTAGAAAGAGTTTGAGTTTAAAACCCATATCTATAGTGTTTACGAACATCAGAACCTTCTTTTGAACAAGATCCACAAATCACAAGTCTGGTGTGACAGCAGTGTACCGCCTTCAGATCCACACATTGGTTATTTAAACAGGGAAGTAGCACGAGTCGAGAACATCATCCAACAAATATATCATGCAATTTTCAGTAGACGGTGATATAAGTACAGATAATTCAAGGACCATATGATATAATTTTCACTTTTATCTTAATGCCAAAATATTAAACTATTACATATTTGAGGGAAAAGAGAAATCACTTGCACCATAAGTTATGAAATTACTTCCATAATGGGTTCTCTTAAAAATGATACTTCACTCACACAGATGGCTTAAGCCAAAAATAAATTTATTAGTATAATACCCATCACCTTCCAAAATGGAAGCTTGAGTAGAGTTGCTGTAAAACCCCAACACAAACATAAAAAAAGTCAAATGATTGGATTAATATGTATCTACATACCCAAATGTATAGATACATTATACATATTAATCTAATTATTTGAATTTTTTAATGAATTTATCGCAATAAACATGGGGAAGGTGGTGATGTTGGAATAGCTTAACATCGTGCCCAAGACACAGGAATAGAAGTCGAGACTGACTTTGGGATCCTTAACTTGAAACATCAACAAGTCATCAAAACATCAACAATACGCTAGATGACTCATACTATGCAATTTCAGGTAATAGAAAGAACAATTTAAAGGGCATGACATGCTCGGATAATTTTTTCACGAGCTCACGGGCATGCATCACACAGAAATATCATGTCCAAATAAAAGAGAAGATATATCTTAAATAAAAACAAAGAAACCTGCCCTTAGGTATTCATAAAAATAAATCCTCTAGACACTTGAAGAAGAAGAAAAGCACAAAAATTTGAAAAACAAAGAAGATGAAATCAAGAACCCAAAAAATAAAAAAAGATATGGATCTCTATTCTGAAACTCCTGGCCACCTAAAAACTCATGAAACAAATGGAGAAAAGCTCACCTTGTAAAGCCCATCTCTTTCCTGCCTTTTTTTTCTCTTCGAAAAAAAATAAAAGACCTCCCAAAAACCAATTTTTTTCTCCTTTGCCTAGTTCTAGCAGAAGACAGGAGACTAAAAACGGAGTCAGACAAAATGAAAAGGGAAGCAGAGGGAGGTATGTTTGAAGTGATCGTAAGCAATGGGTGAAAATGAAAAGCCATGATTAATAAACGGAAGAGTGGAATTGGGGGCAACTATAGGGAAGGTGCTCAAAATATGACGGGGGATGGGGTGGAGAGGGGGTTTCGTCGGAAGCAAAGGGATGAGTGGGGGGAGGGGCGAACAGTTACAAAGGATAGCTGGGGTGCGGCAATGGAAGGGAGCGCGAGGGGGTGGGGCAGCACTTATATCCGACTGCCTAGGTGTTGAAACCTAGAGGGGGATGGCGCAGGAGGGAGGAGGCTTGATAGTGGTAGAGGGTGGGGAAAACCGATGGTGGGAGGGAGATTGAGAGGGGGGACAGTGGAGGAAAGAGGGGGGACAGTGGTGGCGGGAGGTTAGCGATGGCTGAGCAGAGAGTGGGGAAGAAGGGGGGATGGACGCAGGGACAGGGGTGACGCTGGGGAATGGACCGTCGCCGTGGCCATCGCGGTCGCGGGTGGTTGATGAGATCGCCGTCGTGAGATTACTACTGTTGGAAGCCTGGAACCCTGGATATGCTGAAGGAGCGCGGGGTTGCGAGTTAGGGCAAAATCGATCGCGATGGGGAATGGTCGAATGGGGATATGCTCGCCCAGACGGGAGGGATTTTATGACGCCCGAAAACCCGATCCGACATCAAGGATTTCGGATTGAGAAAGTTACTTTCCGGATCTGCACGTATCCGCCATTTCGAATTAAAGAAGCTACTCTGAATCCAAAGTTTTTTCGGATTCGGATCAAGTTTTCGGATCATCCGAATCCATTGACACCCCTAGCCGTGGAGGACTAAAAAATAAGTCGCTCCATAAAAAGTGACTATAGATCATACAGAATTTTAGGAGATACTGATAAATAAATCCCCCTATGTTAGAGAACCCTCAATTAATTTCCCCCTTTTTTTATTAGGATCAGTGATCCTGATAAAGCAGACTCGATTCCTTACATTGCAAAATGCATTTGGAATATGAACATCCAAAGGTGAAAGGAACTAGGACTTTTTAAATACAACTATTGTTAAAATAAAAAAATATTTTAAAATATAATCTAGGGATAATTAATTAGGGTCTCTTGACAATGCTAGGTCTTATTTTCTCTTCCCTATCACTTACCTCCTTTCCCTTTTCTTATCCTTGCATGACATCCCTATCGTCAATGTTATCAGAACTAAAACGGTGTCTGAATCGATCAATAACCTAGTTCGATTCGAATTGGTTGGACCGTTCAATCGAACCGGTTTGATCTGTGACATCATCATAATAATGATACATAGTTCGACCCGATTTTTTAACCCAAGACAATATGAAATAAGGTATAATGATCAAAATACAGAAACATACATCTATAATTATTAGTCATGATTATGTAATTATACAAGTAAAAAATAATAATAACACGGTTAAATAAATTGACCTTAAAATTTTATAATATTTCATTGGTCTTCACTCTTCACGATTTACATCTATGTTCCTTTAAATTTTTAAATTTTAAATATATTTAAAATAAAATAATAAATAATAACAATATAATTTTATTCATACATAAATATCATTTTGAATATATAAATATTTTTATGTTTATTTTTTTAATTTTAAAGGGTGAATCGGGTCGGACCAATTCGGACCGGTTCACCGGTCGAATCGCAGTTCGTCCGATTCTTTAACATTAGATCAGATCGACCTTAATCGAAGCGATTTCTAGATTGATTAGCGGTCGAATGGGTCCGACCGACCGATTCGATTCTAACACTGCCTATCGTTCAGTCTTGATATTGTCCGATTTTGTTTTTATGGAAACGCCAAGTGTTTAAAGTGTTATAATTATTTAACGTTTGAGTGTTTAAGTAATGTTGCCATATTTTAAAACTCATGTGCTTAATCTACGACATCCCACTACCCCTACTCACATTGAAGTGATGCTTGGTGTTTCCACGAAAAACAATGGAACCGAATCGTACAGCAGGAGGGGTTAGGTAAGGATGAGAAAAACTAACGGGGGTGAGGGGAGAGAATAAGACCCCAAAACTCGCAGGGGGCCCAAATTAATTATCCCTATAATCTATTGTTAGAATAAAATATATAGATTTTTATTTTTATAATTTTATATATATATATATATAGGAATATCAATAGTATACACTATTTATATGTGTAGAGAGACCACTGTGACCGAATAAGCTCGGTTAAGGTGAGATATTCGAGCTCACCAAGTTTGGGACGGGGGTTACCGTGTTTGGGCTCGACTAGGGTAAGGCCGGGTGAAGGCCTTATTTGAGGAACATCTCATTCGACCCGCCTTGGTCGAATCCCGTAACTGAGCAACTGGGTTAGGCATGAACAACCGTTGTTAGGCGAAGAGGCGGTGGTGCCCGATGTCTGCCGCTGGTTTTGGCCGTAACGCCGCGTCGGTGGCGTCTCCGATGTCGACCAGTGCCGGTTTCCTCGTCTCCCAGGGTCGCTGTACAGCTTCTCTGGTGGGCTTCTTCTCTGCGTCTGGCGTCGACCTGTTTGAGACAACGGTGGTTACGGTGATGAGGCGGTGGCATCTGGCATCGGCAGCGAGTTTGGGCTGTACGGCCGCGTCCGATAGCGTCTCAAACATTGACCGGTGCTAGTTTCCTCGTCTACCAGGGCCGTCGTATAGCTTCTCATGCGGGCTTCTTCTCCGCGTTCTGTGGCGAGGAGGCGGCGATGTCTGACGTGAACAGTAGGGTTTGGGCTATACAGTCGCGTTCGGTGGCGTCTCTGACGTCGACTGGTGCTGGTTTCTGGTCTCCCAAGGTTGCTATATAGCTTCGCCAGCGAGCTTCTTCTCTGCGTCTGTTGTCGAACACTGTACGTACCCCAAATGAACCCTGTCATACTAGAACACGGCTTAAGGTAGGTCACGCCATGCGTGATTAGCTTATTCCCCTTGTCATAACTGATTATCAAGGTAGGTCACGTCAATATGTGACAAAAATCTACTCTGTGATCTCCTGCCATGATATTGACATTTTTAATTACACGTGTACATATATTAATATAAGAATAATAATGTATAATTTTATTATAACTATAATTTATAGATAAAAAATTAAAAAATAATAATTTATCACTCTACAAATTTATATTTATAGATATATTATTAAATAAATTGATGGTGTGAAAAAAATATTGATGATATTTTCTATATGTTTTGTGTGAAAATGGATCACTTGGGAGGGGTGATATTTTTTTGCATAATACTAAGAGTTTTAGTGATCTATATATAAATTCAAACATAACATAGGAATATATATAATTTTTATTCTACAAATAGTTTGCGTGTAAAGATATCTAAAATTCTAGCAGGGTTGAATTATCCATGATGCAGAGACGGTGCTCCTCCTTTCGATCTCTCGTATATGTGCACCATCTTCCTGCATTTTGGGACTCACCGAGAAGGGGGTCTTTAATAATAAATAATTGTTTCAACAGGACTTGCTAGCAATTTATCGGAAATCGTCACGATGAAAAACCCACCGATTGGCCACCTTCTCCCCTGTGAGGCAGCCGTACGGGGAGATCAGACGGCCGACCCAACTTTCCCGTCGATTTGCTCGTTGGATTGTTTTGGTTGGGGGCGGGGGGGGGCGCTCTGGAGGGATGTTCTTCTAGATGGATATTTTGGGCACGGGGAAAAGCAGCCTAATTTTTATTCCGAGTGATCTGCATTCTGCTATGCTCTCGCCCTGTTATTCCGAGTGATCCACCATGGTTGCCCTTTTAATAATAAAAATAACATTTGATTTGTCACCGTGAAGCATGTAATCTTATTTCCCTTCTTGAATTCCTGTTAAACAATGATGCAAAAGTATCATATGCTAGATCCCTGGCCATCTTCCGTATTCTGATGTGGTGGAAGACTGGAAGGAATGGAGCTATGTAATCTTGACATGTAAATGTAGTTAGTAGCATTCTGAGCCACTGTTGTCAAGGCACCCTCCCTGGTGATTGGGCCTTGAAAAGGTGATCGGGAGTCGGGACCAAGACGATCCCCGCCGCCAGAAGTAGCTGCACTTGGCGAAACAACTGGCAAGCCAGCTTTTGAGAGGGTCCTCTGGAGCGCACGAGGAGGAGTCGTCCCGAAGGAAGAGTACGTGCATGTGCTTATCATCATGCCAGACGAGCATAATACTGGCATTCCTGTCAATATAAGGTTTGGAACCGTCCTCCTTTTTAACATTGGCTTCTTGTCATGATAAACATATTTGTCAGAGTATTCTAGTAATCATCAAGGTGCTTCCTCGCTTCTTTAAAAACAGAGTCGAATGTAATAATGTAACTGTGATCGATCCTCAGTTCTGTTTTCATATACTGAGGTTTATGTATAAGTTGCTTCAGATAATAAGTTGCTCCTCCAAGTGGAAGCCAAAAACAACAGCCTTGTAGCTCGGAACCAGCCATGTCTTGAGTAGCTTTCGACTGCTTTATGGCAGCTTCAGGGAAGTACTTCGTCCAGGATCTACCTACTCACTTGCTTGTACCCGGTGGATTCTTTGCGCATGCTATGCACATACTTGCTTAATTCAGGTCCGCAATGGTGGGGACTGAGCCTTCCCTTTTGGACCACAACCATATTTGGTGCACAACGGGGAAGAACAAGAAGGCAGAGGTAAACACGGCGACACACAACAAATCAGAGATGGTAGTGCAACTCCAACAACATATTGCCACGTAATGGGGCACAGAAGAACGATGAAAGGCCTTTGACACACCAGCTTGGGTATCATCATCTGATTCGTAGTTCATCATCTGAATAGAATCTGAGCCCCCCATAAGCTAGACTTGGGACGTGATATGCATGGCGGCACGGGAAAAAAAAACGACAACGGAGACGTCTTGAATGAAGAAGGAGAAGGGATCAAAGCACAAGCAGCACCTTCCTCCGCCATTTCCCAAGAAGCAACAGAACAACCAATGCAAGGACAGAAATTGCACTGGATACAAATTGCCAAATGTCTCTCTAGATTTCCGATGCCCAACTCCAATACCCAGATATAATCAAAAGCTCTCTTTTTTTTTTGATAGGTAAGTTAAAAATAAAGATGGGAAAATCTGTAACTCTCATTGGAACTTTGAGAGATTTGAACTCACAACTTCTTCCGTACAAAAAGAAGGAATGAACCGCCCAATTATAAGTTAGGGTTCAATATAAGCAAAAGCTGCTGGTACAAAGGGAGACAGTTAGATCTCTGAAAAAGTCAACTCCAACTGTGGAAGAACACAGCACAGGGCCTTCACATGTATGCTTTTGACGGTACGCACCTCAAATTCTGCATTTTGCTCCTTCGCCTTGCAAGCTTTAAATGATATGCGCCTTTTCCTCAATCTCTTTTACTAGTTTGAAGAGGCAAAACTCAAGAATTGGACCTTCAACTTGCATAGCAACTGAGGCCAACCATCTGTCACGGTACTTAGTCACCCACAGGTATAAAACCTGGGTTGCTAGAGCTTTCTGGGCACTACGACGCACTCTGTTATACATAAAGAAGAAAATGAAAAAGAAGTTCCCTTCTTTAGATTCTTGGAAGATATGACATCATGCCTTGAAGAGATCAATGTTGAGGACCAGAAACTTTCTATTACAGTCCTCGGAACCAGGTAAACCACTTAAACAATTTTTTTTTTTGAAAAAGTGAGTGGTACCACTCGTACATTGAAATAAGAAAGGGATGTACATGTGTGAGCTCTCAGCTCTTAAGAAATCTCCTATACAAAAAATTCCAACCCCCCCCCCCCAAGGAGGTTCACTCTAATTAACTGCTCAAAAATATAAAAAGGGAGGAGTTATGAGCCTCCACTTCACATAATTGTCTTGCCCAAAAAAGTCACCGTGTCATAAACAAAAGAAAAAATCTTATGATCCGATCTCACCTTCCTTTTGAAGATTCTTCTATTCCTCTCGCTCCAAATGACCCAAACAGTGGCATGAAGGACAAGCTACCAAATCACATATCGCCCTTTAGTTTCCTCCTCCTATGCCACTTGAGGAGGAGTTGGTGAACCCCCTGAAAATGACCGAGCATCTACTGGGGTGGCTGACCGATCCTTGCCCAAATTGCATGTGCAAATGGACAATCTACAAACAGATGATCCAAATCCTCTTCTGTATCCCCGCATAAACAACAAAAAGTGGGTATCTACTGTATGAAAGGAGCCAATCTATCACACGTGGGTAGCCGCCCATGTGAAATCCTCCAAACCAGTAGCTTGACTTTTAGTGGACTATTGGTGTTCCAGATATGAGGTGCAAAAGCATGATGCAATCCTCCATCTGAAATGAGGGAATAAGCCGATCTCACAGGCTCGGTTTGATAACTAGAATAAGGGCACAGCGGATGAGGTCGGGTATGCCATTCGAGTAGAATCTCCCTTTTTGAATTTTTTACTGGACAAATCACGCTAACCGCGGTTGGGTACACCATTCTTGGCTCTTCAATTGAACGGCTTACACCTGAATAAGCCGCCTTACCCCTGTTCAAGGTCAGGCACGGTAACCGCCTTCCAAAGTCGGTTTTTGGCGTGAAGGCCGAACAAGTCCACCCTAACCGGGGCCTTATTCGCTTATCAAACCGGGCCACAGAGAATCGACCATCTCTATCCCATCTCCACACCCAACTGTCTCCCGTAGTGGCGTCCAGTCTGAGGTGTAGTAGGAAAGTGAGGAGATGTTCCAGCTAATTCATCTCCTCGATAGTGAGGTTCCTCCTTAAAGTAGGTGACCAAATGCCCCCTTACCAGCTGCGCATCAAAGTATTGAGCCACGGAGGCTCCCGGTGCCCCTGCAATAGAATATGACAACGGAAAGGCCTCCGCTAACGAGAAATCTCCACACCACCTGTCCTGTCAGAAAGAACATTTCTCTCCATTGCCCAAACTGAAATGAACATTGGCTTTGATGAAGTCAAAACACTAAAGGATGCCTCACTAGATAGGCGAGACAATATACATGTAAGGCAAGAACAAATCCCACACCCTACATGAAGTATAATACCTTTGTCTAATCAACGGTGTCCATAGTCCTCCATGTTCTGTCTCGAGCCTCCATAGCCATTTGCATAACAAGGCAAAGTTGAAGTCTCTAATATTCTTGATGCCTTCCTACTTCCTTGCTCTTGCAAACTATGTCCCAAGTAATGTCATGTCATCCCCTACCATTGCTTTCATTGCCATGCGAGAAAAATCTAGCCTAGATAGATTCCAATTTCTTGACCACCGTCTTCGGAATTCTGAAAATAGAGAGGAAGTAGATCGGCAAGTTATCCAGCATAGAGTTGCATAGTACCATACAGCCTCCATAAGAGAGAAGTCTAGCCTTTCATCCTGCAAATCTGGACCCATATCTCTACACCATCACTTGCCAATCCCTACAATGTAGCGACCCTAGAGACATGTAGGCCTAGATAGAAGAAAGGAAACTCCCCGATCTGACATCCAAAGATGGAAGCTACATGCCTAAGAGTTGGGTCCTCCATATTGATCCCCGCAACGTGACTTTTTGCATAGTTCACCTTGAAGCCACTGATATTTTGTACCATTTCTAGCATCAATATGGCATCAATCAACTGGTACTCCTCATCTGCTAGAAAGATTATGATGTCATCGGCATACTGAAGGTGGGTGATGCTACTAGGAGTGACCAGCCTAAAACCCTTGAATCACACTTGCTACCTCTGCTAGAAAGATTAAGTTATCACCGCGTTGAAGTCACCACCCACACACCAAGGCTAGGTTGAGGGGAGGTGGCATGCTAGCAACTCCTACCATAGATCACTCTTCCCCTCCCTGATTTGATGTCCATAGATCCCTGAAAAGTCCCAGGAGAATCCATCTCTCAAGCAGCAGAAGTGAAGAGAGATAGCCCATCGGCCAACCTACCTGTCTTCCTTCACCTCCTCCACCTCGAAGGGGTTCCATAGCAACATGATACGCCCTGCTCTATCCACAGCAGGGGAGGCCACCCCCAATCTCCCTCATCAACTTTTCTCTGTTTCCCTCACTCTTTAGTCTCATGTATACAAAGGATGTATACCTTACAACTCCTCACCATCCTCCTCTTCTCCCCCCCCCCCCCCCCCCCCCCCCGCTTAAACCCCTCACATTCCATGAGATGATCCTCATAGGGATAGGAAGGTGTCTCCCCCTTCCCCTTCCTCTCCCACTCCCTCACACTCCTTGCTCACCCTCTTATGAGATTTTTCTTTTTTCACTACCCTCACCGCCGCCGCTAGCCACCTTTTCTAGATAATGAATAAAGACCCCCTGATACCCTTCTCCACCCCCTCATAAGATACCCCTAACTTCTCAATCAGCCCTCTCATATGTTCGTCCGCCAGCCTCTCCACCACCCCCAACAACTCCACCTCCTTTCTAGGAATCTCACAAACCTCCATCACCTCCTCCTCCAAGCCAGTCGCCCCAGAGGTAGGGGTACTTGGGGGCTCCGCTTCATCCTCTGACTACTCCAACAGAAGGCATGCCGTCACCTCTTGTAGGATATGGTCATCAACATCATGTTCATCGTCTGAGAGGTCTAATCCCAACCTCTGCAAGCCCTCCTCTTCAATCGCTCCCACATCCAAAGCGGACGGCATCGGTGACTGCAAGCGGGGTTGTATCAGGTTCAACAAAGGATCACGCTCCTCTGTCACCCTCCCTCGCTCTGCCTTTCCTCCTCGCGTTTGACATGGCCAACCATCCTGGTGGCTAGGTTCACCCTGGTGTAGTAGTGTGCCGGAGACAACGGTCGGTAGTTACTCCACTATGTCTTGCCACTGAGGACGGCCATCAAGCAACACAACCTCCCCCCACCATGGTAGGGCTAGGAATTCCTGCTTTAAAACAGTAGCCACCTCCCCTGCCGGGGACAAGGACGACGACATGGCCATTATCCCGTCAGGGTGGCGAGACTTGGGCAGCTGACAACCTTGCGACGTTGGAATGATCGGGTAGGGAAGAACCCCTTACCAAGCCCGGATGAACTGACAATCCACGGCTTCTTGGAATCGGATAAGTTTTGGGTCTCGCAAGGCAACTCGGAATGAAAACTTGATACGACAGCCATGCTGAAACCGCCCAGTCCACCTCCTTGCAGCCTGATCGGCCCACTTGCAGCTCTATTCCCCTTGCAAGCTGGCTCGGTTCGAGCAGAAAAGCATGGCCCAATAGGGCCCAAACCGTTCGAAATTTGAACACCCGCCCTAACTTCATCCTTAGCTCTGGCTTGCCCTTGCAAAACCCTAGCCCTGGCAGCGGCTGCGGATCCTCCAATTGCTCCTCCACCTAGAGCCTGAGGGCATAAGAATCCCCCTCAAGCTTAACAATGACGACGACTGGAATCACGTTGGGCTGGAGACATGCACCACCACCACGACGACAGTCCTGGAGCCCATCAAAGAGAAACCCAAGCTCCCCCTAACCACGCTCCCAAAGCTTTGGACCACGAACGAGATCCTTTCTTCATTGCAGAGCAACATAGGGACCCCCTCTAAAACAACATGAAACCTCCTCGGCTTGGGACAAGGAAATGTGCCCTTTGACTTCGTCCACCACTGCAGATGTAGGAGGGCTCCTCCAGCCACCATGACGCCCGAATCTACCAACACCGCCACCAGTTGTTCCTCCTAGCCGGTGTCACCCTAGAGGTCTCCCAGCTACCCCCTGTGAGTCCCTCGAACCTACGATTGACTTCCTCCGGCCCAACTGAGCCTTCCACCACAATAACACAGAGGTGATCCGGCGCAACCATCCCACCCGACTGAGCAGGAGGTCCGCCGGAAAGTCCCCTACGTCAACGCATCACTTGATCCCAGGCGCTAGAAGCCCCTTAGTCACGATCCCCTTCACCACCGTCACGAACGATCTGTTGCGCTCAGACCTGCCGCAAGTCCCATCCGGCGGAGGAGATCCCACCTTACAGAACTGCCAAATATGTCCCCTTCTCCCGCATCCGAAGCAGGTCGGAGGAGTTTGGCCAGCCGTTACCCTCTAGTGGACACGGTCCGACGAGTGCCCCCCCCCAACCGGCGGGCCATGCCCGGGATTCTCAGAGCTTCTCATTCTAGGAGAGGCTAGAGAGAGAAGAGTTTACCCTCAAACTACTTGAACAAGTTAGCATCATATTTTGTTAGGAACATACATTCCATAATCTTATAAAAAAATAGGTACACATCAAGATGTGGAATGGGGAATTCTATATTTCTGTGATAGCAAGATATTGAATCTAACATTGCCATAATAAGTACCATATCATGAATTGTTCAAGGAGTTGGATCCTGTCTGAAATACATATACATTGTACCATAAATATTATATATATATATATATATATATATATATAGAGAGAGAGAGAGAGAGCATGTAATGGTAAGATCTTGAAAGCTGGAAATAATCACAATTGCCTCAGGGATCACTTGCTCGAGGATTGTGGATCGGTTTGTCCGTGTCTCATGGATTGTATATGCCAGATTCTGTATCCAAAGATTTATAGACATTGACCAAGCTCATAAATCAAAGCAGCAGTTGCATTGTACAGCCAAAAGCTTACACCATAGAAATGTACATTATAGCGCATATTCAGGTTAGGCTGTAAGACAATTTTAGTATCTGCAAATAATAAATAACTAAACGAGCAATATAGAGAGGATCAAGGTTTCCAACAGTGTGCCCTAACAATACTCCTATCTGCCCATTTTAAACATTGAAAATATTGAAGATAGAAATGGATGCTCAGCTAGAAAATGAATTGACAGAGATCTAATACTATCTACGGTTTGTGACGACACTGATTAATTAATTAGCACTGCCCACAGTTCATCATCATGCTGCATCGATACAAATTCTACTGCCTGTGCACAGTTGCAATGCTTTCACATCCTACCAAGCATGAACACCTGTTTGCTCAGAAGATCTTTTTTGACACAGATTTCATATGCCTGCATGTGTAGAGTAGAATAAATTACTTTCCAGGGAAATATAAATGAATTGGTCAAACAAGCTGGATCCACACCTTGTCTAGTTTATAGTGCTGACTGCTACGAAGAAATAGGAGCAGCATTTGTGGATCATAGTCCGCATAAAGCTCCACCTTACAATTGGAAAAACAATAGCCCGGCTGTTAAATGATGTGCAAACAACTTAATAAAAACTTTAATCGAAACAGAGCCAAAGTCGATTATTTACTCTTTTGAGTACTACAGAAGCATTACGCTTTACTAATTTCCCTTTAGAAAGGCAACACAAATGTTTGAAGGCCTGAAATGTCAGATTTGTGAAAGCTGTCAACTGCAAAGACCGCCCATACAAGGTTTTCAACTATTATTCTAATGAGAAGTATACATTAATGGTAGTGAAATAAGCAAAGTCTGAAGCTTTCTGCCAACTAAGTTGAGCTTCTATGTGTATTATGGTAATTAAGAGAATGGCCTTGCAGGAATTTGGAAAAGCGTGGCAGGACGGCAGTTCATTAGAGGAAGGGACAATGGACTTGGTTAACCTGGGGAAGACGAAAACTAGGAAGGGCTGCTGCTGCTATGTGATCTGGTGGCCAATGGGTAAACAAAGTTCCTGTCATTCTAGGGTTAGGTGGAGTGGGATGTCGGAAAGTTCTAGGCATGCTAAAGGACTTTAATTTTCAAGGTTTAATTCTCCTCCTCCTCTCTTCTTCCGTCTCATTTTAATGAAATATGTTAATAGTTCTGTGAGAAAATTGATTCTTAGTTTGACAAGCTTATACTCTTGGACATGGGTTAAATTAGCATGATTGGCATGACTTTTGGTTGGAACACATGGCCTTCTATTGTCACAGTTCATTAACTCTAGATGCAGGTGAATTTTCTAAAGGTCAATCCGTAAGATTTTTCAATGTCTAGAGATGATTTTATCCTCCACCTTAGACTTCGTTGCCAGAATGGAATAATTTTTTAATCAACAATGCATATTGACTGTCTCTTTATTTTTCTCTCAATTTTTATTGTCATGTCACCTGGTCTCAAGTGATGTTCATAGACATGGTATCATAGTTGTCAAGGCGACAAGGCGACCAAGGCGAGCTTGGGATCCTCGAGTGCCTAAGCGCTTAGGCGCCTGCCTAAGCGGCGCTTAGGCGTCAAGTTCATAAAAAATATCATAATTAATATACACGTAATATATATATATATATTAATAATGATTATTACAAATATGGGAAACAACACTAGTATGAATATAGAAATAAAAATTAATAGAAATGACATTGCAATAAAATATCAAAATTTATTTTGAGATAAAATTAATAATTAAGACATACAAAATTTTAATTAAAATTTAAAATACTGTATTAACAAATTAACCCCATTATTAATTGAAAGGGGGGAAGGCAGGATAGAGAGAGAGGGACTGGGAGAGATAGTTGCGAACTGCGTGTGAGAGAGAGAGAGAGGAGGAAGGGTGGAGGAAAGAGAGAAGGGGGCAAGGGTAGAGAAGAGATAGACAGACAGACAGAGAGGGTAGGAGAGAGAGAGGGCGGGTCTCACTGTGAGTGTAAGAGGGAAACAGAGAGAGAGTGTTAGAGTGTGAAGCCCGAACTCGCCATCATGCACCCTCGCACGCGGATCGACCTGCGCGGTCAGGTCGCGGGGGTCAAGGGGGCAGCGCCCCTTGCGGGGGTTTCCGGGGGCGGAGCCCCCGGAAGAAAATTTCTATTTATAACAGGGGAGAAGAGGGAGATGAAGCTAGCTTTGGGCACCTAGGCGCCGCTTTGGGCGCCTAGGCCGCCCAAGCGGCGCCTAGGCGGCGCCTTTTTCAGGTTGAACAAGGCGTAGGGGCGCCTTGTCCCCAAAAAAACGCCTGCCCGCCTAGGCGCCGCTTAAGCGGCGCCTAGGCGGGCGCCTTAACAACTATGCATGGTATGGCACTTTTTTTCTCTTATCGAATGGTGACAAATGAGCTCTGCTACGTAGTCAGAGGCGAGAGGAGCCCGAGGCAACCAAGGGGTCGCCTCAAGCCTCAAACATCTAGGCGATGGCCTAGGGCAATTTGTGGCGACATTTCATTAAAATTATAAACAGGTCAGACATCTACATATTTTATTAAATATGTCAACAACACATATAAAATCTATAACAATACTTAATTTATACATGCACATGTGTTATAGGAATGGGTTAGGTGGCCCAGGTGGGCTTGATCCAAAGGTGCCCGTGCCCCTGGCTAATCATCTCGACGAGATTGGCTGAGGTGAGGCGAACTGTTGGCACCTCATCTCACCTCATCGCCTAAGCGAGCGCCTCAAGCGCCTTTGATAACATTGGAGCTATGAGAAATGCAGGGCCTTCCACTATCTTAAGCATGCAATTTCCCACATTTTCTTGAGAAAACTGAGGGAAGTAAAGCATTCTTTCCACGGTTAGACACTTATAAGGGTGACCTGCAGCGGGGACATTTCCAATATCAACAATCGGGGGGCACTATGTTGCGTCAGATTTTTTTTTCCGGATGGTGTACATTGTGTTAGATTATTAACCAGTATACTAGCTCATGATGTTTTTCAAACTGGTGTCTGCGAAATTCCTGTTACCTCTTTCGCATTGTTGCATAGTGTTATGTGTATCACATTATTTTTGAATTTTTTATTACTTAAATTAACAATTTGTATGGTCTATGTGTGTGTAGCTCTACCGTTACTTACCCTATTGCAACTTGTCAGGAATCAATCACCAAAATGGCAGCCTCGGAGAGATTTGTTGGAATCTTTCCAATCGGCCACGTTGAAAACTCCACAACGTAGAGTTAGCCCTGCCATGAGCAGTTTGCAAGGATACTATGGGTTTGTGGCTCCGAAAAGGATCCCAACAGCCGAAACAGAGATGGCAGTCTACGGAACTGGCAGGGTACCACATTTAGAAGACGAGCCACTTCCAAGAGTTTCACCAATCTCGGACCCGCCTCCAAACTCTCTTGCTACGTCAAGAAGCCTAGCCAATGGGTTTTCACTAGAAAATGGCGATGCAGCTCAACCAGCCGCCGTTAGCGATGAAAATGGTGAAATTGATAAATGTAATAGTGAGAAGTCAATACGCAGGCGTCAGAAGATTGATGTTGATTCGCCTTGTAGAGCACCTGAGTTACCGAAAGAGGCTGATGGAACATTATCTGGTAAAGCAGGAAAGGGCATTGCACCAAGACCAAAATATGGTAGTCGAACTGACTTGGACTCCAGCTTCATAAGCGCCAGGTCAACTGGAGATTCATTTGTGGCTAACGGGCTTCTTCCAGTGAGAAAATCGTCAAGCACATCAAATTTGCAGGAGTCGGACAATGGTTCCTCAAGCTGGACGACAGCCAAGTGGTCTTTGAAACCCGATGTCATAGCTAAGCCTCTGTTTGACGGTTTGCCTAAACCCATGGCAGTTTGGAGGAGCAAAGCAGCTCCAGATTAGCCATTCCGTTTTGTTTTCAGTGATGCCTGATACGTGCAGATTATTGCAGGGCTTGTTCAGGTGAGAGATTCCGCGGTCACACCTCCGTTCAATCAAAGGTATTATACAGTATACATCGTAGAGCAACATAGGGACCCCCTCTAGGACAACATGAAACCTCCTCGGCTTGGGGCAAGGAAATGTGCCCTTTGACTTCATCCACCACTGCAGATGTAGGAGGGCTCCTCTAGCCACCATGATGTCCGAGTCTACTAGCACCGCCACCCGTTGTTCCTCCTGGCCGGCGTCACCCTAGAGGCCTCCCAGCTGCCCCCTGCGAGTTCCTTGAACCTACAATTGACTTCCTCTGGCTCAACTGAGCTTTCCACCACAGTAACACAGAGGCGATCCGACGCAACCATCCCACCCGACTGAGCAGGAGGTCCGTCGGAAAGTCCCCTACGTCAGCGCATCACTTGCTCCCTGGCGCTAGAAGCCCCTTAGTCACGATCCCCTTCACCACTGTCATGAACGATTTGTTGCGCTCAGACCTGCCCCAAGCCCCATCCGGCGAAGGAGATCCCACCTTACAGAACTACCAAATATGTCCCCTTCTCCCGCATCCGAAGCAGGTCGGAAGAGTTCGGCCAGCCGTTCCCCTCTAGTGGACATAGTCCGGCGAGTGCCCCCCCCCAACCGGCGGGCCATGCCCGGGATTCTCAGAGCTTCTCATTCTAGGAGAGGCTAGAGAGAGAAGAGTTTACCCTCAAACTACTTAAACAAGTTAGCATCATATTTGGTTAAGAACATAAATTCCATAATCTTATAAAAAGTTAGGTACACAACAAGATGTGGAATGGGGAATTCTATATTTCTGTGATAGCAAGATACTGAATCTAAGATTGCCAGAATAAGTATCATATCATGAATTGTTCAAGGAGTTGGATCCTGTCTTAAATACATATACATTGTACCATAAATATTATATATATATATATATGAGAGAGAGAGAGAGAGAGAGAGATCTTGAAAGCTGGAAATAATCACAATTGCCTCAGGGATCACTTGCTCGAGGATTGTGGATCGGTTTGTCTGTATCTCATGGATTGTATATGCCAGAATGTGTATCCAAAGATTTATAGACATTGACCAAGCTCATAAATCAAAGCAGCAGTTGCATTGTACAGCCAAAAGCTTACACCATAGAAATGTACATTATAGCGCATATTCAGGTTAGGCTGTAAGACAATTTTAGTATCTGCAAATAATAAATAACTAAACGAACAATATAGAGAGGATCAAGGTTTCCAACAGTGTGCCCTAACAATACTCCTATCTGCCCATTTTAAACATTGAAAATATTGAAGATAGAAATGGATGCTCAGCTAGAAAATGAATTGACAGAGATCTAATACTACCTACCATTTCAGGTTTGTGACGACATTGATTAATTAATTAGCACTGCCCACAGTTCATCATCATGCTGCATCGATACAAATTCTACTGCCTGTGCACAGTTGCAATGCTTTCACATCCTACCAAGCATGAACACCTGTTCGCTCAGAAGATCTTGTTTGACGCAGATTTCATATGCCTGCATGTGTAGAGTAGAATAAATTACTTTCCAGGGAAATATAAATGAATTGGTCAAACAAGCTGGATCCACACCTTGTCTAGTTTATAGTGCTGACTGCTACGAAGAAATAGGAGCAGCATTTGTGGATCATAGTCCGCATAAAGCTCCACCTTACAATTGGTAAAACAATAGCCCGGCTGTTAAATGATGTGCAAACAACTTAATAAAAACTTTAATCGAAACAGAGCCAAAGTCGATTATTTACTCTTTTGAGTACTACAGAAGCATTACGCTTTACTAATTTCCCTTTAGAAAGGCAACACAAATGTTTGAAGGCCTGAAATGTCAGATTTGTGAAAGCTGTCAACTGCAAAGACCGCCCATACAAGGTTTTCAACTATTATTCTAATGAGAAGTATACATTAATGGTAGTGAAATAAGCAAAGTCTGAAGCTTTCTGCCAACTAAGTTGAGCTTCTATGTGTATTATGGTAATTAAGAGAATGGCCTTGCAGGAATTTGGAAAAGCATGGCGGGACGGCAGTTCATTAGAGAGGAAGGGACAATGGACTTGGTTAACCTGGTGAAGACGAAAACTGGGAAGGGCTGCTGCATGCTATGTGATGTAGTGGCCAATGGGTAAACAAAGTTCCTGTCATTCTAGGGTTAAGTGGAGCGGGATGTCGGCAAGTCCTAGGCATGCTAAAGGACTTTAATTTTCAAGGTTTAATTCTCCTCCTCCTCTCTTCTTCCGTCTCATTTTTTTCTCCTTTTCTTTACATTTCTCCCTTTCTCTACTCTTATTCCTTTTCCTTTCATTTAAACTAGCCAGAGCCAGAATCAGCTGGGTCTCATTCAAATTGGGATCTGAATGTTGGATCACGTCAAGTAGACTCCTTTTCCAGGTTTGACTTTTATATCCATGTGGAGGATGACTGATGGCAGCTGTCTGAGATGGCTATTCACTGTGTAGCAACTGGCCTGTACCTCAGGAAAGTACAATACGAGTTTCTTGACTGTGTTAGTTCATGCTCTACACTCCACGTAGGTGTTGCACTTGCTGCATAAAAACTACTATCCCTGCTTCCTTTTACTATTTCCTGTACATTCCTGCTTCGAGTATAGTGATACAGTCAAGAGGAGGAGCAGGAGGTTTGAACATGAGAGCACCAAGAACTGGAAACGCTATGGGGGAATCCCATGAGAAAAAGGTTAGAGGAGAACTTGACAAGAAAAAACAGGGAACCTCATTATTAGGATTCCTAATACCGAAGCCAAAAAAGGGAAAGTGGTTAACATGACATGTTTTGAATAGAATTTCAAACAGTTTGGTCAGGAATCCAAGAGTTCGGAAGGTAAAAGCAAGTTGATTGATATTCACAAAATACAACGAAGTACTTAAGCTATTTCAGCTTTTGAAAGTGGACGCTGCCACATTACTAACTAAAGAGTGCTAAAAGATAAAGAGGAACGAGAAGAATCTTGAGTCCTAAGGATAAGAGCAAGGAAAAAAACTGACTCCTTTGAACCTCAAAAACATAACGTAAATTGGCCTTCATATAAGCACGGAGAACTAATCTCTACATATAAACAGTGAGTACTAAATCTATGCAACCAGCTATGCATGCAACTCTATTGTGGAGTGGAAAGTCAGAGAGACAGCTAGAGACTTGTTCGATGATCATCTTGTATGGAACAGAAACTAACAGATAATGCAAGGACTAACAGCAAGCGAATTCTTTTTCAAGTAACCACCTTAATGAAAAGAAAAAGGACTCAGAATGCAAATAAATGCTTCAGTAAACTTTTAGGCAAATGCTAATTTGAAATCAAGAGATTGCTTCTCCATTAGGACCATCTTCATCAGAGTTTTTCTGTTGTCTTCTATAAGAAATGAGTGATCCCTGTAGTGATGTGCTAACCTCTTTCCAAAAAGGAGATTACTTATTAAGGATGGAGATACACCATGGCCAAAGTTTAACAAGTCTTCACTTGGTCAACAATCAAAAACCTATAGCCTCTATGTGTTGACTAGAAAACAAATCGACAAAGCACTCTCAACCATTTGACAAAACATAATCCCTAGATAAACAAGACATTGCTGACTTGATCCTTCAAAACTTCAAAGGATTATCAATGGAAAACATGCAAATCATTACAGAAAAGGAAATCACCTGTAAGTCATGCAACTCTTTTCCAGCATTTGGGTCCATCTCAAAAAGTGAATGCAGATGCAAGCAGGGTTCGCCGACTCGCTGATCCGTACTGGATCGGGATCCCCATGATCCGGTACGGTACGCCCGAGTCACAACCGACTCGGACGCATGGTTCGCCGACTCGGGCCGACTCGGGCGTGCCGTACCGGATCAGGGCAAAGACGGGTCAAGATCCGGCTGGATCGGGCGAGTCAAAAACCATGTGTCGGACTCGTTTCGGATCGGCCCGACTCACGCGGGTCGGATATGACCCGGATCCGAGTCGGCGTGATCCGAAACGCCCGATACTTACCGAAGGCAGCGTACGCAGACAGGGAACTTCACGTTGCAGACGCCCGAAGCAGAGAATGCCCCCCCCTTCGGCCTGTTCGTTGCAGACGCCGGCAATCCGGTCGTTCCTGGCGTGGAAGAACGCAATTGGAGGCGGATTCATCGCCGGAGAAGGATCAAGAACTAGAAGGAGACGGTTATCTGCGCATTGGAGACAGTTTTAGCGGATCAAACGGTCACTATCGGAGGTAAACCCTAAACCCGATGGCTTCGAGTTCTAGGTCTAGATTTGTATTTTTTGTGCGGTTTTTGTGTATTACTTGATGTGAAATCATGTTACAAGTGTTTTAGGCTAGATTTGCACATGTTTCCCTCTTCATTTGCACAGATTTAGGCTAGATCTAGGGTAGATTCGAATTTTAGGGAAAAAATTAATAAATTTTAAAAAATAGGGAAAAATTATAAAGTGCTTAATCTAGGTAAAGATGTCTGCGTATGAAATTTTTTGACACTAATCCAACCTTTCCATGTGAATGCACGATGAAATTATATTTTTAGTGATTTTTGAAATACTATTATATTTATATATGTTAGGTTCAACAAAATTGTAAACTTATAATTCTTTGTTGAATACGGACCATGATGAAATAGTTTCACACTAATCTTATTGGATTATTAATGTATTGCATTATTAATCTAAAATTCTTATTAGATTAGTTTCACACTAATGTAATTGAAAACTATTATGTTGTAATTATCTAAACTATTATGTTTCACACCATGATGAACCATCTTATTCCATGATGAAATAGTTTTCTCATGATTTAAAATTAATGTATTACATAATTGTGGTTATAATTTACGTGTGATTTTAGATGCCGCGAAGATCACAAAGCGATGATATTAGGTGGCAACATGATGTCATGATAGATGGAAATAGACACCATTTCAACTGTAATTATTGTGATTTTATTGCAAAGGGGGGTGGAGTCTCCCGCTTGAAGAAACATCTTGCAGGAGGCAGATTAGTGAGGTATAATGAGATCCATCCATGCAAGAGTATACCTAGAGAGTCAAACAATTAATGGTCCAACATTTGAATGACATAAAAGTTGAACAGCAGAGGAAGAAAGCAGAAAAAGCTGCAGCTGAACGGATGATGAGCGGCAGAGGCTCATTACATTCAGATGATGATGAGGTATGGACATGTGTTGACGAGGAAGATGTCCAGGAGGTCACGGAAGGGAGAGGGATTCCACCTTCTCATGTCACTCGCTCGTCTATGCATCAAAGCAGGGTTGAAGCATGGGAGAGAGATCAGAAGAGATCTCATAGAGTTCATTTTGAGAGATATGAATATGAAGAAGGTGGAGGTTCAGGGGCTCCTGCATCAAAACCGGTTCAAGGTCGTCATTCAACAAGCAATATCAAGAGTTATTTCACAAATCCCCCTCCTTCAGGTAGTAGTAGTCAAAGAAAAAGAAGCACATGTGTCACAATTGAAGATGTGGATCCCAATGTCTTTTCTAAGGAACATGGGAAGCAAAAAAGAATGGAGGGCGCCTACAATAAGAAAAGACCGAAGTACAAATTGGGAAGGGCCGTGGCAAAGTTTTGGCACCATGTAGGGTTATCATTTAATGCAGCAAACAATCCATACTACAAGACCATGTTCTAGGAGGCACAACAACAAGGTTTGCATGTTCAGCCTCCGACTGCAAAGGATTTGGCTGGGAGATATCTTGATGAGGAAGTTCAAGAAATAAAGGAATACATTGCTTCTTTCAAAAGAAAATGGCAGAAGTTTGGAGTCACCATTATGTGTGATAGTTGGTCAGGTACCACTAAGAGTAGCTTGATTAACTTTCTTGTCTATTGTGAAAAACAGGTCTTCTACCATAAGTCCATTGATGCATCAGACAAAATCCACAGCTACCACTACATATTACAATTAATGAATGAAGTGGTGGAAGAAATCGGAGAAGATTTTATTGTACAGGTTGTGACAGACAATGGATCCAACTACAAGAAAGCATGGGAGGAGTTGATAAAGATGAGACCACACCTATTCTGGACACCTTGTGCAGCCCATTGTGTTGATTTGATGCTGAAAGATATTGGGCAACTTGAGGCAGTGAAGAAAATTGTTGAAGTAGCGCAAAAGATAACAAGATTTATATACAATCATCACATTGTGCTTGCTTGGATGCAGGAGTACACAGGAGGTGAGTTGTTGAGGCCGGCAATCACTCGTTTTGCAACCAACTATATTGCACTTCAAAGTCTTCTAAAGCATGATAATGGCCTCAAACAAATGTTTAAGAGTCGTGTATGGTTGGACACTTCTTTTGCAAACGCTCGTGATGGGAAAGAGGTAGAAGAGTTGATCAATAGCACAAATTTCTGGGAAAGAGTGTAAAAAATTATCCATATTATTGAGCCATTATATGAAGTCCTTAGAGTTGTTGATGGTGACAGGACACCAACATTAGGTTTGGTGTAAGCAAAGTTGGAGGCTGCAAAAAAGAAGATGCAACAGGTGTCTCCCAAATATTCTCCATATTTCTTGAGTATTGTGGAGGATAGGTGGGATCGACAAATGTCCCGTGATTTGCATATAGCAGGTGAGCATTATGCATCATTTTATTTTATACCAATTTCATTTTAACATAACTTTACAAGTGTGCACTTCTCAATTATATTGTTCACTTTTTAATGTAGCATATTATCTCCACCTTGCGTTCCATTACAAGAAAGAGCTATCATACGATGATGATTTGATAGAAGCCGTCACAAAGGTGGTGGAACGTATGTCCAAAACTCCCGAAGAGGCGGCAGATGCAATGAGTCAGGTAAAGAGTGTATACACTATGCTCCTACAGTCCTAGTAACCGTAGTACGGATATCATATGGCGATTAATGTATGCATTCTTTGTTGCTAGATTAAACAATTTCGAGAGGTTGTCGGGTCATTTGCAGAACCATCAGCCATTGCTGGTCGGGAGAGGAGTGATGCAGATAAAATGCTCTTTCTCGTACAATGAAGACTTTCCCTTGTATCATTCATGTTCCAAAATTAAGGATGTCATATTTATTCTTTTACAGTTGAGTGGTGGTTGAATTATGGAAGCAGCTCACCCATCTTGAGGAACATTGCTATTAAAGTATTGTCTCAAACATCATCCTCTAGTGGGTGTGAGAGGAATTGGAGCACATTTACTTTGATACATACAAAGATAAGGAACAGGTTGACACATCAAAGGCTGGACAAGTTGGTGTATGTGCACTACAATATGAGACTGAGGTTGAAGCACATACAGATGGATGTTAAAAAAGGGGAAGGAGATTTTGATCCAACAGATGCTGCATATCTCCGTGACGATGAGGACTCTATCGTGTCATGGGTCGCAAGGACAACAACAGAACGGGGTGAATATGAGCTTGACGAGGAGGCCCCTGATCCAGGGGATGCACCTCTCCCGAACACTTTCTTGGCCACAGCAGCAACAGATGCAGAGGGTATAGCAGGGACATCTCAGGTTGAGGAGACAGTGGCAGAGGATGATGAGATAGACTTAGAAGATGATATCATTTTGCTTGACACTTCTAGGAGAGGCAGAGGTAGGAGAGTTGTTGATGATGATGCTGAGTGGGAAAGGTTGATGCAGGGTCCTGCTGTAGGGAGCACTCGGGAGCCACCGTCACAGCCACCACCTCAGGAGCGTGCGCTCTCACGGCTACCACCACCACCACAGCCTGCACCCTTACAGCCACCACCACAACGGGATACTTCTTCTACGCAGAGGGATGTTCCTTCTTTGCAGAGATCTCGGACAGTTGGTCCTTCTTCACAGAGATCTCAGAGCTCTTTGCAGAGGAAGAAAGAGAGAGAAACTTCAAGATCAAAGATTGGGAAGGACCCACCACCACCTTAGCCCCTCCCAAAGAAGGGGTGGTTTGGATTTCGCACAGAAAAAAATAAAAAATAACCATCATTAGTAGATCCCGATGCAGAAACACAGATAACTCCTGGATCTGATACTGAGCGCATCATCAGTGATGACTCATCTAGCAGCACACAGGGTACTGTTGGGGGTAAGGGTGGTATGTCAGAGTTCACACATGTGGGGGGAGATTCACAGTGTACACATTTCCCAGGGGAGTCAGAATACACACATGCTACTCAAGATGGTATTGACCATGGTGCTCCTTTGCCATTTAATGCTAGGGGGAGAGCAGGTGGTTCTGCGGCTGATAGTGGTAGCTACCAGGGTATGCTATCAGACTTTAATAGATTGAGTACACAAGATTATGACTCATCTTCAGCAGTTTCCTCTAGTGTCCATCCCATCCCTACACGTCGGACAGGTGCTATATTTGAGGATTTTATTGTGGATGAACGTGAGCGTGGAGTTCCATAGCACGAGCTTCAGAGAATGTTGGGACAGTTGATGGCTTCAGACAGTGATCATTCTAGTGTGCCTACACGTCTAGCTCCAACTGCACATCCTACTACAGAATATGGTTACCATGCACATGTTCATGTTGTCCCAGTTGTGTATATTTCAGGATCCCAACATTATGCATATTGCATGATGCAATACCGTAATATGTATTCAGCGTACATGTCATGGGCTCAGTATCAAGCATATTTGATGGCCACATATCAAGTTCAATTGCAAGAAGATATGCAAGGGGGCGATACCATTTCCCCATCTTCATATTACGACCCTCAGCAGCAATCTTATTGGGGTTATATTTAAATAGAATCATTATGTTGTTTTGTTGTTTAATTACACATTTGTATTATAGCTTAACTTTGTGTATTTTCTGAACTGGGCGAATATTACAATTCTTCATGGAGGAATCATTGTTAAGCAAGGAAGTTAAATAAAAGTTAAATGATTGCTTGAATGAGGTTTCAAAATATATTGGAGAGTTCATGTTGATCATGATGAAAAATGGAAGAATGATATTCTCATATTGCATTGATGCTTGATGAATTCATTTAAATCCTTAGATGTGTAGTTTGGAGACTTAGAAATAGTTTATGTATGTTTGTCAAGGATAATACATGTTAAAGTTTATTTTCATCAACCTTATGTACATTGGTTTCTTAATGCATTTCATGTATAGTCTTCCATGTTGAAACTTTGAATCATTATGTTGTTTTGCAGTTTAATTGCATATTTGTATTATAACTTAACTTTGTGTATTTTTTATATCTTGTAGATGCCGCGTGACCGACGCCACCCCGCTTGGGAGCATGGATACACGAGGCCGGGTGATCGACGGATTCATTGCATGTATTGTGAGCATCTGGTTAGCAGCATACAAAGATTTTTTGAGCATCTCGCGGGGCTTGGCAGAGATTGTATTGCATGTCCATCTGTTCCTTCCCATGTTCGTTCAGAGTTTATTAGACATGTAGCAACATATTCCTCTACATCAGCAGTCTCTTCCTCCACAGTAGCAGCCTCTTATTCGACAGCACCGGCCTCTTCCTCCACAGTAGCAGCCTCTTCTTCGACAGCACCGGCCTCTTCCTCCACAGTGTTGCACCCTCCAACAGAGTTAGTAAATGTAGTGAGGGCATTCTTTGTAGAGTTTGATTTACCACCCAGTGTTGCACATGCACCATCATATGTCAACATGATTAGATGTGTGCAGAGGCATCCACATGCACCCCTATCCACCGCAGCATATTTACAGTTTGGAGTTGCAGAATCTCAACGTGCAGATGATGACTTATGGGAATCGTCGTCAAATAATGAGTTTTCTAGTGGTGATGATTGACTTGCATGTTTTCTTTTTTCATGATATATGTATGGACTATGGATTATGGACTATTATATTAGCGGCACATATTTTTCTTTTTCCCATGATGTATATGGGGGCTATGGACTTAGAATTTAGAGTTTAAACTTTTAGCCCATTTGCTAGCAGGTGACAATTATAAATTTTGTTGCGTTATGTGTGTGATTTTGATGAACAGAAAACTATTGATTATGACGATGACAAAATGCTAATGTCTATAATTATTGCATGTGAAACTTCGGTTGCTATTTCATTCCATGAGCATCTTATTGTTTTATGATCCTCAGAATGTGTTTTGCAGTTAACATTGAATATACTCACATAAGGTTCATGCAAAATATTCCATGTGAACTGAAAGGTATGTAGGGAGATTTGCCTTTTTGAAAAGTGACGAAGTGAGGTCATCTCTTTGGTTAATTTGGTAAGAATCTTATTTAAGAAATTCTGTGTTTCATTTGAGGCTAATTACTTTGTTTCAGAACTGGCCGAATATTACAATTCTTCATGGAGGAATCATTGTTAAGCAAGGAAATTAAATGAAAGTTAAATGATTGCTTGAATGAGGTTTTAAAATATATTGGAGAGTTCATGTTGATCATGGTGAAAAATGGAAGAATGATATTCTCATATTGCATTGATGTTTGATGAATTCATGTAAATCCTTAGATGTATAGTTTGGAGACTTAGAAATAGTTTATGTATGTTTGTCAAGGATAATACATGTTAAAGTTTGTTTTCATCAACCTTATGTACATTGGTTTCTTAATGTATTTCATGTATAGTCTTCCATGTTGAAACTTTGAAAGGGCCTTCATGCATTTTTCCTCTTTAGCTCTTGAGCTTGGATTGAAGAAAACCGGGCTTAGCTTGTCTTGTGCCTTCTTGCATCATTTTCATGGTCTTTCATTTTCATGCAAACCGATTGGATTAACTTATTTTTAATCATCCAAATTCATGATTGGGTGTTAGATATTGATGGGTTACATGCTATCATTTCATTAACATTTAATATAATTTTTTGGGTTAAGAATAGGCAATTATTAAGACATTTGACGGAAGTCGGACCGAGTCCGTCCGAGTCGGTTGCGACTCAGGCGTACCGTACCGGATCAGGGGGATCCCGATCCGGTACGGATCAGCTAGTCGGCGAACTCTAAGGACTGTTGCATCTTCTTTTTCGGCGATCCGGTACATGTTGCATCTTCTTTTTCGCAGCCTCCAACTTTGCATACACCAAATCTAATGTTGGTGTCCTGTCACCATCAACAACTCTAAGGACTTCATATAATGGCTCAATAATATGGATAATTTTCTGCACTCTTTCCCAGAAATTTGTGCTATTGATCAACTCTTCTACCTCTTTCCCATCACGAGTGTTTGCAAAAGAAGAGTCCAACCATACACGACTCCTAAACATTTGTTTGAGGCCATTATCATACTTTAGAAGACTTTGAAGTGCAATATAGTTGGTTGCAAAACGAGTGATTGCCGGCCTCAACAACTCACCTCCTGTGTACTCCCGCATCCAAGCAAGCACAATGTGATGATTGTATATAAATCTTGTTATCTTTTGCGCTGCTTCAACAATTTTCTTCACTGCCTCAAGTTGCCCAATATCTTTCAACATCAAATCAACAAAATAGGCTGCACAAGGTGTCCAGAATAGGTGTGGTCTCATCTTTATCAACTCCTCCCATGCTTTCTTGTAGTTGGATCCATTGTCTGTCACAACCTGTACAATAAAATCTTCTCTGATTTCTTCCACCACTTCATTCATTAATTGTAATATGTAGTGGTAGCTGTGGATTTTGTCTGATGCATCAATGGACTTATGGTAGAAGACCTGTTTTTTACAATAGACAAGAAAGTTAATCAAGCTACTCTTAGTGGTACCTGACCAACCATCACACATAATGGTGACTCCAAACTTCTGCCATTTTCTTTTGAAAGAAGCAATGTATTCCTTTATTTCTTGAACTTCCTCATCAAGATACCTCCCAGCCAAATCCTTTGCAGTCGGAGGCTGAACATGCAAACCTTGTTGTTGTGCCTCCTAGAACATGGTCTTGTAGTATGGACTGTTTGCTGCATTAAATGATAACCCTGCATGGTGCCAAAACTTTGCCACGGCCCTTCCCAATTTGTACTTCGGTCCTTTCTTATTGTAGGCGTCCTCCATTCTTTTTTACTTCTCATGTTCCCTAGAAAAGACATTGGGATCCACATCTTCAATTGTGACACATGTGCTTCTTTTTCTTTGGCTACTACTACCTGAAGGAGGGGGATTTGTGAAGTAACTCTTGATATTGCTTGTTGAATGACGACCTTGAACCGGTTTTGATGCAGGAGCCCCTGAACCACCTTCTTCATATTCAGATCTCTCAAAATGAACTCTATGAGATCTCCTCTGATCTCTCTCCCATGCTTCAGCCCTGCTTTGATGCATAGCCGAGCGAGTGACATGAGAAGGTGGAATCCCTCTCCCTTCCGTGACCTCCTGGACATCTTCCTCGTCAAAACATATCCATACCTCATCATCATCTGAATGTAATGAGCCTCTGCCGCTCATCATCCGTTCAGCTGCAGCTTTTTCTGCTTTCTTCCTCTGCTGTTCAACTTTTATGTCATTCAAATGTTGGACCATTAATTATTTGATCTCTCTAGGTACACTCTTGCATGGATGGATCTCATTATACCTCACTAATCTGCCTCCTGCAAGATGTTTCTTCAAGAGGGAGACTCCACCCCCCTTTTGCAATAAAACCACAATAATTACAGTTGAAATGGTGTCTATTTTCATCTATCATGACACCATGTTGTCACCTAATATCATCGCTTTGTGATCTTCGAGACATATAAAATCACACGTAAATTATAACCACAATTATGCAATACATTAATTTTAAATTATGAGAAAACTATTTCATCATGGAATAAGATGGTTCATCATGGTGTGAAACATAATAGTTTAGATAATCACAACATAATAGTTTTCAATTACATTAGTGTGAAACTAATCTAATAAGAATTTTAGATTAATAATGCAATAATGCAATACATTAATAATCCAATAAGATTAGTGTGAAACTATTTCATCATGGTCCGTATTCAACAAAGAATTATAAGTTTACAATTTTGTTGAACCTAACATATATAAATATAATAGTATTTCAAAAATCACTAAAAATATAATTTCATCATGCATTCACATGAAAAGGTTGGATTAGTGTCAAAAAATTTCATACGCAGACATCATTTACCTAGATTAAGCACTTTATAATTTTTCCCTATTTTTTAAATTTTATTAATTTTTTCCCTAAAATTTGAATCTACCCTAGATCTAGCCTAAATCTGTGCAAATGAAGAGGGAAACATGTGCAAATCTAGCCTAAAACACTTGCAACATGATTTTACATCAAGTAATACACAAAAATCGCACAAAAAACACAAATCTAGACTTAGAACTCGAAGCCATCGGGTTTAGGGTTTACCTCCAATGGTGACCGTTTGATCCGCTAAAACTGTCTCCAATGCGCAGAAAACCGCCTCCTTACCGTTCTCGATCCTTCTCCGACGATGAATCCGCCTCCAATCGCGTTCTTCCACGCCAGGAACGACCGGATCGCCGGCGTCTGCAACGAACAGGCCGAAGGGGGCGTTCTCTGCTTCGGGTGTCTCCAACGTGAAGTTCCCTGTCTGCGAACGCTGCTTTCGGTAAGTACCGGGCGTTTCGGATCACGCCGACTTGGGTCCGGGTCATATCCGACCCGTCCGACCAGCGCGAGTCGGGCCGATCCGAAACGAGTCCGACACATGGTTTTTGACTAGCCCGATCCAACCGGATCTTGACCCGTCTTTGCCCTGATCCGGTACGACACGCCCGAGTCGGCCCGAGTCGGCGAACCATGGATGCAAGTACGAGAAATACTTGCTATCACACTTCCTATCAGAATCCAACAGTTGTCAAACAACTTCAGATGGAGAAATTATGTCCCTGTGTTGGATCAACATAGACACTGCTTTTTTGCAGTCCAGCATCATCAACTGGACAACCTGCAAAGAAGATATAGAAAATTATTCTGAAAAGGTATTGGTATGTATACACTGCAAGAAGTAGGGATATAGCAACATAGAATGTCTAAAAACTCTTTGAAAAGCAGTCATCTAAAATTCTAAATAGGATATTGCTATGTTCCAATTCAATTGTAGACAAAAGTAAAGGAATTTTATTTTGGGGAGATTTCAAGTTCATTTCATCAATTTTGCCGATGGGTTTGCTGTGCACTTGGTTAACTATGCTGCAGGTATGCTGTCCCCTACAGCAGAATTCCGTTTCCTTGTGTGGACTCTTTTCCAGGATAGAGTAATCATAAGAGCACACCAGAGCATAGTTGTAGACCATGATGAAAGATGGATGGCGAACCCCCGTGACCCGGTGGGGTCTATCGAAAAACCCGGAGGATATAGAAATCATGGCGTTGGGGATAACCCCTTGACCCTCAAGATGGGAGTAATTCCCTGTTTTTTTTTTTTTTGGCTCTTCAACTCACAGTAGTAGATTTATAAATTTAACTTCTAATAATTCCCCAACTCAATGCGACTTCAGCAACAGGCTAACATGTTGCCTGAGTGTTCTTGAAACATCTGCGGGGAGTGGATGCGCTGCACATCATGTAGGGCCGTATAAAGACACTCTCTCTACAATATACATACAACGCCGATGTACATCTTCCTCCTTGCACAACAATAGAACATCACCCTCTTCACCTTCTCCTTCAGTGCTGGCAGAGGCTTCACACATGACCCACTTGCTGTCCTGGTGCTCCGAGATGCAGGTTCGTCGTCCGACATCGGTGGCTCCATGTAGAAGCGGGCTCGGAATGCTGCCAGATGAGCATAATATGCCGGTGGCACGACTGAAACAGACCGCGTGCACCGAGCATACGTATAACAGAGGTTGTTCGTCAGCGACTGCATTTCGCTGTGAAGTTATTTTCATCCCACAGAACATGGTAATGTGCTGGCCTGCTAGTTCCCTGGATCCCAGCATGACTGCAAAGGTAAAAGTCAAATTCGGAAGGATGACAGATCTTGGAATCTACCACTGTGTCTGGTAGAACATTTCCACTCTTGTCCATGCTATTCCTATCCTTATGGTTGTTAGCAAACAGTCTTGTATGATGCCGCTTTTGAACCACCACAAAGGTCACTGGAGGTTGATAATTTGGCTCCAAGGAAGCATAGGCCTTACGAATAGCATCCAACTCATATAACAAAACTTGATAGAACTGCCCTTCACTCACACCATCCCTGTAAAATATTATCCTCAGTGGTTTTTGTCCAGTTGCATTCCTGAAAGAGATTAGAAGTTCCCTTATCATGCCTCCAGTAACTGTTCCTCGCTGAGGGTCATGCCAGGTTTTGTACAAATCTTGAATAAGTTCCTCGCGATGGGCCTGTGCACATACTAGTCCAGCATATTTCGTAACTTCAGGCCAGTCCTGAGAAGCAACAACAGCTGCAATGGATGGGCTAGAATCCTCCCCAGTCTCTGGGTGGGTCACATCTGCTCCAAAAATTATTGTTGGTATGTCACTGACCAAAGGAATTCTCCAACTTAGAGCATCTACAAGTACTGTATTCCTTCCTCCCAACTGTAATATCAACAAACAATTGTACAAGAAAATAAGTTGAGTTGATTTTTTTTCCTGGTGCCAGCATGCATCCTTTCAAGAAAACAGTTGCATTTTAGGCAATTACTTTGACATTGATTTTGAGTGCAACATTTGCCAAATACTGTTTGCTGATCCTAAAAACATGTTTTGTAAGACAGCACTGGGATATCAATCCTAGATCTGTTTCACATATTCTTTTCAAATCACCATATAAAGAGCCATTATTGTCAGGAAGGATTGCTAGAAGTAGCTCTAGTTCCCTTCCTTTGAGTTTGTGCATGGATGCATTGTACACATGTTTTAGGGCCTTCTCAACTTGTTCTGGCCTGGCAGAGTAGATTGGGATCATGGGTACACGATTGAATTCCATGCCAGAGACTTGGCACATTTGTGCTAGCTCTTGACAGAATAATCGTGCAGTATTTTCTTGAACACCTCGTGAAAAGTTGATACAGGCCCAATGAACCTGGCCATTTAGAGTGATTCGACAACATGTGTCGGGGCAACTTCTCTGATCTGGTGGCTGGAAGGAGGGGGCCAGGAGAGTGACACGGCGGCTGGGCAAAGGGGCAATACCTGTGATCCGGCGGCCAGCCATGGAGGGGGAGGAAGTGATACGGCGGCCAAGAGAGGGCCCCTTAATCCGGCGCGCAAAAAGAAGAGGGGTAAATGGCTTTGAATCGGCGGCAACACAAGGAGGGAAAGCTGATCTGGCGCGGCTGGGAGGATATGGGGGAGACATGATACGGTGGCCAGCCACATGAGGTGATCCGGCGGCCAGCATAAGGCGGTTCGGCGGCCATGAGGCAGGCATGGATGATCTGGCGGATGGCGCGCTAGGAAGAGGGAGGTTTGGTGATCTGGCGGATGGCGCGCTATGAGGGGACTGGCGGCTTGACAAAGCAGTGAACTGGCGGCCAGGGTAATATGGCGGCAAAAGATGAGAAATGGTGATCCGGCGGCCAGCACTCGCCGAATCAACCCCTTTGCCGCCGGATCAACGTGAAAACAGAGCATAACACCGGCCGAAAGTTTGTGAGTCAATGGGAGTTAGGGGAGACTAGTAGGGGTGATCATTATTTGAGTTTAATTTAAAAATTAAATCGAATCGATAGATTTAATTCGAGTTGGTTCGAGTTAAAATTTAAAAAAATTCGATTTAGATTCAAATCGAATCATATTGAAATTTTTGGTTTGATTTGATTTTGAAGTTTAGAAAATCGAACCGAATCGAATAATCCGAATTTACATATATTTTTATCATGTTAATAAAAGTGTATATGTAATTAAAACCCTAATTCAAAATTTTCAATCTTCGCCATCCTGACGGTGTTTCCGACTCTATGAAATAGGTTTCAAATCACCTTCTATTTTACTATAACTGAAGTTCTTAATTTTTTATGTGAAAATACTATGGAGCTTGTTCTTACAAGTTACAACTTTTTATGTTATATTTTTAATATTTACTTTATTTGGTAGAAACTATTCTACCCTACCGTTCTCTACTCTTGTTTGAATCCAATCTAATTTCTAAAAGGAGAGATGAATATGGTTCAAATCGAACCAAACCGAATTAATTCGGTTTGATTTGGTTTGGTTTAAAAGTAGTTTGATTTGGTTTGATTCGGGTTGAAGTCTTAATTCGGTTTGATTTGAGAAAAATTCTCTTCAAATCAAATCAAACCAAATTGTGCTCACCCCTAGAGTTAAAGACTAGTGCAGAAGACAAGTCTGATTGGGTTAGCAAGCCATACAGGGCTGGGAGAACGTTACTGAGACCCAAAGATAGCTTAAATCCATGATTAATTTGAGCCACCCTCGATGAATACGGCAGCTAATACATAATGCGATTTTAGGCAGAAACAACAAAAAAGGACGGCATAGAGTATGTTCCTCATTTATTTGAGGAGGATCAGAAACCACGCGATGCTCGTGAGCCCCTGACCTTCGATTGAGGAGCTAGTTGAGATCAGACGACTTTGAAATCACGATACTATAATTCAGAGAATGCCAAAACCTTTGGTTCAGAAACATGGACCGGAAGAGCAAATGGGTTTATTATATGCCCCTACCTGAGGACGACTAGAGATCACATCTAGATATCGATGAATCTCGGGTAGCCATTGGGGATTCAATTAGAAAAGATTGCAAAAGAGAAGATGACCAAAGTCTATAGTCTCATAGGGTAATTTATTCGGTCCAGGGGATATCCTGGCTGCCATGTAATCACATAGAGGAAAAGAGCAAGTGAAGGCATTAACGAATAGAACAACAGAACCTTAACTCGTTTATTCATTTATGAAAGAACGGTGCATGATATGAGAAATTTTAGAAAAAAAAATAGAAGATATGTCAAATAAACGAGAACAAGAAGAACGAAGATTGGGGAGGGGAATTGTAGCCCGGATCGGGCATTATTTGATGGTCGCCCACCTCTGTAGCAGCAGGAGCTTCTCACGTTCTTGTTCTCTCCTCTTGGTGGTTGGCTCTCTTCTGTTCTTTCCATCCCCGCTCTCTTGTTTTATCCGCTCCTCTCTCCTTCTTCTGGCTCGTTTGTCTATTATCCTCTCTAATTTTTTTTCCTTTTTTTGTCCTCCCGTATGTGATCGAATGACTTTGGTTTTATAGAGAAGGGAATGGGCTGGCACGGCAGCTGAAGCGGAACCAAATGATCCGGCGGCTGGAGGCGCGGAAGGGGGTGATCTGGTGGATGGGGCGCCCTGGCCGCCGGTTCACATGGCCTGGCCGCCAGTTCAGGTTTTCCTTTGGCCCATTTGGTTGTTCTTGGCCAGTTTAGCTTCTTTAAGCCCGAATCCGAGTATCTTCGGCTCATTTTGAGTTCTTTAAATGTTTCGACCCATCCCTTGGCCAATTAACTGACTTGTCCTTATCGTCAGTGCTTCTGATTGCTCCTTCGAAAATGGTCCCGAATATTCTTCTGAACTCCCGGATCTTGTTTTAGCAGCTATCCCTTGTAGCCGAGTATCTTTTATTTTCGTCCTTCTCTTCGGTCCCATCTTTTGCTTCGCTCCCGCCATCCTTTTTCTTCTTTTCTTTTCTGTCGATGTAGGGGCACTCGGTTGAAGCTTAAGACCTGGAGATGCAATATTGAGAAAATTTTCAATGTCAACATAGGTGCATGTATTATTCATCTTCTTCTCTTCATTCATTAATCACATTTAATATTCTTCTTATTTTCTACATGCATTTAATATTTCTCTTTTCTTTTTATTTCACTTGTATTTAATCTTTTTGAAGCTGTCTTTTTGATTGGTGATACATTTATTTTTTGTCAATGTAGGAAAAGAGTTAATATATGCCTGGAAGTCATGTTTCTGGCACATATTTCATTTTTCATGTCATTGAACTGTTGTGCATACATTATTGTTCAGTAGTGTCAAATATATATCTATCATAGTTTTATGAAATTTACTTATATTTTATTCCGACTGTCTCACTTTTATGTCTCAAGGTTAATTTCATTTCTATTATTGATAGTTCCTTCAGGTTCATCATATGTTGTTCTTGTTGCCTAAATTTTGTTCAGACTTAATATTTTTCATTTATACTATTTAGATGTAATTGAGATTGAGCATGTGGCATTCTTACTATCGACATTTCATTTTTACACATAATATTTCATTCTTACTTTATATTTTTTTTTCAGATTGAGCATATTTCATTATTACCCTGTGAATGTCATGAAGGCTAAGCATTTGTTATTGCCACTATATACATTCATTTTTATGTAACAAATTTTTTATTACTATTCATATTTTATTTAAGCCAAGTATATTTCATTTCCATTATGTATATTACTCTCATTGCTCCACTATATGTTAGCTGTATATAATTTCTATGTAGGATTATGACATTCTTACTAAGTTTTTAAAATCTATGTTTCATTCCTATTTAATATACTAATGCATTCCCATTAGTTTACCGCACCTCTTGTAGATGATACCGCCCAATTAGAGAATGACACCCTCAAACCCGTACAAAAAAATAAAGGACCTAAATAGCAATGCCATTGACAGAGTACAACCTTATGAACGCATGGAATTTGATACTAAATATTCTTCAATGCATATGCAAAAAGTATAGGTTTTGGTATGTCCACTGTCACCAGTAAATTCAAGAATGGTAAATATATATTTAAACATTTTGCCGGTTAGAAATATGGACAAGCAAGGAGGGATCTCTCCTAAAGTTGATTCCATGGCTAAAATCAAAGTAAAGCTAGACACTTGAAAAATGGACATTATGATGTTGTCATTGATCATAATCTTGAGTTAAATCCATTAGTTGTCTCGTTTATGAGGTTGCACAGAATGATATGTACCCTTTTTATTGCTTTCAGGGGATATATTCTTCACTGATCTCAGTTCTAATTGGGTTTTTTCTTCTATTTTATTTGTCTTTACCGGCACAGACATAAGGTGTACGTGAGGCCCTCGCTCGTTGGCCGACTGAAGAGAGAGGAAGAAGAGAATCCCGTCTCCCAGCTCGGTTTTTGATAGAATGCGGAGGTTACAGAGGCCACATTCAGATCGTGCTGTTCTTGAAGACCGCATTTTGTTTAGAATGCACACATAACAGAGACTGCGTTCTCAGTCAGGGGTGATCTGACTGAGTCTCTTCTTTGCAAGGTAAGTACGTTTTACTATTATTTATGTTATTTTACTTTGGTGACGATCACTGTCACTTTATTTTTATCTTACACCCTTATAGCATCATAGTCCATCTTTGGTGTTTACACTTCAGTGCTCCCCCACCAGACCCCCCCCTCACCTCCCCAACCGGACCCCCTCTCCCCCCTCGCCGGCCCTACAATGCACAAAGAAAAAAAAATAGACCACATCCCCTCCTCCACCGGACCCCATACTTCCCTTCGCCAGCCCTGCAACCCACAAATAAAAAAAAAGACCGCTCCCCTCCCCCGTCGACCTTGCAACCCACAAATGAAGAAAAAAAATAGACTCCTCCCCTCCCCATAGGCCAACCTGCAACCCACTGGACCCCCTCCCCGCCCCTCCCATAGTCGGTGGACACCTCTTCCCCCCACTTGCTACCCACGGGGACCCCCTCCCTCTCCTCCCACAATCGGTCGACCCCACCTCCCCCAACCTGTTGTCGGCCCCCCTTCCCCTCCTTCTCCCTTCTTTGTCAAATAGAACACTCACGCATGCACACACCCACCCATACTTGCCCCCCTAGCAGCTTCTTTGTCTCTCTCTCACGCACATGCACAGACAAGCATCAAAAAATATATATTGCATCAAAAATATATATATTGCACTAAAATTACATAAAATTATATTGCATCAAAAAATAACAAAAAAATTCAGAAATAAATGCAAAAGGGGGATCATACATGGGGGCCAGGGTGGAGAGAGAGAGAGAGAGAGGAATGGGGCTCTCACGGAGAGGTGGGGAGGAGAGGGAGAGAGAGGAGCTTAAGAGAGAGAGGAAGGGGGTTCTCAAACAGAAAAACACGCACACACACACACAAAGATGGGGAGGAGAGAGAGAGGAATGGGGAGAGAGAGAGGAATGGGGCTCAGACAAAGATGGGGGCGGGGGCTAGGGCTCTCAGACAGACACACATATACAGAGGAAGGAGGCTCGGAGCCTTTGAAAAATTAGAAGAACTAGAAGAAAGAAAGAGAGAGGGAGAGGAGAGAAGTGCCCCTAGGGAGAGAGAGGCTTTGTGCGCCCCCAGCTCTAGGGTTCCAACCTTGAACATTGCCCCATATATAGGGCACCTCTTTGAGATGTTTATATAGGGTTAGGGTTTTTAGGGTTTCACAATTTCTTTGTCATCGACCTCCTCCCCTCTACAGCGTCAGAGTTGGACTATGGCACTAGCCGTGATAGTCGATCGGAGTCACCCGCAGACCTCTACGCGTTATGCTCCCGTTAGAGAGTCGATGGCAGCAAGAGAAGCAGACCTCTAAGCCTCTCTTGCAAGAACCCTAGATTCAAATGGATGAATAGTTACGGGAGAAAGGGGGGAAGGGGAAAGTAGGATAAGTCACGGGTGACTAATTAACGAGGGGTATTTTAATTATTTATCACATTTGGGTAAAATTAGTTGGGGTTTGATTTCACATTTTTCACGTTTGAGATTTTTTCGTATAACGATGAAAATTGTAGGGTTTTGTGACAAATAATTGTACTTGAGAGATAAAGACTTAATATCCTTATTTGTAAGGCGTAAAAAATAAAAATATCTTTTAGAAATTTAGTTAAAAATTAACATATCACATTTTTTTTTGATATAAATAACTTCAAAAGGAAAGGTTTTTCCAAAAACCCTTTGAACATTTACCACCCGAGAGGGAGAGAGAAGACTAGTAGGAGACGAATCTCCAGCGCTTTCCCTGCAACCAAGAGTTACCGATACTTCGGGAGCTCCGCGGCCAGATCTCGGTCCAACCCCTTCACCCATGTCTTCCTCTACCGATGATCGTCGTCGTCCGCCACCGGCGGCCTGTCCACGGGCTACATGGAGCGAGGAGGACGAGGTGCGTCTCCTGGAGATCGTCCTAGAGCTCGCGCAGGAGAGACCCGAGGACTTCGACCCTTCCCTCTCGCTGTTCGTTCGTATCCGGAGGCGCATCGGTGGTGCGTTCGAGAACGAGGAGGTGCTGCAGAAGGTGAAGGACCTGCGCCGGACCTACGAGAGCGGCGGCCTCGATTGGGCCGAAGGCACGTCGAACCCTGGCGGCCTCCGCATCCGGGAGCTCTGCGCCAGGATATGGGGCGATACGGTGGTCGAGGTCCCGCCGCCACCGCCTTCGCCGCCGCCGCCTTCGCCGCCGCCGCCTTCGCCGCCGCCGCCGCCGCCGCCTACTACAGGTATTACCGGATAAACTTGGATGGGGAGGGGGGGTAGTTGAGAGTAGTGGAAAATGGAATGTGAAAAACTTGTGATGCCCTAAACATTCTTGGTTTCAAGATTCAAGAACATGGTAATAGGGCAAGATTCAGGAACATGGCAATAGGGCGTTTTGCTCTGAAGCTGTTTGAATTGGGATCATTGCATGCATACTCTTTGGAATGTATCCTATACTATTTGGCCCTCTTTGGTAACAGAATAGAATAAGAGGGTTAGGATAAGGGTTGATAAGGTATCCATGGGTTTAGGTTGTTCCACTTTGATAACTGCCTCTTATCTTAACTCGAGTTAAAGAGAATAAGGAGATCTTATTCCAATCAATTTGATAACCTGCCCGCAATTAGAGTGGAATAATATTTTGCATACCTATTTTGCCCTCTCTTTTTGAGAGGATGAGGGGTATTAACTCTATCATTTTTCTATGGCCTATTACAGGCCAATCTAAAACCGAATTTCTTGATAAACAAACAACAAAATTTATTTTCCATTTTTCCTTAACCAATTTTTAGTACGTGATATTATTTTGCTCAATTTATTTAATTGACTATCCAAAAATATCCAAAACAGCCCCATTTACAAGAATAGAGAAGTGTGCAATGCCGATACAATTCTTCAACAATGCACCAATAAAAGACCGTGGGAGCCCTCACTCTTCACAGATAGATCCCTGAGACCCTATCATAAGCTTTGTTGGAATCCCAACCCAACGTGCATACTAGGCCTGGAATATTGCCCCGTTTCAAAGCAAATAACAACTCATGTGGCAAAGGAAGTTATCCTTTAACCTCTAACCCTGAACAAAGGCTGATTGATAAACATGAATGATGTGTGGCAAAATCTCAGCTATACGGGAAGCCAAAACCTTTGCAAAGATCTTATATAAGTTCCATTTAGTAGGCTAATAGGCCTGAAATCCTTCTGTTTCAAACCATTGGAAGTTTTGGGAATCAGTACCAAAGTTGTGGTTTAAGACTTCTCCACTTTCTTTGTTGCCGAAAATGTCTTGGTAATCTCATAAAATGTCTGTTTTCATAGCCTCCCAAAATTTCTGATAAAATAAGACTTCTCCACCATTTCTGCTGCAATTGACTCCTCATCTGTAAACAAAGTATCTGAAACCAAGGACTGTACAGTAGTTCTAATAGTCAAACTCAATGACATTGATAATGTAAAGCAATTTCATAGACTTTGAGCGGACATTTGTAGAATCTGGTCATAGACTGGATAATGTAACATTTTCAATTACTACCAAAGTCAAGCAGGTACATAAATCTAAATTACAGGGAAAACACCATTAAGCATGATAAGTTTGCTTACATTATTGAAATGTAACATTTTCAATTACTACCTTCACTGTTCGAAACTGGTGGTGGTGCCTCCGATGTAAGTTGTACGTTACGAGTCGTACATCCATAAGTTGAGAATTCAAGTGAGCCATCACTACTAAAATAAAGGTTGTCCATCCCACTATCCCCTGCTAGAGCATTTAGATATTCTTGAATAGAGGATTGGAAGCCACAAGTAGACGGGCTTCGGATCCTTCTGCATCTACTCCTCGACTCATATTGTTAGAGCATAAGTATTCTGCCTTTGAAGAATTTGAATGGCTTACCCTTTAGGACCCTATATTCGGGACATCGTTGATAATAGTGGGAGAGAAGATAGATTAGAAGATGAGTCAATCGATATTTGAATGAACGATAAGTTGGGCATAATATTCAAATTAATTATCTCAATTAACTCCTCTCAGGCTCCTTCATATCTAGGCACAGTCATGTTGGTCAATGGATCCCAGCCCCACCCACTTTTCCGCAACAATTGGTCATATAAAGTGTACAATTTTTTCAAAGTTTTCCAACGATTGTATAATTGATCTCTACCATAATCCAGACCAGTCCGTGCATTAAATATCAGTACACACTCATTCCATACCTGTGGCTTGAAGGTCCCATCTGATATGTTATTTTTATCGTATTGATCCCTTAACAACTCCAATAACTTCGCATCCTGGATGTTGCCCCAATTTGGTACACGGCTCTTTCCTTTTCTAGCGTTAGATGATGGCCCTTTAAATACGTGAAAACATAATATGTAAGCAGAAATAACAAGAAGCTGAAGGTTCATCATGATCATGATGAATTGTCGGCCCAATTAGGTTCGGATAACAACAATAGGTATTATGAAAAGTCAGGTTTACGTGCAAATAATCTGAAAAAGATAATGACAGTTCATCATGATCCTTGTGCTCTATTTGGTCGAGGTTTCTACCGAATGTCGCCCCAATGGATGTACTGATGTAAAAGTTCTTACCAAATTACAACCCAATGGATCTACTGAAGCTAAAGGTCAAGAAACTGGATAAAATTACCCAAAGAAATGTCTTGTTGAAATTTCTTATTGCACAAGGATGCAAAAAATATGTTCAGCACTATTATCTGTTGATTACAATTTGTTATTGCACTAGTGATGATTCTGAAAGTTGATCAAGCTTATATCACCAACCTTGAGTCTTCATTAATCTGGAAGTTGTTGGACTTTCAAATCTGATCTAGGGATGTCTCTCATGGCCTTATTTGAGAATGAAGAAGGAAAGGATCTTGATTCTTTGTACGAGGATGAGTCAGAAGAACATGACGAGAAAGATAGCATGATGCGTGATGGCGAATTATGTTTAATAAACAGATGTGACTATAGCATCCTTAGTTCTGACACAGAAATTGAACATCTTTCTTACGATGAAATGGAAAATGTTTCTGGCTGGAGTGAGGGAAAAGGTGGAGCTTTTGATACTAACATGAGCAATAGCTCTTCCAGATATGTCTCTTCTGTGGATGGAGTTCATGGGAAAGAGTTTCATCAGAGTGTTCCTCCTGTTTCCAATATGTTCTGATGCACACTCTTGGTTGATGAGCATAAAGTCAGAATGTAAGTATTGTTATATGTTAAGCTACATAAAGAATAAAGCATAAAGCTTTCCACTAATAATGTTTTTTTCTATATATCAGAATGTAAGTATTGTTATGTAATGTAAATGACATTGTTGTCTGTGACATATTGAAGGCAAGAATATAACATATTGCATTCAGATAGGCAGATAACTACAGTATCATTGAAGATTAAAATTGTACATGTTATAGCAGAATGAGACATGTACCTGCTGAGGACATTCTCAAGTGTCTATGCTTCCTCCCCGTTGACAAATTATTACTGTGAATGTCATGTCCGAAAACCAATAAAAAGTAACTACAAGAGAAAAATAAATACAGATAAACTAATATCATAGATTCTGAAAGCCATTCAAAATATCAAACCAATATCATAGATTATGTGTAAAGCAGATTATAGAATGTCTCTTATCACCAAATATTCGCTAATGTCTCAAAAGTAACATGGAGATTATAGAATGTCTCTTAGGACCAAATGCAGATTATATAGCAAAGTAGATTATATATCAAATCAATATGATAGATTATGTCTATGATGCATAATATATATGGGTCAATGATGTAGATTGCCTATAATGCAGAATTTAGAAGTAGTATATGCCATGGATTGACATGGATATCAGACAGAGATATATGAAAGTCATACAAAACCTTATCTCATAGCTTAGTTACAACCATATTATCTATTAAACGTAAATCCCATCTTCGGGATCTTGAAATACAATCCATACAAAACTAAAAATCATTCCATATTATGTTCCTTTTCTGCCTCCGGGAAAGATAAGCAACAAAATGCATTGATCAACCTCACGTATATCTACAGCCATCTGTAGAAATAAAATAGAATACAACAAAACCAAATCGATTGGGGAAAAATAAGAACACAAGCAATAACAAGAGTCATCAGTGTTCCCTTTCCCCTCCGTCCTTGGATCTCATCAAACAAGATCACATGCATATGAACAAAATAAATATGATAACATCTGGCCATCAAACAAATCCACCCAAGCATTACATACAGGGAGAAGAGAAGAGACGAGGATACATAATGTAAATGGGTTTAGTTAAACGCCAAACCTGGTGACAGACGGAGAGTTAGAGGAGGAAGAAATGACCTCCGTCTTGAAAGTTGAAGAGTTGCTGTAAACTGATGCGGAGGAGGAAGCAGAGGGCACCGTTTTTTATAGACAAGAAGCCTGTAAAGCAGAGAAAGGACATGCAAAACTACAGACACAGTGTATGCACAGGGAATACTGGCCCGTGACCCTTGGGAGTCAGGAAAACCAGTCACGGAAGCACAGGAAGGCGCCTGCTAAAGGTGGAGACGGTCTTTCAGAGAAGATCAGACGAGATGTGAACAGTGCGTCGGAGAAGACCAGGCAGAGAACTTTTCAGACAGTGAGAAGACCAGACGGAATAGAAGGCCACTGGGGGATCGGGGGCCGTGCGACGATTGGCCACCGTGCGGCAAGCAGAAGAGGATGAATTTTCCCTGCGATCGGCCACCGTGCAGCAAGCATAAGGGGATCCACGGATCTTTGCTATGGATCGGGGAAACAGGCAGCAAGCTCTGCTCATCGGGAAGAGGATGAAGGGAGATCCCCCACCGCGTCGCAAGGTCTCCTCTTCGGAGCCCGACCAGATCATCTCCGGTGGAGCGTTCACCGTCCTGCAGGGAGAAGAGGTCGTAGTCGAAGGGTAGGAATGGAATGTGCCGGCGGTGTTAGGAGCGTCGCAGCGGCCAGGTAAGGCATTCGAGGGGGGACAGTCGAATGAGTTGCTCGGGCGAATAGGGGTTTAACCCCAATCGAGGCCGAGTGGCTAATCCGGGATGTCAAAGTCGCATATCTCATCCGATGGCGAACAACTCATCCAATCCGGACTAATTCGATTATCAAACCGGCCCAAAGGAGTTTTCCTTTTACTTTTTTTTCATGTTTACCATCCATTGAAAATGAAATGGTGTGAGAATCAGTTCCAAGTATTCTTCATTTGTGAAGTGAATTAATGGATTGTTGGGATGCAAGGCATAAAATCTTTTTAGTATCATAACTCATTTTTTGGTAAATTTAGTTTGGATGGTTAAAATTAGATTTGACATATACTCACTTGAATTTATCATAAATTCAAAATCTCCTTATAAACATATTTTTCATAAACATACGGTTAGTTTATGCCGAAAACCCTCTCTTTAATTTAAGAGAGATGGTTAGTGCCCGTCTAGTGGATATTAATACTTTCTTGGAACACTCGTCTCGCTTGTCATTAGTCGACGTAAAAAATGAGCCACATCAATTACAAGGGTGAAGTTCACCTATTTCCAAGGCAAACCGTCAACTCATGTTAAATCGCCATCATGATGTCGAACTGGACTTTAAAAAGAAAAAATAATTATTTGATTTACCTTCACTACAATAGAAAGTGGATTTAGCGACGAACATTTCTGACGGATAATTTTCTATCGAAAATTCTGTCTGTATTTTTGAGAGACATATTTCTATCAAAAATTCTATCATAACTTTCGACGGATTAATTTTCGTCGAAAAAATCGTATGAAGCTTGTGATGACTATTTTTTCATCTTAAAATTTGACTAATTTTTTCGACGGAAGTATGTCCATATGAAATTCCCTCAGACGTTTTCGATGGATTTTTCCATCAAAAATCCGTCGGAATCAATTTTTACTTCCCCCTCCCGTTCGAAACTTTCTCTCTCCCTCTCTCTCCCTCTCTCTCCGACGACCGCGACGGTGGTCTCCCTCTCCCCTCTCTCTCCGACGATCGCGGCGGTAGTGTCTCCCTCTCCCCCTCTCTCCGACGACCCCGACGGTGTCCCCCCCTCTCTCTCCCTCCAGCGAGTGGTGGCGGCTCTCCCCATCGGAGCGGCAACGTCTCCCCCTCCGGTATGGTGGCCTTGATCCCCCTCTGTCACTATCTCCCACTCTAGCCTCGATTCCCCTCTTACAAGGTCTCTCTCCCTCTCTGGGTCTCCCTCTCCCTCTCCCTCTCTCGATCTTCCTCCCTCCCTCTCCCTTTCTCTAACACACACACACACACACACACACACACACTCACAGTCACAGAGGGGGGGTGGCCGGTCCACCCCCTCCGCGTCCCTCTCCCTCTCTCTATAACATACGCACGCACCCTCCCTCTCCCTATCTCCCTCTCCCTCCCTCGGTCTCCCTTACTCCCTCTCCCTCTCTCTGTAATGCACACACACACAAAGGGGTGGGGTGCTCGACCCCCCCTCTCCCTTTCTCCCTCTCTCGGTCTCCCTCGTCCTCCCTCTTCCTCTCCCTCTCTCTCTAACACACACACACGCACTCACAAGGGGGTTGCAGCCTGATCCCCTTCGTCTCCCTCTCCCTCACGCTGTCTCCCTCTCTTTCTCTCTCTCAATGTCGCACACAGAGATGGGCAAGACTCCCCTCCTATTCTTTCACCCTCTTTGTATTTGTCTCTCATATTGATCAATTTTTCGTGCAGGGTTATTAGTGTCGAGGACAATAACAGACTTCATGCTTTATTTCTGAGGATATTTCTATCAATAAACAGTTAGTAAAATATTTTTTAATTTTAATATTTAATTTTAATTTATTTAATCAGATAAAAAATTATTTCTTAAAATTATTATTTATTATGTGTGTTAATAAATTTATTATTTATTAGATGAGATATAGAAGGGTCGCGGAAGGGGGTGGGGTGGGTGGCCTTGTGTCGTCCGGGGTGTCTGTGTGTGCACGCCAGTGAGAGAGGGAGAGATCAAATATGGGGGGTGGGTGAGGATAGGGGGTCCGGAGTGGGAGGTGAGGGGTTTGGTGGGGGAGGGATGGGAGGGTGGGGGGGTAGGTGGGGGATGGGAGGGGACCGGAGAGAAGGAGAGAGGAGGGTGGGTAGGGGAGGGGGGTTCGGGAGAGGGAGGGGGTATAGTGGAGAGGGCAGGGGGTTCTGGAGGGGAGGGGAGGGGGCGTCGATCGATTGGGGAGGGGGAGGGGGGGTTTTCGCAGCGATCGGTGGCGAGGGGAGGTGGGTTGGTTGGGGAGGGCAGGGGCATAGTTGTCAAGGCGTCCGCTTAGGTGGGAAGTCGATTTTTTGAAGACAAGGCGAGCCCACTGTAGGTGCCGGAAGTTCGTCCGCGTACGGCGTGCGTGTGTCCTCTCGAACTTGTGCTGCTGCTGCTACCTACAGTGCACAGGTTAGGAAAATAGAAATAGGTGTGATCGCCAGAGACCTATACTTGGGCCTCACAGGAGTGATGATCGTGGATGTCTTAGGAGTGGGGAGATGGTGGGTTCTTCTGTCCTCGCTCTCGGTCGGCCAAGAACAAGGAGCTCTGCCAGTCGATGACGAAGTTCTTGCAAAATTAACCAGCAAACAAAGATAATAAACCCATTAGACTATGATAGTGTAGTATATGCTCAAAACGAAGAGGAAAACATGCAAATGGGGGTGGTCGTACCGGGAAGGGGGGCGGAAAGGGGGATGGTCGAGACTTTCGACCATCCGCCTTCCCTATGTTTTGGATTGGAAAATCTCTTTAAAATAAGGAGCTAGGAAGATCTAGTATGCATGCATGTAGTAAAACAGGAGGGCGGCCATGTCGATGGCCGCCCCTTGTAACCTGGACTCTTCGGTCGCGGAGCACTTCAACGGCAGGTTCTATTGCTAGGGGAAGGTCGGGGAAGGCGCTCTCGTGCTCACAGCTCTATCTGGGCCTCGAACTACTAGCCTCTCCTCCTCCCAAAATGTCCAACCCCCTCCGTGAGAAAATGTCCAACTCCCCTCTCTCACCAAATGTCCAACCCTCTCCGTGAGAAAATACCCAACTCCCCTCTCTCACCAAATGTCCAACCCCCCTTGATATGGTTTCGAACGGAGCTTTTGTATGCGAGGGATTTCCTTCCAAAAAAATCATTCGAAAATGGATTCCCTGTCAGCTTTGACCCATTCGGAGGTGAGATTAAGTGGGCCTCAACCCCTCGAGTGGGGATGGTTGTGAAGGACGTGATCGGAGTGGGCGGAAACGTGAGTTTGACTGCAGTTATCAGGAGGCGGCCAAGTAGAGGGCCGTTCAAAGGGAGCTGGGTGGCCAAGGCAGTGGCCTTCTTGGGGGTCTGGGCGGCCAGGTCGATGGCCGTCTAGAAGAGGTGGGCGGCCAACTCAGTGGCCGCCTTGGGATGTGGGCGGCTAGCTCTCTGGCCGCCCTGGAATGGGCTGGGCGGCCAGCCATCTGGCCTTCTTAAAGGAGCTGGGTGGCCAACTATGTGGCCGCCCTGGAATGGGCTGGGTGGCCAGCCATCTAGCCTTCTTGAAGGAGCTGGGTGGCCAACTATGTGGCAGCCCTGGAATGGGCTGGGCGGGCAGCCATCTGGCCGCCCATACCTGGCTGCCCGCCCAGAGGTATGGGCGGCCAAGACTTTGGCCTTCCATGGATCAGTGGAAAAATGCATAGAATCATATATAGCACCTCAAAAAAATGGCCTCGGGGACTCACGCCCCCGAACCCCCGACCTTACGGGAAGGGGGGCGCTGCCCCCTACAACCCCCCTCCAACTTACCGCGAAGTTGGATCCGCGAAGGGACATGGTGGAGCCTACCTAGACAAGGATGAGACTCCACACTACCAATCAACCAAGGGGAAGTGTCACTTCTATGATGGCAGACAAGGGTCCGCGGGATGTCCGAAATTAGGCATCTACAAATGTCCCTCCGGAACGTCCATTTTGCAGGAGAGCCCGGCTGACTGATAAATGGGTGTTTCGGCAAAGAAACAAGCCTAATTAGGACATCCCGCTCAAGGAGATTCTTAAGCTGAGATTGAGCTTCACATATAAATGAACAAGCATAATGTGACAAGGAGGTCATTCAAAAGGGGAGGAAGGAAGGAAAACTAATCTAAGAGGGCCTGTATCTACAGTCAGTGGGAACCCCTAGCATAGGGCTGCGGGACTTGAGGGGACGAACACAATCTAGGCTCAAGGAGATACAAGACACCTAAAACAGGAGTGAGTAACAAAATCAGGATAAGGGAAAAACGACCTTCAAATCTCAGAATACTCATAATGATAGCATGCAAAACACACTCTTGACTTGTTGAATCAGAGTGGAATAAGGTAAACAACAAAAAAGTGATGGAATTGAAGAACTTGGATGATTGACAAAAGAGGGATAGAGTCCAGGGTAAATCAATGGCAAATCCTTCTCTCGACCCTTGTTTCCTTCTTGCTGCATGAATGCCATACTTTTCTAAGTGCATTTTTTTTATTTTTGTATGATCGACGGTAGGATAAAAAGTGACCTATATGATGCATGCTGGCTTTAAAAGGGAAAAACCTATCTAATGCTGCATATCCAGAGGTATTATTGTCTGGCTTCGGGAAAGACATCGGTCGAGAGTCCGACGAGTCCGTCATCCCGAGGTCAATCATGAAATCAAACAGCCGTCGAATAATTTAGGGAACATAAACCCCTCATTGTTTTTATTAGAGAGGAACTTAGAGTTTATGCGCCCGAAGTTATTAGCCTTCGAGCTCTATATAATATATATATATTATAGTAGGAGAAGGCGATGAAGAGTGAATCTCGATGCTATATGACCTGCAACTGCATAAACACACATTAGTGAAGTTCATAAATAAATAAGCATTTAAAGAGGAAGCATTCACTAAGGTAAATGGGAATGGGGAGAGCAAACATCATCCTTCGGCCTTACAGCGAGCCTAACGGACATAATTGAATTCTGCGGGGGTGGTCACCAGGGCATAATTACGTCCCCGGAGGTGATCAATCCCGATGATAGGAGAGCCTACGCTAACTTCACCTAGCACATCAATTGACTCTAGCGAGGTGTCTGGTTAGGGGGAAGACTAACAAACGGATAATTCAAGCTCCATAGCCGAAGTCCGTTCTGGACTCGCTGACATAAGCAGGACGTTTGTCCGATAGGGGGAGTATAGAGTAGAGAAAAACGTATTTGTAGTGCAACCAAGCTTCTGTTGAGAATCAAGTGATATGAGGGTTTCATTTGCTTAGGACTCAAGTTGAAGCGCCGAGCTGGCGGAGTTTGAATGCCATTAAGATTCATGGAAAATAAAGGAATGAGGAATGCTCTACCTCCCGACAAGGTACCCAGGGGTTTGGCTAGTTTGGATGGGCAGATGGGAGTGTAATTTGCCCCTAGTTTGGGTGTTGGTAGCAGTGTAGGTATAAATCTCCTGGTGGGACGGAATGAAGAAAGGGGAGTAGCCTTGGGGTTCGCAGTTGTGGGATAGTGATGAAGGAAATGAGGTAGTGTGGGATGTGGTGTATGGGATGAAAGAATCGGGGAGATGCCTCTCCATGTTTAGATTTTTTTGAATATTTATATTTTTTTTGGGATTTTGGCATATTTTAATTTTTTTAGGATTTTAAATATTTTGGCATTTTTTTAAATTTTTTGACATATTTCAATTCTTTTGGGCCAACGTCTGGCAACTGCCCATGAGACATCACAATAATGATGTAAGGATAGGCTCTTTCTACAACCTCCCAAGTATCCCGAGCACATATCTAGGTTGATTTGGCCCTCTAGACTCCTCGAATGATGGTCTCGCCGGTTAAGACTTATCCTGATGACAATGCCGTCATGCCAAACTTAGGCTCCCAGTTACTTCCGACCCGGAGATACACCCAAAAAGTGTTCAAGGTAAATGATTTGTCCGACCCGGGTCTATTTCCTCACAACTCTAGATGGTACATGATGAAACACCTTGGAATCTTAATGGTCAACCGCGCGACGATGACCCGGAATCAGACGCCGTCGCACCGACAGGTGACGCGCATGCATTGACCTAAGCCCGAGGTTGATGAAGGAAAACACTAAAGGGGGTGAGAACATTGACATACTAGAAACATGGAGGTTTCTTGTAGCAAATACTTTTGTTCTCTCGGGATAGATAATCATATAGTGTGCTTTTGAAAAATGACTACAAGCCGTCAACAGAGTTATATCCTTCGGAGTTTCCATCGGATTCTGAGTCCTCAAAAAGAAAAAGAATGTGGGGGATAAACTTCACAAGAGGATCGACAAAGCGAGCGTGCTTAATTCACTCCACCCTTTCGGGGATTTCGGACCACCTTCGAGACATTATGCTTATTGTATTGCCCCTTGAATATAGACTTGATTTGTAGGGCTTTCTTTTATCTCGACCAGGCACAGTCACGACCAGACTTTTTCATTTGTTCCATTTTGGGATTATTTTTTCTTGGGATTTTGAGAATTTTTAGAATTGGTTCCCTTTTGACTTTGAATTTTTTTTGTTTGCCTACGGGGACACTGCCCTCTTCACGTACTCTGGTCTCATTTTCCAAGGAAGGAAGGTGAGTCCTACTCTTACTTGAGGGCATTGCGTTTCAGCATGCTGAGCTCAAGGCCTTAAGAGCGCCGACTGTCTTGATTGGTCGAGTAGAGAGAAAAAGGAGGATTTTGGAGTCTTCCAAAAATCTTCGGGATAGTCACCCATTTTAGGCCGTGGCCAAATTTTGAAAGCATGTGAGTGTGTGCATTGCCTGCCCCTTGGAGCATTAGCTTAGCTGGACGGAATTCTCCTCGGTTCCGGTAGATCAAAGTCTTAACACACCGAGACTTTAATGCAACCTAACCCTTAATCATGCATGAAGAGATGGGGAGTGAAATGCGTGGCTCCTGCCAGACTGTTGATTTTCTTCGATTTCTGATTTTTTTGTGGTTTTGGGTTTTGAATTTTTTATTTTGTTTTGGATTTTAGATTATAAACTATGCACAAGGGTTCCTACAGAATGGACGGTATCGTCTGGGCACTCTGGGGACTGCTGGATGGAGGAAGAGGAGCAGTCCACCTCATTGGTAGGTCGAAAAACAAAGTTCAAGTGAATGGGAAGCAAGTACGCAGTCGTGGACACGGCCCCTATACCTACTAGGATTAATGGGTTCTTTGACTTGAATATGTTTAGCCATAGGAGGCGGGTTAGATCGTGTCTCATCTTGTAAACGTTTTATTGAACTCATTAAACTGAACATTAAGATTTGAATTAACAAATTATAACTTTCGGCTAGACCTGACCAAAGTTGGTAGGGAATTTGGGTGTGCCCCTAACCTTCTTGTGTGGTGTAGTGAAAGGTTTGGACTCTTCTAAATCTGACCTATTATGTACAGAGCAAATGCCCCTGGCAGGGCTGTTGATTGGAACTATGTGATTAAGGATGGAGGATGAAAGTTTCCGACCTGGGGAATCCTGGATTGAAAGTTTTATCCCTAGAGTGGGCTTCTCAATGACAGCATCAGACTTTTTGTTTTGGAATTGATCAGTTTTGGAGACATAACCACTTTTGAAGGACGTGAACAAGAGGAGTAGAAAAGAGAGGAGGACTAACAAAGTTGGCTCTCCTTTGGCTTCATGAATCTCTTCTTGGGTGATCGGGTGGGACAAGGATTCTTCAGAGAATAGCTTTGATAAACCCAAATCCTCTACGTCTACATCATCTAGCTTGTCTTTTAGATTCACATGTTCATCTTCCCGAAACATTTCTACATTGGCGATTCTCTCTTCCAATGGACATGATTCTTTTATAAAATGATCATGCAAATTCCACTTTGTTGATTTGTCTTTGCTAACCTTAGTTGGTTGACACCCTAATCCAAATCTCTCAAGTGTTCCATTTTCTTCATTCGGCTTCTTAATTCCTTGTTCTTCCTTTCCTAACCCTGCACCAGCTGTATAGCCCATCTTAGACATTATGTGCCATCCTACATCCTGAGGTTTTTCCTTAGGTACGGATGACTCTAAAGATTCAGAGGATGGAGTAGGTTGATGGACATCCAAGGTAGAGATGATGGGCTCCTTGTCCTTTGATGACATGATCGTGGCCGGGTCCAACACCGTGGAGATGTCGACCAAAATTTCTAAAGGAGGAGCAATCCGGGGGTTAGGGATATGTGAAGAGCTTGATTGGATAATTGGAATGACATCGTGATTTGGGAGAGCGAGTCCAGCATTTGATTCATCAAAATGGATGGCTTCATGTTGAGGGATCTGAATCGGAGCTAGATCAATTGGGGTAGGGGTCGCAAAAGGCTCATTAACAACATGGAATGATCCAAACTGAGTTGGCAGCATGGTTGGGGTAGGAGCTAGTTTAAATTGAGTTGGCAGCATGATTGGGGTAGGAGCTGGTTTGATTAGATCAAGAGATGCTAGTAGCTCTTCCCGCGAGATGTCTTGGTAAAAAGTGGATGAAGTTGAGTGAACCTTCGTCATGAGTGGAGGAGAGACACCTCGATTTGATTGTCGAGTACATGATGTGCCCTTAGGCAGAATGAGAACTAAGGGTCTTGCCCCTTGAGGTGGAGTTGGAGTGGAAGGAGGGATGTCCTGGCTTTGTTGGGGTGGTTCACCCTTGGGTCGGATCAAGACCAAAGGTCTTGCCCCTTGTCCATGGCCAATCATGTTTGTTGTGTCCAAGTGCACCATGGGTTGATCATTCGTCACTCCTTCCTCATCATATTGCCAATGTTATCCTCTTTCCATTAGCTTAGACTCTTGATTGCCCCTAACCATGGATAACCTTTCCTGAGTGTAGGATGGAACATGAGATGATTAATGGAAAGGAAAGGAATTGGGGATGTTCTCCATCCCTCTCATGGGCGCCCTGTGGCATGCAGTTGCAATCTCGTGGTGGGTGAGATTAGGAGGATGGTTGAAGAGATTGACATGATCATAGGAACTTGCCCCTTCCGAGGTCGGGACATTATCATCATCTAGATATGGAAACGAGAAATGTTTGAGTTGAGTTTGAATAACATGAGCTCGTTTGTAGAGTTGAGCGAACGTGTGAAATTCGCTAAGCATCAAGATAGCGCGGAGCTGAGGCGTTGTGTTGTTGACTAGAATGGTGATGGCTTGAGATTCCGGGATGGCAATCCCAGACCTAGAAGCCATAGCCCTCCACCGATTAGCAAATTGAATGAAATCCTCATCGGGCTTCATTTTTTCCATGATAATGTCTGTAAGAGTGGAGGCTATGCTAGCCATGTGGCCGAATTGAGCGATGAAACGTTCGGACACAATGTCAAAATTGATAAGATCAATGGTCGGGAGTGAAGAGAACCACTTGAGGGCCTCTCCTTCTAGAGATTTTTGAAAGATATGAACTAGGAGGACCCGATCATTAAACCATTGGTGGGAATCCATTAGAAAGCAAGAAAGATGTTCATGTGGATCCGTGGAACCATCATACTTCCGATATTTGGGGGCTTTGAAACCCGGGGGAAAGTAAGCATTCAGAAGTTTGCAGTATTTAGTGAAGGAATGAGGATGAGGTTTGGGGAGACTTTCGACAACAACTTGCCGAACATACCTTTCCACCTCTTGTCGGGATATAAGATTGGATTGCCTAAGGGGTGCATTGCCATTTGGCATAGCATGAGAAATTGGAGAGGATGCCACCCCTTGAGAGTGAAGAGGATGGTTAGGTTGATTAAGAACACGGGAGGGAGCCCTATTGAATGAATTTGGCATTGGAATTGGAGATCTCCTAGGAGTGGATTGAGCATTGAGATGGGATCTTCTTTGGGAAGCTAGAGCAACCAAATAGTTAGAGGAATATCGAGATAACACTCTAGCTAGCTCTTGGTCTTCTTTTGGAAAAATTGATGGGGTTTTGACATTGATGGATTCTTGACTTTCAGAGGATGATTTTTCACTAGTTGCGCTTTGACTTATATCAATTGGTGAATTTTGACACATCCCAATGAAAGCATTGGGTGCATCTTCCTCGGCATCAAGTCGGGTTTGTTTGTCATAAAATTCCAAATCATCCTCATCAACAACATGCATGTTAGAATAACATTGAGACATTGCCATTGTAACTCAACCTAATCACTTTTAAAGATCAAGTGGAATTATAAGGTTGATTAGAATTGAATTAATTGCATCTAGCAACAAGCATGTATTCAAAAAATGCGCCCACAATTTTAATTAGGTTAATCCCGTGATTAGTCCAATTTGAATTCGTTCCCTCTTAGATGAGAATGAAATTTTCTAAGTGAATCAAGGACAAACTCCGGGATAATCCTAAGATAAATCTCACTCAAACCCCTTTAGGAAATCTAATAGGACTTCAAGATACAACCCGCCCGGCGACCGTGTGGGAATCCACGGTTCGTGGGGACTCACGGAGGTTCCCAATTAAAAAGGACTAGTTACACCCGAGTGGGAATCCCCATGTGAAGAGTCCAAATCAACGGGAGGGTGTTCCTAATATGTGTGATGCCAGCTCTTCCTAAGCCCACCTCGGACTCAAACCTGCAATATTAGAACAAACAAAACCAAAAGCATACAAGACAGAGGCTAAACTATGCAAAAAGGACGGAAATGGAAGCAGAAACACGAACAGAAGACGGCCAACTCGATGGCTGCTCAAAGGGGGTGGGCGGCCAGGTACATGGCCTCCTTGGGGACCTGGGCGGCCATGTCTTTGGCCTTCTAGGATGGTGGGCGGCCAAGTATTTGGCCACCTTGGTACCTGGGCGGCCAGACACCTGGCCGCCCTCTGTTTTGGTCCTGCAAGTCAAACCAGGTGCAAACAGGCACAGAGAGCAACTAAAAATGAAAAATGAAGATGGGAAAAAGTTATTTGCTGGAAACTAAATGCAGTAGACTTCAATCTAAAGACTCACAGTGAGTAATGAGTGTCCAACCGTGATCGCCAGAAGGTTGTAGGTGCCGGAAGTGCATCCGCGTACGGCGTGCGTGGCGACCTCCCGAACTTGTGTTGCTGCTGCTACCTACAGTGCACATGTTAAGAAAATAGAAATAGGTGTGATCGCCAGAGACCTATACCTGGGCCTCACAGGAGTGATGATCGTGGATGCCTTAGGAGTGGGGAGATGTTGGGTTCTTCTATCCTCGCTCTTGGCCGACTAAACAAGGAGCTCTGCGAGTCGATGACGAAATTCCTACAAAATTAATCAGCAAACAAAGAGAATAAACCCATTAGACTATGATAGTGTAGTATATGCTCAAAAGAAGTGGAAAGCATGCAAATGGGGGTGATCGTACCGGGAAGGGGGCAGAAAGGGGGATGACCGCGACTTTCGACCATCCGCCTTCCCTATGTTTTGGATTGGAAAATCTCTTTAAAATAAGGAGCTAGGAAGATCTAGTATGCATGCATGTAGTAAAACAGGAAGTAATGTAGCAATATAGGGAACAAGGGAAAGAAGGACGGGGTTTGCCCGTCAACCAGCAGGAGGCGGCCAACTATTTGGCTGTTCAAAAGAGGTGGGCGGCCATGTCGATGGCCCCCCCTTGTAACTTGGACTCTCCGGTCGCGGAGCTCTTCAGCGGCAGGTTCTGCTGCTAGGGGAAGGTCGGGGAAGGCGCTCTCGTGCTCACAGCTCTATCTGGGCCTCGAACTACTAGCCTCTCCTCCTCCAAAATGTCCAACCCCCTCCGTGAGAAAATGTCCAACTCCCCTCTCTCACCAAATGTCCAACCCCCTTCGTGAGAAAATGTCCAACTCCCCTCTCTCACCAAATGTCCAACCCCCCCGTGAGATGGTTTCGAACGGAGCTTTTGTATGTGGGGGATTTTCCTCCAAAAAAATAATTCGAAAATGGATTCCCTGTCAGCTTTGACCCATTTGGAGGTGAGATTACGTGGGCTTCAACCCCTCGAGTGGGGATGGTTGTGAAGGACGTGCCCGGAGTGGGCGGAAACGTGGGTTTGACTGCAGTTATCAGGAGGCGGCCAAGTAGAGGGCTGTTGAAAGGGAGCTGGGCGGCCAAGGCAGTGGCCTTCTTGGGGGTCTGGGCGGCCAGGTCGATGGCCGTCTAGAAGAGGTGGGCGGCCAACTCAGTGGCCGCCTTGGGATATGGGTGGCCAGCTCTCTGGCCGCCTTGGAATGGGCTGGGCGGCCAGCCATCTGGCCGCCCAGAGGTATGGGCGGCCAAGACTTTGGCCTTCTAGGGATCAGTGGAAAAATGCATAGAATCATATATAGCACCTCAAAAAAATGGCCTCGGGGGCTCACGCCCCCGAACCCCCCACCTTACGGGCAGGGGGGCGCTGCCCCCTGCAACCCCCCGCCAACTTACCGCGAAGTTGGAGCCGCGAAGGGACAGGGTGAAGCCTACCTAGACAAGGATGAGACTTCACACTATCAATCAACCAAGGGGAAGTGTCACTTCTATGATGGTTAGACAAGGGTCCGCGGGATGTCCGAAATTAGGCATCTACACCTACGCCTTATTGGGATGAAAAAAGGCGGGCCAAGGTACCGCTTTGGTGGCCTAGGTGCCCAAAGTGCCTAGGCGGCCCCCTTCTATCTTCATCTCTCTCTCCCCCGCCCGTCCTCTCTCTCTATTTCTCTCTCACACTCTCAGTGAGACCCACCCTCTCTCTCTCCTACCCTCTCTCTCTCTCTGTCTAGCTCTTCTCTCCCCTTGCCCCCTTCTCTCTCTTTTTCCCACCCTTCCTCCTCTCTCTCTCTCTCTCTCTCACACACACACACACACATACAAACAGTTCGTAACTATACATACACACAGTTCGCAATTATCTCTCTCAGTCCCTCTCTCTCTATCTTGCCTTCCCCCCTTTTCAATTAATAATGGGGCGGGGGGGTTCTCGAGACGGAGGGGGGCACATTCAAGAGGGGAGGGGAGGGTGGGGGAGTCGGTGGAGGACGGGAGGGTGGGGAGGGGAGGGGGGCACAGAAGGGAGGGGAGGGGAGGGTGGGGGGGGGGGGTAGGTGGGGGACGAGAGGGGACATGAGAGGAAGGGGGGGTTCGGGAGAGGGAGGGGGGTACGGTGGGGTGGGGAGGGGAGGGTGGGAGGGGACGGGAGAGGACTAGGGGATGGGAGGGTGGGGAGGTGTTGGCACCTAAAATACGGCGTCGTATACAAGGAAGGATCCCCCAATATAATGATAGAAGTTTTGACATAGCATCTGAAGAATCACGCTGGGTTGATCTAAAGCTGTGTCCAGAAAGGACGATGGATTCCCTATCTCCTCCTCTACCTCTCATCTAAATATTGGCCTCACAAATATTCTGGAAGGATTGCTAGCAAAACATAGCTTTCTCATTGGAGACAAGGACATGATTGAGAGATTCATTGCTTTGGGAGGTGAAGCAAACACATTATGAAGCCAGGGGAATACCAATATCTGGATGATTACATCAAAAGGTACTTTGTCTATGAGAGCCTTGTACATAAATATAGAAATATTTTTGGAGATCTATGCACACCAAAACCATTTATAGATAGAAGTATGAGTGCCCTAGGGCCTCGGCAAATTTCAAAGTGATTTAGTAGAGAAATTGCCATAGGGATCATGCTTCCAAATAAGTTTGTCATGTTGGCCTGAGAAAGAGGGAAATAAGTAATGAAACTCATGGTAGAATTGAGGACATCTTTAGTGTAGCGACCCAAGATCCGGATACCGGGAAGAACTCGATACCATTCGAATCCTGATCCACCGCCCCTGAGCCGAAGGGCTCGGAAGGGTTAAAAGGAGTGTGGAGGTACACAGAAATAGGAAATAAAGTAGGACAATTCAATAATTAACAGAAATAAATAATCTAACTACAATAGAGAGTCCAGTCCATCCAAAGTATAGTCTAAGGCTGAGAAGCGTACCCAACACCGAGTGAACACTTGACCGGGCGAGCTGGCAACTAAGAACCTCCGCGCAGCACCCTCGAACCTCGAGGAAGAACCGCTGCACCTGAAAAGCAGGGGTGAGTCTCCTTTCACTAGCTCAGTAGGGATCCCATGGAACCCCAACCATAAACAACGATGGTAGCAGAAAGCAGCAACAACAGCAGGAACAGCAAATCGATGGCCGGTAAAAACTCGGCGCTAGAGCTACTCCTACTGTACCGAAAAACACGCCATGATCTCACCGTCGGGGGACCACTGGACTGACAGGAAAATATCTGGCTACGCCGTCAGGAAAACTCATCACGACACCACTATTGTGGGCCGGACACTGCCTAGGAAAAACCCTCGGTGACGCCCACCGGAAACCTAGACCTCAACCTCGGGAACACACCTGGAAACTGCACGTAAAATCACGTCTCGCAGACGAGAAACGGAACCTCAAGTCACGAGAAACGCATGTCACGTGATGGGAGCACTGTCAACTAGAAGTAAGGCTGGATGCGTCCACTGACATCTTACATCGCACCCCAGTGTCTCGCTATGACGTCCCAGGCGGAGACTGAGACACACAATCAGTACCACGAACAAGGACTAGTTGGGGTCGCGCTCGTCAGTGCGGGTCCGACGCCCCCAACCAAGTGTGCACACACAGACCATGCGTCCTAGGTCAGATCCTCTAGCTGGTTCTTCCCCCGAAGTCCGGACTCAGGCTCCGCGTGGGGGCCCTACGGTAACCAGCCTAAAAATCGTCTCTCTCGGGTAACACTCTCCACCACTCCCAAGTGAGTTCACACACACGTGCGTTGGAAAGCTACGACTAGTGGAAGGTCACTAAACGTGAACACGGAAAGTCACGCACGCACCCATTTCGAGTATCATGGAGTAACAGGTGGCTCGAGGCCACCAGACTCTGGACAGCCCGCTAGACCTACTAACCCAACGGTCCTTGAGTTACACGACTCGGGTCAAGACTGCTGCACGTGACGGCACATCATCGTCAATCTAGCCTAATCCCTAGGTTTGAAACCACGATAACGCGAATACCTGAGACAGCTCACAAGCTGTCGAGTTGATCCTCTATCCAAGGGAAAAGCGAAAAACCTCCAGCTCCAGGCTGGGTGACTGGACTCATAGTCCACGGCCATACGCTTGGCCCACTCAGAAAACACTTACCGGGAAGCCAATGACGTGCGGGAATAACCCACCGCACACATGCTGATACACGGTGACTCGTTCTAGCGAGAACACGAAATTCTAGAACACATGGGGTCACCCGGACCCACCAAACCTACGGACATGCTAATCGAGATAACACGGTACCTCCAGACACCCCAAAAACACAGACACAGAACCCACGGGGTATCCGAGACATCCACAAGGCCGAAGGTCGACCACTAGGTCACAACCGGGTCGACCGGGAGCCAACACGACACGAACGAAACATAACTAGCACGGAAAACAGGGTGGCGGTCCTCCCTGGACCGTCAAACCACCTGGTGGTCTACCCCTGGACCGCAAGCCACAGCCTGGCGGTCCACTCCGGGCCGCTCGAGACACGTAGCGCACGCCAGGACCGCTATCGACCAAGAACAACTGGCAGTAAACGGTCATACCCCTGACCGCAACCCCCTGCCTGGCGGTCCACTCTGGGCTGCAAGCCACTGCTTGGCGGTCTATCGCGAGGCTGCAAGGCTCGAACCGACATAAGGACCCCTGGCGGTCTCCACATGGCCGCTAGGTTGCTTAGCGGTCCCTGGAAGGACCGCTAGGCCGTCCCGAGCGTGAAAACGGTGGAAACGGTGGAAAACTCCATTCCACGTCCCGTTCACACCCATGTGAAGGGGAAAACAAGGGGAAACTAGTCCTCAACCTCTCTAGCATCGAGAGGACCCATTTAAACCCCACAAATCACGTCGAATCGTGAAAATCGGCTCACTCCCCAAAACATGTTCTTTTCCCCAAAATGTAAAAATAACCCCGCTTTGCTCGCCTCGGGCTACCAAACTCGCGGAAAATGAAGTACATGGGTTAAGGATCCGTCCTCCTACCTCCACCGAAGATTCCGCGCATCGAGGACGCCAATCTGCCAAGAAAATGTCACATGAACCGCCGCGGCACCCCGAACTCGCGGCCGAGCTTTGTCGCGCCTCCGTCCCCCGATCCTCGACCCGTCCTCTGCCCCACGAACCTCGCCACCTCGCCCCCATCCCACTCCGTCGGTCGCCGGAGAAGAGAGGGTGAGAAGAGAGAGCGTGAGAGAAGAGAGAGGGTGAGAGTGAGAAATGAGAGATGGGGAGAGAGAAAAAGGAGGTTTTATATATAGAAAATTTAGAATTTTTGAAAAATACTAAAAATAAGAAAAAATACTTTCCACGATCTTCGGAAAACGCACAACACAGTGGTAACTTCCCAGAGTCGGAGAACGTAACAGTTCGACCTACACGGGGTTCTGAAGGTCCGACAGACAAAAACTCGCGTAAACCGTAAAACTCAATCCGGGACTCACAAAAGCGATCCGAAACCCACGGATCCTGATTCGAAAAATATCCAAAAAATTCGGGACATTACACATAGGAAGATCTCGCAATAAATCTTGGCCCATATTGAGATAATCATAAAAAAACTAACCCCGAGCATTACCAACATATAACCACTAAGCATCAGAGACATGGTCTTTGAGAGGACCGTGATTGATTCAATTGTCATACTAGAAAGATATATGACCACCACTTACCAACCAGCAAGAATTATCAAGAATCCAATGTCTATATTTAAAAATCATTCTTCAATGCAATGAATCGACAATAGGACAAGAGAATAAGCGATGCGCCTGAAGATAGGATCAGTGTATATAGTCGCTCCATGCTCTCGTGCGAGAATTCCATCAAAGTTTCATCTTAAGAGCAGTCCCAACATCATGTAAGGATTGAATACTAATACCTCTCTCAAAAGAGTAGGTCTCGTCGGATGCTTCAATGCGATCTAATGTTTGCGCATGCCGGTGGAGGAAGCCCCCCAAAAGAAGGAAGCAAATGTCTTCTCCAGGGTTTGATTAATTATACTCTTGGGAGGAGACAAAAATGTAAGAATATTTATAAGGATGCTAGATAGAACATGTTTGATAAGGATGATCGTATTTAGGCAGTCATTTACTATATATGTTTGTATAGTTTGTTGAGAATTTTTGTTGCATCTTCTCACTCTTCTCTGGTATAATTTTATTGATTTTGAGTATTTTATTAACCACTTACTAGTAAGTGTTGAAGAAAATTTCTTAATCAATAAATATTTTTGGTATATCAGAGAAGTGTGGGGAGATATTGTGAATGGATACAGATTTCACACGAGGGATTATGGACGAAATAAGTCTACGATGAACATCGGCGTATGTGTCAAGGGAAGTGCATACAATGAAAATGAACTGGACTACTATGATATTTTCTTAACCACTTACTAGTAAGTGTTTAAGAAAATTTCTTAATCAATAAATTTTTTTGGTATATCAAAGAAGTGTGGGGAGATATTGTGAATGAATATAGATTTCACACAAGAGATTATGGACGAAATAAGTCTATGATGAATAGCGGCGTATGCGTTAAGGGAATTGCATACAATGAAAATGAATTGGACTACTATGGTATTATTGAGGAAGTCATAGAATTGTAATATCTGAGACAAGTGATGGAGCTCGACAGTCGTTGTTTAAAAATACCGTGTCACATAAATTTCAAAATTGATAACCGCACTCACTCACTCGATTGATTTTTGAAAATACGAGTACAGTGGTGAATACGGGTCGATCCCACGGGGAGAGAATATTTGATTTTAGTTCAAGTTGGAAATATCCTTGTGTTTGGAAAATAAATGTTATATTTTGGAGTGTGATTATCACTAAAGAAATTGAAATTACAACTTTAAATGACAAGAGATAAGTAAAAGAAATTTAGCCAATTGATTGAAGAATGTCGTCGTTTCCACGCCGAGCCTTTGATGAAGATCGCTCCGCCTAGGAAGTCGACGCCGTGAGAGGATTTGAAGAAGACTTACCGCTTTGGGTATGATTGAATGATTGAAACACTCAAGATGACAAGGTTTGGATAGAACAAGTTTGAAAACTTAAGTTTGAAAATATAACAGAATTCAAGTGAAAATAGGGGTTGGAAGAAAAAGTATAACTTCAAATCTAGATGGAATTAGAAGAAGTGTAAAACATGAACGTTGTAGAGAATTGCAAGAGGAAGAACTTTGATGAAGAACACAGACACAGAAAATAAGAGGAATGCAATGAAAAATCAAGATCTATCACTGCTGGTGAATAGTAACTGACAGAAAAACAGCATCTTGAAAAATTAATTCTAACTCTAAAAATACACAGAATTAGACAAAGTGGTAGAAGAATGAAATGGAGATCTCGAAGAGAGGAACAAAGTTGATGAAGAACTCAGATTGAAAAGAGGTCTAGAAAGGCTTTAAAACATAAGAAAACTAGAATGTCTCACCACGGATGAACAGTAAATACATAAAACAGCACTTAAGAAAATGGGCAATAACTCTATGAATCAGGAAGAATTTGAAGAAATGCTAAACCGAGAAGTTGAAGAAAACTTAAAAACAAACAACTTTCATGAAGACAAGAATTTGAAAAGGGGATCACAACAATACGTAATTGAACCAAGAATAGACTGAATGCTTAAAAAGAACCTTGCATTAATATCAAATCAACTTACAAAGGTGACACCAAAAGCTTGTAAAACATCAAGATCCAACCCTCCTATGGAGCTCTACTAAGACTTAAAATGAAGAACTTCAAGAATACAATGGAAAATCTCTATGCTATCTCTCCTTCCAACTCAACTCTAACTCTCTAACAACTCATTCCATTACACATGAAGCCCTTATATAGGGTTACAAACTCTTCTTGCCCATGTGAAACAATCAAGTGCACCTAATTTTGACCCAACTTGGTAGGCTGGAATGTGCTGCACCTTTGTCATTTTTTTCTGATTTTTTTTGGAATTTTTATGCCCCTTTTTCTCCTTCTTTCTCTCTTATTCTCACTGCCGGCGCGTTGCGCCGACCGCCGTGGGTTAGGCGGCCTACCGCCGTGGGCCCGCCATGCGCCTGCCGCTCCGCCATCGCCACGCGTCGCACGCGGCGCACGCGCCCGCGTGCGTCGCGTGAGTCGCCCGCCTCCGACCACGAACCCCCCCTCCCTTCGCCCGCCGACCTCGTCGCCCGTGCCATTGGCGCGGGCGGGGCGAAGGCGGGAAAGGGGGGGGGGGCGGGTTTAAACTTTTTTTTAAAAAAATATATAAATAATGTATATATATCTATATATCTATATATATATATAGTATATATATCTTAGAAAATTCTAAAAAATATCAAATAATTTTATTTTTTTTTCTATTTTTTTTCTTTTCTTTTTGAACAATTTCCTGGGCTTCTGGCCCATTATCATAATATTTTTATTTTCTTTATTTTCTTTTTCGTGGAGCTTTTCTCGTACCGAGTGCCTGTATAAATACATAAAAATTGTAATTAAAATTTATTTAATTTCAAAAAAATAAACAATTGATCAAAAATCAACAGTAAGTGTGAGAAGTGTATATTTAATATAATTTAAGCTCATAAAAATATGTAGAATCATGAATTAAGATATAAAAATACACACTTATCACACCCCCCAACTTACTCATTGCTAGTCCCTTAACAATGCATATAATGAAAAATTTCAGGACCAACAAGAGGTTAAAGTATTCAGGCCTCATTTCCAGTTCATCTTTCATAGAGTCAACTAAAGATCAGGAATCTGGAGTAATTATTACAGATTAGCCTTATGTCAGAAATTCAGGTACATGATCAAGAATCTAATCAAAATTCAGTAGCACTTGTGCATGTGCAATGCTAAGTCCACAGTGAAGACAATTGCATCCTCCACTTGCTATTCTGAACAAATGTCTTTCAATTCTGCACTTCTTACTTAGAGCGTTCAATGCACACTAGCTTTTTATCTGCCTTATTGATATGTCCCTTTTGGGATCACTATATATATATATTTTTTTCCTTTTCTTTTTTTCTCTTTCTTTTTTTGTTTCTTTACACACATGATGCTGCACTACCCGTTACTGTTTTACGCGAACCTCAACACGTTTTAGAGTAGGTCCGGTGCCACAGATCAAAGTTCCCTTTTCCTTTGGACGCGAACCTCAACACGTCTTAGGTGAAGTAGGCCCGGTTACTCAGAATCGGAGCATTTTTCATGGTACTTTATTTTTTTTTCTCATATTTTTGTATGGCAGAAAGCTTCTAAAAGATCTCTTTTTCAGAAAATACAGAATATCAGACAGTCTGTCTAAAATAACAGAAGGCTTGTCCTTCTTGTTTCATTAGCGTGCAACGTGATTTTATTTCTTTTTTTGAAAGTGCATCTGAACTTTAAAGAGATTCTTTAAATCAGTTTTCCATGGCTAGAGTAAATAAATTATCCAGCATCATTTTCCCAGTTGTTTCTATTCAGAATCACTTTTCATGCGACATGAATCAAGAAATTTAACTCGGGAAAAACTGTTGTTTAACATGACAATTCAAGAAAGTAAGAAAAATTTTTGTTGAAATTTGTAGAAATTTTTGAAATTTTTTGAAAATTTTGTTTTTGAAAATTTGAAATTTTTGAAAATTTTGACATTTATCTCCCCCCCCAACTTAAATGACATTGTCCTCAATGGCATAAACAGTAGAAAGATCAGAGGACATGTAAAGAGATAATATAGTTGGGATGGAAGGATACAACCTGAAGGGTCGGGCGAAGTGATGAAGGCTCCTTCTCCGTATGGCCGATCAACTGAAACACATACTCAAGCAAAACGTCAAATCACGAAACTTTGGATTCCCTCCCAGCAGCCATTGCTTAGCACAGAAGGAATGGAACTTACCGTGTCCATGAGTTACAAAGGGAATTGACCACGGAATTCTTCATGGGTCACGGATCCGGAATTCCCGCAGAAATGTCCCCTTATGGCATGTGTTTACGAAAAGCAGTCACAACGGGACACTGAACACATGGAATCTTTGGGCCAGAAAGTCAATAAAGCATGCCTCCGTCTCAGTCACTCCACATGGTAGAGTGGGCGCGAGAGTAAAGGGAGGAGGACTTGTCGCCAAGGCTGTTGCTAAAGGTGACGAAGACAGATGCCGATCACCGTCTCTCCAATCCTATAAATACCACCCTTTCCTCTTATCTTCGGCACATCGAAGGCTTGAGAGTAGAGTAGAGGAGTGAAAAGTGGGAAAGGGAAGTAGTGAGTGTTGCTCAACTGTCAGAATGGAGGGTGAATCGAGCGTCAGAGCAGAAGGTGAGTCCTCTAGCTCCTCGAAGAGGAGCAGATCGGGCAGCAGTGCCAGGAGATTTTTAGAAGTCGAAGGACAATCGAGGGAGAGGACCCTATCACAACTTGTAAGTGGCTCCTTGCATTCCTTACTTCATGCTTTCGTCTCCGTTCTTTCCGTCGCAAAATTCCCATTTCTCACTTCAAGTGTATGTGCAGATCGTGATGAGATCGCACATATCGTGGGAGCTGGTAGTGGCGGCCTATCGAGGTCTCCCAGCCTTCCAGAAGGTAAGGTTAGACGTGATGGGGTTCGGCGCCTTTCTGAGAATCGAGCCGATCAAGCTCGACCTTGCCTTGATTCAAGCATTACGTGAAAGATGGGATCCGGCAAGTCGAGCATTTCTGATGTTGTGGGGGCACATGGTACCCAGCCTAGAAGACATGGTCCGGATTACGGGCCTCAAAGTAGACGGAGAAGCAGTGACTGGCGTGACTTACGCGGACTACCGAGAAGGTGCCCACAAGCTATTGGGGATGGACTTAGACGGCAGGAAGAACAGGTCAGTAGCTAAAGCATCTATCATGGAGGCATTAGGGCTTACTGACATGCGTCCGCGTGATGACGAGTCCCTTGAAGAATTTATGGAAAGGGCAGAAAGAGGTGCCCGAGCTGTGTATTGCGTGGATACCAGCAACTGGGAGAGGACCAACATGGATCTTAGAAGGTTCCTCCTCTTTCTTTTGGGCAAGTTGCTATTGGGCTCCAAGGGTGACAGTATCCACTGTCACTTCTTAGAGCTACTTGTAGACCTGGAGAGAGTAGGACAATACGCCTAGGGCGCTGCTGTATTGGCTCATCTGTTTACAGGTTTGTCACAAAGGGCAGACCGAGAGATGACACTCAATGGGTTTACGCCCTTCATCCAGGTAAAGAATGTTTTCGTTGTTTTGTTTTATGCCCTTTGTTTTCTTGATTTTGTTGATATTAATGACCCATGATGGTGTAGCTATGGAGCTACTATTACCTTCCAATGGGGAGAGCTCGTCACTGCCGGCCACTGACGGTCCCGCTTGCTAGACGGTGGCAACCCATCATGAGTACAGCACCTTTATCTTATCAACTGATGGTGTTAAGGCGGGAGTTGTAAGAATTCCCTGCAACGATGGTATGATAATTTTTCACCCTTTTCTTTGGTTTGTTTTGTTTGATCATCATTTTGTAACTAACCAAGAAGATGCGTACAACCCATCAAAGGTGAATTGGAGGCCTTTCTTGAACATGGTCGATGTTGACCAACCGTGGGTTACTGGAAGCCGCGCCCGGTTCGGACGGGACCTCTGGCTCCATTGTTTGAATGAAATTGAGCCCCTCAGACTGAGACTAGCTATGAGGACCCTAGGGCTGGCCCAGGAATGGGTAGATATGACCATATCTCCCAGCGTCGGAAAGCAGACGCGTGGACCGGTAACCTGTGTCGATTGGAGGGTGCGCTTCCCCGAACAATATGAAGACTGGCAAAGGGGTGGCACGCTTGTGGAATCGGAAGCACAAGACTGCGAGGATTACCTACGCCTCTATAGGGTAATGTATGCAGAGAGGCTCCAGCCTGGAGGGCTTATAGAGGTTAAGAAATCATGTTTTTATCTTTTTCATTTCTTTCATTGGTTTGTTTTTGATTTTTTTTTGTTTGTGTGAACTCATAAGTTGTAACCTGTAGGATGCCCGTGATACTATAATAATGAACTTACGAGCTCGTCTGGCGGACACTGAGCAAGAGTTGAGTGACACTCGAGCGGCTCTTGGTTCATCAGTAAGTGTTTTGTATACACCCCAGGTATGATTTGAGATTCACGATGCGATCCACTTAATGTCATCTCATATGTGTTACAGCGTGCCCAGCTCGATGCAGTTTCATCTGCGATTGGGGCAGATGGCGTTTCTTCCAGTTTATGGATTCCTACTTCAGAACTGGATCAACTCCACGAGCAGCTCGCTCATGCCACACAACGGGCTGCGGAGGCAGAAGGGATGCTTTCTGCACAGGTGAGGGTGTCACTATTTAAAATCCCTTGTGCAAGCATTGCTATTTGCCTGAGATGAAATGTATGGCAGGAGAAGGAAACATAGGAGGCACTTGCGCATGCCACCCAGATGGAAGCTCGAATAACTGAGCTGGAGAAGGAACTACAGCGTCGTCCTGATGAGGACTCTTCTAGGGACGCTGTGGAGCTGAGGATCACTCTTCAGCTCGAGAGAGAAGACAGAGAGAGAGAACGGGCTGAAAGAGAAAGGGACAGGGACAGAGATAAAGCTAAGAGGTTGGCCGAGAAAGAGGAGAAGAAGGCCCTAGAGGCCCAAATATTTGAACTGAAGACCAGTCTCGGCCTTGCCGATCAATGGCTGAAGGATGGCGAGGAGCGCTATCGAAGAGCACGAGAGCGTGGCTTTCGTGTCAGTAGCTTCTTTGCGGCCCCCGCAGATCGGCGTCTTTAAACTTTGTAATCTCTGGTTGTTTGTTCCTGTTATTGAGAGTTTGAATAAAAATGTTTTTTTTTTTGCTTGGTTCTCTCTTCTTTTTGGCCACTCAAATCCCTAAACACATCTAATTTCCCAAAACAATTCATTATCACACAGAATTTACTTAGGTTGTCTCCTAAGAAGCCATTTATTTGCACACCAAACTGTGAAGATGTTGGGCTGCCTCCCAAAAAGTGCTAAATTTAACGTCTTCAGCCAGACGCACTGTAGCTCAACAACCAACAAGTTGATTTTAAAATGAGCCACCAAAGAATTTTATCCTTGCCAAAATTATCTTTTTCATGCCCTAAAGAAAACGAATGTGACTGGTGAGCGCAAGGGTAAAGCATGTATCGAGGTGGAGGCATCACAAACGGACCACCCCAATCAGAGAATAGAGGAGGACCATTGGGAAAAATCATGTCATCAATTATGAAATGTTCCTCCTTAGAGGCTATGGGATCATCATGTAGAGCAAGAGTAGACCAGTCGGTTGGAAGAACTTCAAAAGAATCACCGTGGTCAAGAATTGGCATAAGCTCTATCCTCTCCTCTAGATTGAAAGTATCATGCGGTACATTCAAATCATTCAATTCCTCATTTACCCCAACTTCATTATTCAAATAAATATTCAATTCTAGATCCATCTTCACTTCTTCTTCCTTCCCATCTTCAAGGATAATTTCATCAAAGTCGTGTACCATCTCCACTTCTTCTCCATTCCCATCTTCAAAGAGAAGTTCATCATGGTTGGGAAGAGACTTGTGATGAGGCTCAATATATTCATCCTCTCCCCCTAACTGAAGATCATCCACCTCTCTTGCATTTCCCTCATGTTGACAAGCAAGCACTGGCTCCTCAAATTCCTTTGTAGGAGGGGGAATATGATCATTCATTAGTTCATCATCGTCATGAATTTCATTGCCATCAAATTCTTCAATCTCCTTAAATTGTCTAGGTTCCTCATTCAAATCGTTTTGACAAGATCTCTCCATAATTCCTTCATCTTCTAAATTAAGATTAATCAAAGGGTAATGCTCTTGGGGAATCATAGAGTGATCATAGTCAGTGGGAAGGACTTGATGAGGATTAGGTTCAGAGTAATCAAAGAATTGATTTCCCTCCATGATTTTGACTTCCTCAGTAAGCCTATTGATTTGCTGTTGGAGGAATTGACTGAGGAGAATGAATTGATCATCAGAGATATTAGCTGAGGGTGGAAGAGATGAATAGTGAAGAGGGGAATGATTTGTATGTTGGGCTGGGTCATAATAATCATCAGATGTTTTAGCCCAATTATGATTTTCATTATTCCCTTCTTCTCCCCCCAACTTAGACTCTTCATTATTTTCCTTGGTCAATACAATTTGGGATTTATTAGCTTCTCCCCAATTTTCCTGATATAGCTGCTCCATATTATCCTCATTATCAAAAATGATGGGAGAGTTGTTGAAGTGAGGATTGATGGATAGTTCATTCAAGCTGATATTATAATCATAATCAAGAAATTGATTTTCAAGATTTTCAGTGGTGAGGCTAGCACGTAGGTCCATTGCTAACTCTCTATCACGTTGATCAATTTGGGCTTGAATGATTTGGCTTTGAGCTTCAAGGGACTGCTGATTGGCCAAAATGAGTTGAGTCATTTGATTAAACCTATCCTCAAAATCAGACTTTGGAGGAGTTGAATAGGTGGGGTTGTACTCAGACTGTGATGGGTAATTAGAATAGAAATCAGCCTGATACTGAGGTGGTGAAGAGTAGATGGGTTGACCTTGAGAATGAGCTTGATTGTAAGGATCATTGGAATATGAAGCCCAATCTGCAAAATGTGGGTTTGAAGGACTTTGAATGGGGTCTTGATAGGGTGCCCAAGAGGATGATTGTTGGTTTTCCCACCTAGGATATGGATTTGTGTGAGAGAAAGAGGTGGAAGAATTCGATGACAATTGATACGGCTCTTGGGTAAAAGATGAATTGTGAACCCCATTGTGGAAGAGTGAAGGAGTTTGATGATAAGGGGCAAATGAAGGATTGGAATTCAAATAACCTGCATAGTTGAACATGAAAGAATCTAGTAATGGGCCTGAATAAATTTAGATGTGGTAATGCAAACGACCCAAGAAAGAGTGATGGTTTTTTTTTTAATGAAATTTTTTTTGTTTTGATTTTGTTGTGCTTTTATGCAAAAATAAACAAGTTAGCACACAAATTACCCTAATGACCTTGATGTGCCCTAGACCTACAAGTAGGGTTTCACAAAATGATTAACGTGAGACTTAAGTTTACCCTCAATATGACCACCAGCCAGGTAAGGGGTGGGGAAGTGGGAGGTTCCCCCTACTTTCGTAGGGACCTTATTATGCCAAACCACTAACCCACTTAAAGCGTTTGCTGTCCGACCGTCTTGCCTTAGACACCGGTTTTCATATTAGGATAAACCTAAATAACACAAGAATCACAGTGTGATCCTAGGGCCAACGTTTACTGACTTTTATTTATGGCGGAGGTCATGCGAAGATGCAAGAGAAATGTGGTTTGTGGGCTAAGGAAGGGTGATGAAATCCCCACCTTATCTTATTAGGGGTATTGCCCTTAAAGTATGTTGAAATGAAAATGCACATCACAATTTCAAACAAGGGGTTCTTTATGCAAAATGAATGCCAGAATATGGTGAGTAGAACGTACCTTGCCCCTCGCAATCTTCAATATGCAATTGACAGTAATTGAACAAAGAAAACTTCTATACTAAATGATGCATGTCCTAAAACATGATGTGTGGTTTCTAATCTTGAAATACATTTTTTTTTAGATTTTGGTGCAAGTATTTTTTTTTTGTTTTTTTTAATTAATGAACCTATCTAACCAGCACAAAAAAAATTTCTTTTGTTTTGATTGTTTTATGATTTTTATAGAGTTTTCAAGAAATTTTCAGATTTTTGTAAAGATTTTTCAGAAAGTGGAAAGATAGAACCTGTTTCTTGATTTCAACCCTTTAGGGATGCTTCCAGGCTTTCAACAACGTTTCATATCCTTGGAATTTCAGGTTGCTTTTCCTCTTTCTTTGATTTTCAAATTTTTTTCTTTGTCCTGCACAAGTAAAAAGAGCAAAATGAATATTCACATATATACACCAAACACAAGAATATCCAACTATCAGCATAATTCACTCCCCGGCAACGGCGCCAAAAATTTGATGGAGCTCTACAGTCGTTGTTTAAAAATACCGTGCCACACAAATTTCAAAATTGATAACCGCACTCACTCACTCGATTGATTTTTGAAAATACGAGTACAGTGGTGAATACTGGTCGATCCCACGGGGAGAGAATATTTGATTTTAGTTCAAGTTGGAAATATCCTTGTGTTTGGAAAATAAATGTTATATTTTGGAGTGCGTTATCACTAAAGAAATTGAAATTACAACTTTAAATGACAAGAGATAAGTAAAAGAAATTTAGCCAATTGATTGAAGAATGTCGTCGTTTCCACGCCGAGCCTTTGATGAAGATCGCTCCGCCTAGGAAGTCGACGCCGTGAGAGGATTTGAAGAAGACTTACCGCTTTGGGTATGATTGAATGATTGAAACACTCAAGATGACAAAGTTTGGATAGAACAAGTTTGAAAACTTAAGTTTGAAAATATAACAGAATTCAAGTGAAAATAGGGGTTGGAAGAAAAAGTATAACTTCAAATCTAGATGGAATTAGAAGAAGTGTAAAACATGAACGTTGTAGAGAATTGAAAGAGGAAGAACTTTGATGAAGAACACAGACACAGAAAATAAGAGGAAGGCAATGAAAAATCAAGATCTATCACTGCTGGTGAATAGTAACTGACAGAAAAACAGCATCTTGAAAAATTAATTCTAACTCTAAAAATACACAGAATTAGACAAAGTGGTAGAATAATGAAATGGAGATCTCGAAGAGAGGAACAAAGTTGATGAAGAACTCAGATTGAAAAGTGATAGTAATGTATGCCCTTTAAGCCAATCACATGTGATGTGATGGGACATATATTGTACAATCTTATTCAATGAAAAATGGCATTTTCTTCATTATATTATTAGCACGTTATTCTGAGCATATTTATAATATGATGAAGTCCCTGAATGTGGGCTATGATGTCTGGATCATGATGAGATCATGATAATGAGATCAGACATCTAGATGTTCATATTCTAAATGTTCCTGGTCGTAGGATCTTCGAAGAGGGACTTTGAAGATCCGGATAGACCAGTGCACGTGTTGTTTACTTATGAGATGAGGGTGGTTGATCTCATAACCACTGGTGTGGAGACACCTAGGCACACATGCAGGTGCTCATTACTGAATGAGTCCACTGAACTGACCCGTGCTAGAACACCTGAATGGTAATCATGTTGACTGTCAATCAGGAGGTTCTATTGTATCAGTAACACAGTTGGATCTTAGACCTGAGTCACTAAAGTGTTTTGCATAAATTCCGCTGAGCGTTTGATTGTTGACTTATGAACCTAAGTGTTGTGGTTCTTCATAGTTAACTATTCGGACTCAGTGGGATTCATGTGGAAACACTTAAGTAGGCAACAAGGGATCGTTCACTCTCCACATGTATTAGAAGAGAGAATACTCTATGGACACGTACTTAGAAATCCCTGGCCAGGGTATGTGGCTTCACTGAGAAAAGGGGTTTTCTAGTGAGCTATACTGGTAAGTACGAAGGTCCGTTAGATCAGTGTGGTTTAGGGCTTGACAGTTTGACCATGCCCTTACTCTGATTGGAGTATTGTATGAACGAGGGTCTATAGCTGTGTGGAATCTGATGACGGAAAGGTCCTGTTGGGTTGCATCCCTCCCATAGTCATTTGGGATCACGAGGTATTGCTTGGTGCCATTCGTGATCGGAAAGCCAATTAACCTCGTTAAGAGTTAACGGGTTATATTGAAATTGAGTTGTGAATGGTTCTTAACTCAATGGGCTAAGAAACCAAATGGACTAATGGGCCTAGAGGGTCACACACATAAGAATGGTTTATCAGACGGTAGAGGACGGGATTTATAGACGTTGTCTGGGTTTTTGTGAAAAACCGCCGGAGTCTATAAATCATCCTGTTGGAAACCCTAATCCCAAGCTAATTAGGGTTTTTCTGTTGGCCGTCCTCCTCCCTCTCCCTCTCCCTTGGGATTTGCGCCCCCCTCTCCATCCCGGTGAAGATCGGTGGATGGTGACGACGAGAAGCGGGCGTCAAGTGGAGATTGCACGGGGAATCCCGTCTCCTCCGACCGTTCGTGTGGATACGTCTAGAGGCCGGACACTTGGACGGCTCACGACCCGACGTGCCTTCGCTCGATCGTCTTCGGGCATTTGGGATTTAATCAATCCCGCAAAGGTATAGAATCGTTCTACCTTCGTCGGGATTCGATCCGGTTTTATTCTATTCTATTTTGATCGCCAGCAACGATATGCATCTTTAGGGTTTCGTTGTTTCCGCTGCTATTCTGATCGAAACCCAACAGTGGTATCAGAGCCAGGTTGCTGGCCCGATCAAAATCGGATTTTTATATTATTTATGTTCTTCACGTTCATGCATTCGGCTCAATATTGGGGTGTTCGGTTGGGTCCCGATTCGAAGGTTTTGTAGTCAAATGATCCCATGGCATTGTTGCTGATGCTCAGAGGATCAAAACGCACATAATATTGCGTTGTTTGACCCCTTGATGAGGGCGAATCGGGCTCGCCTGCCCGGCCGCGACCGGGGTTCGCACAGGGTGGTTAGGACCGTTTTTGGCCTCGAATCTCCGATGTTTGAGATCCATGGGGGCTGGCAATTGTTGCTGGTCGATCCCCATGGGATCCCATGGCGTCCCGGGGTGCGCGGCGGCCGTTGGCAGCGGCTCCGGCGAAGTTCGCGGCGAGCTCTTCGGGCGCCGGCGTGTTCTTCGCAGCCCTCTTCTCCGGCGACGGCGAAGGGGGCGGTGGCCGGCGGACATCCGGGCGGGACCCCAGGGGTCGTCCGCGGTGGCAGGCGGCGGCGGTCGGCCCGCCTGCGGCGAGCACCGGGGGTTAGGGTTTTTACCCTGGCCCCCCTTCCCCTTCCGCGTTCGGGCGGGGGAGACGACCCCCGCGGGTCTTCCCCGGGCGGATCCGGGCCGCGCCCGGATCCGCGCCCGGACCGGCCCGCGCCCGGATCCGCGCCCGGATCCGCGCCCGAACCCCCCATATTATTTTTTTTTTGATTTTTTATTCATTTTAAACCGTTTAAAATGCATAAAATTTCAGAAAAAATTTCGGAAAAATTCTGAAAAATATTTTAATGGATCCTAAAATTGTTTTAGCAATCTATTAACTTATTTTTATTATTTGGCCCATGATTAAGTAAATAATGGAATACTTAAAATGGTTTTAAGTATTTGTCATTATTTAATTAATTAGTGTTAATTACTATAAGAATGTGATTCTTATGAGGTTAATTAACTGATAATTAGCATTGAGCCCATGCAGTGAATGGTGAAGTCCGTTGTCTAAAGTTGTTTAGACTTGTTTGTTAGCATGTTTTGGCTAAATTGTTTAGTTAACATATTATTATGCGCGATTTCAAAACTAATTAATATTATTTTGAAATCTATATTATATCCCGCTGTAATTATATGATAATTACCTGTTTGATGCCTGTGATGGTCATGTGTGTGGATGGATGGTCATGGACTTAGCTTGCATGCGATGTTTTTTCCTTTATGGTGAATGGTGTAATTTTTGGGGCCTACGTGCCTCCCTCTCTCTCTCATTTAATCCGGGCATGTACATTCTATCTCCCTTTTTGTATTGTACTCCCCTTGACTATGTCAAGGTTTCTTATTATTATCTGATGTATATTTGTGGGCCTGCGAGCCCAATTTCATATATGCTTGTAATAATGAGAAGCGGATCAAATGAAGACTGTGGAGGAGATTTACACCGGTGGACCCTGGAGGTTCTTCGCATCATTGGGAGCTTTTGTTGCTCGATGTTGTATCTTCTTCACCATATTAGGATTTACATTACCAACTGGCTCTGGTAATGTTGCTAGGTTGAAAGTCCATGATCATCCATCAGTGCGTAGGCATATATGCGATATATGTGGATGTGCTACTCTATATATATATATAGATAATTTAGGGTATATTTATGATACTCCAACTTATCTTATATATGTAGCACACTTATTGATGAGACAAAATTTAACAAATCCCCTATTATTAAAATTAGGTTGATAAACGTGAAACATTAAGAATGATTCACGTAGCCTTCCGTTGTTATAGTCTAAAGTGAGCCGTTCTTAGACTGTGGTGGTTTGTTGTGCTACCACAAGACTATCACAGCAAGGGGACGGAGACTTTAGGCTAAGGTTTAGACCACACCTTGGGATGGGGGGCTGGCATGACTTTGTTGTGCTACCACAAGAGTTATGTCATAAACCCATTCCCATAACGTAACAACGGGTTGACCTAACCAACACATGTGATTTGTTGTGCTACCACAAGATCTCAATGTGTTTGGAGGCTAAATTACTGGGAATTACAAGGAGTTGTAATTGGCAAGAGTTGCCTACCCATTAAGTATGGGGTAGTTTGTTGTGCTGCCACAAGACTACTTCCATAATGTTAATGGGATCTTAGTACCCACTAGGACACAATCGCAGTGTCCCGTATTTGCATATAAGGGGTTATGCAAATTCGTCGAAAATTAGTGGGAGTATTAATTAGGATAAAGTCCATATCTTAATTAAATATCATGAGTGTCTGCAATATTATTCTTATTTTGTTTCATTTCCTCTTGTAGACCGAAATGGCGAATCATCCATTGAGAGGCATACTGGATGCCAACAGGCTGACTGGTCCTAACTATGTCGATTGGCTCAGGAATCTGAGAATTGTTCTCACTGCTGAAAAGATAGCTTATGTCCTTGAGCAGCCTGTTCCCCCTGTTCCTGCTGAGGGCGCCGATGAGGCCGAAATGATTCTTTATGAAAAGCATAAAGATGATGCCACTCTGGCCCAGTGTTACATGCTGGCCTCTATGACTAATGAGTTGCAGAGGCAGCATGAAAAGATGGATGCTAGATCCATGCTTTTCCATCTAGAAGAGCTTTTTGGAGCTCAAAGTAGAACAGAAAGATATGAGATATCTAAGAATCTGTTCGGGGCCAAGATGTCTGAGGGAACATCAGTACAGACTCATGTTCTCAAAATGATTGAGTGGATTGAGAGGCTGAAAGAATTAGGCTTTGAGATGAATAAAGATTTATGCATTGACCTAATTCTTCAGTCCCTCCCAAATTCATTCTCCCAGTTCATAGTGAACTTCAACATGAATAAGATTGAATGCTCTCTTGCAGAGCTTCTTAACATGTTGAAGACTGCTGAGGGGACAATGAATAATGGAAAATCTTCTGTGCTGCTTGTTGGTAAGACCAACAAGAAAAGAAAGAATCAGACTGTTTTTAAGAAAAATAAGAAGAAGAAACAGGATAAGCAGGGGAAGGCAGCTAAGAAGGAAGAGGCTAAGAAAGATAAGGGCCAATGCTTCCACTGCCATAAGGATGGCCACTGGAAGAGGAACTGCAAGTTATATCTTGCAGAGAAGGCAAAACAGAAGCTTGGAGAAGCTTCAGGTATGTTCATGATAGTTGACCTAAACTTGTCTTTTAGATCCACGTCATGGGTATTAGATACTGGATGTGCATCTCATATCTGCAATGATTTGCAGGTGCTGACAAGCAGTAGGCGACTGAACAAAGGAGAGGTTGACTTGCGATTGGGAAATGGAGCAAAAGTTGCTGCACTCGCAGTCGGGAAGGTGAACCTCCAGATGCCTACAGGAGCTACACTAGAGCTTGTGGACTGTTATTATGTTCCTTCCATAATAAAGAACATTATTTCCATTTCGTGCTTAATTAAATCTGGATTTGTTGTAAGCTTTGGAAACAATGGATGCTCTTTATTATTAGATGGTAAATTGTTTGCCAGTGGGAGCCTAATGAATGGTTTATATGTTTTAGATATGGTATCTCCTGTGATGTGTGTGGAAGCACCTCTTAAAAGAAAGAGGGGCAATGTGAATCAAGCCTACCTTTGGCACTGCAAACTTGGTCATATTAATGAAGAAAGATTAAAGAAGTTGTGTAAGAATGGATATATTGATCCATTTGATTATGAATCATACACAACTTGTGAATCTTGTCTCATGGGTAAAATGACCAAATCTCCATTTAGTGGACATGGAGTTAGAGCGAATGAGTTATTAGAACTCATACACTCTGATGTGTGTGGACCTATGTCCACACATGCCAAAGGAGGATATTCATACTTCATTACATTCACTGATGATTTCTCAAGGTACGGATATGTGTACTTAATGAAGTACAAATCTGAAGCTTTTGAGAAATTCGTTGAATTCAGAAATGAAGTAGAGAAACAAACTGGAAAGAATATTAAAACTCTTCGATCAGATCGGGGAGGTGAATATTTGAGTACAGAGTTCACACAATATTTGAAGGACAATGGAATATTGTCACAATGGACACCTCCTTATACACCTCAGTTGAATGGTGTAGCAGAAAGGAGGAATCGCACTCTATTAGATATGGTGCGATCCATGATGTGTTTTGCCGGTTTACCCTTATCTCTCTGGGGCTATGCCTTAGAGACTGCTGCGCACTTATTAAATAAAGTACCATCGAAGTCAGTTGACTCCACTCCATATGAGATATGGAAAGAAAAGAAACCAAATCTTAAATCTGTTAAGGTTTGGGGTTGCCCTGCCCATGTTAAGAAACATGACTCAGATAAACTGGAATCAAGAACTGAGAAGTGTAGGTTTGTGGGATATCCTAAGGAAACTTATGGATATTACTTCTACCAGCCTAGCGATCAAAGAGTGTTTGTCGCTAAACATGCTGTGTTCCTTGAGGAAGAGTATATCCTTGAAGGAAACAGTGGGAGCATGGTAGAACTGGAAGAAGTTCTAGAGCCACAACCCATCAGTGTGCCTTCTCAGGTTCCAGAGCAATCAGGTTCACAAACTGTTCGTAGGTCTGGGCGGATACCTATTCAGCCAGATAGATATGTGGGACATATTACTGGTAAGGTATCACATAATGAGGATGATGATCCTAAGACCTACGAGGAGGCAATGAGTGTCATTGACTCTGGGAATTGGCAAGAGGCCATGATATCAGAAATGGATTCCATGTACTCCAACCAAGTTTGGAACTTGGTAGATCCACCAGAAGGTATTGTACCTATTGGATGTAAATGGATCTTTAAAAGAAAGATTGGAGCAGATGGAAAGGTTGATACCTTTAAAGCAAGGCTTGTAGCGAAAGGTTATCGTCAAAGACAAGGTGTTGACTATGACGAAACCTTCTCTCCTGTAGCCATGCTGAAATCCATCAGGATATTACTTGCCATTGCTGCATACTATGATTATGAAATTTGGCAAATGGATGTGAAAACGGCATTCCTCAATGGAAGACTTGAGGAAGAAGTGTACATGACACAGCCTGAGGGATTCATATCCAAAGAATATCCAAACAGAGTATGCAGGCTTTTGAGATCCATTTATGGACTCAAACAAGCATCCCGCAGTTGGAACATAAGATTTGATGAGGCAATCAAATCTTGTGACTTCGTTAAGAACGAAGATGAGCCATGTGTATATAAGAAGATCAGTGGGAGTGCAATTACGTTCTTGGTACTGTATGTAGATGACATACTACTCATTGGGAATGATGTAGGTATGTTATCATCAGTCAAAGCCTGGCTGTCAAAACATTTCTCTATGAAAGATTTGGGAAATGCATCCTACATATTGGGGATCCGGATCTATAGAGATAGATCAATGAGGATGCTAGGCTTATCCCAATCTATGTACATTGACACCATTGTCAAAAGGTTTGGCATGGAGGACTCCAAGAGAGGTCTAATACCAGTTAGACATGGAGTCTATCTCTCCAAGGAGATGTCCCCTAAAACTCCAAAGGAGAGAGAATACATGAGTAGAGTTCCCTATGCTTCTGCCATAGGATCTATCATGTATGCGATGTTATGTACCAGACCTGATATAGCCTATGCTCTAAGTGTTACGAGCAGGTATCAGGCAGATCCAGGTGAGCAACACTGGATAGCTGTGAAATGCATCCTTAAGTACTTAAGAAGGACTAAGGATTTATTTCTGGTCTATGGAGGTGAAGACTTGAAACTAAGAGGGTACACTGACTCTAGTTTCCAGTCGGACAAAGATGACAGCAAATCAACCTCTGGGTTTATCTTTACTCTCAATGGTGGAGCAGTGAGTTGGAAGAGTTCCAAACAAGAAACCACTGCTGATTCAACTACTGAAGCTGAGTACATTGCTGCTGCCGAAGCTTCAAAGGAGGCGGTTTGGATGAAGAAGTTCATCGGCCAGTTGGGAGTTGTCCCAAGTATCTCTGATCCAGTCCCCTTGTTTTGTGACAACAATGGGGCAATTGCACAAGCAAAAGAGCCGAGGTCTCATCAGAAGTCTAAGCACATTCTGCGGCGTTATCACTTGATCAGAGAAATTATAGCTAGAGGAGATGTGATCATAGATAGAGTATCTTCAGCTGATAATATTGCAGATCCACTTACCAAGCCTTTATCTCTAAATGTGTTTGAGCGTCACCTAAGGCTGATGGGGATCAAGCATGTGGGTGATTGGCTTTAAGTGCAAGTGGGAGATTGATAGTAATGTATGCCCTTTAAGCCAATCACATGTGATGTGATGGGACATATATTGTACAATCTTATTCAATGAAAAATGGCATTTTCTTCATTATATTATTAGCACGTTATTCTGAGCATATTTATAATATGATGAAGTCCCTGAATGTGGGCTATGATGTCTGGATCATGATGAGATCATGATAATGAGATCAGACATCTAGATGTTCATATTCTAAATGTTCCTGGTCGTAGGATCTTCGAAGAGGGACTTTGAAGATCCGGATAGACCAGTGCACGTGTTGTTTACTTATGAGATGAGGGTGGTTGATCTCATAACCACTGGTGTGGAGACACCTAGGCACACATGCAGGTGCTCATTACTGAATGAGTCCACTGAACTGACCCGTGCTAGAACACCTGAATGGTAATCATGTTGACTGTCAATCAGGAGGTTCTATTGTATCAGTAACACAGTTGGATCTTAGACCTGAGTCACTAAAGTGTTTTGCATAAATTCCGCTGAGCGTTTGATTGTTGACTTATGAACCTAAGTGTTGTGGTTCTTCATAGTTAACTATTCGGACTCAGTGGGATTCATGTGGAAACACTTAAGTAGGCAACAAGGGATCGTTCACTCTCCACATGTATTAGAAGAGAGAATACTCTATGGACACGTACTTAGAAATCCCTGGCCAGGGTATGTGGCTTCACTGAGAAAAGGGGTTTTCTAGTGAGCTATACTGGTAAGTACGAAGGTCCGTTAGATCAGTGTGGTTTAGGGCTTGACAGTTTGACCATGCCCTTACTCTGATTGGAGTATTGTATGAACGAGGGTCTATAGCTGTGTGGAATCTGATGACGGAAAGGTCCTGTTGGGTTGCATCCCTCCCATAGTCATTTGGGATCACGAGGTATTGCTTGGTGCCATTCGTGATCGGAAAGCCAATTAACCTCGTTAAGAGTTAACGGGTTATATTGAAATTGAGTTGTGAATGGTTCTTAACTCAATGGGCTAAGAAACCAAATGGACTAATGGGCCTAGAGGGTCACACACATAAGAATGGTTTATCAGACGGTAGAGGACGGGATTTATAGACGTTGTCTGGGTTTTTGTGAAAAACCGCCGGAGTCTATAAATCATCCTGTTGGAAACCCTAATCCCAAGCTAATTAGGGTTTTTCTGTTGGCCGTCCTCCTCCCTCTCCCTCTCCCTTGGGATTTGCGCCCCCCTCTCCATCCCGGTGAAGATCGGTGGATGGTGACGACGAGAAGCGGGCGTCAAGTGGAGATTGCACGGGGAATCCCGTCTCCTCCGACCGTTCGTGTGGATACGTCTAGAGGCCGGACACTTGGACGGCTCACGACCCGACGTGCCTTCGCTCGATCGTCTTCGGGCATTTGGGATTTAATCAATCCCGCAAAGGTATAGAATCGTTCTACCTTCGTCGGGATTCGATCCGGTTTTATTCTATTCTATTTTGATCGCCAGCAACGATATGCATCTTTAGGGTTTCGTTGTTTCCGCTGCTATTCTGATCGAAACCCAACAAAAAGAGGTCTAGAAAGGCTTTAAAACATAAGAAAACTAGAATGTCTCACCACGGATGAACAGTAAATACATAAAACAGCACTTAAGAAAATGGGCAATAACTCTATGAATCAGGAAGAATTTGAAGAAATGCTAAACCGAGAAGTTGAAGAAAACTTAAAAACAAACAACTTTCATGAAGACAAGAATTTGAAAAGGGGATCACAACAATACGTAATTGAACCAAGAATAGACTGAATGCTTAAAAAGAACCTTGCATTAATATCAAATCAACTTACAAAGGTGACACCAAAAGCTTGTAAAACATCAAGATCCAACCCTCCTATGGAGCTCTACTAAGACTTAAAATGAAGAACTTCAAGAATACAATGGAAAATCTCTATGCTATCTCTCCTTCCAACTCAACTCTAACTCTCTAACAACTCATTCCATTACACATGAAGCCCTTATATAGGGTTACAAACTCTTCTTGCCCATGTGAAACAATCAAGTGCACCTAATTTTGACCCAACTTGGTAAGCTGGAATGTGCTGCACCTTTGTCATTTTTTTCTGATTTTTTTTCAATTTTTTTTGGAATTTTTATGCCCCTTTTTCTCCTTCTTTCTCTCTTATTCTCACTGCCGGCGCGTTGCACCGACCGCCGTGGGTTAGGCGGCCTACCGCTGTGGGCCCGCCATGCGCCCGCCGCTCCGCCATCGCCACGCGTCGCACGCGGCGCACGCGCCCGCGTGCGTCGCGTGAGTCGCCCGCCTCCGACCACGAACCCCCCCTCCCTTCGCCCGCCGACCTCGTCGCCCGTGCCATTGGCGCGGGCGGGGCGAAGGCGGGAAAGGGGGGGGGGGCGGGTTTAAACTTTTTTTTAAAAAATATATATATAAATAATATATATATATATATATATTATATATATCTTAGAAAATTCTAAAAAATATCAAATAATTTTATTTTTTTTCTATTTTTTCTTTTCTTTTTGAACAATTTCCTGGGCTTCTGGCCCATTATCATAATATTTTTATTTTCTTTATTTTCTTTTTCGTGGAGCTTTTCTCGTACCGAGTGCCTGTATAAATACATAAAAATTATAATTAAAATTTATTTAATTTCAGAAAAATAAATAATTGATCAAAAATCAACAGTAAATGTGAGAAGTGTATATTTAATATAATTTAAGCTCATAAAAATATGTAGAATCATGAATTAAGATATAAAAATACACACTTATCAACAAGACAATCATATATTCCTATTTAAGTGTCATTGATTTGATCTTAATTCTATTCGACATGACACAACATATAAGATTGTCGATGTCAAACATAGGTCTAAACTTAATACATATGAACCGTTTATTTTGGCCGCATAAGCCCAGCAAGTGTATTATTCAAGCTATTCATCGTCCAAGAATAAAGATTAGTGGACAGTTTATATGGTTAAAGCACTTCTCACTTATGAGTTGAATCTGAGTGCAACTGTCTCAGAGGATGTCAATGTCGAATATTTTCAATCAGATGAAGTTGGCACTGTAGATTCCATACATCTTCATTTGGACGAATCTGATGAGTCACTATTATTATGTACGGGAAATGAAGTGGAAGAAGTTGATTCGACAGAGCTAAATTTTGATGTTATAGGGGAGGAGGAGTCCGATGAAGAAGAAGAGTTTGAATCTGATGAGGCTACTACGGATGACGAAGATGAGACTGAATTAGATATATCATCAGCATCTGAAGAGGAATTGGATAATATTTGATAATTTAGTAAGATATTTTTACATTTTTACATAATTTTTAATGACATTTGTAAATCTTATATAACTGTGGATTAATATGTATTAATTTTATTATTTTTAATAAAGAGATGGTTTGAGGAGGTTGTAGTAGGAATGGGATGAGACATGGTAGTGGGAGGGGCTCTACTCCCTCCTCTTTGGCGTCTACTTCGAGCACATGTATATCTATTCAAATATTTATCTATATAAGTGTATTAATTATATATCAATTTAAAAGATTTATTTATTACAATGTTTGCTCACCAGCTGCACATGGCACATCGCCACCACCGCAGCTGACATGTATGTATATTTTGAAGATGCAATGAAATATTGTGTGATTATATATTTTACTTATGATATTTAATTATTATAGGTCCTAGTGCCCTCCTACCAGCTATGCAGGGCACACCTCCACCACCTCCCGCTTCAAGTATGTATATTTTAATTTCTAGTAAAATATTCTTCGATTATATGTTTTGCGTATGATATTTAATTCTTACAAGTCTTAGTGCCCTCCCACCAGTTATATATGGCACTCCCCTACCACCTTCCGCTGCAGGTATGTCTATTTAAATTTCTAAAAAAAATTCTTCGATTATATGTTTTACTTATGACATTTAATTCTTACAAGTCCTAGTGCCCTCCCACCAGTTGTGTAGGACACACCCCCACCACCTCCCGCTATAGGTATGTCGATTTAAATTTCTAGAAAAATGTTCTTCGATTATATGTTTTGCTTATGACATTTAATTCTTACAGGTCCTAGTACCCTCCCACCAGTTATGCAGGGCACACCCCCACCACCTCCCGCTACAGGTATATCTATTTAAATTTATAGCAAAGTATTCATTGATTAAATCTTATGCTTATGTCATTTAATTCTTACAAGTCCCAATGCCCTCCTACCAATGGTGCAGAGCACACCCACACCACCTCATACTATAGGTATGTCTCTTTCAATTTATAGTCAAATATTATTTGATTAAATGTTATGCTTATGTGATTTAATTCTTACAGGTATCAGTGCCCCTATCATTTGTGAACGACGTCACGGAAAACGGAGATGTAGAGATGTATGTATATGTATCTTCTTCGAGAGAGAGGCAACGGACCGCAAGAGTTACTTTTCGCGGGTCCTAATGGAAACAAACGGAAATGAAATTCCAAATTTGAAAATCACGGGTGAGTGCGTGTGTGATGATATTGTGCGATCACCAGGGGCCAAAGACCCCAAAATAGAGAGAGTAGTGATCGCATGCATACCTTAAATGCGGGAGATTTGTGTGAATTCCTTCTTTCTCTTCCCTCGGTCAGCCGATGAAGAGAGCTTTCTCTTGATTACCCTTCCAAGAAATGAACAAATATCGAATATGGATTAGAAAAAACGCAGTGTAGTATCAATCTCTTGTGATGAAAAATGATGAAACCATGAATAACTACACACCCGATTGGTGTTGTTTAAATCCCTTTTAGAATGCAAAGTGTAGAGAAATATTGTGATGAAATGCGGTTTCGTGCAAAGACGCACAAACATAGAATTCTCTTAAAAAGAGAAACACGATATTAATGCAAACGAGAGATGATGCATGCAATTAACGTAGATCAAAATAAAAGAAGAACAAGTGGAAGAAAGAGCTTATTGCGACGTCGATGGCGGGCTTTGAGGAGGGCTTCGACAGCGTGAGGACGACGTGCGCGTGCGGTGGGGAGATGGCCTTCGTATGGGTACTCAAAATCTGGCAGAATATCCCCTTGAAAACTCACGAGCTCGGAAGAGATTTCGACAATGTTTCCCTCTCCTCTCTAAGGATCTTTGACGTCTTTGATTTCGTGAGAGGGGTCCTCTATTTATAAGGGAAATTGAGGAGAATGCATCTCATCAAGGGACACTTTCATTGGAACACGTCTCCTTGGACGAACACATCCTTTCTTTAAAAAATAATTTTTTATATTGGACGCGTCCTCCATGAAGGACGCATTCTTCAAACGCGTCAGGCTCAATGGACGCGTCCACTTTTTCGCACCAGAAACGGCATCGAAAGGCATCGAAAGCGTCGAAAGCAAGTGATTTTGGTGCCTAACATTGACTTTTAGAGACATGTCTGGTCAGCAAGATAATTTCTTTCTAAATTGTCAAACAAAACGGTGGGGTCGACACCGAATTCTGACTAAAGGAGGCGTCTGAGGAGGCTGACACGTTTCAGAAAGACATCCCTCAGGGCGGACGCATCAATAGGGGTTCAAATTTTCAAATTTATTGTAGCCGCGTCTACCTAGCTCGCCGCAGTTTAATGAACACGTCTACCCCGGATGTCGCGTTTATGATCATTTCCAAAAAATTCAAAAAAAGATAAACCATCAGAAAAATAAGAAAAATCACTCAGATAACTCAAAGATGAGAGCAACTTTGGGGCATCGTAGTGTGATATGAGATTTAATCAATATAATGTCAAAAATGACGTGTCTATAGTTGTCCTGCCTTGGCGTCTACTTTGGAGGGGAACATCGCGGAGTGAAATTGAACGTAGCGAAATGAAGTGTAATGGAACGTAGTGAGGGTGGACTGAAAAGTAGATGCTAATGTGTGATGAGACACGCTCTTAACATTACATGTTTGGAATCTTTATGGAGTTCCAACAAAGCACTTTGAAGTAGGTTTTCTGAAATCTACGATTGTTTGGATGGGAAACAAACAAAGGAGGGAATAAGGTGCGCTCAGGCATGAATAAAAGAAGGGATCAACTTCCGTGCGTGGAAGTACTCGAGGTCGTGAACCTTCAGGTTTCACCATTGAGGATCGATTACCAGCCAATGTGGAGGTGCTACGGCCAAGGTGGATCCAATATAGTAAAAAAAAGGGAATAGTTGATGATAAATCCAGATAATGGTCTTTTCCAGAGAAACAACTCAAGATGACTTCAAAGAAACTATGTATTCAATTTGGAATAGAATATCTCATATCAATCAAAATTAGAATATTATGGGTCTTGTGAACAACGTCACGGGATTAAGAGAACTGATAACGGATGTATGTATCTCCCTCGACAGGGAGAGGTGACGGATCGCGAAGAGTTGCTCTTCGCAGGTCCCAATAGGGAATGAACGGAAATGAAATTATGAAAATCACGCGAGAGTGCGTGTGTGTTGATGATGTGTGATCGCTAGAGGTCGGAACCCCAAAAAATGAAATAACAAGTGATCGTGTTTATATCTCGGAAGTGGGAGATTGTGTGGATTCCTTCTTCCTCTTCCCTTGGTTGGCCGACGAAGAGGGCTTTCTTTTGGTTTCCCTTGCAAAACAGAACAAACACCAAAGTGGATCAGAACAACATCAGTGTAGTATAAGTCCCTTGTGATGAAAATAATAAAATCATGAACAACTACACACCTGGTTGGTGTTGTTTAAACCCATTTTAGATGCAAAGGGTGAGAAAAATGTTATGCTGAGTGAAGATTTATGCAGAAATGAACGAAATGGAGATCCCTCAAGAAGAGAGATACGGCACAAATACTAGTGAAAGATGATGCATGCGACTAATGAAAATAAAGAAAATAAAGGAGAACAAAGGGAGAGAAAAAGCTTATTGAGACGCTAATGACGGGCTTCGTGGAGAGCTTCGGTAGTGTGAGGACGACGTGGTGGCACAGTGGGATGAGATGGCCTTCTCCCTCGAGCATACGGGCACTCAGAAATCTAGCAGAACCTTCCCTTAAAAATTCACGAGCTCAGAAGCGATTTGGGCAGCGTTTCCCCTCTCCTTCAAAGATTTCAGAGCTCTCGGTTCCGTGAAGACAACGTGCAGATGCGGGGGACGAAGAGATCACCTTCTCTCAAAAGATCAAAGGCTTAGAATTTCGGTAGAGTGACCCCTTAACCCCAAAATTGAACCTGTGACAATCCAAGATCCGGATACCGAGAAGGGCCCGATACCATTCGAATCTTGGCCCGCCGCCCACAAGCCGGGAGGGCTCGGAAGGGTTAAAAGGAGTTTGGAGGTACAAAGAAATAGGAAATAAAGCATGACAATCTAATACTTAACAGAAATAAATAAACAATTACAATAGAGTTTAGTCTAACAAAAAGTACAGTCTAAGTCAGAAGAACGTACCCAACACCGAGTGAACACTCGGCCCGGCGAGTTGACGACTAAGAACCTCTGCACGGCACCCCCAAACGTCGAGGAAGAACCTCCGCACCTGAAAAGCAGGGGTGAGCCTCCTATCACTGGCTCAGTAGGGGTCCCGCTGAACCCCAACCGTAAACAACGGTGATAGCAGAAAGCAGCAACAACGGCATGAACAACACTCGGTGGCCGGTAAAACTTAGCACTATAGATACTCCTACTTATTAGTATTGGTATGCTACAGGCCAATTTAGAGTATGGTAGGCCCGATAGATGTACAATCTTGTTCATTATTAATGAAGTGGTATTTGAGGGTAAATATGTGATTGTATATTACTTTACGATGTCCCTAGGATATGTGGTTGTAAAGTCAACTCGAGATGAGATCTCGATTATGAGACTGATTTTACATGGGCACATACCTTAAAATGTTCCTGGTTAGAGGGTAATCACTTGGGGACTTTGACTTCCTAGTAAACCAGTACACATAGTGTGTACGGGACCAGTCTCATGGTCACTGGTGCGGGACATCAACACATATGTGTAGGTGTACATCGTAGGAGGATGTAGACTGAACTGATCCGCTATTGGATCTTCAGATGGTTGATTATACCTAATGTTAACTGAAGATCCAACTGTCTCAGTAGCATCGTTGGTCTTTTGACCTGAGACATTGATTGATCTTACACGAGGATCGGAATGGTTTAATGAATTGGCTAAGTGACTTTAACCATGAGTCATGAATTACCAAGTCATTAACCATTTCAGGATACGTGTGAAGATCATCAATGATCAAGAGGGGATTGCTCACTGTTGGGTATAAATCAGACAGTTAATGGGTCATGACACTGACGCTCCATTAAATCCCTGACCAGGGTCGTGTGAGTTCGTTTAGAACGGACGTCATACACTTTAAGGAGGTCATGGTCGAATGGCACGATCACGGGGGTTTGATAGTTACCGTACCCTCGATTGAACCAGACTTATAGAAGGAGCGAGGGATTATAGTGATGCGACAACTGTAGACTTACAGGTACCAGACAGGGTGGTTTGAACCCGGCGTCCTCTAGGATCACGCGGATTTGCTTGACCCAACGTGATCAAAGGTTCGGAATAAGTTAGACTATTGTTCGACTCTAGTAGAAGCGAATAATAAGTTTAATTTACTTCTAATTGAGAATTAGAAGTTAATGGGCCTTAAACAAGAGTGACTATGGGCCTAGAGAATCACACACAATAGATTCTCGGGTGACAGAGTATTATTGTACAAATGTATATGTTAACAGCCTTAAATTCTTTGTGGAAATAAATATAAGAAGGGTTTAATGCATATGTACAATAATAAGAAGGATACATATACAATATTGGTCCTTATGGGTTCTTTTGAAAAGCACCTAACCATTATATATATGTGCATCCTACGTAAACTCTTCTCTCTTGATGCCAAGCACTTCCAAGAGGAGAATAGCTCCCCTTCTCTCCTCCCCTCCTCTCCCAATGCTCTATCTCTTTCCCTAGTTGCTATCTCTTTCCCTCTCAAGGGTGAAAGACTTAAGAGAGAAGAACGGGGTTTTGAGCACTCGTGATTTGTGCGTGGGAGGGAAAGAACGGGAGGGCGCCGTCACCGCGCGAGGATCCGTGTGGATCAACTCTAGAGGCCGTACATCTTTGCGGCTCAACGTGCGTGAAAATCTACATCGAGCACTGCGGATAGCGTCGTTCCGCACAAGGTAAAATCTACAACCCGTAGTTAGGAGTTGGGAGTAATTATTGCATCGATTAGAGCACGGTTCTAGGATTCCACCAAGCATGGGTTTAGATTACAAAATTTTATTATCCGCTGTGTTGCCCGAACCGGGCTGATCGAATCCTTACAGTGGTATCAGAGCCAGGTTGCTCTGATCGATGCAATTTCTCTGCATAGAATCATTTTTAGGGGCTATAATTTTCATGATCTTCAATTACAAGGAAGGGAATGGGATGCTGGGCATCCTATGTTCTCAGGAAAAAAAAAATGTTGCGCTGGGCGCACTGTGCCGGACAGGGCGCAGTGCGCCCGCCCGCCAACGCGGGCGTCGCCCGCGTGCGCTGGCGGGCGCCCGCACGCGGTGGCGTAACCACGCATATAATTTTTTGTCTCTATTAATTTATTGGGCCTTTAATATATGTAAATATATATTCAGGGGCACATTAAATTAATCTATTATTATCTTAAATATTAATTATCTTTTCTCAATAGAAAATTCAAATCTTATTGAATTTTATTTAACTTTTAAATTTATTGATTTGGGATAAGTATTACTTTATTTGAGATAATAGTGTAATAATTGAAGATGGTCATGAGAAATTTATTATTTTAAAATTTTAATTATTAAATAATTGTTAAATTTAATTTTTGAATTTCATTAAAGATAATTATAGAAAATTTAAAATTTTGAATTTTGAATTATTAGATAATTATTAAATTCAAATTTTTGATTTTCAAAAAATAATAATTAAGGATAATTATATTATTTAAATTTACTTTCAAATGAAATTATTAGATAATTAATTTAAATTTGAATTTGAATAAATAACTTATTTAAATTTATTTTTAAATTTGATTATTGGATAATTAAATTTAAATTTAAATTTTAAATAATTATCTCAATTATCTGTATTATTTGAATCAGATTCAAATATGTATGCCTCTGCGATAAATGATGGTTCTTTGTATGTTTTGTTTAATGTTACCTTGAATTGGCTTGTTTATATGTGTTTAATTTTAGTTAATCCAACTTGGATTTTTAAAATTAAATAAAGCCAACTTGTTTTTGTTTGCACATCCCATTTTTCAATCCAAATATAAGGATTATTTTCAAAATTACCGTTGATTGATCTAAAATGTATGGGTTGGCAAGTGATCATGGACATAGCTAATGTAATTATTTGGGGTCTGCGAGCCTCCTTTCTCTCTCTGTTGAAATTCTTATGTACTTCTATCTCCCTTCACAGTTGTACTCGCCCTGAGGGTTTTTGGAATTTTATTGACATGTAATTTAAATTTTGCCGGCCTACGTGCCGTGTACAAGTTGTAATTCATGCGATGTCGGAGTTTGAAAGCGTGGTGCACACCCGACGAGGATGATCCAGCTGCTTCGAAAGCGAGCCGGATGTCTTAATAGCATTAGGACTAGTGTCCATGATCACTTGCAATTTAATTTGTGCATTGGATGCATTTACTTTGTGCAAACTACTAGGTACGGTAAATGTATTGGATATATTTATACTACCACTTAGGGTGAGATCAAGATAAAAATAAATTTCCTCGCAATTTAATTTTAGATCTGGTAAGCGTGGCTCTTGGAGTCATCGTGGCCCTCCATCATTATGGGGTAATGAATGTCTTCATCGCATATATTTATTGTGCTTTCCACAAGGTCCATGAGTTTGGGGGCAGGATGTAACTCCAAGACTTGGCCTCAATGGGGTGAGGAATTGAACTTGACCTTGTTGTACTTTTCACAAGGGTCGGGTCATGAACTCATTGGTATGTCGTAATGGTGGTTAGATCTAACTGAGAGTATCCTTTGTTGTGCTTTTCACAAGGGGATGACTTCTCGGGGGCCAAAATCGGATATTGCATTGGATACAAGTGTTTGTTGACTGCCTTTGAGATGATGTATGGTTTGTTGTGCTTTCCACAAGGTCATATATCAGTCTTGTTGGGATTCTGACCCACTAGGTTGATCTCGTTGATCTCCCGTTCTATATAATGAGGGTTATATAGTTCGATCAAAAAATAGTGGGACTAACTAAGATAGAAAATCACATCTAAATCTTCCATTTGTGCATATGCTAAGTTATCTTTTATTTCTTATCCAGATTATAATATCGTCGTCTAATCCCCTCCGTGGCATCTTGGATGCCAACAGGCTGACCGAACCCAACTTTTCAGATTGGTTGCGTAATTTACGCATAGTCCTCATCGCCGAAAAAATAGCTTACATGTTGGACACGGTTCATTCTGAGCCAGCTCCTGATGCCGACGAGGGCAATTTAATGACTTATGCCAAATGGTCAGAAGACTCTTCCCTTGCCCAATGTTATATGTTGGCCTCTATGGCTCCTGAGCTGCAGAGGCAATTTGAAAAGAGTGATTGTAGAAGCATACTTCTTAACCTACGTCAGCTCTTCGGGGAGTAGGGCAGTATCGTTAAGAACATTATTTCAATCTATAGCTTGTATAATGTTAGATATACATTGGCTTTTAATAGCACTAGGTGCTCTATAATGAATAATGGTTTGGTGATAGCCAATGATTCATTAGTCAATGGTTTTTATGTGTTAGATACATATTCTAATGTTATGCAGGTTTTCAATGCTAATGAAGTGAATTATGCATATCTCTGGCATTACAGGCTTGGTCATGTAGGTGAAAAGAGAGTCTCTCACCTACACTCAAATGGGTATTTGAATTCATTCGAATACAAGTCATTTGATACCTGTGAGTCGTGTCTCATGGGGAAGATGACCAAGGCTCCCTTTAGTGGATATGGTGAGAGGGCTACTGACCTTCTCGAGCTCATACACTCGGATGTGTGTGGACCCATGTCCATAGAAGTAAAAGGGGGTCACCTCTATTTCATCTCCTTTATTGATGACTTCTCGAGATATGGCTATGTGTATTTAATGAGACATAAATCGCAAGTCTTTGAGAAGTTTAAGGAATACAAGAATGAAGTAGAGAAATAGATTGGCAAGAGTATTGAGGCTCTTCGATCAGATCGAGGAGGAGAATACCTTAGCCATGAATTCACTTCTTATCTTAAGGATAATGGAATTATTTCTCAGTGGACTCCACCGTATACACCACAGCACAATGGTGTATCAGAGCGAAAAAATAGGACCTTGTTAGACATGGTCCGATCCATGATGTCCATGTCAGGACTACCCTTGTCTCTTTGGGGATATGCCTTAGAGACTACAACCTATTTACTAAATAGGATCTCAAGTAAATCTATTCCTTCTATACCATATGAGATATGGAAGGGTAGGAAATTAAATTTTAATCACATTAAAATTTGGAGGTGTCCTGCCCATGTAAAGAGGAACGATTGTGATAAACTTGAATCTAGAACCGATAAGTGTAGGTTCGTGGGATATTCAAAGGAGACTTTTGAATATTATTTCTATCACCCTTCTGAGCAAAGGGTCGTAGTGACTAAGAGAGCTGTATTTCTAGAAAGAGAATATCTACTCCAGAAAAATAGTGAGAGCCAGATAGAATTGGACGAGGTCCAAGAACCACAACATGTAGACACAATCTCATTAGATGAGACTGTATCGGTTGATCATACTCAGAGTGAAACATAGACACTACGGAGATCTGGTAGATTACCAAGAGAACCTGAGAGATATGTTGGACATGTCTCAGAGAGGTCCTCTAAGGTATGCATCGATGAGGATGAAGATCCTCAATCCTACCAAGAGGCGATCCATAGTGCAGACTCCGAGAAATGGCAAGAGGCAACGGATTCAGAGATCCAGTCCATGTATACCAACAAAGTTTAGAACTTGGTTGATGTACTCGAAGGGAAAGTCTCTATCGGCTGCAAGTGGATTTTCAAAAGGAAGATCGATGCAGATGGACATATTGACACATACAAGGCCAGATTGGTGGAGAAAGGGTATCGTTAAAGACAAGGCATTGACTATGACGAGACATTTTCACCAGTGGCCATGGTTAAGTCAATCAGAATTCTCCTTGCCATTGCTGCATACCTGGATTATGAGATTTGACAAATGGATGTGAAGATAACTTTTCTTAATGAAAATCTGTCAGAAGAGGTGTACATGGTACAGCTTGAAGGATTCACCTCCATGCTTCATCATAATAAGGTATGCAAACTTCAGAGATCCATTTATAGATTGAAGCAAGCATCTCGGAGCTGGAACTTGAGATTTGATGAGGCTGTCAAATCTTTCAACTTCATTCGGAATGAAGATGAACCATGTGTTTACAAGAAGGTCAGTGGGAGTTCTGTGACCTTTATGGTTCTTTATGTTGATGATGACATCTTGCTCATTGGGAATGATGTAGAGATGTTGACATCAACTAAGTCTTGGTTGTCCAAGACCTTCTCCATGAAGGATTTGGGAGAAGCATCCTATGTGCCGGGCATAAGGATCTATCGAGATAGATCTAAAAGGATGCTAGGATTATCCCAATCCATGTACATAGATACTATCCTCAAAAGGTTTAGGATAAAAAATTCCAAGAGAGGTCTCATTCCTATGAGACATGGAATTTGTCTAAGGGGATGAGCCCTAAAACATCTGAGGAGGTGGCACACATGAATAAGGTACCCTATGCTTCGGCTATAGGGTCAATCATGTATGCAATGCTATGTACACAGCCTGATGTTGTCAATGCTTTAAGCATTGTTAGTAGATGTAAGGTAAATCCAGGCGAAGAGCACTGGAAGGTAGTAAAGGGCATCCTTAAGTACTTGTGAAGGGCTAAGGATATTTTTTCTACTTTATAGAGGAGATGACCTACAGCTTAGAGCTTACGCAGACTCTAGTTTTCAGTCAGATCTAGATGACTACAAATCCATGTCTGGATTTGTATTCATGTTGAATGGAGGGGTAGTCAGTTGGAGAAGCTCCAAACAAGATACGACTACAGACTCGACGATGGAGGCAGAATATATTGCTGCGGTTGAAGTTGCTAAGGAAGCTATCTGGATGAAGAAATTCATCTTGGAACTCGGCGTAGTTCCCGAGATATCAGCTCCCATCCCATTATTTTGTGATAATAATGGGGCCATCGCCCAGGAGAAGCAACCAAGATCTCACCAAAGGTCGAAGCATATTCTGAGGCACTTCCACCTTATTCGGGAGATTGTTGATCGTAGAGATGTGGCGGTAGAGCGTGTACCGTTAGAAGACAACATAGCAGATCCACTGACTAAGCCTTTGACACAGATTGTGTTTGAGCACCATCGGGATAAGATGGGCCTCAAAGTTGTGGGCAATTGGCTGTAGTTCAAGTGAGAGATTGTTAGCATTGGTGTGCTACAAGCTAATTTAGGGTCGGGTAGGTCCGATAGATGTACAATCTTGTTCATTATTAATGAAGTGATATTTGAGCGTAAATATGTGATTGTATATTACTTCACGATATCCCTAGGATATGTTGTTGTAAAGGCAACTCGAGATGGGATCTCGATTATGAGACTGACTTTACATGGACATATACCTTAAAATATTTCTGGTTGGAGGGTCATCACTCGGGGACTTTGATTACCTAGTAAACCAGTACACATGATGTGTACGGGACCAGTCTCATGGTCACTGGTGCGGGGCATCAACACATATGTGTAGGTGTACGTCCTAGGAGGATGTACACTGAAATGATCTGCTATTAGATCTTCAGATGGTTGATTATACGTAATGTCAACTAAAGATCCAACTGTCTCAGTAGCATGGTTGGTCCTTTGACCTGAGACATTGATTGGATCCTACACGAGGATCGGAATGGTTTAATGAATTGGCTAAGTGACTTTAACCATGAGTCATGAATTACCAAGTCATTAACCATTTTAGGATACGTGTGAAGATCATCAATGGTCAAGAGGGGATTGCTCACTGTCGGGTATAAATCAGACAGTTAATGGGTCATGACACTGACACTCCATTAAATCCCTGGTCAGGGTCGTATGAGTTCATTTAGAACGGACGTCATACACTTTAAGGAGGTCATGGTCGAATGGCATGATCATGGGGGTTTGACAGTTACCATACCCTCGATCGAACCAGACTCATAGAAGGAGCGAGGGATTATAGCGTTGCGGCAACTGTAGACTTACAGGTACCAAACAAGGTGGTTTAAATAACGTCCTCTAAGATCACGCGAATTTACTTGACCCAATGTGATCAAAGGTTCGGAATAAGTTAAACTATTATTCGGCTATAGTAGAAGCGAATAATAAGTTCAATTTACTTCTAATTGAGAATTAGAAGTTAATGGGCCTTAAACAAGAGTTACTATGGGTCTAGAGGATCACACACAATGGATTCTCGGGTGACGGAGTATTATTGTACAAATGTATATGTTAAAAGCCTTAAATTCTTTTTGGAAAGGAATATAAGAAGGGCTTAATACATATGTACAATAATAAGAATGATACATATACAATATTGGTCCTTATGGGTTCTTTTGAAAAGCATCTAACCATTATATATATGTGCATCCTACGTAAACTCTTCTCTCTTGATGCCAAGCACTTTCAAGAGGAGAATAGCTCCCCTTCTCTCCTCCCCTCCTCTCCCAGTGCTCTATCTCTCTCCCTAGTTGCTCTCTCTCTCCCTCTTAAGGGTGAAAGGCTTAAGAGAGAAGAACGGGGTTTTGAGCACCCGTGGTTTGTGCGTGGGAGGGAAAGAACGGGAGGACGCCGTCACCGCGTGAGGATCCGTGTGGATCAACTCTAGAGGTCGTACATCTGTGCGGCTTGACGTGCGTGAAAATCTACATCGGGCACTACGGACAGTGTCGTTCCGTGCAAGATAAAATATACAACCCGCAGTTAGGGGTTGGGAGTAATTATTGCATCGATTAGAGCACGATTCTAGGATTCCACCAAGCTCGGGTTCGGATTACAAAATTTTATTATCCGCTGCGTTGCCCGAACCGGGCTGATCGAATCCTTACACTACTGTACACGAAAACACTCCCCGATCTCACAGTCGGGAGACCACCGAACTCCCTAACACCACAGCTACCGAGGGAAAGCACACGACGACTCTGCCATAAAGGCCTGCCACAAGGACGGGGCCTAACCTGGACCACATGGTCCACGGGTACCATCATGACTTCGTTGTCGTGAACCCGACCCAGCCAAGGGGTGAAGCCTCGGCAATCCAACCGAGCGTCCTTGGCGTCAGCCTCGGAAAACACATAGAAACGATCCAGGAAACCACGCCTCGTGGTCATAAAACGGACTCTAGGGTCAAAGAAACTCACGTCTTGTGACGGGGGCACTTGCCCACTGCAAGCAAAGTTGGATGCGTCCACTGACGTCTTACACCCCACCTCAGGTGTCTCTCTACGATGTCCCAGGCTGAGACAGAGACTCAGCAGTAACCAGTACCACGAACAAGGACTAGCTGGGATCGCACTCGTCAGCGCGGGTCCGACAGCCCCCAACCACGTGTGCACACATAGATCATGCGCCCTAGGTCTGACCCTCTAGCTGGTTCTTCCCCCGAAGCCCGGACTCAGGCTGCGCGTGGAGGCCCTATGGTAACTAGCCTAAAAATCATCTCTCTCGGGTGTAGCTCTCCACCTACCCCCTAGGTGGGTCAGCACATGCGTGCCCAGGCAAACTACGGTAACTCTCCACCTAACTCCATGTGGGTCAGTACATACGTGCCCAAGAAGCTACGACCATTGGGGGTCACCACAGAAATGACCCTCGGTGGAAACCGCCAGAACACGGACAGGCTACTCACAAGCCCTGTCACGTCCAGCTCGAAAAATAGGTGGCACCGTGCCATCAGACTCTAGACAGTCCACTATAACCTATTAAACCAACAGTCCTTGAGTCGCAGGACTCAGGGTCAAGACCGTCGTACATGATAGCTCCAGGTCGTCAATCTGGCCTATCCCTAGGTCAGAAACCACGATAATATACTGCTCAAGGTGGCTCGTGACCGCCGAGCTCAATCCCTTCCAAAGGGAACGAAGGAAACTCTCCAGCTCTGGGCTGGGCAATTGGATTCATAGTCCACAGGCCATACACACGGCTCGCACAGAAACCACGTTCCAAAGAGGCTACTGACGCGCGGGGACAACCCACCGCACTCATACCGCTACACGGGGACTCGATCCTACGAAAACTCACGATAACTCTGGGAGGGGAAAACACCCTATGCAGACACAAATTCCCACAGGAATAGCCCATGATGACCCACACAGGGAGCCCAGATCACGAAGGGTCACGCGGACACCTCTCCTGTGAAACCGCACCGCATACAGACACCTCGGGGCAAGAGAACGTGAAGCACAACACCTCGGAGGCTTAAGGGGCTGTGCGGCCAATCTCTTGGCCGCCCAGAGGCTTGGGTGGCCACACCAGTGGTCGCCCAACACCTGGGCTCTTGTGGCCTGGGCGGCTACATCTTTGGCCACCCAGAGGGTTGGGCGGCCATCGGCTTGGCCGCCCAGACCAGGGTAGATGAGGAGGGCAACCAGGACCCTTGCCGCCCAGCACCCTGGGCGGCCAGACCAGTGGCCGCCCACGGACCTGGGCGGCCAGGGTCTTGGCCGCCCAGACCACCAAGGCACAGACGGCCACAGAGGTGGCCGCCTCCTGCGTCTTCCGGCAGACGAGCCGAGCTCCACCGTGAGCTCGGTTCCACGCCCCATTCGATCCCAATCGAAGGGGAAAACATAGAGGATCATTCCTCTGACCCCAAAACCCAAAAAATGGTGAAAGAAGAAGCGAGAAACCTCGCTCGATTTGACGAATCCGTCGCATGCCCCAAAAATATGATTTTCTCCCAAACGAATAATAAATCCCGCTCGGCTTACCACGTCCTATGAAACTCACGGGAAACAAAGTACTCGAGGTAGGGAACCATCCCTCTACCTCCACCGAAGATTCCGAGCACTGTGGATGCCGTTCCATCGTGAAACGCCCCGCGAACCATCGTCGGTGCCCCGAGCTCTTGAACGACGAATGCCGTGCCTCTACCTCGATCCTCGCTCCATCCTCGTCGCTCCATGCCCCACGAACATCGCCGTCTCTCCCTCGTCCACCTCCGTCGGCCGCCGGAGAAGAGAGGGAGAGAGGAGAGAGCATGAGAAGAGAGAGGGAGAGAAGAGAGAAATGAGAGTGAGGGAGAGAGAGAAAAATGGGTTTATATATATAGAAAATTTGGAAATTTTGAAAATATCAAAAATAGGGAAAAATATTCTCCACGATCCTCAAAAAACGCACAACGCAGTGGTAACATCCCGGAGTCGGAGAACACAATGGTTCACCCTACACGGGGTTCCGAAGGTCTGACATGTAAAAATACGTGTGAACCATGAAACTTAATCCGGGGCCCATAAAAGCGATCCAGGACCCACGGATTCTGATCCGATAAATATCCAAAAAACCGGGGGCGTTATAGAACCTCACTAACTCGGAGAGATTTCTCTAGAGTTTCCCCCTCCCCTTGAGGATTTTCGAGCTCTCTGTTTTCGAGGGAGGAGGTCCTATATTTATATGGCAAATTGAGAAGAACGTGTCTGGAATAGGGGACGCGTCCAAGTGAATTCGTCCCGATGGCCAGGCACGTTTTCATTTTAAAAATTAATTTTTTTGTGTAAGGCGAGTTCGGCATTGGAGACGTGTTCTTTGAACGCGTCCAGGATGGTAGCACGCCTATGTTTTTCCACGAAAGCGGCGTCGAAAGGCACGGAAAGCGTCGACAGTGAGTGATTTCGACGCCTAACCTTGACTTTAAAAGCCACGTCTGGTCTGCAAGACGTCTTCTTTCTGGATTTTTTCTGAATTGTCAAACGAAACGGCGGGGTTGGCGCCGAATGTTGACTAGAGAAGTCGTCTTAGAAGGCAGACATGTTTAAAAAGATGCGTCCGTCTAGGCAGACGCATCAATAGGGGTTCAAATTTTAAAGAGAAGACTCGTCAAGGGAGGCTGCCATGTTTTTAAGAACGCGTCCCCCTCGGCGCGTTTAAGATTTTCCCCAAAAAATTTCTAAAATGACAAATTATTCAGAAAAATAAGAAAAAGCACTCAAATAACTAAAAAATGAGGGTCACTTCGGGGCATTGTAGTATGATATGAGATTTACCCAATGTAACGTCGAAAATGGCATGTCTACTACTCTAACAATTGAATTAAGTGAATGATCTTTCACAATGACATCAAGGTTTTATATGAATGCATGTTGGGTTTAAAGGAAAAATTAAAAGTAACTAAAATAGAAGATAGCTGAGGATAATATTGTTGAGTTGTTAAGAATGGGCCAGGATACCAATTTCGTGAGCCGATATTGAGCCGAAGTCCGCTTATTCACGCATTGACTCACCAAATGGAACCATCATCCCCAAACCACTGCAACTTAACGACCTGTCAGTGCGACCAAAACTCCTCCGAAATTATCATTGTTTTTGTTAGAGGGGAACTCAAATTTTAGACTTATTCAAGCCGCAGAGTCCTCGACATGATCTAATAGTGTAAGTATCATATAGTAAAATGCATGGCATAGTGGGGGTCAACCACAGTGGTGACCAAAGGCGGGACACGGTGGGACAGTGGAAGCCCTTTATCATAGTGGCCCCTTCCCCCTTTTTTTTGTTCTGCACTCAACGATTAGTACAACAAGAATAGAGATATTTCACAAAAACATCAGATCACATTTAATTGTAAAAGAGATCGAACGGAAGAAAAGAAACACAATGTGAGACAAAACAAGAAGAAGCACACAAGTTTCCCTCTTATTTTATTTTGTTTTGTTTTTTTGTTTTGTTGTCTTAGTTTTTTGTTTTTTTGTTTTTAGACACGTTTCATAAGATTGATGCTTCACATTTTTCTTCTTTTATTATTATTTTTAGAATTTTATTATTATTATTATTTATTATTTTTAACGCGTCTTCACAGGAAGACGTGTGAATATTTTGCTTTTTTTGGTCGTATCTCTATTAGAAGATGCATTTTTATTTTTTCCCTTTTTTATCGCATCTTCATGCCTCGACGCGTCCTTTGTTCGAATTCAAAGAGATAACGGCCAAGACCGCCCCCTCTTCTTCCTCCATGCCTTCTCCTTCTCTGTTTTCCCTTCGGTATCCCCTTCTTCATCTTCCGCTTTCTTCATATTCCCCAACCCATTTTCATTCCAATGGAACGTGCCGGTCCCATTAGTAGTGGTGGGAAGAGGAGTTGACGCCCCCTCGCCAAAGAATCAACGTGGAAGAGGAGTTAGAAGCCACCATGGAGGAGGAGGAGCTTCCTTTGACCATAGAAGGCCCCGAGAGACCCGACGGTGAGAAAGAAGCGGGCCACGATGCGGTAAGCATTCTTAACTTTCCATTTTTTGCATTTTTGTTGGGGCTTTAGGGTGTGGTGAGAGACGGAGAGCCCCACCGTGAGGTAGGGGACGGGCTATGAACGTGCCCACCACAGGTGACTGTTGACAAGTAAAAAAATTATTATACGAAAAAAAAGAGCGATAAGTCTGAAGCCCATGAAATTCCTGCCCATGATGCCTGGAGTTCAAGAGATTGTTGTGCAACGGAAGAAGCTAGCTGCATCACAATATCACACTCAGCTGCGCCTCCTCGGCGAAGCTACTACCCGGCAAGCCATCGTCTGTCACCATGGTGATTGAAGCCGGACAAATCACAAAATTATCCGTCAAACCTCCCCAACCAACCATCTGCCTACTTAAGCTTCCCAACAACCTCTCAATCATCAAGAACAGTTGAGATGTGGTTCGAACTATCTCTTAGAAGACGGTTCTCGAAGGAAAGCCTCGCTACACTTCAAATGGTGTAGATGAATTACTCAAAAGGGGCCGAGTGCTACTAAGACATGCGAAGCATGGGTTGAACAAAGAGGAAGAGATATTTAAACAAAGTAAAGAGGCTCAAGCGGGCCAAGAGAGGCTTGAATGGGCCAAAGAAAAACACCGCATGCAAGTGGATCCGACGGCCCAATGCCAGTGGCCCAATACGATCCGGCGGCCAAGTTTCATCCGAGCGGTGCCATTTTGCCACCGTATCACATTTCGCTGCCGTGTCAAAGCGATAAAACCCCTATAAAGCCCCCAATTTTGAAGACTTGGAGATGAAGGAAGGCGAGAAGAAAAAATATCCCTGGAGAGTGAGCGAAGAGCGAAGGATAGAATACTCTGAGAGGAGAAGAGAAAGGGAGTGTCCTGCTATAGGTGGGTATGCCACCCTCTAAGGCCCTGAGGGGCTACAGTGTTTTGGCTTCCTCTTTGTCTTCTCATTTCTTTTTTCCCTTTATATGTAATCTCTGTTCTTCGCATACGATGTAAGGTCTCCTGTATGTGAATAAAAAGGGGCATGAAAACGTTGGTAGACGCTTTGTGTTCTTATTGTCCTTCCTTCCCCTCTTCTATTTCTATGCATCCATGTGTGTGATTGTTTGACGACCAACACATCTGGGCCAAACAGAGGTTCCCTGGGGACGGATATACGTCTTGGTTTGTTTAGATTGTATGTCACATAGATTTTCTCTTCGACGTTTTCCCTTGTAGATAGCCCCATGGGGAGCAAAGTGGCCGATTGCCTCCTGAAGGTGGTCTCTGCGCATCCTTGAACGGGCATATATGGTTTTTTCCCCATCTTTTGCACTGGTTTTCTATTGGGAATACCTCTCTATTTCTTTTGATGCATCTCCGTTCTTTTAGTGAAATGAGAGGTCGTTGATGGTACTATGGTATTATTCCTCAGGGGAGACCAGAGACCTGTGAAGTCATCACATGGCCCCTGGATCTTCTGTTCAGCTGTTGAGGAACAACACAACTCTCTGTCCTTGATGCAAACCCATTGGCAGCTCGTAGGCTTCGTCTGCGGTTTCATGGAATCCCTGGTACCCGCAACTCAAACCCAAGCTCTTTCCATGGCTTTCTTGCTCCCTGGTCTTTGTACCATGCCTCCCGGAGCAATTAGACCCCTTCCCAGACTCTAAATCCTTGAAAATTCCCTTTCTCTGACCTTTTCAGTGCATAAGCCCTCAATACGGCGGCCAACTACTGTAGCTACAATGCTGGCCGCCGTCTCGCTCTCACAAAGCACTATAGCTACAGTGCTCGAGCCTCCGTGCTCCTCTCACAATCCGCTCCCATCTGGCCTCCAAGTGGCACCCCCCTTGCTGCCAGATCCCGCGCCGGTCGCCACCTCATTTCGCATGGTCACCGATTCGAGCCCCTCACCCCTGGCCACCGTATGGTGTCCCGTTGCTGCCAGGTAAATCCCCAGCTGCCAGATCAAGTCGATCCCGCACCCTTGGCAGCTGGATCAGGCCTTTGCCGCCACATCAAACAGCCAGCCGTTGTTTAAACCCTGTTTCACTAACTCTGTTCTGCCTTTAGCCCCTATGTTGGCTATCCTGCTCATCCCATGATCTCCCGATGATTTGAGACTAAGCCAAGCGTGGTACACAGAGCTACATCAATGGGATTTACATCCCTACAGTACAAATATTTCTCCAAATTACCCTATCAAGTCGAGGGGATCCGCTACTTACCATAGCGTGTTCTCCACTGATTTTGCATAAAAGAAAATAAATTGCCTCAATGATGGATGATGTTCCGCAATTGGCTCTCGGGGCTCAGTATGCCCGCATCTTATGGACACCGTCTCGGCATCCCATGGACGGATATCCTATATGCTCCTTGGCATATCCTGAGACAAGGGGAGATGTTTCCGGAATTAATTCAAGGGGTTATTTTATAATAGCGCATCGTACTTTTCAACTACCCCACCGAGTCACGGGGATCCGCCATCTACTATGGCGTGCTCTCTGACGGTCTCATAAGGGGAATAATGAATAAATCGTCTCAATGGCGAACAATGTCTCGCGGTTTCTCTGACCCTCTCGACCTTCGGGCCCTGGTGTGTCCATGTATTACGGACCCCGTCTCGGCTCTATGTGGACGGGTATCCTATGCATCTCTCGACATATCCAGAGATAAGGGGAGATGCTGCCAGAGTTAAATCGTGAGGCTATGTCATGTCATGCTCTTTCGGGTATTCCAATCAACCCACTAAATCACTAGACTTCGTCACACCTTGCAACGCGAGCTTCGATGATACTAACAGGGAAATAAAAGATTGACCACCTCAAAGGTGAATAGTGCCCCAAACCTTTTATGCCCTCCGGTCCATGGTTGTGCCGGCTCCTCGTAGAGTACTTATGTACACACTGTGGTACCGAAATGGGACAAGAATCATCGGCAAAACATTCACTACCCATTGTTGGGTATGGGCTATCATTTTAATATGCTCGGCCGTTTCGGAACTCGTCTCAACCCTTTGTGGGCGAGTCTCCTATATCTCTCCCCAACACATTCCGGGACAGGGGAGATGCTACCGAAATTCTGTTAGAAGTCGATGATTTAAATCCGTATCGTGTGTTTGGTTTCCTAGCCTGATTTTCACCTCTTATGGGAGTGGCAACCTCACGGTTACCCATATCGAATTATGAGGACCCAACATCCTATAAAGAGGATAAGTGGATGAACAAGTGCCATCCCTTGGCATACATTATCCCGATGACGTATGAACCTTTCGAAATGTTGCCATGTTAGTTTTCATGAGCCTGCATACATGTGACACAATAATGAAGGTGATCTAACAATTAAATGGCAAGCATCGATCGACAACCCTGCGAGTGATAGGGATCATTCGGAGGGCTAGCCCTCAGATTCCCGGCTCATCGTATGGTGCAGGATTGTCATCTGGGCATGACCATCTCTTCGGAGTACGTCTCAACTCTTCGTGGATGAACCTCCTATCACCTCCCTGACATTCTTCGGGACATGGGAGGAGTTGCCAAAATATCCTTTGAGTTCATTTTCATTGAAGAGGCATGTGAATGAATGTTAGAATAAAGCATCAAATAATTAGAGTGAAGTCACAACCGACTTCCACTCCCAATTTAATTAATTCCAACTTTGGCACGTGTTTTCGAATAAAGAAATCAACTCCCATCTATATCTGCTCGTATCTAATTGCATAAACATAAGTATGGGTGCTTGCTTTTCCCGGTTCCTCAGTATATCAAATGGTGTTTTGTAGAAAGTCGGATTACGTCTGACTGAAAGCTATCACTATGCGTGATGGTGATCCTCGGATCTATGTTCTTCGCCTCATACCAGGAACCGGTCAAATAGAATAAATATTACTATATTGCTTGCTTGTATGCATAATTAAATCCTGGTCCATTTCATAAAACAAGCATCGTTTGCATGTATTCTTTTCAGCCCTAAGGGCTCTTCTACTTTGACGATTAATCAAGGGATTTCCTTCTTTTAGGAGGATATAATTAACGTCATAGCCTTTATGGTATGGCGGACTTCAGGTCCCGGCACGATCACCCACTATTATCTGATTGGTCAAATGAGCGCACAATAAACTCGTCACGAAAGTGACTGGTACGTCTCGTGTTAATAAAGTGAACAAATAAATAAATAATAAGTAATAAATTCTATCCCCATAGTGACGCGTTCATATTTTTTGGATTTTTATTTATTTTAATATATGTGATGGCGTCATCTCGTACTAACACGTTAATAATTTTCATTATTATTTAATTTTGTGGATAAATGTTGCACGCGTCGAAACGGCTGGACGCAATTTTTTAAAACCTTTTTTAAACATGTCACTATGAACGGCGTCACGAGAAAGGAAGGAAAATGCACACGAGAGGAACACAGAAATGGATCGCTAGAGAAGTTACTCTCCGCGGGTTTTAAAGGAAATGTGCGGAATTACGCCATGAAAGACCACTACGGGAAGTTACTCTCCACGGGTTTGAACGGAAATGGAAATAAAGGAACCATTGCGGGAAGTTACTCTCTACGGGTTTTAAACATGAAATAAAAGAACTGCCGCAGGAAGTTATTCTCTGCGGGTTTTAACAGGAAATAAAGGAACCGCTGCGGGAAGTTACTATTCGCGGGTTTTAACAGGAATGGAAATAAAGGAAATAAAAATCACGCGTGAGTTGGTGTGTGTTAATTGTGTGATTGCCAGAGGTTAGGGACCCCAAAAATGAAAGAGTAAGTGATCGCCAAAGGCCGAAGACCCCAAAATGAGAGAACAAGTGATCACGTTTATACCTCAGAAGCGGAAAAATGTGTGGATTCTTTCTTCCTCTTCCTTCGGCCAGTCGATGAAGAGGGCTTTCTTTGGTTACCCTTGCAAGAAAAATAGAATAGTGGATTCAGAACGACAGCAGTGTTGTATCAATCCCTTGTGATGAAACAATGAAATCATCAACAGACAAACAGCTGGTTGGTGTTGTTTTAAACTCCTTTTGAACATAAGAGGTGGAAAAATGCTATGATGAAATGGAATTTCGTGCAGAAATGCACAAATGCAAAGCCTTCTCAAGGAGAAAAGCGCGACACGAACAGAAATAATGAGTAATGCATGCAACTAGTGGAAAGAAACGAAGAAAGACAAAAAGGGGAAGAAAAAGTTTATTGGGAGCGTCGATGACGGGTTTCGAGGACAACTTCGGCAACGTGAGGACGTCGTGGACATGTGGTGGGACGAAACCGCCTTCTCTTTCGAGTGCACGGGTACTCGAAAATCCTGCAAAACCTCTCCTTAAACACTCACGAGCTCGAAAGCGAAATGGACAGAGTTTCCCCTTCTCTTTGAAGATTCTGAAGCCCTTCATTTCGTGGGAGAGGGTCTGTTATTTATAGAAAAATTGAGAAGAACGCGTCCACTATAAGGGACGCATTCATGTGAACGTGTCCCTCTTACCAAGCGCGTTCATCAATTAAAAATTATTTTCTTTTAATAAGACCTGTCTATGACTATGGACACGTTTAAAGAACGCCTCTAGGGTCCTGGACGCGTCCATTCTTTTCCACAAACACGGCGCCGAAAGGCACCGAAAGCGTCGAAAGTGAGTGGTTTCGACGCCTAACCTTGACTTTCAAAGCCACGTCTAGTAAGCATGACGTCTTCTTTTTAATTTTTTTTGAATCTGTCAAGCTAGACAGCAGGGTTGGCGCCGAATGTTGACTGAAGAAGGTGTCTTGGATGGCAGATATGATTTTAAGAACGCGTCCCTCTCGGCCGCCATGTTTAATATTTTTCTCAAAAAATTTCTAAAAATGTTGAAATTATTAAAAAATTAGAAAATTACTCAAATAACTCAAATGTATGAGCCACTTGGGGCATCGTAGTGTAATATGAGATTTGCTCAATGAAATGTCGAAAATGCCGTGTTGAGAGTTGCCTCGCATTGGCGTCTGCTTTACAGGGGAATGGCACATAGTGTAATGGAATGGAAGTGGGAATGTACTGAAAATTAGATGTTAAGGTGCGATGAGACACGCTCTCAACATTACACGGTTGAAATCTTTCCAGAGTTTCAACGAAGCAACCTTGCAGAAGGTTCTCTAAAATCAATGATCGTTTGGATGAGAAACAAACAAAGGAAAGAGATAATGTGCGCTCAGACACGAACAGAAAAAGGGATAACTTCTCTGCGCGAAAGTACCTGGGTTGTGAACCTGCAGGTTTTACCATTGGGGAGTAGTTACCAGCCAATGTGGAAGTGCTACAGCCAAGGTGGGTCCAACAGAGTAAAAGAAAAGGAATAGTTGATTACGAATCCAAACAAGGGTCTTTTCTAGAGAAACAACCCAAGGTGGCTCTAAGGTAATTGAGTGCTCAATTCGGAATGGAATATCTCATATCAATCAAAATTGGAGCATAGTGGCCCTCATTATCGAGTCAAATGAATGATCTTTCTCAATGATATCAAGGTCCTATATGGATGCAAGCTGAGTTTAAAGAAAAAATTAAAACAAATTAAAATAGAAAATAGCTAAGGATAATATTATTAAGTTGTTAAGAATGGGTCATGATACCAATTCCATGAGTCGATACTAAGCCGAAGCCCGTTTATTCACGCACCGACCTACCGAACGGAACCACCGTTCTCAAGCTATCACAACTTAACAGCCTATTCGTATGACCCAAACTCCTCTTAAATTATCACTATTTTTGTTAGACAGGAACTCAAACTCCAGATTCATTCAAGCCATAAGATCCTTGGCATACTCTAGTAGTGTAAGTATCATATAGTAAAATACATGACATGAAGGGGTTTGACCATCGTGGTGATCAGAGATGGGACAGTGGTGTCCATTTTTTTTTGAAACCTGCACTCCACCCACAATAAAATAAAATTATTTCATAAGAAATAAGATTGCACTCAACTGTTTAAGGAGATCGACATGCCAAAATGATTTACAGAAATTATAGCACAAATAAGACATGATCTTTTTGCCAAAGTCCACAATGATAACTCCAAATCAATTTTTTCTGTTTCTTTCCCTCCTATAAGTATCCCCCCTGCTTGGCCTAGCAAAGGGCATTAAGGAATGGTTTGAGAGAGTTAAACCCTTAAAGGAGAAGAAAGAAAGGGAGAGGGAGATTTTGGCACTTGGTGATGGAAGGTGAGTCTTCCCGCCCGACGAAGAGAGGTAGGTCTAGCCACGACTTCAAGAGACTCACCGACATCGAAGAACATATGAGCGGGAGGATCCAATCACGGATGGTGAGTTGACACTTTCTTCCACTTTGTTTCACATGGATTCTCCCTCATCTTTTCATTCTCTTTTCTTTTCCCTAGCCATGCCCTCTCTTTCCAAGCCCGAGGAGATTCTCCAAACTACCGTGACTTTCGAAGCTCACTTCCAACATCACCATTGACATGAGGGCTATTATCTCGAACTGGCATCTCCAAGGGCTCGTGGTTCATGCCAAATATTATGACAGAAGTCACATGGACTGGGCGGCTATGGGCGCATTGATAGAAGTATGACACCCTCAAACTCACACCTTCATCTTTCTCACTTTTGAAGCGACTGTCCTTCTTGAGGAAGCGGAACTCATGCTTGGGTTTAAAAAGTTCAAGAAGGACAGTAAGATAAAGATCATGCCCTTCCGAGGAAGTCCTGGGAGGTTTTATGCCTTCTGGAGCCATTAAAGGCGTCCAAACTCAAAGGGGAATCAATTTGCAAAAGCTCGTGGACTGGACCATGAGTGCCCTGGAAGAATCGAAGGGTGATGAACATTTAGCAAAAATCTTAAAAGGATTCACAATCTACTTAGCGGGTGCTCTCCTATTCCCTTGCACTGACAAAATTGTGGAGGAAGATCAACTGAGTGCAATTTGTGGATTTTGGGAGGGCAAAAGAGTGAGACCCGCCGTCCTTACTTATCTTTACAGCGGTCTCATAGCTTCGAGCATGGGTAGGCCTCCTTTCGGTTGTATGCTTCTCTTGACTTGCTAGATTGATCTTCACTTCAAGTTCGACCACTGCGAGGGAGTGCAGACTACCTCGAAGATCTTTCACCAAAGTCCCCTTCATTATATGGCCGATGTGTTGGGCGTCGGTGGGAATTGGGTTAATCACGTGCCTCGACTGAAGATACGTGGAGACTGGCGGATTCACATCAACACCATGGCACAGAACCTGTTCACTTGCGCACCGACATGCTTACTTCCGCATGAACTCCTCATGAGATCTTCTCCTGATGCGAAACTCCAACTCATTGGTGCAACTGAATTTATCCTTTACAATGTGCACCTGTGTCACACTCAAATCGGCCTCCCTTGTCATTCTTTTCTCATGCCACCTGACCTTACTCCATTGAGGAGAAGGGAGTTGAGTACAGAAGGGGATGCAAAGGATGCGAAAGCTATCAAAGCATCATGGAAGGCGAGCATTACAGGGAAGGTGACGGTGCATGTAGAGGAGGATCGTGAGCTGTGGAGAGCTTATGTAACTAAATTGGGGAAATTGAGGTCCGAAGTGCCCAAACCTTAATGTAGCCCTTTTGATTCAAATAAACACGGAGCCTTGAGTGCATGTCACCCCGCCTTTTCTCTCTCTCTCTCTCTCTCTCTCTCTTTTTACGTCCTAAAATGGAAAGAAGTTTTTTTAAGTTTTTTAGTATTTTTTTATAGACGCGTCACTAGAGAAAGATGCCACAATATTTCTCCAAAAATTTTATTTTTAGTGAAATTATGAATGCGTCTTCGGGAGAAGACACTTTCGTTATTTTTTCCTTTTTTTCTTTTTTATTTAATGCATCTTCCCTCCTTAACGCTTTAATATTTTTTTGATTTTTTTGTTTTTTTGACACGGCTAGGTGCTCGGACGCGTCCATTGGACGCGTTTTCGTACCTAGACGCGTTAAAATTTTGAATTCTAACACATAACGGCCGCTGGGTGCCCCTTCCGCCCGTTCCTCTTCACCGACGTTCACCGACGAGCCCTCCCCCATTCCCCACTTCTTCTAGTTTTTTTTCTTATTTGTGATCAATGGAGCGTGGCGGATCTAGCCGTGGTAGAGGGAAGAGGAGGCGAACACCTCCTCGCCGAAGAACGATCGCGGAGACGGAGATAGGAACCGCAATGGAGGAGGAGGAGGAGCTTCCCTTTGCCAGTGAGGGCCCTGAGAGACCTGGAGGCGCGGGAGAAGGCGAGCATCATCCGGTTGGCCCCCGAAACTCCCTTTTTATTGCATTTCTATTATTTTTTAGTGGCTTGGGTGAGAGGGGGAGAGCGCCATGGCGAGCTCGGGGTGTAAGTGATGAACGCGTCCCACCCAGGTGACACATTTATGATTTTTCATTTTTATATTTATTTGAAAATTTTTGAAAGCGTCAAAGCGGTCTGACGCGTTAACAATTTTATAAAAATCAAAAATTTTATGGAAAATGTGAAGGCATCACCGCGACATGATGGGTTAATTAATTTTATTTTATGGAAATTTTTCGTTAAATTATGAAAGTGTCGTGGCGGACTGAGGCAATTTTTTTGTTTTTGTTTTTATTTTTATTTTTATTTTTTTATTTTTTTGGTATTTGTTGCGTGTTATTAATGTTATTTATTTATTGTTGGCTCCTGTTTTACTGATGTTGTGTTCTTGTTTTCTTCCTTGTGGTGTGTAGGGTGTGATGAGGACCCGGATCAGTTAGTATTTGGTGGTAGCCGCGTATAGAAGTCTGCAGACTATCAGCGGGCCAGGCTGGATGGGATGGGGTTTGGGGTGTTTCTATAGATCGAGCCCTTCCAGCTTGACCTACCACTTATCCAGGCATTGAGAGAGAGGTGGCACGCGCCGAGCAGGGCCTTCCTGATGCCGTGGGGGCACATGGTGCCTATATTGGAGGACGTAGTCCGAATCACCGGACTACGTGTAGACGGTGAGGCGGTTAGCGGGGTCACCTACCCCAACTACAGAGAGAGCGCCCTAAAGCTGCTAGGGCTGGAGGCTAGTGCGAAAGATAGAGAGAGCAGGACGGTCCCCCAGACGTCCGTCATGGAGGTGTTTGGCTTCGTCGAAGCTCGTCAGCACGTCGGTGAGACTACAGTGGAGTTCTTGGCACAGTTAGAGGGAGCCACATGCAACACATTTTGCCAGGACGTCAGCGATCGGGGGCGAGCGGATCGAGACCTTCGGAGATTCCTCTTCTTTCTTTTGGGACGGCTCCTGCTGGGCACGAAGGGAGACGACATCCACTGTCGCTTCCTGGAGATCCTAGTGGACTTAGACCGAGTGGGTCACTATGCGTGGGGCGCATCCCTACTTGCCCACCTGATTGCAGAGACGACAGTCAGCGGCTTTGCACCGTTTCTCCAGGTAAAGGCATTTTATTTATTTATTTATTTATTTACTATTAGTCCTATTTTGTGCTTATGTAATTGATTATGCTAATGACATGTGATGGATGCAGGTGTGGAGCTATTACTACTTTCCGATGGGGAGGGCCCGGCACTAGGACCCCGTAGCCGTACCACTAGCGCGGCGGTGGAGACTGATCGTGATCGCGCCCCCACATTCCTACGAACTGACGAAGTATCCCGAGGCCAGGGTATACCTTTTTTTGTGTATATTTATTTTATTTACAAATGTGGAAACTGACATGGTATATGTATGGCAATGCAAGTGGTCTGGAGGCCCTACATGGACATGGATGACGTAGGCTAGCCCTGGGTAGAGGTTGGCCAACCTCGTTTTGGGCGGGACCTTTGGGTCCACTGCCTGAATGAGATCGAGCCGCTTCGGCTCAGATTAGCGATGAGGACCTTGGGATTTGCCCAGGAGTGGGTGGACGTAGACGAGCCGAGCCGCATCCGGCAAAAGACCCGAGGTAGGCCGAAGCTCGTAGACTGGCGCACACGCTTCCCTACCCAGTTCCAGGACTAGCAGCAAGGTGGCGTGCCCGTGGTGTCTCATGCGCAAGATAGTGCCGACTACCTGCGACGCTACAGGGAGACCCACGCGGAGTGTATCCAGCTCGGGAGGCCATTAGGGGTAAGTATGAAATGAACATTTTTTACTTTTTTATTATTATGTTTTTTGTTCATGAATGTATGCATTTGTATGTGACATTAATCTACATGCTTATGAATGCAGGATGCCCGTGACACCATCATCACCGACTTGTGGGCCCAGCTGGCGGACGCCAGACAGCAGCTGACTATCACTCGTCAGGAGCTGGACATCTTGGTAAGTTTATGTAATACTCTTATTCATTTTTTCATTTTTATTATTTTTTTTGTTTTGGTGTTTTTGATACCTGGATTCCTGATGCTTAGTCGCTGAATGTCGTTTGTCCTTTGTTTCAGTGTGCCGAGCAGGCGACGACAGCAAGGATGATAGGTGGAGCATCTTCTTGGTCCTGGGCTCCTCCTCCGGAGGTCACCTCCCTCTAGGAGCAACTCGCCAGGGCGGTGGCACTTGCCGAGGAGGCAGAGGGGGAGCTCGCGGCTCGGGTGAGTGTTGTTTACAAGATTCTGATGTGATTACCTCCTACTCTTTCCTAACCTCATGAGAATATGGGCCTTGGCAGGTGGCGGAGATCCAAGGTGCGCTAGCCCAAGCTGAGGAGGAGCGTGACGCCCGGGCAGCCACCGTGGTGAAGCTGGAGGCGGATCTACAACGCCGTAACACTGAGGACTTGCCCCGCGACATCCTAGAGCTGAGGGTTTCTCTCCAGGTGGCGAGGAGGGATGTAGAGAGGGAGAGAGAGCAGAGGAGGGCTCTAGAGGCCCAGATGATGGAGCTCCAATTCAGTCCTAAAGTTGCGCAGCAAAGGTTGAAGGATAGCGAGGAGCGCTACTAGAGGGCATGGGAGCGCGGGGCGCATCTCCGTCAGTCTGGCTTTTTCTCCGTGGGTAGCTTTCTAGTCTTCTCAGCCGAGGAGCGACGTCATGCCTCCGAGGCTGATCGGGCACTGCGGGGTGAGGCAAGTACTACCTTGCAGACTTCCATGAGGCCCCCTAGGGATCCTCATCTTAGGATAGAGGAGAGAGACGACCAGAGGGACGACCAGGAGGGCGGTGGCGAGAGTTAGAGAGTTATTTGTACACCCACCATCTCACTTATGATGTACATGCACTTGACAGTTTATTATATATGAATGGAATGATTTAGTTTCCTGTCACTTGTTTGTTCTTTGTGCACTCTTCCTTCTCTTCTACGTCTCCTTTCTTCTACGGTGTTCCCATGTGACATGTTCGATAAAATCACACCTAGAAAATAGGGAATCGTGTCTCACCGTGGTCATTCTTTTCAAAGAGAATCTACCGTCGAGATCAGTAACGACGGCTTTTAGCCCCCTTTCCCGTGTAACATTTCAAACTTTCTACAGATGCTCCCATTTTTTATTTTTATTTTATTTTTTTTCTTGTGTTTTGTTTTTTTAGCCCTCGAAATTATTTACAACACGACAAGGATCACAGGCAGCCCTAAACTGTGTAGGGAGCGAGTCAAGATGTCACGCCACCAAATCATTTACTCCATGTAAGTGGCAAAGTGACACATGAGAGTGAAAGGAGAGTGCCCCGTTTCGAAGGCCACTGTTAGTGATAGCTTTGGACCAAAACTTCCCTCATCCTATAAATGTCTCGCTTTGCTCTCCTCAGGAGCAACAAAAGCCAACTTGAAGAGTGAAAGCTTCTGAGGAGAAGGAGGAGCGAAGATTTCTTAAGTTTCGGAATGGAGGGCAAATCTTCCCACTCCTCGAAGAGGATCAGATCCAACAGTAGTTCCAGGAGGCTTTTTGATGTTGAAGGGCACCTCAATGAGAGGACCCAATCACAGCTTGTAAGTGGATCCTCCTTCATTTCTTCCCTCGTACTCCCTCTTTCTTCTGACAATGCATCCCTTTCTCATTTCTTGTGTATGCACAGAGTATGATGGGGTCACACATTTCATGGGAGTTGGTGGTGGCCGCATATCGGGGTCTTCCGGACTTCTAGAAAGCCCGTCTAGATGCGATAGGGTTTGGGGCCTTTCTCCGAATTGAGCCGATCAAGCTTGACCTCACACTCATCCAAGCATTGCGTGAAAGATGGGACCTAGCGAGTGGGGTCTTCCTGATGTCCTGGGGGCACATGGTGTCCAGCCTGGAAGATGTGGTCTGAATCACGGGCCTCAAAGTGGATGGTGAGGCGGTGACCGGGCTCATCTACCCTGATTACCGAGAGGGGGCTCAGAAGCTACTGGGGTTGGACTTAGATAATCAAAAGAATATGTCAGTAGCTAAGGCGTCTATCATGGAGACATTGGGGCTTACTTACACTCATCCACATGATAACGAGTCCTTGGAAGAATTTATGGAGAGAACTGAAAGAGGGGCCTGTGCTATATACTACGTGGACACCAGCAATTGGGAGAGGTCAAACATAGATATGAGGATATTTCTCCTCTTCCTGCTGGGGAGGTTGCAACTGGACTCAAAGGGAGACAGTATCCACTGTCGTTTCGTAGAGCTCCTAGCAGACCTTGAGAGAGTAGGGTAGTATGCGTGGGGGGCTGCCGTGCTGGCGCATTTGTTTGCGGGTCTGTCTCAAGGGTCAGACCGAGAGGTAACAGTGATTGGCTTCACACCATTTATCCAGGTAGTTTTTTTGTTGTTGTTACTTTTTTATTTTTTATTTGTTTATTTTGTGTTGCTTACTTTTGATGATGCCAATGACATATGATGGCGCAGCTATGGAGCTACTATTATATCTCAATGGAGAGAGCTCGGCATTGGCGTCCGACCGTGGTGCCACTAGCTCGGCAGTGATAGCCTGTCATGAGCACCTCTATCCTACTAGTTGATGGCGCTAAGGCGTGAGCTGCAAGATTTCCCTACCGCGATGGTGAGACTTTTTTTTTGAATTTTTTTGAACGACTAAGAAGATATGTGCATGCATAACGTAGGTGATTTGGAGACCTTATTCGAGCATGGTCGACGCCGACCAGCCGTGGGTTATAACAAGCCATGCCCAATTTGGACTGGACCTTTGGATTCATTGTCTAAATAAAACCTAGTCGCTTCGGCTGCGATTGGCCATGAGGACCCTAGGGCTTGCCCAGGAATGGGTAGACATGACTACACCACCCCGCGTTGGTAGGAAGACACACGGGAGGACAGCTTGCGTTGATTGGCTGGTACGATTCCCCAAACAGTACGAAGACTGGCAACGAGGTGGCACACTCGTGAAGTCGCACGCGCATGACAATGAGGATTACTTGCGCCTCTATAGGGGGATGTATGCAGAGCAACTCCATCCTGGGGGGCTTGTGGAGGTGAATGACCTCTCTCTCTTTTTTATTTTATTTCTTATTTTTTTGGAATGTTAACTTGTATGCCATGGCTGCAGATACTCGTGATACCATGATAGCGAACTTGCGAGCTCACTTGGCAGACACGGAGCAGCAATTGGGTGACATCCGGGCAGCTTTGAATGTCTCGGTGAGTGTGCAGGCAATGCATGTTCATGATTATCCCTAGATTTCTTATGTTCGGTCACTAATTGTCACCTCATGTTGTTGTAGCATGCCCAGCTCGATGCAACCTCCTCAGAAGTGGGGGTAGATGGTGCCCCCTCCAGTTTGTGGATCCCTTCCTCAGAAATCAATTTGCTTCACGAGCAACTCGCTCGTGCCATGCAGCGTGCCGCAGAGGTAGAGGGGATGTTTTCTGCACAGGTGAGGGTTTCACCTTCGGATATTTTATTCACGCCTTCCACATTCCTGAAATGATGGACATGGCAGACCGAAGAGATATAAGAGGCGCTTGCTCGTGCCGCACAAAGGGAAGCCAAGAAAGGGATGCCATGGAGCTGAGGAGGAATTGCGGCGCCGTTCAGATGATGACCTTTCTCAGGACGCCATGGAGCTGAGGATCACCCTCCAACTGGAAAGGTGATGGGAATCGACGCTGAGCATGTACTTTTATTTTGTATTTATGTCCTTTTAGTTTGTGTTTATATCCTTGGGAAAGTATGTACGTAAATATAAGGCTTTATAAGCCAAGGAGTCATTCCCATGGATTGTGTGGGATTTTATGTAATTAGGTAGTAGGACCAGCAAGGGGGCCCTCAGCCCTTTCCCATTGGTCCATGTCACCTTGTGGGCCTGGTCAACCTTCCTAGGTGGACATCTAGAAGGGTGGGCTGGTCATATGGACACATGTGCTTGAATGGGTCAACATTCTAATAGGTTGGCCACCTACCCCATTCAACTCCCCTTATAGTCAATAGGCCGCCCCCTTCCCCTATTATTTAATGTTTTTTTTTTGTGTTTGTGGCATGCAATCTCAGCCCTTCAATCCCCAACCCTTGATCCAAGGGTCCACATTAGATTAGATTGGTAGCATATATAAGCTTGTATTTTCATGAGAAAATCAATGAAAAATCAGAAAATTGTGTTGAAGCTTGGAGCATATTGTGCCCCCTTCCTCTCTCCTGCTGTTCTTCCTTCTCCAACCTTCATTTCTAGAGTGTTTCTATCTTCTATAATCCCCTCTCAACCTCTGATCATCACCGGTGCCGCCGCCGCCGCCGTTCGTGCCGCCTTCGAGCCGCCGCGAAACCATTCTCGGTGTTATGTCTTGCTGGACAGAGGTCTCTTCCCAAAATTCATGCTATCAACAACGGCTTCTTCATGATCTGCAATTTTTATGGTGTATTCTTCCCTTGTATCCCAAGCTCCACCTAAATTTTCACGCCCAAATTCCATCGTTTAGTATTTTCCTATTTTTGTGCATCTTTCAGTCCTAGTTCTGTTTTATCTCTATCTACAGTGACAGCAGCCCTATGTTTCCCACCTCCGGCCATCTTTTTGATTTGTCCAAGCCCTCCCAATTTTACTAGGAGTTCTGTCCATCACCCCCTACATCCACAATTTTTTTTAATTTTTTATCAGCCTTCTATCTATTTTTAGAAATTCGTGTTCTTCCTCAGCTACAGTGTTGTCAGTCAGATCCTAGATCTGACCACTCTCCACTTCCAAAATCAGAAAAAATCACCACCACCTCCAAATCCATATCCAAAAATAGTCCTGATTTCCTTACTTGAGTTCCTACAACTTTCATGAACAAGTCGAAGTCTGAATCCGAAATCTTCATATCGGTCAAAGGCAACTTTCAAGAAAGTTCCCTGCTAGTCTGAGAGTTCAGACACTGTACAACAGTAACCTTCAAAATTCGCCAATCAGAAGTACATACTTGATTATTTTTCTGTAATCACCTTGGGTTGAAGCCCTTCGAAGCATCTTTCCAACGACGTCAGTTTCGTCGCATTCCGACGTCGGGGCTGATCGCAGCGTCCGATCTCGCCGGAGCGCGCGTCGGAAAACAGAACCGACAGGTCCGTGGCCGGTTATTCCGATTGGTGCCGATCGGAGCCGCCCGGCCTCCGGCCGGCGAACCAGCGTGCCGCCAGCCCGGGGAACGCTTCCCTAAGTGTCCCCACTACAGCGGTGTCACCGGGTCCCACTCGACCCCTCTGGATAGCACGTGGGCCCCACCGTCACTAGTTTGGGTGCTGCCGAAGAGACGCGAGAAGCCGCCCGTCAACCCGAATTCGGTCCTCCCGGGCCCGTTTGTGTAGCCCTTTACCTCCCTACGTGGAGTGGGCAGTAATTCATTTGCTGTAATATGGTGTATTAAATGTCCCGAGAGTACGAGTTTCGGCCGGGTCCGTCTTCCCCACACCGGGCACGTGGAGGTATCATTTTCGCTCCCTTCTCGGCATTTTGCTTACTTCATATATATTTGTTTATGCCGCTGCTAGAGAGCATGTGTAGGGATATCTAGCTCGCTTTATCTATTCATTACCGCTGCTGCGAGAGAGTGCGAGACCGTCCCGTGACCCGATCCAGGCACACGAGAGAGCCGATCACCCTAGCTCATTGCCGGTTTCTCAACCGCGCACGTCCGACGCTTCCCTCGTTAAGGGACAGTCACGAGCTTGTCGTGTCCGTGGTCTCGTCCCGCATCAATTTGGTATCAGAGCCAGGTTTGAGTCTAGGGTGTCAAAAAAAAGGGTGTCGTTTACGTCTAGCCATTAGTCATTGTCTAAGTCGTGTTTAGGGTCATCATTGTTTTAAAACAAAAAAGTGTCTTTTGGGTCGCATTTGCATACCATTAGTCGGTATATAAAAAGGTGTTGTCCGAACGTTAGGCTACGCCTATCGGGAAGGCCGCACACTTGCGCGAGTGATCTTCGGATCGATTAACTCCGCCCCGTACCGAGTCTTGGTGTCTTGTCCTTAGTATGCATGCGTCCCAACCTTTGCATTAGTCGGTCTAGTGTCTTGTCTCCGTGTGTATGCATGTCCATGTCCGCTACCCATGGCCGTTCCCCAAGACCATACATCCGAGTGGTCAACCTTTGTGGCCAAAGTCAATGTCCTCATGGACCGAGTCCTTGGTTTTACCCCTCTCACTATGAAAGTCACCCTACCCAACGGGTCCACAACGAAACTCTATTTCACCGATAGGGAGTCGGATAATTGGGTTTCTCTTGACATTGTGGAGTCTCTCTCCAAGACATGCGAGATTGTCCGCGATGGTGATTTTGCTTGTGTTGAGTTCTATAAGAGGATCGGCTCTGTTCTCTACACCGATGGCGCATGGTGCAGGATCGGCACACTTGCTGGTTCATGCATCATTTTAGGGCAAACATGGTTAGGAGAACGAAGAGCCAATCTTGACTGGGGCAAGAGGACTTGCACCTTATACCCACCTTACCTACCCGGTAATATCACCCTCATATGTCCAGTCACTCAACCCCAGCGGCCCACTCCACATTCGGAACCATTATGCTTGGAGCCGTCTCACCCCGAGCCACCCGTGTTTCTTACGGGAACGCTATACATTGTCGAGCCACTTTTTAGTTGGCTCAAGGATGGCTTGGTCCCACCTCCTTTTCCATCCATGGACCCCACCTTACCTTTAGTGCCGGTCAACTCATTCCATACCACATTTCGATCTAGTCACCATGTTGACACGTTAGACGATCTTGTTATGGGACTAGACACGCAATGGAAGTTGACACATATGTTGGCCCGAGACTTCGACCAACCCACGAGTCGTAGCTTCACCCATCCGGCCTTCGAGTCCATTACCTCCGAGTGCACCGTAGGTTATATCACCACGGAGGTTCTTCTACTTCTCCCGCTACCGGATGAGCCCGACTTCATGACTTTGCTTCCGAGGGAGGAGTCATATTTCCTATACACGGTCCCATCTACCATGACGGAGGAAGGTGACCACCCGCACCTTCAAGAATTTCACGATTGGGACCCTGTCATGTTGGAACCCACCATAAGGGGTCATACCTTCTTTGATCCCTTTGACCCCTTCCCTAGTGGATCCCTAGACCCTTCATATTCACTTCACTTCTTCGAGGGAGTCCGCTACCACACCCCTTCCCCACGGGCCGGGTCGTCTATGCCCACCAAGCCCGTACCCTTACAAGATACACCATCATCTAGGGGAGATACTCTTGGCCCTCCCACATCCACATCCCATATGCATGCATGGCCCACCTTAGGAGGTCTAGGATTTCCACATGATGTCGACCACCGGTTACGTCAGATGCATGCATGGCATATATTCGGGTGTCCTGGTCCGCCGTCACCCATGTACGGGTCGGACTAACATTAGGTGTGTCTAGGGTCATAGATGAGTCGGTGTGCTTTTTCTTTGTGTGGTATGTCTGTCTGCATGTGTCTTGTGCAAGCTCGTTGTCATTCTCTTATGAGTAAGAGGCGATTAGACTCACTCGATGAGTATGGGATCGCTTCTACATCTATACCCGAATCAGTCACCTACAGGGACTCAGCGGTGATTCCTAGTGAGTCTTCGAGCTGCTTCCTTCCCTTTTGAGAGTGCCCCACCCGGAGTGTCCACCTTCGGCCCATAGTAGTCCGCGCATATCGAGTATATATGGAATGAGCAGGTGACGATCACTCCGAGTGGAGCGTACCCGCGTTACTTGGCACGGTGACAGATCCGCCGGAGTACTCGAGCATCCATACCCCTAATCGACGGGGTCGAGTTCCTCCCACCCGGGGAGAGTTGATGGGAATCGACGCCGAGCATGTACTTTTTCTTTTGCATTTATGTCCTTTTAGTTTGTATTTATATCTTTGGGAAAGTATGTACGTAAATGTAAGGCTTTATAAGCCAAGGAGTCATTCCCATGGATTGTGTGGATTTTTATGCAATTAGGCAGTAGGACCAGCAAGGGGGCCCTCAGCCCTTTCCCATTGGTCCATGTCACATTATGGGCCTGGTCAACCTTCCTAGGTGGACATCTAGAAGGGTGGGCTGGTCATATGGACACATATGCTTGAATGGGTCAACATTCTAATAGGTTGGCCACCTACCCCATTCAACTCCCCTTATAGTCAATAGGCCGCCCCCTTCCCCTATTATTTAATGCTTTTTTTTGTGTTTGTGGCATGCAATCCCAGCCCTTCAATCCCCAACCCTTGATCCAAGGGTTCACATTAGATTAGATTGGTAGCATATATAAGCTTGTATTTTCATGAGAAAATCAATGAAAAATCAGAAAATTATGTTGAAGCTTGGAGCATATTGCGCCCCCTTCCTCTCTCCTGCTGTTCTTCCTTCTCCAACCTCCATTTCTAGAGTGTTTCTATCTTCTATAATCCCCTCTCAACCTCTGATCATCACCGGTGCCGCCGCCGCCGCCGTTCGTGCCGCCTTCGAGCCGCCGCGAAACCGTTCTTGGTGTTCTGTCCTACTGGACAGAGGTCTCTTCCCGAAATTCCTGCTATCAGCCATGGCCTCTTCGTGGTCTGAAATATTTATGGTGCATTCTTCCCTTGTATCCCAAGTTCCAACTAAATTTTCACGCCCAAATTCCATCGTTTAGTATTTTCCCATTTTCGTGCATCTTTCATTCTTAGTTCTGTTTTATCTCTGTCTACAGTGACAGTAGCCCTGTGTTTCTCACCTCCGGCCATCTTTTTGATTTGTCCATGCCCTCCCAATTTTACTGGGAGTTCTGTCCATCACCCCCTACATCCACAAATTTTCTTAATTTTTTATCAGTCTTCTATCTATTTTAAGAAATTCGTGTTCTTCCTCAGCTATAGTGTTGTCAGTCAGATCCTAGATCCGACCACTCTCCACTTCTAAAATCAGAAAAAATCACCACCACCTCTAAATCCATATCCAAAAATAGTCATGGTTTCCTTACTTGATTTCCTACAACTTTCATGAACAAGTCAAAGTCTGAATCCGAAATCTTCATATTGGTCAAAGGCAACTCTCAGGAAAGTTCCCTGCTAGTCTGAGAGTTCAGACACTGTACAACAGCAACCTTCAAAATTCGCCAATCAAAAGTACAGGCTTGATTATTTTTCTGTAATCACCTTGGGTTGAAGCCCTTCGAAGCATCTTTCCAACGGCGTCAGTTTCGTCGCATTCTGACATCGGGGCTGATCGCAGTGTCCGATCTCGCCGGAGCGCGCGCCGGAAAACAGAACCGGCAGGTCCGTGGCCGGTTATTCCGATTGGTGCCGATCGGAGCCGCCCGGCCTCCGGCCGGCGAACCAGCGTGCCGCCAGCCCGGGGAACACTTCCCTA